>CM032327.1:5548373-6193515 GCA_019022515.1 Quercus aquifolioides | reverse complement strand
TCACATCAACATTGACCCCACCGGGCTAAAGCGTCTCCTAGGGGTGTCTATGCAAAGAAGGCTTCCTCGTCGGGTTCAAAGCCGAAGGCTTGTTCATGGAAGAAGTTCAAGAAAAACCTAAAGGGCAAGAAGAATGTCCAAGTTAAGTCACAAGACTCTCAACCAGAGTGTGACATTGTTGTAGATTTTAAGCATGGCTCGGATGAATTAGATGGGTGTGAGTTTTTAGGTCAGACAAGGAGTTTATGGCTTCGAGTAGTGGTTCAAGAAGTTCATCATCGGGTCATCCTCTAATAATAAAGCTATTGCTATGCATCGCCCTTGGAAATTGAAGAATCTTACTAAGGTTTGTTAGATGGAAGATCTAATTGCAATACTCCATAGAATGTTGAGGTTGGTGTTTTTTAATCTTTTTTTTTCTTTAAAAAAAAAAATTGGGACTGTTTTATTTGTGTAAATGTTTAAGTACTATAGGTTAATCTTTTAACAATTGTTTTTCTTGTCACAAAAATGTGGCTAAATGTGCGTGTGTTTGCACAATAGGCAAAGTGTTAGTGTAGAAACCCTAACGCAGGTCCCTCTAAGTTTGAGGTTGTGAATGCCTTTGTGCTTTTTTTTTTTTGGTGAATGAATGCCATTGTGTTTGTTACAAATAGATCTTTCAACCCCATGTTATTTTAGATATAAATTTGTTTTTGTTACTTTTGCTTTTGTTGGTTTGGAAAAGAATGTTTATTTTAGAATCAATCTATTTGTGAGTCCACAATATTCTCACAACAAATCATAAGTTGTTAGTTGTTATTGATTCTAATTTGATTCTATCACTGAAATTACTTTTCTACCTTATCACTAACAACTCATAACAACATACCACATAAATATGATGAATATGCTATTAAGGAAATTCTCCGAGCTAGGATGAATATGCTAGATAGAAATTCTCCGAGCCTATTAAGGAAAAGTCAAGAAATTCCTAAAAAATATGGAATCAATTAATCAAAGTGGTCAATCATGCATTGACATATGTATTCTGTATTTGGAAATAAAATACCATAAATATTCCCTGTCATCACTTCTAAAATAATTTCCCTTTCCTTTTCTACTTAATTAATTACATAACATGTGTAATCTTTGAAAATCTGAACGAATGCAATATTTGTTAGATTTTTTTTCCCCTCGGAGAAACTTTTTCACATAAGTATAGTCTGGGTTTGGAATTAAAGAACCATAAATATTCCCTGTCATCACACTTCTGCTAAATAAGTTATATATCTTTCCTTTTCTCTTAATACAAATACATCACCTGTAATCTTGAAAATCTGAATGAATCCAATATTTGTTAGATTTTTTCCTCTCAGAGAACGTTTTAGGCAATGGTTTGAAAGAAAAAATCATGATAGAATTATTAGTAAATTAGGAAAATGATTATAGATGGAATTGAAAACTCTATATTGATGCAAAAGTGTGATAATAATTATCACATGTGGCAAACTTGTCTTGTCCTAATTATGAGGTAAGAAAAATAAAGCTCTTCCTATGTGATATAGGTTGTGTACTCATCCTTAGGATAGAAGATAGATATTACTTTTTGATATTACTTGTTAAAAAAAAAAAATGAACTTTTTGATAATATGAACTGTGATAGATAATACTTTTGATAATGTGAACGCTAAAAAAAAGATAGATAGCTAACCCAAGCTATTTATGAAAAACTGTCACATCATCCACTAACTAAATGAAAGATGGAAATTAAAACTCACTACCACTTATTATTGTATATTTAAAACGAAAGAACATGTTTAATTAAAAAAATACGGGAAGTAAGCAAAAAAAAAAAAAAAAAAAAAAAAACAAAAGTTCCAATAACATTATTTAGAATCTTTGAAATAAGATACTCAGATTAAAGGTGTAAGGAACACTTGCAAAGTTGTGGTCCTCAATCCCCATCCTTTCTCTCCCTCTTTTTCTTTCTTTTTTTAAAACAATTTCTTATGGGAAAAAAATCAGCAAACATGAAGAAAGATTTTAAAAAAAATGCACAATTATTTTCAATCGAAATTTTTTATTATTTTTTGGGAGTGATATTAGAAATACTGCAAATTTTATTACATAAGGGTTTCAAAATGATGTATCATTGATATAAAAAAAAATTGAACATTTATTTATTTGGATGTTGAAGTTTACCGATTACATTCATTATGTCAGTACTTACTATATTCTAATGGTAGGAAACCCACCGATCACTATCCTAATTGGTCAATGCATATTGCACCTTGCCGACGATGGAATTGCATGCACACACCTGCATAGGTAGAATGGAGTGTACTTTTTACAACTTTTTGATTTTGATTTTGATTTTGATTATTTATTTATTTATATATATTTTTTATTTTTTTGGGTTGGTAAAACGGCATTCGTTCAAGAGAAACTAGGGAACATCAAAATTACAAAGGCAGAGTCGATTAGGAGAAATTATACCGTCCTCTGGTGGACCACGTCACTTGTCCACAATTTTATTAAAAGACTCTCACTTGTTTAAAATTATTGAGTCAGTAATCAGTTTCTATTTAAAAAAAAATTTCTAACTCAAAAAATTTTAACAAGTGTGAGTCTTTTAATGAAATAGTAAATCACGTCATTTATCCACTATGTGGACTCTATAATTACTCGTCCATTAAAGTATAGACCAACATCATCAAAATTAAATACATCGATAACCCGTAATGGCGAGGCTTCAAAAGGCAAAAAGTCCAAGTGTATCAACACATTTGTTAGCTTCCTTGTAACAATGGGCAACTCTGACACCAAGAATTTCGGAATCTAGCAGCTTGCAATCAACCACAAAAGAAGTGATATGTGACATTAGAATTATTTACCTACTCAACAACAGATTTGGCATCTAATTTTATTGCAAGATAAGACCGTCTCTAAAAATCCAGACTCATCTCCAATAACTCCTCTTTCTCAGGACTACCCAGGATTACCTTGAGAAGACCCATCCAAATTGAGTTTGAGCCAGCCCATTTGATCTGAGTTAAGATGCTAGGAGCCTCACTTCTATTAGAGATAGCACATTGACCATATTTGACAGCCTATGCGAGATTACATTAAGCAGGTTGACATTGTGAGGAAGCACATGAAACAAGAACTTATTTCTGTGATGCCAAAGAGAAAAAATAGTCCACCATTGAATGATAAACTCTTGTAAATTACTTGAATAAAAATCTGGAAACTTATTGCTGAATGTGAGATTATCCTATCAATTTTTGGCCAAGATACAATCTCTCAAAGCCTGGATTATAGACTCATTACCATCCAATCCAAGCTGATAGGGCAGTCCACTGACCTGCCCATACCTCTTTTAGCGATGCATTCTCTAACCACAATACTGTTATGAAAGCACAGCCCGACAAAAGTTTGAATTCATGGAAGAGTTTTTAACAGTTTTTAGTTTTAAAACCCATTGACCATTGAACAAAGATTCTTTAATTTCCCCTATATCCTTCGACAAATTGTAGGCACTCTTTGTATCAAAGTCACCATTCGCAAACACAGCCCAAATCAAGCATTTCACAGCAGAAATTCACGGTACATACTTTTATTATTATTATTAGGCTTTTGTTACCATATCTACATAATAACATAAAATATTAATTTATATATACTTTTTATAATAATAAATTTCAAAATTAAATATTTATGGTACACATATTACAAAAAGTATGTACAAGCAATTGATTCTTTTCGTCAGCTTTCACCGTTCATTATGTTAAGCTTAGTCATTGACTAATAATGTGTTTCAGGAGGCTTGAATGAATGAGCAGACTGAAAGTTGAGGATTAGAGCATATTCAACTTATATAATTTGTGTCTTTGTGGGATGGGGTGAAGAAAAGCCACTGGTTGTGACTACGACTTTGACAGCACGAACTCTAAGTCTAATAAGGCATGGTTTTGAAACCGTGAACCCCTCTTCTTTGCGGTTCTTTTAGCCTTAACAACCTCTCTATGCAAGAAAAGCATGCACCCGTGCGAACCGCACGCTTCTTAAAGCCGTGAACGGCTCTCACAGTTCCTTTTTTTCAGCAAATACCGGCCGAAATTAAAGCTTTGGCCGGCATGCACTTTGGACTTTTTTTTCAGATCTGGAACCAAAATATTTGTGAGGGAAAAAAAAAAAAAACTGAGATGAAGAAGACAACAAATTAAGTAGGGGTTGTGCGAAGTTGAAGCAGCAAGCTAGCAACCCAGCATAGATAGCCAGTCACGGCTTTCATCTTCGTCTTCTGCTTCTATTTCTTCTTCTTTCTTCTTTCTTCTTTCCGTCTCCACTGGTGCGGACTCTGGTTTCTCACTTTCACTCTGTTTGTTTTGTTACTTGTGTATTCTTTTTTATGTTTCCAAAATCCCATTCACATGACTTTGCATTGGGAAGGAAGAAAACGTTTGATTTTTGAATTAAAGATGCCAAAATGTTTCAGCCATTAGATTTTTGCAGCTTTGAGGCTCTGATGTGACTTATATTGATAGATTGATATGTAATAAATAAAATAGAAAGATGTAATTTTTACAATGTAATTTTTATAAATGGTTAATTGTTATTGGTTCAAATTCGAATCTAACTCTAACATTACTTTTTTACCTTAATAATAATACTGTAACTTAAGATTTGTTGTCAAAATATTTTGAAAATATTATTTTTTAATAAAATATTAAAAGTATTTTTAATTAATATTTACAATTTTTTTAACGTGAAAATATAGTGGTACAAAATATTTTATAATTTTTTTGTCACAATTAGAGCAATCATATAAGAGGTTGCAAAATTGTGTAAAATACAAAAAGTGGTTAATTTTACACATTTTAACCAAAAAACCCACTCATATTAGTACTTGCAAAATTGTGCATATATACAAAAGTGCTATAGTAACCGTGCATATATGCACGATTATTGTAGTTTTGCATTTAATATTTTACTATTTGTTTCTCTCTCCTTCGCCTCACTCTCTCCTTTGCATCATTAAAGGAAATAATAAAAAAATATAAAATAACGAATATTTTATTGAATAATGTTTAAAATAGATAAACTGACGTGGATGTTTTGTAAAAGTTAAGGTGTAAAATAGAAAAAATATGTTTTTTTTCGCAAAATAGACAGAAATTTTACACCATCTGATGAGAAATTATTGTGTACTCTCAGAGTACCATAAATGCGTATTCCCTCCTCTCACATGAATGGTGGTTTATACTAATTAAATTCATGGTGGGACCCACCATTCATGGTGAGACCCACCATTCATGTGAGATGGAGGAGTACGCATTTATGGTACTTCGGGAGTACCTAATAATTTTTCCCATTTTATGCGTAATTTAATTTAATTTAATTTATTTTATGTAAGTGTCCTTATAATTCCTATGTTATTATAATATTACTATTATTATTACTATTACAAGTTTAACTAATCAACATATAAGTAAATAGTTTCTCAAAAAAAACATATAAGTAAATAACGAAATATTATATTTATGTATGCTTAGGATTTGATATTTTTTATTTGTCCTGTGAAAGTTATGATAGGAAAAAATACATTTGAAAGATTGATTTCTATATTTAATTGGATCATTCTATTTAATTTTTTTTTATACTAATTTAATATATTTATTTATATTTAAATAATTATTAAATTAATTATGATGTCATCACAGTTCGACCTTAGTCTAGCCTCAAAAATCTTGAACCTCTTTTTTTTACTGTTTATTGAACGGTCCGGTATGCAAAACCATGCTCTAAGTACAAAATTTTGAACTTTCCATCCACCTATTTATACCTCATAATGCATCTTACTATTAATTTCCAACCAAAAAGGCATTGCATCAATTAAGTTGGGGCTATGTACATAAATTTCCCCAACTGCTGAAGAAACTCATCTTCCATTAATTCCCAACTTAGCATTTAGCAACTCTTTTTACACTTACCTACTTCTTTTCATTTATTTAAGCAATTCAACATAGGCTGCCATCTTTGCCTGAATGATGATGGGTGCCCAGAAGGAAGAGAGCGTAAACAGTGTTGAAGAAGATAATACTAACGTGAGGAATCAACAAAGAAAAAGAGGAAGGTTAAGGAAAAGTGCCAAGGATATTGAGTGTATCACTGAAAAGAAAAAGAAGTATAGGTCTTTGAATGATATAGAGAAGGCAGAAGCTGAAGAATCCATTTACTGTGAAAGAGTTGAACTTGAACCTGATGATGAGGAGTTGGTAGCTGTTAGCAGTGCTCCCATGGAGATAAAAAGGCGAAAACGAAAGAGCACACCAAGACGAGCTGCGGTTTAATCAAACTTTTCAACTTTGAAGGTGCATTTGTAATTAATTGGTATGTTAAAAATATTATAGGTTTTTAGGCGTGGACTTATTTCACACCTTAATGCTATATTTCAAGCAGATTTGGCTTTTCTTTAATTGAAGTCATAGCTTATTTCTTAAAATAAAATAAAATAAACTACAGTAGATTTTAATTTTGTTTGTTTATTTGTTTATTTTATTTATTTTTATTTTTTTGTCAACGTTTATTTTCTTTCTTTAAGTGGTGTTAGGGTCCTTGGGGATAAACTAAACTTATTTCATAAACTTTATAAATTAATATGCCTTTATCAATTACAAAAAATGTAAGTCTTGTATTGAAGAAATGCTAATCATATTCATTAATCTATATATCTATATATATAATAATAGGTGAAGGTTTTTTTTTTTTTTTTTTTTTTGAGAAACAATAATAAGTGAAGTTGAGAGAAACTCAAATAAGAATTCTAAATTAGAGTTCCAATTTTGCACTATGTGTCTTAAATTATTTATTCTTAAAGAATTTTATACATTAATTTTAGAATCAAATGTGAGACCACATCATAAATATTCATCCAAGTGAGTTATTAGGTACAAAAACCAAAGAGTCTACAATAAATGAATCGTAAAAAAAAAGAAAGTGTTTTACAATAATTAAAAAAAAATGGACAATTTACATTTTATACCTAATAATATCCTTATAAATTTTTTTAAAGAGTTAACAAAATATAAAAATGACTATCAATTGTATTTCAATTATATATAGGAATTATATTATGCATCTTATTGTATATTTTTAAATGTATTCATGCATATGCATTGGGTTACAAGCTAGTAATTATAATGTTATTTTATAAGTTTTCTGAAATAAAATTTACAGTGGCCTTGACATATTTTTCTGTTTATTATTTTTTTTAAGAAGCTTATGAGAGTGTATACAGCATATATGATTCAAGGATTGTTTGTCTAGCACAATGGTATTTTTTTTTAGAAAGTTTTAATTTATGGCGCCCGCTCCTGATAATAGCTCTTTATCATTAGACCAAGACACCAATTAGTTTTTGGTGTAGGCGAGTATTGAACTTCAAATCTCTTATTCAACCATAAGAGACTTCACCAGTTGAACTAATTGGTCTAGTACAATAGTAAAAGACATGAGTTGCACCCATACTCCTAAGTAGGTTATTTATTTATTTTTATTATTTATAATTTTTACATAATAGAATTGAATGACATAAATGGATCAAAGATTCAAAGTTGCACCGATTCATTTTGACAGTTGTTAATTTACTGTCCTTGATATCTCTCTCATTCTACCTTCACCCTGGGAGTTGGGACTATAGTAAACAGTCCATATGAATGCAATACTTAAAATTTCAGCTTTCCAAAAATGACTATTTTTCCTAAGTAGGTTTTTTTATTTTTTTTGTTGGGTGTGTGTGTGTGGAGAAACATGTCTTTAATAGTATGGTACAAGAGAAGTTGATTTCCGCATCAACATATAAATTATAAACTCTTTAACCTTTGAATGTTGAGGTTGGTGTTTTTTAATTTTTTTTTTCTTTTAAAAAAAAATGTGGGACTGTTTTATTTGTGTAAATTTTTAAGTACTAGGTTAATCTTTTAAACTTTTGTTTTTCTTTTCACAAAACATGTGGCTAAATGTGCATGTGTTTGCACAATAGGCAAAGTGTTAGTGTAGAAACCCTAACGCAAATCCCTCTAAGTTTGAGGTTGTGAATGTCTTTGTGTTTGTATTAGTTAGTTAGTTAGTTAGTTTGTTTTTTTTTTCTTCGCTGAATGAATGCCTTTGTGTTTTGTTACAAATAGATCTTTCAACCCCATGTTATGATAGATTATAAATTCGTTTTTGTTACTTTTGCTTTTGTTGGTTTGGAAAAGAATGTTTAGAATTAATCTATTTGTGTTATGTTCACAATATTCTCACAACAAATTATAAATGGTTAGTTATTATTGGTTCTAATTTGAACCTATCACTGAAATTACTTTTCTAATTTGAGGGCTAGGATGAATGTGCTAGATAGAAATTCTCCAAACCTATTAAGGAAAAGTCAAGAAATTCCTAAAAATTATGGAATCAATTAATCAAAGTGGTCAATCATGCATTGACATATGTATATTCTGTATTTGGAAATAAAATACCATAAATATTCCCTGTCATCACTTCTAAAATAAGTTCCCTTTCCTTTTCTTCTTAATTAATTACATAACATGTGTAATCTTTGAAAATCTGAATGAATGCAATATTTGTTAGATTTTTTCCCCTCGGAGAAACTTTTTCACATAAGTATAGTTTGGGTTTGGAATTAAAGAACCATAAATATTCCGTCATCACACTCCTAAAATAAGTTATATACCTTTCCTTTTCTTCTTAATACAAATACATCACATGTGTAATCTTTGAAAATCTGAATGAATGGAATATTTGTTAGATTTTTTCCTCTCAGAGAACCTTTTAGGCAATGGTTTAAAAGAAAAAAAAAATCATGATAGAATTATTAGACAATTACGAAAATTATTATAGATGGAATTGAAAACTCTATATTGATGCAAGCAAAGTGTGATAATAATTATCACATGTAACAAACTTGTCTTAATTATGAAGTAATAAAAATAAAGCTCTACCTATGTGATATAGATTGTGTACTCATCCTTAGGATAGAAGATAGATATATATTACTTTTTGATATTACTTGTCAAAAAAAGAAGATATTACTTTTTGATATTACTTGTCAAAAAAAGAAGATATTACTTTTTGATAATATGAACGGTGATAGATAATACTTTTTGATAATGTGAACGTTAAAAATAAGCTAAGTAGCTAACCCAAGCTACTTATTACAACGGCATGAGTGAATTAAAAAAAAAAAAAAAAAAAAAAGGTTCCAATAGCATTATTTAGAATCTTTGAAATAAGTATTCAGACTAAGGTGTAAGAAAAACTTGCAAAGTTGTGGTCCTCAATCCCTTTCTCTCTCTCTCTTTCTTTCTTTTTTTAAAACAATTTCTTATAGGAAAAATATCGGCAAACATGAAGAAAGATTAAAAAAAAAGTGCATGATTATTTTCAATTGAAATTTTTATTATTTTCTTGGAGTGATATTAGAGATACTGCAAATTTTGTTATATGAGACTTACAAAATGATGTATCATTGATCTAATTTTTTTTTAAACATTTATTTATTTAGATGTTAAAGTTTACCAATTACATTCATACTTTTTATATTCTAATGGTAGGAAACCTACCAATCACTATCTTAATTGGTCAATGCATATTGCACCTTGCGGATGATGGAATTGCATGCACACACCTGCATAGGTAGAATGGAGTATACTTTTTACAAATTTTTATTTTTTATTTTAAATTTTTTGTTGGTAAAACGACATTCGTTCAAGAGAAACTAGGGAACATCAAATGTACTAAGGCAGAGTCCATTAGAGTACAAACCAACAACATCAAAGTTAAATACATCAATAACCCTTAATGGTGGGGTTTCAAAAGGCAAAAAGTCCATCTTAGCAAGTGTATCCACACACTTGTTAGCTTCTTTGCGATAATGGGCAACTCTGACATGAAGGATTTGAGAATCTAGCAGCTTGCAATCATCCACAAAAGAAGAAATGACACAATGAATGACATGTGACATTATAATTATTTACCAACTCAACAACAGATTTTGGCATCTAATTCTATTTCTACAACTTCAAGGTTAAGGTTATTGCATAGGATAAGACCATCTCTAATGGCTTGTTTGGAAGTTTAGAGAGAGAGGGGAGTAGAGGGGAGGAGAGTAGTGGGGAGGAGAGTAGAGGAGAATGATTCCCCTCCACCTTATTTGGATGTTTTTAAAATTAGTAAAGGGGAAGAGAGTAATTAACCCTTCCTCTTGTGTAATTTTGTTAATATAATAAGGGTAAATTAGGTAATTTACTTGGTCAATAGTTTATGTACTCTACTCTCCCTCCAAATCTCTCCAATTTGAGAGAATTAAAAATGGGAGGCTAGAAGGAGTTGAAACCCCTCCAAACTCTTCCCTCTCATTCCTTAAAAAACTTCCAAACAAGGTAATTAGATTACTCTCTCTCCTTCTACTCTACTCCCCCTCATTTTTGAAATATCCAAACAGACCATAAGAGTCCAAAGTTCGGCAATAAAGCTGACTGACCAATATTTCTCGAGAAATCACGAACCGACAAGCCAGACTCATCATCTCCAATAACTCCTCTTCCTCCGGACTACGTACCCAGGATTACCTTGAGAAGACCCATCCTGCCATCCAAATTGAGTTTGAACCAGCCCATTTGAGGTTTCTCCCATTTGATCTAAGTTAAGATCCTAGGAACCTCACTTCTATTAGATATTGCACATTGACCATATTTGACAGCCTATGCAAGATTACATTATGCAGGTTGACATTGTGAGGAAACACATGAAACAAGAACTTATTTCTGCGATGCCAAAGAGAAAAATAGTGCACCATTGAACAGCAAGGAGGCATCAGTCTATCAACACGACTGTTCAAATTGAATGATAAACTCTTGTAAATTACTTGAATAAAAATCTGGAAACTTATTGCTGAATGTGAGATTATCCTAGCAAATTTTGGCGAGGATATATGCAATCTCTCAAAGCCAAAATTATAGACTCAGTAGTCAGTACCATCCAAGCAGATGGGGCAGTCCGCTGAGATGTCCATACCTCTTTTAGCGATGCATTCTCTAACCTCAACACTGTTATGAAAGCACAGCCCGACAAAAGTTTGAATTCTTGGAAGAGTTTTACAGTTTTTACTTAATTTTTAGCTTCAAAACCCATTGACCATTGAACAAAGATTCTTTAATTTCCCCTATATCCTTAGACAAATTGTAGGCACTCTTTGTATCAAAGTCACCATTCGCAAACACAGCCCAAATCAAGCATTTCACAGCAGAAATTCACGGTACATACTTTTATTATTATTATTAATTTACCATATCTACATAATATCATAAATTATTAATTTAAATATATTTTTTATAATAATAAATTTCAAAATTAAATATTTATGGTACATATATTACAAAAAGTATGTACAAGCAATTGATTCTTTTCGTCAGCTTTCACCGTTCATTATGTTAAGCAGAAACCCTTTTTTTTATTGTGATAGTTCCATACATAGTGGGATCATGTTGCCCTTTGCGAAGAGTGAAAGTGAAAGATCTTTGATTTGTCGTTGATTATGCTATCTATGTACTAGGAAGCTAGCAAGCATTGATTTGGACAAACTGTATTCTGCTTCACAGCCCTTAGAAACGTGTCTGACGACTGAGGCTAACTGAGAGCACCACGTACCTCTATTTCATTTTCATGGTATATACATGTGGAATGGTAAAAGCATTATGGCAACATATTACACGCAGAAAAAAGTGCATCTTGCTGAATGCATTAATCATCAGTCAATAGGTAATAGCAAAGATCACCGAATGTAGTGATGAAGATAAGATTTGATTTCAGATTGGCAAAATTTATAACTATTACACATGTTTTTATATATCCATGGACATACAAAGATTAAACACACTGCGCATGAGTATAACACTCACACATTGATGATGCAAAGTGTTGAGTTTTTAGACCTCTTAACACAACCAGATTAACCTAGTTAATTAGCCAAGTGATTAATTTAGTCAAATTATGCAAATCTAGGTTATCACAATCAAACAACCATATCAAGTATATAAAGCAGCGGAAAAGTAAATAACACAATGATATGATGACCCAGGAAACCACATGGTAAAAACCTGAGAAAGATTTGACATAGCTATCCTCAATGTAAACTTGAATCCACTATCTTGAAAGAATCAAAATTCATACAATAAGACTTACAAGCCCCCACGCTTGACTTCTTATTGCTACCTACTAGTAGAACTTACTGACACGACCACGTGCAAGCTCCGAATTCACGGACTCCTTCTTTCTTGGATTCACCACCAGTTACAAGCACCCACGCTTGTTTTTCTTTAAACTTCAATGGCAGCAACTGAGTTGATCATCAAGGTGTAGATAACATCTCCTCCTTGAAAACCCTAAACTTTGTGTAAAGGAAAGCTCTTCTAAATCTCACAAGAGATTTACACAAAACAGCAATCTGAGCAACCTCTAAAACGTGGCTAGGGTTTGCCTTATATACCTAAGGAAAAAACATAAAACCCTAAACGTTTTAGGAGTTAGGGCTGAGTTGGAATTCTGCAGAAAAACACGTTCTGCCCGATATTCGATCGATCGAGTCTAAGCTTCGATCGATCGAGCCAGGCCGAAAGTCACTAGTACTTTTTGCAGCCACTCGATTCCAACTTTACATAAACGCACAACTTTGAGCAAGCCTAAACAAGACAAAACAACCTGTTTTGATCATGGTTTGCCAACAATACAAATTAGAGTTTTAAATACATAAATTCCTAAATCTTTAGAACCTAACAAACTCCCCCTTTGGAAATCCGTGACAAAACACAAACTAAAGCTCAAAGTTTACAAATAAAACAACCCTTTACAAAACAAATCCAATCCTAACTACTATCCATCAGTTGCAAGTGTAGACAGCAGATCAATTGAATCAACCCGTATTTCCTGAAATACTTAACAAACGCATAAACGCATGTATGACAGAAAAACAATAAATCAACAAATATGCAAACTAACTCTCCCCTTAAGTTAGATACATCAAAAATAATGTTAACTCCCCCTAAACAGAACATTCTTGTATTTTCCACACATATTCTCACATTTCATCTAAATCTCCCCCTTTTTGTCACGAATTGAAAAAGATAACTCAAACAAAGAGTAATAAAGGTCAAGAGAAAATAGACAATCAAGGGAACATAAAACAATTAAGCTCTATAGAAAATAGAGACAACTCCCCCTATGAACAACAAAGGTTAAAAACAACATTTCTCCCCTTATAAAAATAGGAAAAACAAAAAATGTTTTGGGAAAAAGTGTTAGGGAAAAATAGGAGGGGGGGGGGGGGAAGACACACAAACCAAAGTTAAAAACTAAGGTGAGAATACACATGAAGAAAAATATTATCTCTTTCAATAAATGCAAACTTGACACTATGTGACCCATAAACAGTTGCATGAGTAAAGAAAATATTTGCACATTGATTATCCATCATATCTCTTAAGAAAAATATTTTATGCAATTCACACATAAAAAAATAGCATATACTAAAAAGTACATAACTCAAAAATTAATCAATTAATTTTTAAATCAAGTTGAGTACCCAATTTAGCAAAGTGTATGCATGTGTGAAAACAATGAGAGATATGACTGCAAAACTACAAGATGGATACAGAAAACAGTGCAATGCATGTAAATCCTAAACATACATGATACATGAAAAAATATGTCATGATGCATGCTCTAATGCAGTGAAACTAAGTTCAATATAAGTTCAAATTCACAAAATTGGCTTGAGCATAAAGTTTCTAACAAAAACCCCAAAATTTGAAAAACCATTTGTTCGTTTTTATAAAAAATTGACCAATTGATCATCACACAAGTTAGAGGACAGATAATAATGATCAATTACATCAAATCAACAAGCCAATTTTATCAATTAAACCCAATTTGAACAAAATCTCCAATTCGGGTACATTCAAGCTCTAGAATTTTCAATTTCTCAAACTTTAAACACATTTTGCATCAAGATCAAGGAATTTTTAATCTTGGATGGCCACAACAAGATCACACACAATAAAATGTACCAAGTTTAGCAAAGAGTAACTTGTGTAGTGTGTGCAACTAGCAAAAACTTGAGATACATGTGAGGTGATATGTGAATAGCAATCAATCACAAAGTCTACAAAATTCATCTCATAGAATTTAAAAGAGACTATCACCTAAAGAGTTACATCATATAACTCCCACATCTTCTAGAACATAAGCTTGCAATCATGTAAGTTTTTTTTGAATTTTCCTCATAATATACACACCAATTTTAATTATGTGATTTGGCATCAAGCCTAGTAGTACACACCAATTTTAAGCATTAAGCAATTAAACCGAGGCTACACCTTATGTTCTTTTTGTGCATGTGCTACACTTTCTCGAATATAAAATCTTACGATATGCACTAAGGTGTTCATGATTGGCTAGTGAACAGTGGTGAGATGGTTATTTATGCCTTTCTCATAAGGATCAAGTTCGACAGTCAAATAACATGTAACTTCAAGATTAAGACAAAGTGATAAACACCATAAACATCTTTCCCACACAATAATGCACTACAAAGTTTTAACTAGTCAAGTGTAATAAATAAGCTCATCAAAGCTAAACAAGATACATAAACTTGTTATGTAAAGATAATATGGCCAATCCTTGATTATAAATCCAAGATGTGAAATACAAAACACAAAAATCGTTTTGGTTTAAAAACAAATTTATGACCAAAAACAAAAGACACATATTATGCTAAATGAACAATGCAAATGCAATGCATGACAGTGCTTAACTAAGCTATAGAGGTTACCCAAACAAGAAATATCAATTTCTTAATTAACCCTTGAGTACATGTACAAATTAGTACATACTCACACAAAATCAGAAATAACTTTGCACTTATATAACACATACTATTCAAGTTTCTCCACAATGTCAAGCATGTTCTAAATCAAGAGAGAGATATCATAACTCATGTAATACTCAAGAAAAATAAAACTAGACACAAAATAAAATATTTTTGTCTTTTTGAAAATTTTCAATGTTTTTGGATTTAAAAAAAAAAAAAAAAAAAAAACCAAAAACAGAAACAAGACATGTCCACAAACAATTGAAAGAATTAAATCAGGGACAAGTCAGCAATACTCATCTTGGAGAATCTTTTCTCACCCATCTAGCACGAGTCTTTGGCTTTGTAGGTGAAAATCCATGTGAAGCAGAGTGTATTTGAGGAATTACACTAATCTTCTGAAACAGACTGAAATCCTGCAAATTCCTTTCACAAGCCAACAAGCTCAAATTTTTCAAAAGAATATGAAACAATTTATATGGACTTATGGTAGGAAAAAGATCATCACATATCCTAGATTGACATACAGAATGTTTAAATTTAAATTTATGATAATTAGGATGAATGCGATCGGAGACACCACAAAAGTGACAAACAGGAACAAATTTAGGAATATCAGTATTCCTAACAGCAAATTAATCTAGTCTCAGATTTTGGTTTTTGCCTCAACAAAGAACAATTTGGTCTAATATGACCAACAACACTACAAAGGTGACAGGTAGGCACAAAAACAGATTTATTATGTTCTTTAACAGTAGGTTTAGAAACTTCAGCGTCTACATCAGAACTTTTACCTTTGTCTAACCTAGCAAAATAAGCATTTTCTTTATTATTCCTCTTGAAATGAGGAATATAAACTTTTTCAGCTTTAGACTTAAGAGAAACAGAAACACTTCTGTTATCAACAACAGGCTTGGTACTAGTCAAGTTTTCAATTTTAGCTTTAGATTCAACTAACTCTTGTTCCAAGCTTTTCATCTTCTCATTTTGAGAGGAAATTTGATTTCTCAAAAATTCATTCTTTTTATTAGACTCATCCAATCTCACAATCAATTCCTCTTTTTCAAGATTAGCCAATTTTAACTCTTCCTTGAATTTCTTAGAAATTTTCAAAGATTTAGATAATTCCTTACGAAGAGTTTCAAAAGCATCAAAAAAATCAATAGAAACAATAGTGTCCTTTTTATTCAAAACATCACAAACATGAGCAGAAAGACACTTCAAATTATCCATGACAACAGGGGTCAAAGATTAGCTCTTAGATCAAAAGATCTACAACAAGAAGAGCTACCCGCTCTAATACCACTTGTTGAGTTTTTAGACCCCTTAACACAACCAGATTAACCTAGTTAATTAGCCAAGTGATTAACTTAATCAAATTATGCAAATCTAGGTTATCACAATCAAACAATCATATCGAGTATATAAAGCAACGGAAAAGTAAATAACACAATGATATGATGACCTACAAAATCACACGGTAAAAACCTGGGGAGGATTTGACCTAGCTATCCTCAAGGTAAACTTGAATCCACTATCTTGAAAGAATCGAAGTTCATACAATAAAACTTACAAGCCCCCACGCTCGACTTCTTATTGCTACCCACCAGTAGAACTTACTAACACGACCACGTGCAAGCTCCCAATCCATGAACTCTTTCTTTCTTGGATTCACCACCAGTTACAAGCACCCACGCTTGTTTTTCTTTAAGTTTCAATGGCAGCAACTGAGTTGATCATCAAGGTGTAGATAACATCTCCTCCTTGAAAACCCTAAGTTTTGTGTAAAGGAAAGCTCCTCTAAATCTCACAAGAGATTTACACAAAACAGCAATCTGACCAACTTCTAAAATGTGGCTAGGGCTTGCCTTATATACCTAGGGCAAAAACATAAAACCCTAAACGTTTTATGAGTTAGGGTTGAGTTGGAATTCTGCAGAAAAACAAGTTCTGCCCGATATTCGATCGATCGAGTCTAAGTTTCGATCGATCGAGCCAGGCCGAAAGTCACTAATACTTTCTGCAGCCACTCGATTCCAACTTTACATAAACGCACAACTTTGAGCAAGCCTAAATAAGACAAAACAACCTGTTTTGATCATGGTTTGTCAACAATACAAATTAGAGTTCTAAATACATAAATTCCTAAATCTTTAGAACCTAACACAAAGGATCTCACCCTAGCTACTTGTCCAAATTGGAGTTTTGGAAAACCCCATCAAAAGAAAATCACTCAATCAAAGAGCATGGCGTGATATTGGCATAAGTTTCTCTGAAAACTCATAAAAACCCAATTTACTGATAATAAGAGTTTTCTATTATTTTCCTCTCGTACCTTGAGTGGGTGTGGCCTAATGTTTATCTAAGGGTCATTGCTGACAACTCCTTCTATGATTTCCTCTATTTACTAGAATCAAGGCATAATGGATAATGGGAGGATCACTAGACATTGCTGACGAGATCCTCTTGATATACTGAATAGTAATTCTCATTTTTGGGGCTTGATTTTAAATTATTTAATTTACTTTTACGTCCCATTATTTTGAATTTTTGTTAAATTAGTTTCAACTAAATAATAAGGTTATTTTGGAAGTATAAAAAGATTTATTCCAATTATATAGACTAAATCAACAATTTCCGTTAGCTAGCTAGGTGACAGACCAGTAAGGATGACAATGAGACATGCTTTAAAAGAGTAAGTATTAAAATGAAAATAACAATAAAAAATTAATTCGTGAGGATCGAAATGAAGCACCCAAAAGTTGAGGATTAAAGCACATTCAACTTATATATGTGTGTCTTTGGGGGATGGGGTGAGGAAAACCCACTGGTTGTGACTTGTGTAAGTCTTGTGACTAGGACTTTGACAGCACGAACTCTAAGCACGAAATTTTGAACCTTCCATCCACCTATTTATACCTCATAGTGCATCTTACTATTAATTTCCAACCAAAAAGGCATTGCATCGATCAAGAATACATTAAGTTGGACCTATGTACATAAATTTCCCCAACTGCTGAAGAAACTCATTTTCCATTTTTGGCATTTGAAAGTGGCCCTCCATTAATTCACAACTTAGCAGCTAGCAACTCTTTTTACACTTACCTACTTCTTTTCATTTATTTATACAATTCAACATAGGCTACTATCTTTGCCTGAATGATGATGGATGCCCAGAAGGAAGAGAGCGTAAACAGTGTTGAAGAAGATAATACTAACGTGAGTAATCAACAAAGAAAAAGAGGAAGGCCAAGGAAAAGTGCCAAGGATATTAAGAGCATCACTGAAAAGAAAAAGAAGCATAGGTCTTTGAATGATATAGAGAAGGCAGCAGCTGAAGAGTCCATTTGCTGTGAAATAGTTGAACTTGAACCTGATGATGAGGAGCTGGTAGCTGTTAGCAGCGCTCCCATGAAGATAAAAAGGCGAAAACGAAAGAGCACACCAAGGCGAGCTGCGGTTTAATCAAACTTTTCAACTTTGAAGGTGCATTAGTAATTAATTGGTATGTTAAAAATATTATAGGTTTTTCGGCGTGGACAGAGAATATTCTTCCTCACCTTAATATTGTATTTCAAGCCGATTTGGCTTTTCTTTAATTGAAGTCATAGCTTCATTCTTAAAATTGCTTTTTTTTTTTTTTTAACTACAGTAGATTTTAATTTTGTTTGTTATTTGTTTGTTTTCTTTCTTTAAATGATGTTAGGGTCCTTAGGGATAAACAAAATTTATTTCATAAAATATATAAATTGATATGCCATCATCAATTACAAAAAAGTAAGTCAAACATTTATTATTCATAGTGTTATTGAAGAAACACTAATCGTATTCATTAATAATTATATCGTTACTTTATAAGTTTTTTGAAATAAAATTTATAGTGATCGACCTTGACATTTTTTTTTTCCAGAAGCTTATGAGAGTGTATACAGCATATATGATTCAAGAATTGTCTGCCTAGCACAACAGTGAAAGACAGTGAGTTGCACCCATACTCCTAAGTAGGTTATTTGTTTATATTTTTTATTTTTTACATAATAGAATTGAATGACATATAAATGGATCAAAGATTAAAAGTTGCATCAATTCATTTTGACAGTTGTTAATTTACTGTACTTCTTGATATCTCTCTCATTCTACCTTCACCTTGGGAGCTGGGACTATAGTAAACAGTCCATATGAATGCAATACTTAAAATTTCAACTTTCCAAAAAAAAAAAAAAAAACATGGGATTATTTTTCCTAAGTAGGTTTTTTTTTTTTTTGGTGTGTGCGTGTGTGTGTGGAGAAACATGTCTTTAATAGTATGGTACAAGAGAAGTTGATTTCCGCATCACCATATAAACTCTAGCTTTAACAATGACAGGGTTTACTGTAAATTAAAACAGTAACTTCGTGCTTATAGATAGTTCTAATTATGCTATATATGGTATCTTAAATAGACCTGCCAAATTCTGTTTGGGTTAGAGCTTATAGAAGCTAATAATTGATGACTGGCTACTATTGCGTATCTTTGGCGTGATGATCACTTCACAGGTATAAGTGTTTGTGGGTTGTAGGGGGGTAAATGTCGAAATTTAAGTCTCCAAGAGGGAGTTTCACACATATATACATTTAAATTAGACTAAAGTAGTTTCTATCTTGTATATATATAAAAAAAAAAATTTGATGACTACCCGCAATAATATGGTCTTGAATTCTTGATTTATATTGCAATTTGCAAATAAAGAGAAGAAAAAAAATATTATTTATCAAGGATGATGCAAGCAATTTTATGGGCTTAAGGGTGAGTTTGGTTCAGTTTTTTGATATTGTGTTTTTTGAAAAAGTTGGGGTTTAAAAAAGTGCGGTATGAAATTGGGTTTTTTGTTAAAACTGAGTGTTTGATAAAAACTGTTAAAAAGTGTTTTTTGAAAAAACTGAGTGTTTGGCTAGCACTTATAAAAGTGGCAGTTTGAGAGGTAAATTACCAAAAATGACAATGTCTATATAAAAAGAATTCTTTGTTTTAATTACCTCTCTTAATGCAAGTTATGGACACAATATTTTCACAAAAATTTCACAATAAAGTCTATATGACAAGTTGTTAATGGTAGGAAAAAAAAAGTCACTAATAGGTTTAGATAAGAACTAATAACAACTTACTATGTAAACTTTATTATGAAATTGTTATAAAAATATTCTGTCAATAGTACTATTTTTTTCTAAAGAAAAATAGTACTAATTTAAAAAGTTTAGAGATATAATAAAATGTCACAATATTTTCACAATACTAATTTAAAATTAATCTTTGTAAAATAAAATTTTATTAACACTTATCTTTTAAATGAGTTGTTCTAGGATTATACATGTACCCACAATTTTTTCTCCACCACATACTCTATAACATCACAGTTGTGAAAAAAAAGTTGTGAAATAATCTGTGTTTCTACTCTCTATATTTTCTTCCACGTTGCTTTACCCAAACCCAAAAGCTCTTTTTTTTTTTCACTTTTTTCTCATCCACGCGTTCACTTCATCCTCATCTTCTTATCTTCCTTTTCTTTTACTTTCCTCCACACAAACCCCCCCCCCCCCCCCCCCCAACCCACACACACACAAGTCTGAGCTCTCTCTCTCGCTCCCTCTCTCTACTCCATATGTTCCATTTATCAAAAACTCTACCAAATTCAAAAGGTTTTTTTTTTTAGATTAGATATGTAAGACGTAAATAAAAAATAGAGAAGAGAAGAGGAAGAAGTAGCACAGAAAAAGAAGAAGATGAGATGCCGCAGCACAGCAGCATAGAGGAGCAGAAAAAAAAAAAAAAAAAAAAAAAACTATGGGCAATTTAGGAAAAAGAGAAACCCACCAACGGTAATATTTTTGTTTTGAGAAAACACGTTTGTGTGTTTTGCAACTGCAACTCAAAGCTGCCGTGCCAAAACATGGAAATCCTTTGAGCTGAAAAATGCACTTTTGTATAATGCACTTTTGAAAAAAATTTTCAAACACGCGTTTTGAGTTTTGGGCTAGAAAACGCGCGTTTTGGCCCCCTTAAAGTCGACCCAAACGGGCACTAAGGTATCAAGGATGAATCCATTCACTTTTGTAGCGGAGATTGAAAATCCAACTTTAAGATAGGGATAGTAAAATGGGTGAAGCATGTAATGTTTTTTTTTTTGGGTGTCATAAATTATTATTTTTGACATGACTCAACGTGTCAACATGATCTTGGATAAAAATTAGGATGTGTCATAATTAAGGAACATATTCATATTTTGGGAATGTAATGAGGACGTTGGCTTTGAGGGTTGATGTAAAAGTACATCATTAGGACAATTATATATCAAACGAGTGCCAACGGGGGCTTGGCTCAGCTGGGTATGGTTCGTTCGTTCTGCCTAACACGCTCAGGTTCGATTCCCGCTACCAGCAAGAGTCCGTTGGTGGGCATCACATCGCTAAGTCTGTGTGCTCTGCCCAGGGGCATAATATAACCATAAAATCCCCTATTTTCTTTTCTCAAAAAAAAAAAAAATATATCAAACGAGTAGTACATTGATTTGCACTTTAAACATGACCTTGTGTGAAAATACTTAGTAAAGTTTTGATTGAGTGATACATAGCCCGATCAATCTTGTGATGCATATCATATTAACAAGAATACTTAGTATATACTTATTAAAGTTTTGATTGAGTGATATGTACTATGTAGCTCTATTCAATCATGTGATACGTATTATATTAATAAACCGTAAAATTTCTTACTTCACTTGAATCATTATCTATAAAAGATGATTCTCAAAAAAATAAAAAATAAAAAATAAAGTTATAAAAGATTAAAAGGTCATTTATTGACCCGCCAAGTAATGGGAGTCATGTGGCATATAGTGTGAACTAAGAAACTAATCATTATCCTTAAATGTTTCACCACCGATAAAGGTAGTGAGAACCATTCTCAATTTCTTCGTTTATGAAAAGTAAAATTGTTATAGATAAAATTTAACTAATATCTCATAATATTTTTTTTTTAATGTACTACATCTAGGTAAATAACATCATTCCCCCTCCCCTCTCATATTACCATTAGTTCATTTCGAAGTGTATTTAAAAATTATTTTCCTAAAAATAGATATTATTTTAATAGAACCTTCTTTATTTTCCAAAAACCAAAACCCCTTCTTTATCTTGCATTTGAAGAACTAAAGATAGGGACATTGTATTTTTTATTTTTATATTTAGAAGATATGACAATTGTAGTTTTTGTGTTTTGGAGTTAGAGTTCTTGATATTGATTATAAATTTACAATTTTCATCTATGATAGAAAAGGGTTTCCTATAGCTTTAATTATTGTTATATTTTTTTGGATGTTGACTTATATATGATTAGATATGTAAAATGATTCACAATTCCACATAAAAAAAAAAGTAAAGTGATATTTATTACTTAAATGATTTAAATTTAAATTAAGTTTATCACTATCACCTATCAAAAAAAAGTTTATCTCTATCATAATTTTTAAAATTATTAGTCTTCCCTAAAACTTTTATATTATTTAATAAAAAAAGTATGAAAATATTTATATATATATATATATATATATATATATATGTGTGTGTGTGTGTGTCGAAAAAAATAGGGTGAAATGCAAAAAGATCCTTTATGGTTTGGGTTAGTTGCAAACTAAACTCCTGTACTATTGATTTTGTATGATCTTTGAAGTTTAGGAGAATGACCATGTGTTAAACATATATTGTCTTAAAAATAACATTTTTTATTTTATTTTTATATATACCATTAAAATGGTCATGTACACACTATATATTAATTTAGATCATTTATAAAGCTTAACGGTTAATAATACAAAATTGATTGTACAAGTGCCCATTTAGAACTAACTCAAACTCTTGGGCCTTCTCAAAAAAAAAAAAAAAAAAAAAAAGAAGAAAAAAAGAAGAAGAAGAAAAACTCTTGGGTCTTTTCGCATTTTGGCCCAAAAGAGGAAAAAGATAGCAACAAAAAGTAAGGAAAACAGTTATGGCGGGAACTCAAATTTTCTTATCTAAATAAAATAAAATCCCCAATATAATATAATTCATCATAACCCAAAATTTCAAATCCCTCTCTCTCTCACAGACGCACACAGAATCATCGGAGCAATGTATGGAAGCGAATTCGACGGCAACGCTGCCTTCTCCGGCGGCGGATTCATGCCCTCTCAGGCCACCCAGGCTCCCGATCCTTCCTTCTCTACCTCCAAGGTACTTCCCTTCGTTTTCTCTTCCAATTTTAAGCACCTGTTTGGTTCCCGGGAAAATGGACCTAATTACTATAATACAAGTTAAACGGAAGCAAATCGTTGTAAATCCCCTTTGCTCTAATTCAACATCTGTTTGTATTTCTAATTATAGCGTAACTGATATTTAGGGTTACGCTTTCTTTGTTTTTTATAATTGATTCTATCAGGATTAGTTTCTGTGATAATTGCGATTTTCTTTCATTTTTCACTGCAATCAAACGCTGCATATTCTTATTTTGAAGGAATCACTATTTTGAATTCTTACTATTTACTTTTCATTTGTGTTTGTGTGTTCTGAGAAACGAAAACCTCACCTGAACTAAACAAATGGTTGTATTAGTCTTAATTTAGTTGATGTTTTCTTTTAATGGTGCCAAACAGTGTTTTAGGGTTTTGTGTTAAAATTAATGACTGAATGATTAATCCACAATTTCGTAATTGTTTAAACTTTTGTGACAATTGGTAATTGATGATGGTATTAAAGTAAGTGTTGAGTCCATTTAGAAATCCCACGTGTTGGACCCACCGTTTCCTAACAACATAAGCTTTTGGGACAATCAGTAATTTATCGTTTTGATTTCTTGCTTTTGCAGAATCGTGACTCCCAGTCGTTGCTTCCGCTGACTGTGAAGCAAATTAATGAAGCTCTTCTGACAAGTGATGATAAATCTAATTTTAGCATTGATGGTGTTGATGTCAACAATGTGTGTTTCTTGAAACTTTCACTTTGCATTATGTGTCCATCTGTTTTGTTTTTACCTTCCCCGTCGGGCATTTTGTGAGTTTGAATTATGTTTAGGTTACACTTGTGGGAAGGGTATGCAACAGAACTGGGAGAGTGACTGATGTTACTTTCTTACTTGATGATGGGACTGGAAGGATTGAGTGTAACAAATGGTGAATCATCTTTATTTTTTTATTTTTTTTTATATATAAAATTTCTAATTAATTTTATTTTGATTGGATTGGTTTATTTTAATTTCTTAATTCTGTGCCAATCGTGATTTTTTTGTTGTCTTTTTTCTATGCACAGGGTTCAAGAATTTGTAGACTCAAATGAAGTTGAAGGAATCTTGTATGTTTCAATTTTTTTTTGGTCAATTTGTATTTTAGTTTGAATACCTGTGTAAAATTAATTTGACCAAAGTAGCCCGTAGAGAAATTCTCTCATGTTGTCTGTGTAAGTCAATAAATTGATCACTGTTTCTCCTTGCCAATGTTATAAATGGTTTGTTGGTGGGACTTTTTGGTAAAAGAAATGAAAACTAGAGAAGTAATAATAGCTCAGAGTTTAAAGGGCAATGTAGGATTCCAAGTTTCTTTTTGTTTCCTTAAATCTCTCTTCAAAGAAGTGGAGCATGAGGAGTTTAAAATTTAGATTACTTGGGAATAATTGTTCAGTTTTTGTATCAATAGGTGCACTTAGATTCACTTTTCCCTTCTAAAAAAGATTTGTAATATATTATAGTGATTATCCTTTTACTTTAGGGAGGGAATGTACGTTCGCATCCATGGACACTTGAAAGGCTTCTTGGGAAAGCGGAGTTTAAATGTTTTCTCTATAAGGTGAGGATTTAATATTACTCTCCACCTCCCCCCCCCCCCCCCCCCCCCCCCCCTCTTAATTTTAGCTATTATATTTACATGTTCATATTGTATTTTTTGTCCATTTTTAAATAAAGTATATTATACCTTGTGTATATCTGGCTCTTAGGTGTGTTTTATATATTATTCATCCCTGTAATACAGGCCAAAATATTGTTCATAACTTGCTTAAAAAAGGAAAAGAAAAGAAAGATGTTTATGAGAGAGAGAGAGATTGGTATCCCTTGTCCCAACAGAAAGATGAAAAAATTTGTTACCTAGGGAAAATAGGAAATTGCTTGGGCTTGGCAAATTGGAATCAGAGAACATTGTCAAGAATTATAGCCTTATTAAGATTAGTGGCTTAGTGTTATTGGCTATAATCTATGTCCCATTGATGTTTAAGACCATATGGTGGAGATTCAAGAAAATTACTTTACGCACTGGAACTAAATATGACTTCATTTTTTTTGTAAGTAAATTTTATTAGTAAAATAGATTACTTCATGCTCATGATGGTGAACGCTCCATAACCTAAAAGAATTACATAAACTATACACAAAATAAAAGTGATTTTGTGAAATCTATAAGAGTGCTACACACGAGACCAATCAAAACAGAGTTCTAATCAGAAATGTTTCCAACTGAATCTTTGATCTGTTGGAATCTTCAAAAGTGCAGTTATTCCTCTCCTTCCATGATATCCACATCAAACATAACGGAGCCACATTACAAATCTCTGAGGAGTGCCTCCAAATCCAATTCCTCCACCTAAAAAAGAGGTCTGCCACCCTCCTATGTAAGACCCAACGAGTCCCAAAAGTTCTAAAAACCAGGCTCTATAAATCATAAGCTACATCACAATAAATCAACAAATTATCTACTGTTTTGGGGTAAAATATCTTTGTTTCAGTTAGTAATTGCCAACTTTTTGGTCTAACATTGAGCTTTTAAAATATCTTGTTAAGTTTTTTTCTGGCAAAGAGAATTTTTTATTTGATAGAGGTTTCTTGTTGTTGGGGGGGGGGGGGGGTTGTTTAATAAAAAGAGCAATGTTACTTATTGGACATGACTGCTGTGTGGTTTAAGATCTTTTGGTTGGTCTGTGGGAGGTTGTGACTAAGAGCCTATCACTCTCTGGAGGTTAGATGTGGAGATGTCCACTTGGAACTTGAAGTTAAATCGTCAGTAATGGCATGTAATTTTCTTGTACTGCCTCTATTCCATTTTGTTGGTACCAACAAAAAAATATGATTAAATACCAAATAGCCTTTCTAGATTTTAGAGTAGCATAAACAAGCAAAATGATGAAGACAAACTCAGAAAGTTACAAGTTTTAGAGCGTTAGAGGGATGTTCCATTAAAAAGTTGGAATCCCTCTAGAGAACCAACAAACTGGGATGGAGTCATAGCGCTACAGTACATGAAGGTTGTCATGCCTTGTTGACATCTGAACAATAACAGCAAGAATAGAAGTATGATACATGTAGCTTCATCTCTGTGCAAAATATCTGTGCTCAGATATTTTGCTGTCACCGAGATTGATTTCTTATACTTCTGGGTGCTCACATTTTAGGTATGTTGCCGTTCTGAGTTTGGATGATGATGACATAGACACTTCAGCATCATAAACTAGCTTTAGAAATTCTTCATGACATCATATATTCATATACAAAGTTCTGGATGTTTTTGTGGTCTTCTAGTTTGAATTTATGGTGTTGAGGAAGGATAGGTTCCACACCATGGGGGTGAGGAAGTGTCTATCCTGGATTTATTTTATTTATGTCATTGTCAAGTTTTAACTGATTCATGTCGAAGTGTGAGCTACTTGACAAGAGTGGAAGCCCCTTTTTTTGTTGTCGTGTAATTGATCTCACAAAAACATGTCATTGGTATAACTTTGATTCTGTGAAGGTTCTTTATTGCTTTCTTAACATTGAACTTGGGTGTTGTTTTCAGGCCCATCACTGACTTTAATGAGATTGCAAGCCACTTCATTGATTGTATATATGTCCATCTCTATAATTCCAGGTTACGGGTATTAGTCTACTATTATAAATGTCATCTAAGCTTTACTTGACATATTAATTACATCTATTTATCTATTTATATATTCTGGCTTTTCTGGTGTTACTTGTATTTATGCTTACAGAAACTACAAGGTGTTGGTGTTACCACACAGCCACATATGCCTACTTCAACTAGTACACCTATGATGGGGCACCAAGCTACCTCAGTAAATCAGGTGAAAGATCTAACTGGGGAATTCATTTTTGCTGAATTCTTGATTGATATGTTCACTATTCACCTACATTTTTCTTTTCAGCTCTCTAGTCAATACGGTAATGTTGGTGGACAGAAGAATATTGAACAAATGGTCTTAGACTTTTTGCAGCTTCCTGCGTCCAAGTAAGTACTTCTATTCTTGAAAGGATGTGTATCTTTTTTCTTCTTCTCCCCCCCTTAGATCTTCTCAAGTGGTTGTGTGTTGGAGGGGAGGATCAGGGATGGGGAGCTTTTGGCTAGGTAGCTGCATGTGTTAACTCGAATGTTTTTGGGCTTGGGTGTTGGCTTGCAATTCCAATGTCTAACAAAGTAAAACAAAGTAGCTAAGAGTCTTGTATTTCAGTGGTATTACCTGGTTATAAAATTGGGCTAAAAGGAAACTGGACTATTGACTGAACCTAATATTCAGTTAATTGTTATACCCAATCTTTTTTACCCCCCTTTTCTTGGTTGGGATTATATGTGGGATTCATCTAAATCAATTAATTCTCTTTTCTTAGCAACAATAATAATAATAATAATAATACTCTTTATTTCTAAAAAGAGCACCAAAAAAAAAAAAAAAATACTGGGAACTTTTCCAAAAATATGATAAATTTTGAAGCTAGCATCTAAAATTTTTAGATATTGTTATAAATGTTTTGATGCTTGTTATTTGTTTTTTTAAATTTAAAAATAACATAATTTTTTTTGATAAGTTAAAATAATATTTATTCCTATTTGTATTAATTAATTTGTTGGCATATGTCTGTCATATTTATCTTTAGTTTTAAAAAATTACTGTATCATACAGCATGTTATTAGACCCTGACACTCTATCATAGATAAAGGCATCTCTACCTCCCTTAAAAAAACTCCTGCCCTTCCAGTCCCTCACCCTGTTTTTGCATTTCTGCAGTTGCTTGCATCATTGTGAATGCAAATGTGCATATATAATATATATATATATATATATATATGAGCCAATATTTTCTGAAGGAGAGTCCCTTGGTACTATTCAGGCCAAATTGGTACCTCTGGCTTCATGGATTGATATTACATTTTAGCATGTGGCAATTCTGCCACATGGCTTGTGTAAAATGACTAAACTCATTGCTTAGCTTATATTTTCTCATTATAAGGAAGCTAATTAATGACATAATATGGTTCCACATGGTTGATTCAGTGGAAAATGTTTGTCATGAGCAATTTTATTATGCCATTTATTGGATAGACCATCCATTTTGATGCATGCATATTTATTACATACAAGTGTGTCAAGAGCCTTGCAACTTAGTGGCATTGCATAGTCTTATTTATGAGGAGAACTTGGGTTCAAAATTCCCTCTCCCCCACTTTTTTAACAATTGTATTATAAAAAAATATATATTTACATACATGGGGTTTGAGGAATACCCCAGTGGCCTCCAACAGCTCTTCTGGTGCTTGGCACTAGGGCTCAAACCCACAAGCCCCCCTCCTATTTACCTATCAAAGGAAAAAAAAAAAAAAATACATACATGCATATGTGTGTGTTCATATATTGTTAAGTAGATGAGCTCTTTTTGATTCAGCATGTTATTCTTTAACATGTCAGGATAGGGAGTGTGGATTAATGTGAAGTGTTAAATTTATTGGTTCCTTTTATTTCTGTTTGGTCTTGGATTTCTAATGGCGAGCCCATTGTCTTAAAATTTTTGTATAATGTCTTCCCTGTGTATTTTCCTTGCCATTACATGATCCTCTATATTTTCATTTCCATGCTTCATTCTCTGCTTATTCCTATCAGTACAGTATACTAGTTCTGACACTTTTGATCTTCCCATGTTTCAGTGCTGATGAAAAGGGGGTACACCGTGATTTTATTGCCCAACAATTAAGAGTTTCAGTGGATAAGCTCATGTCTCTCTCTCTCTCTCTCTCTCTCACACACACACACACACACACAGGCATTCAAACAGAAATATCTTAACTCTAAATTTCCTGGTTTTGACAGGTTAGCTATTCAAAATCTTGTAGAGGAGGGCTTGATTTACTCTACAACCGATGACTTTCATTTTAAGTCAACTATCAATGGTTGACATCTCCTGTTTGCAAGTTTATGCGAGTCTGCCGGAGAGTCTTAGATTCAGTTAGGTCTTGCTGTGATTATTCTCTCATTTTGCATTTGTCATGGTGTGAAGCCCTGCCCGCATACAGGAGATATATCTATATGAGACCAGATTTAATAGTCAAGTGACATTTATTTTAGTACTAAAAACTTTTTTTTTATGAAAGCAACGCATCTTAAGTAGATTATAACTTGATATTGCTAGTGGTATTTTGTGCAAATGGACGGTTGAGATGGCGGACCTTTCTTTGATTCTGTAGCAGCTCAGTAACCATTGTAATTGGTTGTGGAGAATAATCACTGCCCTAGTGGGAGCTGAGCTCCGATGCTGTTAATATTATATCATGTAGATTTCTTTGGGTAAGAATGACATGTAGAACTGATCTTCCAATGGTGCGAAATTTCTGAGATCATTATCAAGATTTCAAAATCAGATTCTAGATTAACAACTTGCAATTATCTAAAACCAAGCAGAAAGCCGGACTCCATAAGTAGCATGGCTTCACATTTGGAGCTGCCAATCACTTAACCACTAGTTTGACCAACCTTGCATGATGGTATTTAGTATTCATCACTCTCGCAGCCCATAAATTAGAGCTTGCATGAAAAATGTGTCTTCTAGTCAAGGTTAGGCAAATTCAGAATGGCGCCGAGTGCCCGAGCAATGGTTTCATTTCACGTCTGCACAGGAAAACACTAGCAGCCAACTCGTGTCGTGCAACATGCACAAAGCGTGGAACACATTGTTCATTTGTCTTCTTGTGAATTTTTATTTATTTATTTTTTTTTTCTGATAATATATATAAGAAAGTGGTGTTTAAGGCTTTAAGCTTTTGGTTAGATTATTTTACTTCTCAGATACTTTATAAATTATCTTGTGGTAAATAAAATTTGAGATTTCTGGATTTATGATTTGTTAGTCTATTGAGCTTGAGCCCACCAGCCCGATGTGATCAAATGTAAGGTTTAGGTAAAAGAATAGGGGCGTTTAAAAAAAAGGATTAGGCTTAGGTCTAGCATATTTGACTTATTGAGAAGATAATATGTGACGAGAAGTAAACATGTGTCACTATTCTAATGGGTTTAGTACAATTGAATAATAGTCAAATGTCTTGTAGCTGAATTGACACTTCTCCATGCACAAAGTGTTTGGGGGTTTAGGGGGAAAAGGGTTCGAGCTGCGAAGTTAGCAGCATGTTGTAATTATTTCTCAAAAAAAAAAAAATTTGAATAATAGACCTACGCTTTATCTAAAAAATAAAAGAAGGATAAAAGAATAGAAAACATGCACGTGTAGAATACGGTGGTTGTAGCAAGTTGCAAGGTTAGAGTGTTCAGTGATCAGTCCCACCGCCCATTCCGTCCAGTGGCTCGTGACAAGAGCAAGCCATTGAGATGGCACGTGCTCTGTCACGTGTCCACATCCAGTGTTTACCAGCTTATTTACCGCAACATCTAGTTTTATTTATAATAACCCACTTATTATTAAATATGAAGATGAGCAAATCTTGAATCAAAATACTCATACCGAAAAGTGCGGACGACCAGTCGTAGATCAGATCCACGTGTGTTAGTATATAATATTGCTGTGAGTATATAACACTTTACTTGAAGTAACAGAAAATTAAAGCCAAAATAATTAATTCTTTTGAAAAGTGACTGTAGAATCACTTAACACTAATTACCAACTTGTGCAATTGTTCAATAGAAAATATTTATACATGATATTTATTTATTAATCATGACTACTCAAAAAAATTTCTTTTGCTCCTTTAAAAGAAACAGCTTGAATTCACAAATTTTTTATGAGACAAACTTGGACATAATTTTGAAGATTCGGCTAAAATATGAAATATAAATTCAGTCAAGATTAGAAAATTTAGACTTTAATTGATTTTTGCTTTGTCTTGCCAACTGAAATATAGATTCAGTTAAAATTGAAAATATTTTCCATTGATTGATTGAATATATAAGCAATAATTTCGTGTAAGACTTTCATACATGGCACCTTCTTGTTATAGATCTAAAATAAAAGTGAAAAAATAGAATGACAATTTTTAGGACATAGAAAATAAAACATTTCACACGTTAAGTTTAACTAATGTGCAAAAACAGCTCAAAAAAGTTCTATTTCATTTTTTTTTTTTTTAAGATACATGGTACCTTTCTTTTTCTTTTTTCCTAAATAAAAACAAATAATTAGGACGATTGGTTATATATGGTGATCCGTGATCGTATTAACTTCTTACTTATTAAAAATCAATGTTTGAGAGACTTAGAGCCTGTTTGGATCACACTGATTTTGAGTGATATCACTCAGTTTTCATCACTAAGTTTCCAAAATGCGTGGGTCTCACAAAAAAATCTTGTGTTTGGCTTGGTTTTAACTACTTGTTTCCATCACTCAAAACTCAAAAATTTGAGTTTGAGTGATGGAATTCGGAAATAACATTTGAGTGTTTTCAAAAATTGAGAACTGATTTTCAGTGGGTGGAGTCCACAGTTTTGGCAAAAAATTGAGTTATTAGAATGAGATATGTGACTAAGTTTTTAAACCAAACAAGTGTTTTGCAGTTTTTGAGTGAATGTGAGGTTTGAATTAAGAGTTATTAGTTTTGAGTTTGAGTTATAAGTTTTGAAAACTGAGATATTTCTAAACCAAATGAGTTAGAGTTTTAAATATTAAAGAGTTTGCAAATTGCAAGTGCTCTCTCAAGTGGTTGTAGTGAAAGTGAGAGACAATCATTTTGGAGTCAAACTAGCTCATGTCAAATAAAATATATTTTAAAGTGAAGACTCTATTTTTAAAAAAACTTTAAAAATCAATGACTATGTTTAGAAATCAGAATTTCAGCAAATAATTTTAAACTTTAGCTACCACACAAGAAAAAATCCTCCAATATTATAATTAAACTAAGTTGAAGAAGTTTCAAAATTATTTAATCAGCAGCAACTTTTTTGTTTTTTGGGGATATACCAAATTTGCTACAGTGGAATTCCAATTAGTAGCAGCTGGATCAGTGGATCACCATAAACATATATTTATTTATATAAACATAAATTCAAAAGACAACAGCGTTCTTCCGATATTATTGACTCGTCCTGTAGCCCAAAAAAATCAATCCATCGCACGAATGAGAATCATATCAACATTTTGGCCCCACATGTCCACACTAAAAGACACATGTCCCAAATCATATATAAGTAAAGTTCAGACAATTAATAGACCTTTCCCATACACAGAATGTAAAATATAATATTAAAAAAAAAATTGTTTGAACAATAAGAATAAAAATTCGCATCTATCTGCCAAAAAAAATTAAAAAAAAGAAGGTCATGTGAGAGGTGATCATGAAGTAATAATAAAATATTGCAGAACGTGAGGAATGATTCGTTTCACTGACCACAAAAACCCACTCCATTACTTTGAACATAGTTTGACCGTGGAAAATTTTTGGCCTTGAATTACGAAAGCCAGCCAATTTATCACTTTATTTTAAGTGTTTTTAAGCTTGCATTATTACCTGTTACTGTAAAGAAAAGAATCAAAATCAAATGCAAACACACTCCCGCCGAACTCTCTGCCAATCTGCTTTCACTTCCTTTTTTTTTTTTTTTTTTGGTTAATTTTTTCTTCAACACTTTCACTTCACTTCCAACTTTTGTATTCTTATGTGTTTTTTGCTTTTTGGTTGCTTAGTCTAAAAGCATTTTTAACTTCTTATCCGGGTTTTGAGGTCCTGCCTGCTGTCCACTACTTGATTAATACCTAATCTACTACTAATCTCTCATCATATTATTACTATATATTTTCATGTGCCCTTTGCTTGTCCTACAGTTTGGGTTCTGTCTGGTTATTGGTCCTGTTTCTAGTCCACCATATATTAGACACCAGCTATTAATACTTGCAACTTGGGATTAGTGGTGGTCGCGAGATATGTGTATCATTCTTCTCACAGTTTGTGATAAATATCATATTTTTGTGATTATATTTTTAACTTCTTCTGGGACCATGGCTCCAGCTTTGACCCCTTTTAATTTATGATTGCTAGATGTTCCTCAGCAAGAGGAATAGATGGTCCGAATGGATGGTCCGTCTACATCAAATTTACCGTGAAGCTAATGTAGTTGCAAATTGACTCGGGAATGGAGATGTATTCTTTTTTTTTTTTTTTTTGAGAAACAAGAGATGTATTCTTATTGTCCATCTTTTGTTCTATTTAGATATACCTAGGATCTTTTGTATATAGGTATTCCTAGAGGAGTGCCCTGTGATTCCTGAAACTAGACAAGCTGAACGTGTCACGTGGACATGCTTATGTATTTGCTTTATAAATTTAAATAAATTCTCTCATTTCTACCCAAAAAAAAATATATATGTATTATTCTTTTCACAGTTTGCGATAAATATTATACTTGTATGGTTACATGTTTTAACTTCTTTTGAGACCATGGCTCCAGTACTGACCCTTTTAATTTATGATTGCAGGATGTTCCTCAACAAGAAATAGATGGTTTGTCTACCTCATACTTACCGTGAAACTAACGTAGTTGCAAATTGACTCGCGAAAGGGGGAGGGAGCAAAGTAGTGGTTAGGAGTTGTATTCCTATTGTCCATCTTTTGTTCTATGTAGATATACCTAGGATCTTTTGTATACAGGTATTCCTAGAGGAGTGCCCTATGACTAATTCCTGAAACTAGACAAGCTGCATGTGTCACATGTCCATACTTGATGTATTTGCGCTATATATTTAAATAAATTCTCCCCTTTCTACTAAAAAAGAAAAATCATACAGTTGTGGAACTCATTTGTTATAAAAGAGATAATACATATCTTGGATGTGTATAAAGTAATTATAATCTGAGGGGAGGTGTTAATTGAGTCTTTCATTTTAGCTAACTCTAATCCATTTTTTGATCCTTGGGTTTGCGTTAAGTTTGATCTCATTTAACGATTGAGAAATTATTCAGCACACATCCAAAGTTGACGTAACCTAAGAATATATGTATATATATATATATATAACCATTGGAAAATTTAATTGTAGTGGTTGAGTAATATCACTTGGTGGGTGCATACATGGGGTTGTGTCGGATTCGAATCTAGGTTCAACTTTCAAGTGACAATTAGTGATGGAATAGTCTCAGGTCATCATCATTGTTATTTTGTTTTTGAGCTGTTCCATCTTATATTCTGCTCATTTTTAATTAGAAGATATAAATTTTTAGTTATCTATAATTATTTTGACAAACTTGAGGTGATCATATATATATATACACAAGATTTTTTTTAATAAAAAAAATGATGGAAAATAATAAGAGCTTAGTTTATAAGGACAATGATCAACCTTTGAGATATCAGAGAATTTAGAGTTGAGGGTTGTGCCAATCAAAAAAAGGGGTGGAGGAAGGGGTTTTTTAATTAATTTCCCTTTATATACCGACAAAGAATATAAAGTAGGTGTTATTTCACCTAATGAACCTTAAGATTTAAAAACAAAAAGTTATAGTGTTATATTATCACTCATTTAAAGGTCTAATATGTCATTTAGTCACATTTTAATTATTCTTTTGTGCCATATGTACATCACTCATATATGATGCATATTTATAAAACATATTCCTCCACAAATAGATTTGCATTTAAAAAAAAAAAAACCCTCTTCCAAAGTGTCCAACAACCAAACAGCAGGGTCGACAATTTGGCTTTATGCATGATTAGAAGAAAAAAAAAGTTAGTCTTCTGGGATTTCTTGGTTAGGAACTTGAGACCTATTATGTTTGTCATCCATAAACCCAAAAAAAAAATGTTATTCCTTTTATATATATATAGGAGATTAAATTCTATAAGGACGTTGTGTAAAACTCATATTTTACCAATCCAATCCTAACATGGCACATCATCTTATCACATATTTAAGAATAAACACAATCACACTCAATCAATTCTAATACCCATATATAAATCCAACCAAATTGAGAATCTATTGAGATGTTATTAGGTGTGGTAGGATGTATTGAATTTTAAGTAAAATACTAATGTGACAGTCACTTATTAGATGGGTAAAACATGAGTTTTGCACCACGTCCTTATAGAATTTAATCTCTCTCTCTCTCTCTCTCTCTCTATATATATAGAATTTAATCTCTCTCTCCCTCTCTTTCTCTCTCTCTCTCTCTCTCTAAAGAGTTATACATTTTTTAAACCATTGGATTTAAATAGATCTAACGGTAAAAAAAAAGACTCTTATTAATGCTAATATTTTGATTAGAATTTCATTAATTATCCCTCATTTATCATATTTTTTATCTAACTCTAAACCCAAAAAAAGTGTTATATTTGACTCTCTCTTAACGTTTCTCTCACTATCTATCATAGCAAACCTTGAAACCTATTCATCCACAGATTCTTCAATACCCTGTGTGTTGGGAATTCAACCGAAATTCCAACCTGTGAGAAAAAAAAAAAAAAAAAAAAAGAGAAAACACACGTCAAAGAAAACAATCACACGCACAAGATAGTATTTACGTGGTTCGGCAATTTGCCTACGTCCACGGAGTTGCAGGAATTTCACTATTATCAGGAAAAAATACAAAGTGCGGCTACAGTGTTTTTTTTTCTCTCTCTAAAAACACAACAACAATAACAAACCCTAATCACAAAAGCGGCTTTTATATCCTGCGCACAGGATTACAATGGGCTACAAAACGGGCCAAAAATAAACTAGGCTCCACAAAGCCCAACAAATCTCCCACTTGGAGACTAGTTCAATCACCAACATCAGCCGCTATCCTCCAAAAGCAATCTCTCATCCTTGCAACTCATCCTCCTGTCCTTAAGCTAGAAGGCCAACTGAAGCTGCACACAGCTTCAGCTTCTCAATAGTGACACCCTTAGTCAACATGTCTGCCGGGTTCTTAGATCCACGTATCTTCTCAAGTATTACCAGCTTATCTTCAACAAGGTACCTGATAAAGTGGTATTTTATCTGTATATGTTTCGACTTTGAATGAAAAGCCGAATTTTTAGCAAGAAAAATTGCACTCTGACTGTCACTGTGTAGAATGCCCATCTCCTGCTTCTTACCCAATTCATCTAAGAAATCATGTAACCAAATCATCTCCTTTCCAGCTTCAGTTGATGCAACATACTCAGTTTTTGTAGTAGACAAAGTAACAATCTTTTACATATTTGAAGCCCATGATATAGCTGTACCACCCAGAGTAAATACAAATCCAGTAGTACTCTTTCTACTATCAATATCGCCAGCAAAATCAGCATCTACATAACCCTGCAGTTTCAAACTTGCACCTGTGAAGCAAAGACATGTATCTGATGAACCCTTCAGATATCTCAGAATCCACTTGACTGCCTCCCAATGCTGCTTTCCAAGCCTACTCATGAATCTGCTCACAACTCCCACTACATGTGCAATGTCTGGCCTTGTACATACCATAGCATACATCAAGCTGCTAATAGCTGAGGCATAGGGCACCTTGCTCATATGGTCCCTTTCTTCTTCTGTTTTCGGTGACTATTCTTTGCTTAATTTGAAATGACTACCCAATGGTGTGCTCACTGGTTTAGTTTCATTCATGTTGAACTTGCTAAGAACTTTTTTCACATACTCTGACTGTGAAAGCTTCAATGTACCATTAGCCTTGTCTCTAATGATTCTCATACCAAGGATTTGCTTTGCAGCTCCCAAATCCTTCATTGCAAACTGTTTTGACAATTGCTTCTTCAGATTATTAATCTCCTCAATGCAAGACCCTGTAATAAGCATATTATCCACATACAATAGTAATATGATGTAAGAACTGTCAAAAAACTTAACATAGCAACAATGATCAGCTTCACATCTCTTGAACCCAATTCTATGCATAAAACTGTCAAATTTCTTGTACCACTGTCTAGGAGCTTGTTTTAGGCCATACAAGCTTTTTCTCAGTTTGCAGACTAGATTCTCTTGTCCCTGAACAATGAACCCTTCTGGCTGAATCATGTAAAGATCTTCCTCCAAGTCACCGTGAAGGAATGCCGTCTTCACATCTAACTGCTCAAGATGTAAGTTTTCTGCAGCCACCATTCCCAGCACCAGTCTCATTGTTGACATCTTCACAACTGGAGAAAATATCTCTGTGTAGTCAATGTCCTCCTTCTGCTGGAACCCTTTAACAACTAATCTGGCCTTGTAACGTTTGCTACCATCATGCTCATTCTTTATTATGTACACTCACTTGTTGTGCAAAGCCTTCTTTCCTACTAGCAATTCAGTCAGTTCCCATGTCTAATTCCCTAACAAGGAATCCATCTCATCCTTCATGGCTAACTCCCACTTGCTTGAATTCTCATCTTGCAAGGTTTCATCATAACACTCTGGCTCACCACCATCAGTCAATAGGAGATAATTTAAAGCGGGTGAATAACGCTATGAAGCTCTAATGTTCCTGGAAGATCTATGGACTTCAACTACAGGTGTACTCTGATCTACCTGTGAATATACATTCTCCTTATCTTCTTCACCCCTTTTCTGGATAGTACTTTCAGTCAATCCATCTAAGTTAACAAACTCAGATTTCTTTTGATCTATCTCTATAATATCTGACACTACAGTTGACCTGTCCTTGTACAGAACTTGTTCATTAAATATCACATTTCTACTTCTGATGATTTTCTTGTTTTGTTCATCCCAAAACCTATAGCCAAATTTCTCATCACCATAGCCAATGAAAAAACATATTTTAGACTTTGCATTAAGTTTACTACGAGCATTAGAATCAATATGAACATAAAAAACACAACCAAAAACTTTTAAATGTGAAAATTTTACCTCTATACCACTCCAAACGTCCTCAGGAAGTCTGAACTCCATGGGAACTGATGGCCCTCGGTTTATCAGGTAAGCTGCAGTGCTAACAGCATCAGCCCAGAAAGTTTTTGGTAGTCCAGCATGCAACCTCATACTCCTAGCACGCTCATTGAGAGTTCTGTTCATGCGCTCAGCCACACCATTATGCTGTGGTGTCCCAGGAATGGTCTTTTCCATCCTAATACCCTGTGCAGCACAATACTCACTGAACCCTCCATCTATGTACTCTCCTCCATTATCAGACCTCAAACATTTTAGTTTTAAACCTGTTTTTGTCTCAACCATGGCCTTCCACTTCTTAAAAGTTTCAAATACATCAAATTTATTTTTCAGAAAATAAACCTATACCTTTCTGCTTGAGTCATCAATGAAAGTGATGTAGTACCTTGAACCTCCAAGGAATGCAACCGGAGAAGGCCCCCACAAATCAGTGTGTACTAACTCCAATTTTTCAGCCTTCGATGTCCTGCCAGTTTTTAAGAAGCTCACCTTTCTTTGCTTTCCTAAGATGCAACTTTCACACATGTCAAAATCAATGGACTTCAATTCTGGTAGTTTTCCTTTTGACAGCAGCATCTTCATCCCTTTCTTACTCATGTGACCAAGTCTGCGGTGCCATAGGCTTGTATCAGTATTCGCATCAGCAACTGCAATTGTGTCTCTTGGACTTGAGGTTATATATAGAGTACCAGTCTTCTTTCCCTGAGCCAATACCCTAGCTCCCTTTGTAACCTTCCAAGTACCGCCAACAAATAGTATTGCATGTCCTTCATCATCAAGTTGTCCAACAGAATTCAGATTTCTCCTCAGGTCAGGAATATGTCGAACCTTCTCCAGTAACCAAACAGATCCATTGGGCAACTGTACGGCACCCATACCCGGTCCCACTTGGGCCATTAATTCTCATACGAAGATACGGCCCATACTCCTATTCTCTCTCTCTCTCTGCAGGCCTATTCCGAAACTACACAAATCGCTGGCCCAAAGTTCGCCCCCTGTTTGTGCTCGGTAAGTCCTTACCGATCAATGTTGCGGACGGCGTCTGAGCATGGTGTGCAGTGTATGCCCGGCATCGCCTTTGGGTGTACCACTGCCGAGCATTTCTGCGGAAGTGGGAACCAAGTTTTGAAGCCATCCTCACCGTTTCCCACTCCCACCTAACCACCTACTTATGTTCGATACTACTGGACCACCCGTTGCACTAACTAGAAAGTGATCATAACCTCTCCACTAACTTAGAACTATAAATATGAGAAGCTTGGGGAGAATTAGAGGTTGGAAAAGATTACAAAGAAGAAAGAGATAGAGGAAGAAAGCAAAGGTAGTAGAAGGTGGCTCAGGCAGTTGAGAAGAGAAAAATGATCTAATTGAGTCTCCGTGCTGAGGACAACCCAGAATAGGAAACCCAAACCCACCATACAAATAAGTTGTGAGCCCAAGCCCTGCAGCTCCATTTTTGGTGCGCATAATTGGCGCCGTCTTTGGGAATCTCCTACTAAGCCGTAGTTCTACTAAGACTCAATCCCGGGGAGGCAGATGTCTGGGAGACGCTCTGGGAGCGATGCTGAAAGCGGTTCAGCGAGATCTTCTCGGGAATCTTCTTGGTGAGAAAGAAGGCAGAAGAGACGTGAAGACAGGGACCGCAAACGAGAAGAGCAGTCTGGCCTCGGGGAGGGGTCGTACCAAACGCAACAAACGATTTCGAATGCCTCAGGGGACCGGTAACTCGATGAGAGAGACGAAAAGCTTGAACGGTTGCGCAGGCTAGTAAGAGACCTGGAGTTGGAGGCGGAGAACAGGCATCAGAGACGGGATGGAGATAACCGAGAAAGAAGAGCCAATACCGGGGAAGATCGTTGTCAAGCTGGGTCAAACCAATCTAGGTCCCATAACCGCCGCGAATGCTCCCATTCCTAAGAATCTCGTCGGCGAAGGGAACGGGCTCATTTGCAGGAATCCCGCCAACACCGAGACCGTTCAAGGTCGCGGGAATACGCCGATCGAGGTTCAGATTCCCCAGAAGAGCAACGGCCCCATAATGCGGCCATGGATGTGATGAGCCGCGCGCTACGAAGAGCTGCCCGATCCCCATTCTCAGCTGACATCGAGAGGGCCCCAATGCCGGACAGATTCACGCGCCCTCCTTTTGACTTCTACGACGGGAAAACGGACCCAGTAGAGCACGTCAGTCAATATATCCAGATGATGTCTCTGCATACCCATAATGACGCACTGATGTGCAAGGTTTTTCCCTCGAGTCTTGGTCCCATCGCTTTGAGATGGTTTAATGGGCTGCGGAAGGGTTTTGTCCACAATTTTGCCGAGCTTATACAGGAGTTCAGCGTCCGGTTTGTAACTTGCAACCGGATGCCACAACCTGTAGACGCGTTGCTGTCCATGAAAATGAGGATGGGGGAAACCCTTCGTAGTTATGCTAGCCGGTACTGGGAGCTCTACGACGAGATCGGCGGGGGAAACGAGAAGATTGCTGCGAGCACATTTAGGATGGGGCTACCCGAGGAATCCGGGCTAAGGGAGTCACTGACTAAGAAGCCTCCCGAGGATATGAGGCAGTTGATAAGGCGTATTGAAGAATATAAACGGCTGGAAGATGACCAGATGTAGAGCAAAGGTAAGGCGCCGATGATGAATCATCCCCGGTCAAGTGTCTTTCAGCCAAGGACTCGGGGGAATTTGAGAATTCAAGAACCAGAGACGCAAGTAGGGGAGGTAAACGTGACGTTCAAGGAGCCGGTGCACAAGATCGTGGATAGGGTTAAACACGAGCCATATTTCAGTTGGCCGAACAGGATGGGCGGTGACCCCTCTAGGAGAAATCAGAACTTGTACTGCACCTATCATAAAGACAAGGGACATATGACCGAGTAGTGCCAGGGTGTTAAAAGACCATCTCGGGTAGCTGGCCAAGGCAGGGTATATGAAGGAGTTCGTATTAGACGCGGAGGACCGAAGGACAGGGCAAGGAGCTACTCAGAAGGGCAACTCCCTTCCACCCCCGCTCGGGATAATTGAAGTCATCCACGCTCCATCGAGAAGTCTTGCCTCGACAAGAAAAAAAGGGGTGCTAAATGTGGTCCCAGTGGAGGGAAGCTCGGACACACCACCGGCGGGGAAGAAGATGAAGCTTACCCGGGAGCCTATCACTTTCGGTGACAATGATTTAGAGGGAACGGTCTAGCCGCACGACGATGCGTTGGTAGTTACCACCCGGGTAGGCGGGTTCTTGGTGAAAAGAATGATGATAGACCAAGGGAGTGGGGCCGACGTGATGTATCCGGACTTGTACTGGGGGCTCGGGTTGAAAAGTGGGGACTTCTCTAAGTACTGCACGCCTTTGGTCGGGTTTGATGGGAAAATTGTAATACCCGAGGGGCAAATATCTATACCCGTGAATATGGGGGGCAAGGAGGTGGTAGTGACGTTTATAGTGGTGACTTCTTTCTCCCCGTACACAGCGATACTCGGCAGAACGTGGATCCACGCAATGGGGGCCGTCCCATCCACACTGCATGTGAAAGTAAAGTTTCCTATCGAGCATGGTATTACTGTGGAGAAGGGAAGCCAGCAGACGGTGAGACAATGCTTAATCACCATGGTCAACCAGAGGAAGGAGGCAACCGATCAAGGGGAGTGTGACCGGCAAAAAGGGCCGCCGCGAGGGGTCCCGTTATAGCAATTACAGAATGACCGAGGAGAAGTGGGGGGTGGTGGTGCCGAGGAGATGATAAAAGTAAGGGTACTTCCAGATGCCGACAAGTGTTTCCACGTAGGGAAAGGCATGGATGAGCAGGAGAAGGTGGAAATGTTGTTGCTCCTCATACAGAACGTAGACGTGTTTGCATGAAGTCCATATGAGGTGCCCGGGGTAGACCCCGAATTCATTGTCCATAGACTTAGAGTTGACCCCTCGTTCCCCCCTAAGAAGCAGAAGCCGAGGAGATTGGCCTGGGAGCACACCGAGGCGGTGAAAGCGGAAGTCCAAAAGCTGAAGGATACTGGGGCGATAAGGGAAATTTTCTTCTCGGATTGGTTGGTAAACACCGTGGTGGTGAAGAAGAAGAACGGCAAATGGAGGATGCCATGTATGGGCACCCGAGAATGAGCTTTCTGGATGCTTTTCAAGGGTATCACCAGATCGCCCTGGCGCCCAAGGATCAAGAGAAGACGACGTTTATCTCCCTGGAAGCTAATTATCACTACACGGTGATGCCCTTCGGACTAAAGAACGCCGGGGCCACGTACCAATGGATGATGACAAGAATGTTCCGAGACATGATAGGGCGCACGATTGAAGTGTACATTGACGACATGGTGGTGAAGAGCAAGCAGATAGCACGGCACACGAACGACCTTCGGGGTGTTTTCGAGGTTCTTCGACAGCACAAGTTACGTCTTAATGCCGAGAAGTGTGCGTTTGACATGGGGGCCGAAAAATTCCTAGGGTATCTGATCACTAAGCGGGGAATAGAGGTCAACCCCGACCAAATTGAGGCCGTGAAAAGACTGAAGCCATCGAGTAGTCCGAAAGAAGTGCAAGTGTTGACCGGGATGCTGGCCGTCCTTAATCGGTTCATCTCCAAATTCGTAGATCGATGCCGACCATTCTACCAACTTCTGAAGAAATGGACTGGATTTCAGTGGAACAAAGAATGAGACAGTGCTTTTATGGATCTGAAGGATTATTTGACGCGGGCACCCATGCTAACGGCACCAGATCTAAGCGCCGTGCTACTGAGGGACCAGGGAATCCAACAACCCGTGTACTACATCAGCAAGACTCTAGTTGATGCGGAGACGAGATACTTACCTCTAGAGAAGCTTGTGTTGGCCCTGATACACGCCACGAGAAAGTTGCCACAATACTTTCAAGCTCATACGGTTTACGTCTTAACCGAGTATCCCTTACAGTCGCTCTTGAGGAGGTCAGACTTCACTGGCCGAATAGCAAAATGGGGAATTCGGCTAGGTTCTTTTGACATACGGTACAGGCCCCGAAGGTCAGTGAAGGGCCAGGTCCTTGCGGATTTTGTCGCCGAGTTCTCGCCAAGAGGGAATGGGGAGATAATTTACCACGTGGAGTCTCACCCGTGGAAGGTGTTCGTGGACGGGGCATCGAGCTTCACGGGAGCCGGCACGGGGGTTGTCATAATCACCCCGGAGGGAATACGAAGCCTTGCTGGCCGGACTGAGGACGGTTTCGAGTTTAGGTGCCCGGGAAGTAGAGGTGTATTCAGATTCGCGTCTGGTGGTTAATCAGGTTTAGGGCAGTTTTGAGGCCAGAGATCTCCATATGAAAGCATACCTGGAACAGGTGAGGCAAGCCATAACCAGCTTCAGCACGGTAAAGGTTTTCCAAGTGGCTCGAACGCAGAATAGACATGCCGACTTCCTCGCTACGCTGGCATCATCCGTAGCCGAGGAGATACCCCGACTAATCAAGGTTGAGCTTGTTCCAGAGCCGAGCATCAGGATAGTAACTGATCCGGGAGCTGCAGGGATTGATATCTCAGCGATCGCAGCACTTGGGCCGTGCTGGATAGACCCCATAATTGACTTCCTGGCCGAGGGCCGACTCCCGTCTGAGTAAAAAGGGGGCAGCAAGATCCGTAGAATGGCCCATCGGTATTGGCTATCAGAAGACCGAACGTTGTATCGGAGATCCTTTGGGAGGCCTTACCTTTTGTGCTTACGCCCGGAGAAGGTGGACGAGCTTTTGGCCGAGCTTCACGAAAGAGTGTGCGGCAGTAATGTGGGAGGACGTTCGTTGGCGCACGGGGCAATGACTCAAGGGTTTTGGAGGCCTCAAATGCAAAGGAACGCCGCCGAGTATGTACGTAAGTGTGAACAGTGTTAGAAGCATGCTCCCCTAATCCATCAGCCCGCAAGCCATTTGAACCCGATCAGCAGTCCTTGGCCTTTTGCACAATGGGGGCTGGATATCATCGGCCCATTCCCCCGGGCGACAGGTAATTGAAGGTTCGTCCTGGTGGCTGTCGACTATTTTACCAAATGGGCGGAGGCGGAAGCTTTGGCCAATATCCGGGACGTGGACGTAAAGAAATTCGTATAGAAGAATTTAATCACAAGGTTCGGGGTGCCGAAATCTCTCATATTAGACAACGGGCTGCAATTCGACAGCCGGGCATTCCGTGAATTCTGCGGTGATCTCGGCATCAAGAATAGGTACTCGACTCCAGCGTGTCCCCAGGGTAACGGCCAGACTGAGGCGGTAAATAAAGTAATTGTGAACGGGCTGAAAAAGAGGCTGGAGGGTGCGAAGGGAAACTGGGCCGAGGAGCTACCCAAAGTCCTGTGGGCATACCGGATAACTCCCAGGAGATCCACCGGGGAGACCCCGTTCTCTCTCACATACGGAGCAGAAGCCGTGATACCAACCGAGGTGGATCTGTGCAACGCACGAGTCACGGGATTCAATCTTGACCAAAACGATGAGATGATGGTGGGACGCTTGGACCGATTGGAAGAATTCCGTGAAGTGGTGACTATACGGCTCGCGGAATATCAGCAAAAGCTGGCTCAGAGATATAGACGAGACGTAAGAACATGGGAGTTTGGCGCCGGGGATTTGGTTCTTAGGAAAGCCGTAGGGAATATGCGAGATACGAATGCCGGTAAGCTGGCGCAGACATGGGAAGGGCCTTACAGGGTCACTGCCGTCGCCGGCGCAGGGGTGTATTACTTGGAGGACCTAGACGAGAGGCCACTTCCTCGGTCATGGAATGTCCATAATCTTAAGAGATTCTATCACTAATGGGCAGTACTGTAAATTGTAAGGTTGATGTAATATTGCACGGTGTTCACTAATGAAGATAATGGCGTTCATCTAGCTACACTCTTTCAATTTCTCAGTTCGACTTCAATTGCAGATCATAAAAGAACCTTAAACTACGAGTCTTAATAAGGACAGAAACCTGCTTCTCGGTTAGATCTATATCGCCAAGCAGGTGTAAACCTTTAAATTTAATCTAAGGACAGAAACCTGCTTCTCGGTTCGATCTATATCGCCGAGCAGGTGTAAATCTTTAAACTTAATCTAAGGACAGAAACCTGCTTCTCGGTTCGATCTATATCGCCGAGCAGGTGTAAACTTTTAAACTTAATCTAAGGACAGAAACCTGATTCTCGGTTCAATCTATATTGCCGAGCAGGTGTAAACCTTTAACTTAATCTAAGGACAGAAATCTGCTTCTCGGTTCGATCTATATCGCCTAGCAGGTGTAAACCTTTAAACTTAATCTAAGGACAGAAACTTGCTTCTCGGTTCGATCTATATCGCCGAGCAGGTGTAAACCTTTAACTTAATCTAAGGACAGAAACCTGATTCTCGGTTCGATCTATATCGCCGAGCAGGTGTAAACCTTTAACTTAATCTAAGGACAAAAACCTGCTTCTTGGTTCGATCTATATCGCCGAGTAGGTGTAAACCTTTAAATTTACGCTAAGGACAGAAACCTGCTTCTCGGTTCGATCTATATAGCCAAGCAGGTGTAAACCTTTAAACTTACTGAGGACAAAAACCTGATTCTCGGTTCGTTCTACATCCCCGCCTTACGACGAAACAGGATTCAACTACCCGGACCACTACAACGTAAGTGCGAAGCAAACAAACAGAACAATGAACATTCCAAAACAAAATCATCATATTAGGAATTAAAGCAGTAGCCCGACCACAAAACCAAGTGGCCATTTCAGTGTTAAACGAGATAAAAAAAAAGGGGGCGATTGTTCGGTCACCACAGCTCGGTGACATAGGCGATCCAACTAAAAACAAGAGAAGCTTCATTAAAGAAAGAAGTCACGGTGCGGCAATTAAGAGGCGGAATCTGCAGGTTGTTCCCGAGCGCTGGTCTCCGTGGAATGCTGCTGCGCCAAGGTCCAAGGGGGGTCCTGGCCGAGTTGATCTCCAGAGCGGGGGCGGCTTGCCACTTCCGTTTCCTCCAACTCCACGTGAGAATCTATTTGCTCCACCAATTCCCTTAGGCTGGTCGTCTTCTCTTCATCAATGGGCCTTTGAGGGTTCTGCGAGCTATGTGCGGAGACCGGGAACGAAATCTGGCTGGGATTTCTCAAAGGGGAATCCTCGGGGACTCCCAAAGCCTACAAAGCAGCCAGCCACCCCTCCTCAAAACCCAGCTTCCGAGCATCCCTTATGACGGGTTCAGCTGAGTTCTCCGCATCAGCAAATCCCTCATTGTACCACTTGCTCTCGCTGGCCTCAAGGGCCGCTCTCAGGTTAGCCAGCTCCTCGAAACGCACACTATTTATGCTCACGGCTTCCGCCAACTTGAGCTCGGTCTCTCCCACCTTAACCTACAGCTTTGAGTACTTCTTTTCCGCAGCCACCCTCGCTTTCTCTGCCGCTGCAGCTTTCTTCTCCGCGGTCGAAGCAGCCACAGCTTTTTCCTTGGCGTTCACCTCGGCAACATCCTTAAGGGCTTTCTCCCGACCAGCATCCTCGGTAAGATCATTAACACGCCTGTCAAGTATGTACGCCAGTTGCGCGGCCTAATGAAGTGACAAGAACGGGCACCAAACCCCCGAAGACAAAAAATTAGTAAAAAAAAAAAAAAAACCTTACTGCGACGGTGTGCCACTGCAGCCTCCTTCCCATCGATTCATCCGTGCCCTCTTTGAAAGCACGCACGTCCTTGGGCAGCAGAAGGCCTCGCGCCAGGGTCTGGGTGACGTGACCACCTGCCCCCTTTCCCCAGACATGCACACTTGCGTTCGAAGGGAGAAGTTTGCCATCTAGCATGAACGAAGGCTGCCACACGGGTACGGCGTGGGAAGAGGACGCCACATGTGCCCCGGTTTGAGCCGTAGGTTCACGGATTACAATGCCACCGGATGGCCGGGGAGGAGTATTTGAAGGCATATCACCCGGGCCGACGATGGTCTGTTCGGTTGTACGCTGCTTTTTTCTTTGCCGACCGGGGGCTGTGGACGGAGGAGGAGGGGTTTGGCCGCACCCTTGGGGCTGCGGCTGCTGCGTGGCAGGCCTGGCTCCAGGAATGAAACGGCTGATCGTCATCGTCCTCCGAGTCACCATCTCTTCTCCTTGGTCGTGATCGGTTTCAGGGCGGTCGGGAGATTCTGCCACTGCTTCTTCGGCGTCCGGGGCTGGGGCTCCTTGGTCGACGGGACCTTCTAGTTGAATGTGAGCTTCTTGCTGAATTTGCTCGTGATCTCGTTCTCGGCGTGCTCGGGACACACACTCGGCTGACTCGTCCCGTACAGGCTGGCGCTCGTCAGAGCAAATATACCGAGGACCTTGGTCACGGGCCTTACCTACTGTAAACTTCGGAGGGAGAAAATTAGCATGCTGAACGTCGATATAAGACAGGAGTGGGCTATCGACCAGCAGGGCTTGGCTGAAAGCTTGCCAGGTGGAATACACGGGATTAACCCCGAGAATCAGGTGGGAAGCTCGGAGCTGACCGTCCCAGTGGACAAAAATCTCGGACCTGAGCACGAAGTTCAAATCCTGCACATGCGCGACTCTAACATCCGGGACGAACACTCTACCATCGGTGATAACCCACATGAATAAGCGTCAGAGTGAGTAAAATGTTCACAATACGAGATAAATGTACATTCATGCATGAAATTAAATAAGAAATGAAAGCAGGTCAGTGATCGGGACGAACCCACTTCGCGCCTGGTGAGGGGGCAGGGAAATTCACCGGCAAACCAATTGCCGCGCACCCGAACAAACTCCCCGGCAGAGTTCCTATACATCTGGTTTAACCGACTCGCACAACTCACTATCCGGTAAAAATTGGGAGGGAGTTGATCGGGGCACAACCCATAATACCTAAGGGTGTCTACTAGAAGAGGGTCTACGGGAAACCTCACCCCATCCTCCAAAACCGCCTTCAAGGGAAAAAAGGCAGTGTTACCCCCTCTATGAAGAGCGATATCACTCTCAGTGCAATACGCTACCTCCACATCGCTGGGGATGTCAAAGGCCTGCCTGAAAGAGGCTAAGGCCGCGTCCGTATCTAGAAGGTATGGATATCCCATCCTAAACACTAGAAGAAAAATGAACGAAGATGCGGAAGTAAAAAGGAAAATGTAGAGAACTTACTTTGGGCTCTAAGATGAGAAAAGATTCTGGGCTAGAGAATGAGTGCGCGGATGAATGTACGGCGAAAAGGGGGTCTCACAGGGTAGAGAGCGAAAAAAGTAGATGAGTGATTTGAAACGGGCCTTTTATAGAAGTCCTGAGGAGGGTTAACGACAGTTAGTCAGCCATTATAGGGATTAATCGACAGGCCTCGCAGGTCCCAACGCCAAACTGGCGTCTGCGCCACCTCGGTTCACGAAGCGTCAGGTAATTATGAGGAGCGAACCAAACGGCCAAATCCTGCGCGCCTTTTTAGGAGCGCATTAATGGGATTTCTGGAGTATCCCAGACGCTGCCTCTCTGGACCTCCCATGTAACATACGCCGTTCTGACTCCTTGATTCTCGCCGAGGCCCGGGCACGAATCAAGGGGGGGCTAATGTATGGCACCCATACCCGGTCCCACTTGGGCCATTAATTCTCATACGAAGATACGACCTATACTCCTATTCTCTCTCTCTCTGCAGGCCCATTCCGAAACTACACAAATTGCTGGCCCAAAGTTCGCCCCCTGTTTGTGCTCGATAAGTCCTTACCGATCAATGTTGCAAACGGCGTCCGAGCATGGCGTGCAGTGTATGCCTGGCATCGCCTTTGGGTGCACCGCTACCGAGCATTTCTGCGGAAGTGGGAACCAAGTTCCGAAGCCATTCTCACCGTTTCCCACTCCCACCTAACCACCCATTTATGTTCGATACTATTGGACCACCCGCTGCACTAACTAGAAAGTGATCATAACCTCTCCACTAACTTAGAACTATAAATATGAGAAGCTTGGGGAGAATTGGAGGTTGGAAAAGATTACAAAGAAGAAAGAGATAGAGGAAGAAAGCAAAGGTAGTAGAAGGTGGCTCAGGCAGTTGAGAAGAGAAAAGTGATCTCATTGAGTCTCCGTGCCGAGGACAACATAGAGTAGGAAACCCAAACCCACCATACAAATAAGTTGTGAGCCCAAGCCCTGCAGCTCCATTTTTAGTGCGCACAGCAACAATATCCGGACATCTCCCATACCCACAACATCTAAGGCTGAACTATTAGCCAAATACACCTTACCAAAATCACCTACTACATAATTCTGTATGATTTCTCGGTGTGGAGTGGTATGAAACGAAGCTCCTGAGTCCAAAACCCAATCATCAAGTGGACTGTCTATTGCAAGAAGTAATGCATCCTGTACCTTTTCTGTTACAGCATTAGCAGAATCATCTTCACTCTTCTTCTTAGGACTTTTGCATTGGTTCCTAAAGTGACCTGTCTTCCCACAATTCCAGCATTGTACTTGTTGGCCTGATTTAGATTTACTTCTGTTCCGATTAGTATTTCTGGATTTTGATCTGCCTCGATTTGAATTTCTGTTATTACCTCTGCCTCTTGTCTCAAGGTTTAGGGCAGAACCAGATCCTGAGGTTTCATCTGCATCTCTTTTGCAAATCTCCTCAGCCAGAATTAAATCTCGAATATCATTGTACTTGAGCTTTTCCTTTCCTGTAGAATTACTTACTGCCATCCTTATTGCCTCCCAACTGTTTGGCAAAGAAGCCAAGACGATCAGAGCACGAATCTCATCATCAAAATCAATTTCTACAGACGACAATTGATTTGTGATAGTGTTAAATTCGTTCAGATGTTGTGCTACTGATGCATTCTTTGCCATCTTCAAATTGAACAGTTTCTTCATCAGATGCACCTTGTTGTTTGCTGACGGCTTTTCATACATACCAGACAAAGCCTTCATCAGATCTGCTGTGGTCTTCTCCTTTACAATATTGTGTGCAACAGACCTAGACAGAGTTAACCTGATAACTCCGAGTACCTGTCTGTCAAGAAGAGCCCATTCATTAGCCTTCATCGCCTCAGGTTTTGCCCCTAAAAGAGGCAGATGCAATTTCCTCCCATAGAGATAATCTTCAATCTGCATCCTCCAATACGCGAAGTCTGTGCCATCAAAATTTTCTATTCAAGACACCTTTCCTGCTTCCTCTGCCATTGCTCCCACTCAAACCTAACCATAGGCTCTGATACCAGTCGTTGGGAATGCAACCAAAATTCCAACCTGTGAGAAACAAAAAAAAAAAAAAAAAAAAAATAGAGAAAACACACGTCAAAGAAAATGATCACACGCACAACACAGTATTTACGTGGTTCGGCAATTTGCCTGCGTCCACGGAGTTGTAGGGATTTCACTATTATCAGGGAAAAATAAAAAGTGCGGCTACAGTTTTTTTCTCTCTCTCTAAAAGCACAACAACAGTAACAAACCTTAATCACAAAAGCGGCTTTTATATCCTGCGCACAGGATTACAATGGGCTACAAAACGGGCCAAAAATAAACTAGGCTCCACAAAGCCCAGCACTGTGAAATTTCAAATAGAGATGTAGAGCTCTTGTCACTCACAGGACCACTGACATAGCTTGTAGTCACTCAAAAATCAACACCAAAACTTCCAAAACTCAACTTGGTTCTTTAAGACTCTCCATGGATGCTAAAGTTGGTTGTTGCTGCCTGTATTCCTTAAATTATTAAGTCAGTTTGTATGTAGTCCAAGGCAGATGATTTTTATTTTTATCTTGGACATGTGTACTTTTAAATAAGAGTTTGTTGATTTGATTATCCAATCAATTTAAAAAAACAAAAAACAAAAAACGAAAAAAACAAAGACTTTGTTGATTTGTAAGCTAAGTTATGGTTGTAATAATTATCTGATGTATTCTGAACATTGTACATGTGTTTTGCTACTTGAAAACTATAGATTTTGTCATTTTCTGTCTCTATTGCCTAGTTGATTATCTTTTGAATGAATTATTGCCATTGTAGGCATGTGTTTCTGTCAATCGTCTTGCTGGAGGAGTTACATCTTCCACAACGTCAGCTTGTTATTCTTCCAAACCATATTCATGTCCCTGAGTCTAAAAGAACCAAGTTGAGTTTTGGAAATTTTGGTGTTGATTTTGGAGTGACTACAAGCTATGTCAGTGGTCCTGTGAGTGACAAGAGCTCTACATCTCTATTTGAAATTTTACAGGGTATTGAAGAATCTGTGGATGAACAGGCTTCAAGGTTTGCTATGATAGACAGTGAGAGAAACGTAGAGAGAGAGTCAATAGTAACACTTTTTTGGGGTTTAAAGATAGGTATAAAATAATAAATGAGTAATAATTAATGATATCCTAATCAAAATATTAGCATTTATGAGGGTCTTTTTTTACATTGGATCTACTTAAATCCAATAGCTTAAAAAGGTATAACTTGAACCTCTCTCTCTCTCTCTCTCTCTCTCTCTCTCTCTCTCTCTCTATATATATATATATATATATATATATTTAGGCATGTAAAAATGATATTTATTGTATTTAAATTATTTTAAATTAGTTGACTTTTTATATGTTTTATAATTCTTAATTAACACCATCAATATTTGGTAATTGGGCAATCACTCATTCATTTAACAAAAAGCTTGGATTTGAGACATTTGAAGAACATTAATTATGATAAAAGAAATTTAAAAGTAGATTATTATTCTTAATAATTAATGTTTTAAGCTATCTATATAATTAATTTATAAAGATTATACTAGTATTTAAGTTTCAGGGTACAAGTTGTTTTTTTTTTTTTTTTTGAGAATCAGGTACAAGTTAATCATGGAGAAGTCATCACCTATTAATAAATATTTAAAGAAAAAACGTGCTCAAGAAGTAAAAGTTACTAGAGTCAATCATATAAAAAATGTGTTGGAGCTTTATATTCAAATCTCTAGAAATTCTCAAAGATTTGAATCTAAGAAATAGATATAGCTTTCTCATAATGTGATCTTAGATTGCGACCATATATTTTTAGCCATTAAGCTTGTCTAAACAAAGCTTCGACATAAGATGAAAAATAAATTATTGTGTGATTGTTTGATTGTCTATACAGAAAGAGAGATTGCAAATAAATTGAGTGTAAAGTCAATTACAAATTATTTTAGTAGTATAAAAGAATGTTAAACACAAACTTTATTAAGTTAGAGCTAATTAAAAAAAATGTTTTAAGTCATGAAAAAATTATTTTGATGTTAATTTTATTATATATAAAACAATAACATATGTGGAATCATGTTATATATGTATATATAGTCAATAACATTTATAAAAAAAAATTAGCTTAGAATTTTTGGTCATATCAAAGTTTTGGTAAAACATGATTTGATTGAACTAGACCTTAATTTGGTATAGCATTAGGGTACGGGTTTTGGAACGATATGAGACACTTAAGCCTACCTAATTGAATGGATTAGATTCCACCCACGATATCATGCCATTTTCAATCATCGGCTCCTATAATGCGGGTCCACAATACATACAATAAAAATAATTTGAAAAATAACTTAAACAACTATAGATGGGAAGTAAAACCTCAAGTTAGATGCCATAGAATTAGGGTTCATAATGTGGTTGTGTCATGTGTGTGACTACATAATTACGTACGCATATAATGATGTGATTTAAATATTAAAATAACCTAACATAAATATAATTTTTGGATTTACAATATTTAATTTGGACCATTAAATGGATAGAGATGATTCTTTTCCAATAATAAAAAAGCTCCAAAGTTTCCAATTATGTAGGGCAATAGTTGGACTATCCTCTCTTTCCTTCTTCTCTCCTTGGCTATTATTATTATTTTTTCTTTGGATAAGTACTCCATTACTCTCCCATGTGCAAATCCGCAATTATCTTTACATTTAGAATAACAAAGAAAAAAACAAAGATTCATACTACTATATTAGTCTCTCTTTTTGGTCATTGAGCTAGTTATTAGTCTAGTATGAGTTTAAAAGCATAAATATTATTCTGCATGGATATATGGCCCATGTAGTAGTGTAAAAATATAAGAACTTTAAAAGCAAAATCTTGAAGAGCAACCATGCCCAGCTAGCTCCCTCTGGCATACTCTAGGTACCACATAAATAATACTCTTTTACAATCAGAGATTGCATGCAACATGGCATCTTCAGGTTCAGGGTCCATCTGACACGTGTGGTAGACATTTTTTAAATAAAATATTACTGTTGATGCACACGTGTCATGTGCATGACATGCAGGCATGTGGATGCCATTAGCAAATCTATCCTCTCGCAGAATGCGGAACCCTCCCTCCATGCCTCCTAATTCACTCGTGTTGGTGCTTTGGATGCTATGAATGTCACCACCCCTACTCCTCACTTCTCCACTCGCTTCTTCCTTTCACCTTTACCACGCTCTGTTTTTCACATTCAAGGGAAAAAGAAGAGGCCTTTTTCTTTTGCTACGTTGTTAATTTTCTATTCCTCAACTTATAAAATGGGCAAAGCCATGGTTAAAAATGAAGACATGTCACCATTTTTATAGGTGCATTGTTTTAGAGTACCGGATCCAAATCAAAGTCTAAAGAAAAAGAGATCAATTTCTCTCATATTCTCACCATCCGGACAAAAAAAAGAAGAAGAATGTAGAATTAGAGAGATAAAGATCTTCTAAAGTACAAAGAAAAATAAAGACCCATCAGACAATATCATGAGTCAAAGAATTAGCTTAATTTAGTTCAGATATCTTCAATAATTAAGGTAATTAACGACAGAAGAAGACAAAGAGAAGTATGATTAATAATATTTAAAGTATATACATCATGTACCAAAATAAAGCTGATGAGCTTCTCTTCAATATATCTTCACAACAAAATAAAAGTATATTATACTTTGCATTACATTAAAATGATGCTTAAAATCTTCATCGGGATGGATCTATGATCCTTAAATTTTTAGCTTTTGAAAAGAAAAGAAAAGAAAAAACTACTTTATTCAAACAAATCCATTCAAGGTTTAAAACATGTTTTCACTTTTTGTTCATCATGGTTAATTTGAGCTAGAATTTCCATGGGATTCAGCAGGTGAAACACACGCACTTGTTGTGAAGGTGGAGCACTTGTTAATTATATATATTATAGGTTTGAATAGAATAGTACAATACCCTGTATGAACTGTGGGATCATCGTGGGTATTGCAGGCAAAAGTTAAATACACACAAGAGGTCACCAAAATTTAGTCCTACAAATACATACTCTACTAGAACAAAACGAGGCGAGAGAGGCGCGAGTTGTCTTTTAGTCAAAATGAGGAGGAGCTGGAGCTTTATTTTATTGGGACATAACAAAATTGACACGCGGCAATCTGTAGGGACCAATTGAAATGATTTTTTTTTTTCTTCACACAAAAATGAAAAACCCTTCTCTCTTAAGGGTCACTGTGTCCCCTTTCTTACCCTCTTGCTTCCCCACAATCATACACATATTCTTCAATATGACACATTAATAGTTTCATAAACATACACATTAAAATGAAACCCACAAATCTCTCTCTTTGCGGAATTTTTTTTTTAAAGAAAATGCTAACGAGTATCCTGACACTCGTTAATAATCCATTTAAAGAAAGTTTTTATAGGAAATAAAAAAAAATTAATATTTTGAAAACTTTTTTCATTATCCATAAAAGTGGTATTAAAATTTTCTTAAAATGAATTATTAATAAGTGCCTTGAGGGTACTTGTTAGCATGACCATTTTTTTAATATATAAAAAATTGGGTTTTTGGTGTGAGCTCATCGATTTCACATCATGTGACAATAATGAGTAATATCATGTGTACTACACAAATTTTGTTAGAACTATCGCTCAAACTACTTCTCCTTAAATATCGAGATAAGGACTCTTACCATTAAGTCATGTCCCTTATTGTGAAAATTATTATTTCTTTTGGTCAATAGGGGAAGAGTAAGACAGAGAAAGATAGAAAGAGCTAGAGATAGAAAAAAAGAAAGAGAGAGAGAGAGAGAGAGAGGACACCGTTTTGTCATCCCATGAAAAGCTTCCACTTGCTTAGCTACATCACAATTCCCCTCTAAGTTAAAATAGTGTTAAAATTACTTACATTTGTCTACTATTATATGAACCTCTATATTTTCCTTCAGTGTAATAACCTCGTTTGATGTGCAACCCCTTAGAGAGACTCTCTCTCTTTCTCTTTCTTGTTTTTCCTTCCTCTATATCTGTGTCATCCTCACCCTCCTCTCTTCTTCATTACCCCCCCCATTTTACCTTCCTTCACTCTACCACTCTAGAAGAAGTTTTTTAAACAAAAAAAACTCAAATTTCTTTTTTTGCTCTATTTCCAAAGACACAGAAAAATCAGCAAACCCCAACTCCAAGTAGAGTCCCCCCTCTCTCTCTTTCACGCTCATCGACGACAACAACAACGACATGGATTCTTCTCCTCATCAGAACTGGCTCGGCTTCTCTCTTTCCAACCACTCCAACTTGCCCTCTCACTCCTCTCCCCTCTCTCTCTTTCACTCCTTTACCTCTTCCTCCGCAGGTACACATCATACTTTTTTCTATACATGCATATTCTTGCTCAAACATAGATAGATAATAGGTTTAGTTAGCTCAACTGTAAATCAAATTCTGTCCATACTAACAATTAATTAGTAGTTAGTTTAACTAGTAATATCTCTCGTTAACTGACAAAGTTTCTGATCGTGATGTGACGTAAGTTCAAATCTTTACCTAAAAACCAATTAGTGTATTATCCTAAGCGATAAGATCAAATAATATCATCATATAAAATTTATTTTTGGGTTTACTTTTACAGGCAGTGTGGTTGATGCAGCTGCTACAGAAAAAGATGCAACCGACTTATCAATATTCACCGGTGGCCCCAAGCTGGAGGACTTCCTGGGCGGCGGCTCCACCGCCACTGCACCGCTAGCTCAGTTTTCTAACGAGACTTCTGTGACGACTGTCAATCATGTCTCATCAACTCATCCTCATACAGAGACTGAACATGATAACATGTATGAGTCTGAGCTCAAAACCATAGCCGCTAGTTTCCTCCGCGGTTTCTCCACCGAACAACAGCAACAACAACAAAACCAAACCCAACCCCAAAACCTCCATGTTGCTACTACCGAACCACCGCCTAAGAAAACTGTTGACACCTTTGGCCAACGCACTTCCATCTACCGCGGCGTGACCCGGTAAATAAAAATCATCTGTCTCACTCTCAATGTTCCACTTTGTATAGTTCTATATAGTTTCTTTTTGTTTTTTTGAAACACCCACATAAAATTACAAATTTTTTTTTTTTGAAATTTGTTGAAATATGTGTATATATGTGAAAATATCAGACATAGGTGGACAGGCAGATATGAAGCACATCTTTGGGACAACAGTTGCAGAAGAGAAGGGCAAAGTAGAAAAGGAAGACAAGGTTAAAATTTGTTTTTTATTTTGTTTTTTCTATTTTAAGGTTTTAGGGTTTCGGGATTGTTTATGTATATGTTTAAGTTTCTAACGTGCGCCTAGGGTGCGTACAATTGAGTCCTGGGTCCACGAGATCTGGGTCTGAGACTGTGGACTCAGAATTGTCCTGATCACTGAATGAAGGTGGTGTGGGTGTGTGAATGTGAACCGGAATTAATGGGAGTAAAAGAATGTATGTAACTGTGTGTGTGTGAATGTGAAATGTGAATCCCAAGAATTTATTTTACATGCTAATAATAATAACAATGAAGGGTTCAGATTTGATTGTGGTATTGTATAAGTAGTAAGTACACGCATTGATGAAGATTCTGATGTGGCTTTTATTGTTTTTGTTTGTTTGTTTGGATTGGCAATGGCATGGATGCTCTCGTATTATCATCATCATCATTATTTTCTGATCAGTTTATTTGGGTGAGTTTTCTATGTCTCTCTTCTCTCTTGTCTCTTCCATGAGTAAATAATTGTTGTACTACTATTACTTCCTAGTACAGAATCAACGGTCATCATTTTATTTTTTTTTACTTTCCATTACTATGTGACATTATGTTGTTCTCTATTCTTCTTTCATGATAAAAAATGTGTCACCCAGTCCGATCGAAGTGACATTAGATTTCGTTTTTTACTGTAACGAAGATTCGCTTTTGCATGAATGTGTAAATCCAATTTATAGATTCCCCTATGGAATCTCATTTTGACATGATTTCGTTTTTATTTTAATGTATTTTTAGGTGGTTATGATAAAGAAGAGAAAGCAGCAAGAGCTTATGATCTGGCTGCTCTTAAATACTGGGGGCCGACCACCACTACAAATTTTCCGGTGAGTCTGTGCTAAATTTGTTAAAGAAGAAAATTTTTATTGTTACTATTTTTTTTTTTTTTTTTTCTATATTGAAGTTTGGATCTGACCCTATGAATTGTTTATTTTTGGGTTTCTAAAGGTTTGTAACTATGAGAAAGAACTAGAAGAGATGAAAAACATGACTAGGCAGGAGTTTGTTGCTTCACTTCGAAGGTAGTAATAATCATTAATTGAATATTTGATTTGCTTTAGCCACAGTTTTCCATTTTTGTTGTTGTTCCTCCATCAGTCCATCTTCTGGAAAATCCTTTTATGTATGAATGTAGTGGATTTAAAAAGGTGTGGCTGATACATTTTTTTTTTCTCCTTTGTTAATTATATATGTTTAGGAAAAGTAGTGGGTTTTCGAGAGGAGCATCTATCTACAGAGGCGTTACGAGGTATACATCTTCACTTGCATATATTTAGTACATGAGATAATCATTATTATAAGTGATATAAAATATGCTTGGTCTGTACTAATAATATTATACATAATGTGCACTATTTATTCAGGCACCACCAACATGGTAGATGGCAAGCAAGAATTGGGAGAGTTGCTGGCAACAAAGATCTCTACCTTGGCACCTTCAGTGAGCTTCCTTTCCTGATTCTTCTCACAACAATTTACTAGAATACATTGTTAGATGAAAATGCAGGGTCTTCTTTGTAAACACCTTTGTCGTTTAGCCTTTTAATTTATTTGTTTAGGTACAACTTTTTAAAGCGTAGCTTTTTTATAAATAACTATATTTTAAGTAACTTTCAGCAAATAAGTAAGTGCACTTTAGAAAAAAGCTACATCAAATTATCCAAAGACACTGCACATTGCCACATTGTTTACTTGTATAATTAAGTTCGAATAATTTTTTTCAAACAGGCACCCAAGAAGAAGCTGCTGAGGCTATGACATTGCTGCCATCAAGTTCAGAGGCCTAAATGCTGTAACCAACTTTGACATGAGCCGCTACGACGTAAAGAGCATTGCCAACAGCAACCTTCCCATCGGAGGAATGTCCAGCAAATCAAAGAATTCATCTGATTCTGCAGCTTCTGATAGCAAGAGCATTGATGGGGGAAGCCGATCAGACGAGCGTGATCTTTCCTCAGCATCCTCCATTACCTTTGCATCACAGCCATCAAGCTCTTCCTTAAGCTTTGCAATACCCATTAAACAAGACCCATCAGATTACTGGTCCATCCTTGGATACCAAAACAGTGCTACTTCTTTTGGCAATGCCAAGAACCCTAGTGTTGAACCACATTTAATCCCATCTACCACAAATGTGTCTGCCTATCACAACACCACAACTTTACCCTTTAACATGGACTATTGTGCAAGTTCTAACTCTGCCAGTGAAAGCAACAATGGGTATTTCAATGCTGGCTATAATGTTCATCAACAGAATAATGGTACGTCACATATCCCATTTGCCACACCCATTGCCTTAAGTGGTAACAATAGTTATAATGAGGGTTCCTCTGGTTATGGAAGCAGCTGGATTGGCCCAGCTCTACACACATTCCAAACTCATGCAAAGCCCAATCTTTTTCAGACACCAATTTTTGGAATGGAATGAGCTCACACACTAGGGGAATGAGAATCTGTGCAAAATTATGAAAAAGTGAGGTGGGTATTGTTGTTGTTGTTGGTGTTAACAAAAGCACAAGGGGGGGTCAACTTTAGTTGAATAGATGATGAGTTGGGACTGACATATCATAATTCACAGGTGCAGCAGAGCTGACATGTGTACTAACTGAAGTTCTTTGTTAAGGTCTTGGGTTCTCCTTTTTTTGGCTTTTTCCATTTTTTCTTTTGCTTTTCTCTTTTTCTTTTACTGACATGTTTTACGTGGGTATAATGGGAGAGAATCCTTCTGTAATGCTTCCATCTTGTTAGTATTTTTCTTTTTCTTTTTGCTGAACATCTTGTTAGTACTTATTAAACTATCAATGTGAAAAATTTCCACACACATTTTGTCTAAAGCTTCTCTCCCTTGCATTTAATATAATCATAATGGCACTCTAGCCAAGACCGCAAAAGTCCTGTAATTTAATTGGTATCTTCATGAATGAAAACGTTTCAAATCATTATCGATTTATCAAAAGAAGAATAATAGCACTCTGATTTAATAATGGGATTCTTAATACAGCTAACTAAAGCTCTCTCCAATTAATTAAAGATCCTTAATGATAGTGTGACGTTGCATGTGAACAAAGTTTAAATAATTCCATGGTGTTGATCATATAATGACAATGGCAGTGGAGAGTAGCACGAGATAAATGCATGTAAGTTAAAGAGTGGGATACACATATATATGAGATGTGTTTTTAGAACAATAAAGAATATTTTGACGTGACCACATTAATGTTTGCTTTAATTAAAAATTTGTCACGTTTGTGCCACTTTAAAAAGGTTCTGAAATTTTTTTTGTGAGATTTTGAATCCCCAGCAGCATTGCTCCTTACAAAATGATTGCGTTTTGACTAGAAATCCAACTCGCATACTAAATTGTGGTCATAGAATTATTCATGTTAATGACGATATGTTGATATGATGCTCTCATACAATCATAGACTACTGTTCATGTTAATGGCGAAGAGTTGATATGATGCTCTAATCAAACTTCAAAGAGAGAGATGTCAGTACATTCTAGTGCATTTTTCATAGACAAGGCCTGTTCTCTTTCTAATTGGCTGAGAATGTTCAAGTCTATCTTGAAAGGAATGAATCATCCTAATTGCATTCGCATTTATCAATGTTCTACGTAAAAAAAAAGTTTCTTATATATCATCTATATTAAAAAGAATATCTTATGTATTATCTATATGTAATATATCTATTACATTATATAGGATTCAACAACGTATAGAACCTATATAATGTGAGAGAGATATTATATGTAATTGATACATGAGATCTGCAATATTAATTTAAATTTTCATCTGTTTTGATACTTAATTTTCTATTAACTGTGTAAGACTTTATTTTTACCAGTTTATTCAACTTAAAAACTAAGTTAGATCAAAGTAAACTTCTAAAAAATTGTTGCAACAAACAAGCACTAAAATTTGTTCCATAATATCAAACTCAGCAATATTTCCTTCAAAATATCTCACATAATTTTGCATGGGTAAATCATAGTTGGGACCAAAGAATTTATGTCAGGCATCCTAGGCAAAGAAAAGAAAATCAGTATGGAACCTTTTAAGTCCCAAAAACACACTGGCAAGTACAAAGGAATGGGACTTTAAATAAAGATAAAAAAAAAAAAAAAAACTCACTGTATTTAGCTTTATCAAACAAAAATGAAGTAGTCTTAAATTCTCAATTGTCCCACGCAAAAAGGCATTTTTATTACTAGACACTTAATTAAGAGGGCCACAACAAGTCACAACCTTGACCCCAAAAAAAAAAAAAAAGTGAGGTTAAGCATACAAAAAAGTTGAGATAACAGACAGACTTTAACTAGAGTCGATAGATAACAATAACAATAACAATAATAATAATAATATAGAATAGGGCAGAAACAAAAAACCCATATTGCTGTGTTCTTGTTTGTGAGCTTTTTTTCATTAAGAGGGAGTAGCTTTCCCTTTCAGACCTGAAAGAGTTTCAATTCAAAAAAAAAAAAAAAAAAACCCTGTCCTTTCTTGTCTCTTGCTAACACTATTAGATCATGGCTGTCCTTTGTACCTTTCGGCGCTTGATATCTTCACCCCACCACTGCTGCCCTCTTCTTTGACCGCTGTTTTGACCGTTTTTATCTAAATAGTAAATAGCAAACCTAAACTACAGGGCTATACCACCCCTATGTCATCAGGACCAAGTTTCCTTATTTAATTAGCCCCACTCTCAGCCTTTGATCCCAGCTAGTAGTATTTTTAGGGATTCGTGTTCTAAATGAAAATGGAATATTCAATGCTCTAAAGTCTAGAGACAACTTCTATCAATTAGAAGAAACCTAATTCTCATGGAAAACGCTAGATTACCATTTTTTTTTTTATTACATTTTGCTCATTAAGTTGTAAGTGGTAGATTCATGTCCGTTCACAACTCAACTACTTACGATGATTTGTTGTCACGTGAATAAATTGTGATAAAAGTTAAAATAAAAGTGATTGTCCAAGCATTATTCAATTTTGATCTAATTGAATTTGTGATTGTAAAAAAGAAATTCTAAATTATGTGAAAATGATTGTCCTCCCATTGTTGTGGGATGTGGCTTGATAGTAAAAATTTTCGTATCTCTTTATAAGATACTTGATAAAAATTTAGTAGTTCGAGTAGTGGTATTTTAACAAACATATTGTCAAAACTCTGAATTTCAATGTGTAATACACATAATTATCTGCCACTCACCCTTCATTATTTCAATAAGCTGTGGCAAATAGTATAATACAAGAACCGTATAAAGTGAGATATTATGGTTGGGCTAATTTCTAGCCATTTTTAATTTAATCAGGTAACTCTGATTACGTGGTCCTCTTTTTCAACTATTATGTTCGGATCTATCCAAAACAAAAATCCAAAAACTATCGTGTTATTTTAAACGAGTACACATTGGCTCATGTGAGTAGAGTATTGATCACGTACTTTTGTGTAAAGTAAAGAGCACTCTTTTTTATAGGGTGGATTTGGGCGTTTAGTCAAATGGGCTTTATATATTTTTATCATTTCGATTATTATTTACAAAAGAAAAGGAGAGAAAGAGGAAGGGAATATATGTATAATAATGTGTTAGTGTTACGTATAGTTCAAGAGGGGAATAATGTAAAGGTTTTTTTAATCGATGGTAATTTATTCAAGTTTTCTTGATGTGGAAGAACATTGTAAATAAAACATTTATTATATTTTTTGTTCATAAAGTAATATTAGTGTATAACTCGCATATATGTATAGCGCAATTAAAAACAATCACACACACACACACACACATATATATATATATATAAGTTCAAATTATGGCCAGTGTAAGATTACATAGTTTTTAAGCTATAAATATATACAAGAGTTTTACTCATTTTTTTGTTTTTTGTTTTTTGTTTTTTTGTTTTTATATACACATGAGTTTATCTCTCTCTCTCTCTCTCTTTTTTCCTGTTTATTGGTTTTTTGATGGTTTATTTATATTAGACTCTTTATCTTTTGCACAACATTAACTCACTTTAAACAAAAATTAAAAAAACATAGATAAAACACATGGCGCAAATTAGATACAATTGGAATCTAATTAAATTTTCTCTCAGTTCTGACTTTAATTATATATATATATGTGTGTGTGTGTGTGTGTGTGTGTGTAAAAAACTAATAGATAGCAATGCAAAGGCTCTATGGTGCAGTTTTGGTGTGGTGTGAGTTAGAATACAAAACTTTTTTCTTATTAAAGAGTCAAAGACTAATCCTTTGGATGTATTAGGGATTTAGGTTAATTTGTTAGTGTGATAATAACTTTGGGTGTATTGGGGTTTTAGATTAATTTAAATTTGTTAGATTTATGAGAGTTTGTAAGTACGATTGTAGTCATTATTATTGATAGTAAATTGTTTTGTTATTGTTGAACATAAAAATAGGTGTAAAATTTATCAAACCACGTTAAATTCCTTGTTTTGTGTTGGTTAACTTTTTTTTTTTTTTTTTTTGCATTTGTGTGTGTGTGCTTTTTTGTTTTTGGTATAAGAGCTTCCATTATCATAACAATATGGGTCGATGACTTGTATTGCTTTGGAAGTATATGTTCATATATAGCTTGTCTAAGGGCCCTTATATACAAATTATGTAATCGTTAGACCTAGCAATGGATTGGGTTTAGGTTTGAGACTTTGAGTTTGACCCTATCAAGTATGGTTCAAAGTTATCCGAATTTAAGCAAGACATTACTTTTAGACCCGTATGTAATGGGTTGGCATGGGTTCAGATCAACCCACAAGTTCTCTCTCTTGATGATTGATTAATATCATTAAAAATAATAAGACATCACATAACTCAATTAGTATGTAGCCTATCATAATACTTGGGAAACAAAAATAGCCTATCATCAGATTAATTCAATTTTGGAAAATTTAAATCAAACAACTTAAACAAATTACAAACAAAATAAGAGAAATTTTTAAATATTCACAAAAACTATTCCAATTAATAGATGGTCAACCATAATATATATATATATATATATATATATCTCAATGCAACTAAAACCACAAGATATATGGTTCTAAATGTACACGAGAGAGAGAGAGAGAGAGAGAGCTTTTGCATAGTAGAAATTCATACATGTCTACATACAACCAAGAAGCAGCATCATCAACAAATTAAAAGCAACAATACAAAATGTAGGACTGATTTCATTGGAGAAATGGGTCAAAAGCAACAATATAAAATGAGGTGGAAGAATAGTGTACTCAGAGTTTAGGACAATAGCTTTTTAGAATAATAATGGTAATAAGTTACCCCTTTTATTCAAGATGAAGGATAATCTTATCAAAAGAAAAAGATCATCTTCATTTACTTTATAAATCAGATAATCTTCAATGGGAAGGGTTAAAATTAATCAAACCCGCTACAGAGAAAACATGTGGAAGAAGATATCAATGCTCATGCTTTTGGTGGAATGTGTTATATAGTATGATGAGCACCACAACACTAAAGTTCCCTTAAAAATATATATGTTTCAGTGCATTATTGGACCTGCGGTTGTGCTCCGGGAGTAGTAAATCCAGTTCCATGTGATGCACAATTGATGTAGTTTGAGATTGGTGCATTATTAAAATAATATCATTGTGATAGATTTATATTAAAATGGTTTTATTTTAATCATAATTTATCATTTTAACAGATTATAAAAAGATTATGAAAAATTGAGTAATTTTAAGAGCATCTGCATTAGTTCAAGCAATTTTTTTTTTTTTTTTTGTTTATTTTAGCATAAGAACTTACTTTTTCTATTTTACTTACTTACTTTTTAAAATACTCAATATCAGATTATCTATTTTACATTACATTTTATTAAAATATCAAATATTTTTAAAATTTTTAAAATTATTTTTCTTTTTTCTCGCACAACAACCATCATCTATTCTCTTCCTCTACTTTTGGGACACATAAAGAAAGAATAAAAAACTAAATGCAAAATGAATAGTGCCCGTGTAAATTTACACAATTATTATAGCAATAATGTATTTTTATACAATTTTACATAGATTGATGTGGGTGAATTTTGCACTTAATTAACTAAAATGGAGCTAAAATTGTTCTTTACCTAGTTGTTCCAAGGAATATTCATGTCTAGTCAAAGCTTGTTGGTTCAAGTAAAGGAGGGTGAAGAATAAATACAGATCAATTATAAGCTACTACTAGGATTCTTCCCTATCTTGTTCTTTCTCTTTTGCGCTTTTCAGGCTTAGGTTGCATGCCAAAGTTGTTTCCTTTTTAAGGCCTCAGTTAATATGATAAAGAAAAGGTAAATAAAAAGCTGAAAGAAGAAACAATGAATGTATAGAGAAAAATGGTTTAAAAATTACAAATTTTACAACAAAAAGTTGATAAATTGATGTGACAATAAATATAATGGTGACATATGAATAAGATAAAATATGGTTATTTTAATTCCTTCCTATAATATATTTGATATATCAATTTGTAAGACCTATGTTGTAAAATTTATAATACTTTAGACATCAACTTAGTTTGTATGAACTATAAAAAAGAAACATAATTTGAGTTTTTTTTTCTTTTTATCTAATTATTATAGTATAATATGATCAATAAGTTATGGTATGCACACTTAATTTTATACCTAATTAATGTGTCAAGTTGTGATTGGTGCATAATAAAAATAGTATTAGTAATGAACCTATATGAGAGTGATGTTCAACAGGGTGTGAAATTGAATATAATATATCCATAGCATTGTTATAATATGATACTTAACTATAAGGTTTATAATTACTTCCATAAAAGGAGATAAAACATCTATGTATAAACTAATAAAAAGAGTACAACTTTACTATTATCATCCACTTAGGTATATGATATATCCACTTCATAATTTTATTAACTTTTTAAATTTGGATTTGGTTTAAGGACTATCATAGGCACTCGCATCTCGTGGATCTTACATACCAACAAGTCTTTGGAGTTCATAGGAGTCATGTTCGTTACTAAAAATTGTGGAAAGATGTTGTGGTTTTTGTCAAAACTAAGTTCTCATTTCTATACGTGAATTGAATTCCTTCTCTTTTCTTCAGCAAGCGACGTATAGTTTACTAGGTTGGAATTTGAGCTTTATGGACCTGGAGTAGTGGTTCTAGGTTTATTAAAACTGAGGGGAACAAAACGAAAATCCCTTGTAATTCAGACCTAATTAAAAAAAATTCCTTCAAAATAATTAATGTCATCAGGTCATGTGATACCCGGAAAAGGCTACGTTTTAGAATGAACTTAGTTCTACTTTAATATACTCCTACTAAAAGTGAAGATTCTTTCAGTATTACTCAAATGTAATATACTATAAAAGTATAAATCGATTTGCTCGTACTTCACTTATTATAGTGCCAGAAATTTTAGTGAATAGTGGAGGCCCTAGAGGGACATATGTACGTTGAAATCATAGTTCTTTAAGTAGTGAGATTAGAATGAAATTGACCCATATTTGTTTTACTAATAATAATACATTTTTTCATGCAATCACCCGTAAATCAAGTGCATGATATAGACAATGTAAGAGAGAGGGAGCTATATAAGCATTTGAAATATTTGATATCCTTAAGCAATTATTCTATACATGCAAGTTGATCCCACTAAAAAATTAATAATAATAATAATAATAATGATAACTTGTCATTAAACTAATGGAAGAGTACCAAACACTGATAATTTATTGTACTAATGTCTGTATATAATAGTAAACTTGTTCTTCAAAACAAGGTCACCAAGCAAGCACATGGCAAATCCTGAAAAGGCTACGTTTAAAATGAAACTGTAGGTATAGTCAAATGTAATACTGCAAAAGACCAACCCTTTCTCCTTTTCTTTATTCCCTTTAAACCTTATAGGGGACCCTTTCTTTATCTTTTGAGTTTAGTCTCAATCCGTGTTTCCCTTTTGTTTTGCCTACAAACAAGTAATGTCGGCCACATTTTCTCTTAGCTTTTCTTTCTTTCTTTGTTTTATTTTTGGGTTCTTGATGTGTGTTGTTGGCTTTGACTGAAGGGCCTATAAAAATCAGTATCTTAGCGACCAAAGCACTGTTTGTTTTTCTTATTTAATGATGGATGGATTTGGCTTTTGCCTAGTTGAATGAGAACAAGAAATCGTGGATCATAAGGACACATTAATACTTATCTTCTACTTATTGGCTTTTTTTGCTATTTATGCCCCGAGTTGTAATTATTATAATCATTGGTACGCATAGTTGCAATTACAATAATCATGCAGTAATGAGGCCACACGTGCTGGCTGACCATGGATGCTCAGCGAAGCATGCGGTTGAATGTTGGATTTGGAATCCTTTGGAGCTTCCTTTGATTTGATTTGACTGGTGCGGTGTGAACTAGAATTAGCTTCATTCAAAGTAAAAGCATATTGAAGCTAATCTAATGTGAACAAAGACAAAAACAAAAAACAAAAAAGTGTATCGAGTGGAAAAGAGTAGCTTTACAACTTGGGCCTTGGCAAGTATAGCAGGCCAGCCCATCAATAGAGAGTATTTGGGCTTTTTAGATGACATCTTCCACACTAGATACATAAACCATTTTTTCTTAGTTCAACCATTGTCAAAAATAGTGTTCATAACAATAACATATCCAGAAGGAAAAATATTAAAGGCTGTGTTATTAATTATTATCCATGTCACCTTATGTCTTCTTTTTGCTTTTCCAAGTTATTCTCTTTTTGTTTTTTACTTCCAAGTTATTCTTTCACGTTATTGAATAGGAAAGTTATTCTTTTAAAGATAAATTACTTTTAAATACTATTTCCTAGGGATTGTTTCAAATTAAACCCCATAGTTCTAAAAGTTTCAAACTAAAGCTAAATACTAAAGACTATAATAAATTAACCCTTATAGTTTCACTAGTTTTAAATCAAACCTTAGATCTGTTCAAAAAAAAAAATTAAACCTTAGATTTTTAAAACCACACCAATTTAAATACTGGACTTTTTTGGTTTGATTTGGAATTTTTTCTTTGCTTTCATTGGAGCTTTGAATTGATATGATTTTAAAAGCTTTGGGTTTCGTTGAAACCTAACGAAACTACATGGATTAATTTGAAACTTTCGAAGTTAAACGGTGTAACAGAGTTTAAAATATAATATATATATATATATATATATAAATATTTTAAATGGAAGAAAAAAAAAATCTTTCTCAAATGGAAGATCTCTTCTCAAGACTCTTGCAACACTTGGTACTACAAATACCTAAGAAAACTGCAAAATAAGCAAAACCCAGATAATTTAAGACAACCAGTTTTGGGCCCAAAAACAAAATCAACCATTTCATTTGTAGTTTCTTCCTTGTTCCAAGCCCATAGCTTAGGGTCAATGATTCCAAAATTGAGAAAATAGGTTGGGCCCGTTAATGAATTGAGGGCATGTGTTTAGCGATGGCATTTATAATGTGAATGGGCTTTGCACTTTTAAGTGATAATTTTTTTTTTTGGGTGCTGAATAAACATCTTTATTTCACAAAAGAAAGCCACGAAGGGTACATCACAGAACTTTTGGCTAAGATCAAGTGTTATCAATTTAAGTGATAAATGATAGCCGAAAATTTTGATGATTTATAAACTATTAGACCTCGTTGACTCATTGATTGATATCACATTAAACAATTAATGTTGAAAATTTGAAATGATTGAGCACATCATTTGGTAAGAAATGGTCAGCTAATCGTAGTGTGAGAGAATAATAGTTTACCAAATTGATTAGAAAAGGGTATGGAATTTGGTGTCCGAGGACTTATGCCTAACTCGGCATGACTTTTTTTTTGGGTTTGAAACTTTGAATTTGGTTGAACTTTGAACAAAGAATATGAATCCATCTTTAGAGTGCAAGAAGGGTTAGGAAAACAGAGTAAGTTCTTATTAGAAATTTGATTCCAATTTAAACGTGTTTTACTCTTTCTGTGCATTGAAGCACGCTTCATTCCTTTGGACTATAGTGCATTTGTCCCGGTCAATGTGTTATACCCAAGAGATTCGATACTAGTTTTCCATAGATAAATTTGAATCACCTTCTAGAAATTATTTTTATTTCTTCCAAGCCATAATTAGCCTACATAATTTGAAACGCAAAATCCACATTATTTGACGAGTTCTTATGGGCTTGAGAACAACTCTTCTTCTTTTTTTTTTTTCTTTTTTTTTTAATGTTTATTAGAAATTAATATGAATTTTGTTTTCGCACCAAAGCAGTAACATGTGTCGGACCGTGAGCAGTGCTACTTTACCTCAAAACCAATTGGTAATGAGAAAGCCACACTCAAATATTTTATGATATGGATTCTCAAAAAAAAAAAAAATTTTATGATATTCGACATCACGCCTAATGGACATATTTTTAAAGCAGTTGTAGAGAGTTGAATTGTGACCCTCCAACAACATGACATAAATGATATTAAAACATATTATAACCAAGGTTTTTAGACCCGGACCGTTCATTGAACCGTAAAAGGGAGAGGTTCAAGGTTTTTGAGGTTGAACCGAGGTCGAACCGGGGTCGAATCGTTATGACATCATAATTAATTTAATAATTAATTAAAGCCTAAATATAGATATTAAATTTATAAAACTAGCAAAATTGACTAATATATCTATATATGTGGGGAAAATTTAATGATTTCCAAGCATATATTTAATAATAAAATAAGAAAGTTAATAAAATAAAATAATAATCATGAAAACATTAAAATTTATGATTAATTTTTGAAGTAAAGTTGAATATCTTTGAAGGATTTTAATTACAATTTTTTTTATTCCTTGTAAGAGATGGATGATTTAATTAAGTAGAATAAAATTGTGTTAAGTTGTTTTTATAATAAAAAAAAAAAAAAAATTGGTAAGGGGTTGGACCGCACGGTTCTTGACCGGTTCGTACGGTCCAACCCCGGTTTTAGGGGTTCACGGAATTGCCACATATGCCCGGTTCTTTATGCTTAAGAAACCAGTTTTCATCACGGTTCACGGTTTTCACGGTCCGACCTCCCGGTCCGGTCCGGTTCTGAGAACTATGATTATAACAACTTTTTAAGGAGATGAGAAATGGATGAAATAGAAGAGAATTGATTAAAATGAATGAAATAAATAAGAGGGAATAATCAGTCAATTCATTTTCCTCCTAAGAAACGATGCTAACCCTCATACTTTTAAATAAAATTGAGGTAAAACAACGATTTAATCCATATTTTGAGAATAGACAAATAAAAGGTGAAGTATTTAATAGTAAAATTATATATTTATCTTTCATTTCCATTTTTTACACACTATAGAAACTAGAGATTGAGCCTCCTATCTCATCCTAGATCAATCATCGAGTACATTATTTGGAGTGAGAAAAGGAAGAGAAAATGTGACAAGTATCTATAGAAAGCAAAAGTTAGATTTGTGAATTCCACCGACTCGAAAGGAAAAGGCAGATGAGGCATGAGGTTGACTCGATTATGAAATAATGAAATTGACAGAGTGAGTAACCAAAACCCTATCCAAGGCTCCAAAATTCGTGATATCGCAGTTGGAAGTTGGAAATTAAAAGAACACTTTCTACTTTCTAATTAGTGCAATGGTGTTGTTGACAACTTGACAATGAACTTGTCTAGCACTTGGGCTTGGTTAGGTTAGGTCATCGCCAATGGTTTTCATGGAAGGATATATATAGTCTACTATTATCACTAACGTAGGCCCTTTGAAGTGGACTCTGTCAATCACTGCAACCATTGAATCAAGGAATTAGATATATATATATTTATAGGGTAATAAAGTATGCTTATGTATATGAGTTTGAACATTGTCTCTCAAGGACATGCCAAGAGAGTCATAATGCAAAATCTTGCTGCTGTAGAGTTCCTTTCTTTGCGAATTTGTCTGCACATTGATTAGCTTCCCGGAAACAATGGCTAATCTTCACCCTAAGTTTTTGCCCTAGTAGATTATTGTAGTCCGAAATAAGAACAGAGTGAGCAATAGTGGTGAGAGATTGGATATAGGGCATTACAGACTTGGCTTTTGGGTGCATTTAAAGGGGTCTTGCAGTCACCATCCCATGCCATTTAATATAGGTTCAACACGATAAGATAGCTTTGTAGTATTACACAGAAAGTAGCATCATCCCCACAAACAAAACTGATATATGTTGTTTGCTTGCTTATTTTCATTTGTTCAGTTTGTTTTAGTAGAAAATCTATAATCCATAAGAGAAAATTTTTTAATCTACAATAAATATAAAATCAAAGTGTTTGACTTTTAGGTGACATTTTCTAATATTGTACCATATAAGTTTTTATAACTTAACAATTTTACACATCGTTATATTTTTTTAATTGATTTTAAATTATAACCTATATTTAAACTTTCTATTAAAATCTCAACTGTTCATATTTTCTTTAAGAGATTAAATTCTATAAGGACATGATGTAAAACCTATGTTTTACCCCTCCAATCCCAACATGTCATATCATCTTATCACATATTTAAGAATAAAAACAATCACACTCAATCAATTCTAATACCCATATATAAATCTAACCAAATTGAGAATTTATTGAGATGTTATTAGGTGTGGTAGGATGTATTGAATTTTAAGTAAAATACTGACGTGACAATTACTTATTGGATGGTGTAAAACATGAGTTTTACACCCTATCCTTATCTTTAAATAGTATAACAAATAGTTTAATATACATATACAATCAATAATAATTATTCCCAATGTAATCAATAATAATTAAGGCAAATTGCAAATTACACCCCTAATGTTTGGTGTTGTTTGGATTTTACAACCTGAAATTTTAGAATTTGAATTTTACTCCCTGAAGTTTACAGGTGTTTAGACTTTACACTCTAATGTTTCAGAATTTGGATTATACATTCTAAATTTTAAGGGTGTTTGGATTTGAAACTTTAGGGTGTAAAATCCAAACACTCTTAAACTTTACGAGGTAAAATCCAAATTCTGAAATGGTAAGGTGTAAAATCCAAACACCACAATTTTTAGGAGGTAAATTCTAAATTCTAAAATTTTAGGATGTAAAGTCTAAACACCCCAAACTTTAGGAGTGTAATTTACCATTTGCCCTAATAATTATTATTCCCAGTGTAATGTACATTTTGGCAAATATCAGTCATTAATTACAAATAGTTAATGTAATAATCCTGGCCAATGTCTTCTCGTTTGACGAATTACAGTTTACAAATCTCTCTCTCTCTCTCTCTCTCTGTCTTTTCTTTTTCTTTTTTGATGGGGTGTGTTTGTCTTTAGGGTCAAATGACAAGTAACTTCTTGTAAAAAAAAAGACAGGTAATTTGTGTAGTCAGTAATCAACGTAAAGAAAGCAAAAAAAAAAACAGTTGCCTTCTTATTAGGATGACATGAAGTCAAAAGAGAGAATCTTCCAACAAATTCGAGAGACCATAGTGGCCAACCTATACTCCGAATTCATAGCCAATGACTTCGTTATATAGCGAATCATAATTATCGCCATTGGTAAAAAAGAAAGAATATTTCAATTGAGAGATCCAACTAACCAAATTATAAGCCTCATATACTTTTATAAACAAAAACAAAAAAAAAAAAAAAATCAATATTCCATGAATAATGCTTATTCACATAAATTGTAAAATCTATCATAAATCCACTATTATGTGGGAAGGGAAAGAATTGCACCCAAAGTACTGAATCATTACTTGTTGTAAAACCAATTTAATTTTAATTGGATTCTCAATTTTGTACCACGTATTCAATTTAATTTTTAATTTTGTGTCAAGTAAATTATTAAGTGTAAAAATCAAAGAGTCCAAATTCAATTAGATGAGTCCAATTTTCCGTCACGTGTCCATCTAAGTTTTTAATTTTTGTGCAAACCATTATATATTTTAGAAATATATGATTTAAAAAAAGTGTAAGCTAATAGCCTAATACCATGTATAATTCAAATCTCTTTTAAAAAAACATATAATTTGAATCATATGATTGTGATTTTTTAAAATTGTACTCGTGCATATACACGAGACTACGCACTAATTTATATAACTTCTGAATATTATTTACTAGAAAAGTCAAATATATATGGTCCTTCATTTATGTCACATAATACTCGTCAACAAAGAATCTTCTAATTAATTAAATATAATGCTCAACTAATTGATGTTTTAATCTAATAATAAAGAGTAATCATCATTCATCATAGAATAGACGTTTTAGTTATAATAATCCTAATCTATTTATCAAGTAAAAAAAGAAGGTGAGGTGTCTTGACTCTTGTGATCTTACTATTTGCCATAATTTGAATTTGATTTGCCATTCTACTAGGAAATTACGCTTTGATTCGAAGAAAGTACACCCGCTCCACCAATCATTTGTTCTATCACATTCCCTTTTTCTTTCGGCTACTTTTTAGTTATGAACATTAGCTTGTTCAAACTCAAATACATAAAAATCAACCACAATTGAAATTTCCACGGCCATCTTTCTTTGAACATGCCCAATGTCATTTTTTTTTGTACGTTTGCCTACTTTTGGTCTCTGTTGGTTCTTTGAGGGTACTAAGTACTAATTACAACATAAATTTTCTTCTCAAAATAATTAAATGCGAGAAAAAGTACTAACTACTGAGACCCCAAAACACTACACACTATGCACTGCGCAGATCGCTTCCAAATAGAGTTATATCGTATATTTATCTTAAGTAGAGAGAGGGATTCAAAATCTGGATATCTTCGTTTAAAAAATCATAGAGTACCAATTAATCTGACAACAAATGGACCCTAAACTCTTTCCTTATTATTATTATTTCCACAAAATTGCTCATTTGCTTTTAAAAATCTTAGGTACCTGATTCTCAACCCAAAAGAAGGAAAAATACCTTTACTGCTTTCACCCGTAAAGATAAAAAGTACAACTTTGATAAGTTACTTCAATTATTATTATTGTTTTTTTGCATATGGAAAAGAATGATTTTAATCAGCACCTTCCTAAAGAAGCTTACAAAACTTCAAAGCTCACACATTTATAAACTTTATATTCTTTTTGGAAAAGCTGCCGTGTCTTGCACTCATAAAATTGTTTGCTTGCTACGAGCTATAGCTCTCTCATGGTGCACTTTTTGCCAAAAATCAAATTTCATCCATTCGTTGTGCTTCTTTACACACTCTAGCAGCTAAATATATGATTTTATTAAATTTTTTTTTTTGAGCTTATATAGTATTATCTCAATTTACCCATTTAAAATGAGAAGCTTCCTGAAGCAGCCACTACGTGATTGCCATTCATCACTTTCTTTCCTTATTGTGGATTTGGAGTTATACTTAGGTAGTCCCGGAGCACTACTCCGGGACTATCTAAGTTTTTCTCTTTGTCATTTGTGGCACATCCCAATAATGAGATCTGCGTGCTTCTTCTTTTTTTTTTCTTTTTTTTTTTCACCTTTTAATTTTAGAAATATCCTCATTCTCTTTATGTCACATAAATTATAAAATATTCTAAATTTGACATGAGTAAAATCTTAAACCTCTTCTTTGGTAAAATATGAGTACAAAGTGTTAGGCTCAAATGTTGAAAAACTATATCCAAAAGTAACTTAAGAGTGGATTTTTTGCGTTGCTATCCGCGTCTGCGTTTCCTTGGGTGGGTCACATGTACTGTTTACAGGATCCACAAATACCTCTTTCAGCAAATATAACTTCTAACCTGGGTCCCACGGCACTATTCACACATTTCAAGATTATTTTGCTATAATATTTTCAGTTTTCAATTTTCAGCAATAAGCAGTATCCAAACAGACCCTAAGTTTGAAAGTTTAGAGTTGTGAATTGTAATTAAATATCAAGTAGAAGACTACAAAAGACTATTCAAGAATGGATCAAGAACTGTATTGAATCTACAAGACCCAACTGCAAATCGATAATTGATCAAGATTCACTTAATCTGAATATCAGCTTTGATATCACTCTACAATCGATTGAGACACTCTAGAACAATAAATTCTAATTACCTAGCTTGACCAAAGGCCTTGGGATTTATGCGCTACTTACTCATAAGTATATAAGGCATACTTAGTTCATTGTGAACATAAGAGAGGTGAGTATTTGCTGCCTTGATGTGTGCTCAAGGTTTTGTGCCAAGCAAGAACTTTAACACCATCGATTGAAGATCCAAGATTGGTGTTGCTGTGGAAGCTAATGCATACCATTAACTTCTTGCTGTGGTGAAAAACTTCAAGTCGGTACTTGAAGTTATGGACAGGAAATAGGGTATTCATGTTGAAAAGATCAACGTTGAAAGAGTTCAACCAGGTTGAAGCTTTGTGTGCATAACTTCAAGTATCGACTTGAAGGTTTTCATAACATACCGTCACGCTTCATAGCCGATGTCCATGGTTAAGCTTATAAACACCATTAACCATGTGTTTATAAACTCTTGGGCATCCTTCCCTTGCAAGCCAGTTTTCAAGGATGAGTTCTACCCATGGGTTTGCAACATTTGGTATCAGAGTCAACTACCATCCCGAGTAATCGGGTGTAACTCATTGAGTATGAGATCAAATGAGTTGCAGCTTTGTGGTTGGATCCCGGAGGAGGTGACCTAGAGACTAGATTAAAATAACTGATAGGTGAGTAAAGACACCAAAAGAGAAAGGGCTACCATCGGATTAGTGTCGCTAGAGTGAGCCGTCGTGGACGTTAGCTGTGGAGCGTGGTGGTGTGTTATGATTCTAGTGTCCCATATAGATTAAGTATAAGTTTAATCATGTGTTTATAAGCTCTTGGGCACCCTCTTCTTGCAAACCGGTTTTCAAGGGTGAGTTCTATTCATGAGTTTGTGACAAATTCTAGTGATAATTTTTTTTTTTTTTTTTTTGAGTTTTGACTCTCTCTATATACATAAATATAAAATAATTTTGAAGATAAGAGGGTAGGTGGTGGTTAGGGAAACTACCAATTGGTAATTTTAATAGTAATTAATTTGAGGAAAATATTGCTGGAACAATGTCTTTTGGTACTCTCGCTTGACTATAAAGAGAGAATAGGGAAAATAGCTCATGCATTCCCAGCTGAAAGTTAGTTGGACAGGCTGAACATCTATATAAAACCTCTCTCTCTCGCAGCTTTTGCAAATTACCAACTATTAAACATGGCTTTTTGGACAAACTTGCCCTAGCATTTGAAAGGTCTGGAGGAATCCAAGCATGTAATGATCTTAACGTCATGATTGACAACAAGGAGGACCACAAAGATGATAATATTTTTATCTTTCGGTTGGCCGGGCAACCACTAGTAAACCTTTTTTTTTTCTTTTTTTGTTGGGTTATTTGAGAGGAACCACTAGTAAACTTAAATAATATAATTGTATACGATCATTTTTAGATGTGTCCACATCCATAAATATTGCCCTGCCTCACTATTGTCCTCTCCACATGTTAAAGTTGGTTCTTATTACTTCTTATTTATATATCTACTTCTGCAGCCAATTTATTTGCTTTTACCTGCTTTTATTGCACGGTTGCTGCAAAAGACCAATAATATAGCTCAAGAAGTAAGTACTTTTGCATAATTCGTCTGAAACGTAAAACTTTCACAACTGGAGGCCCTATAGCTAGCGTGACGAATTTAACTTTGAAGGTGGTTGTGAGGAAGAGCTTTGTAAGTTCTAACCTACCTCGATCTCCTTGCTAAGTTCTGGGTTTGCATCTTTGAAATGTGCTGAAACTGCAGGTTGAAGTATTTTGGCAATGGCATGCTCTCACAGAAAAAGTTCTCTCCATTTGAAATGAATAAATTTCAATGATTTTATGATTCTTATTATGTACACAATTGAATTTTAAAAATAAAATCAAAACTGTAAAATAAACTATTTAATTTTAATTTAAAACTCAAATAGTCAAAAGTTTAACTGACACCTTCTGCCTCCTAATAATTTTAACAAAAAACGTTTAGGGTTCAAATTTTCTCTTTCCTACCTATTGAATTATAAAAAGAGAAATGATATGTCTACAACAATTTTACAACAAATCCTAAGTGGCAGGTTGTTACTGGTTGTTATTGTTGGGGCAAAAAAGTAATCTTAGTGTTAGTTTCAAATTTGAACCAATAATAACTAACCACCTGTGATTTGTTGTAAAAATGTTGTAAAATTGTTGTAAACATAGCATCTCTCTTATAAAAAATAATAATAAAAATTTCAAACTCAAATATAGCATAAAAAATTAAGTGAGAGTGAGACAATTATCCTGCCATATTTATGTGTCAAGTTGACCTACCTATTTACTATAAACATGTTAAAGCCTATGAATTAAGCCACAGTAACTATTTTTCTTTTACGTTCATAAAAAAAAAAAAAGTAACTATTTTTTTTTTTTTTTGGACATGCTGAAGCCAGCTATATATGATGGATTAGGTTTGAGTGGGGGCTCCAAAACCCAAGCATTTAATGATAATTAGTCCAATTAAATCAAGATCTTAAAAATATTTTATTACTAATAATAAATAAATAAAGACCTTGTCAGTTTCTTTCCTTATCCTATACTACGACTTAATTACCGTTGACCTTTACTGCCTCACATGCATTGCTGAGTACAGATTCGAGTTGAACCATTTTGGACCAACCTTGACATTATTTGCTGTTAACATATTTTCTTTTCAACTTTTTTTTTTTTTTTTTAAATTAAAATTTTGGAGAGGTGGATATATTGGAACTTGGAAGTATGTGCCGCCCGCATCGAATATGATCATAGCAATTATTGAGTTCCACTTTAAGAACTAGGAAGTACCCGATTCAAGCTTTCAACAAAGTTTTTTACCTACTATAAATGATCTGTGATGCACCGTTAGTAAAAATACATGTTCTTTATCATATAACATAGGTATGATTGTATGAATCATAATTACCAAACATCAACATCGTGAAACAACAATAAATGAACAAAATATTTAACAAACAACTTGTTAAAAAAAATCTAATAATTTAGATTTATAACTCATTCAACTCATTCTATAAAAATAATCCAAAATTTTATTTTTATTAAAAAAAAAATGTACCAACAGAGATATTATGGGTGTAAGTTTTTCTTGACAGCGTTGTCAGCTTTGCTCTCCTTGAGTTTGCAGACGCAACAACTCAGCTCTCCTCTGTGGCTTGGCTCTTAATTAATTATAGCATGTATCATTTGTTGCTCTCTCTCTCTCTCTCTCTCTCTCTCATCAATTCAAACTATTTCTCACATTATTACTCATATCTCATTATTCTCAGTTCTTGCTTTATCTTTCATTAGTCTCTTTTTGCTTTTTAATTTTGTTAATAGAAAGAAACTGTAAAATTTTATATGTATACGTTTTTTTTTTTGTGATGTCGATATATTCAAGTTATTTTTTTTTTTAGTTTTTATTAGATTTTGTATAATTTAATTTTATTAATGACTACCTTCGAAAAAAAATCATAGAACCACCATTGACTTAATTGATATTTTTTAGTATTTCCAACAAAAACGTTCAGAGTTCAAGTCCTCCTAGCTATTGAATCATCAAAAAAAAAAAAAAAAAAAGACCTAAACATTAATTCCTCTTGGGCATGATGGTAGATGGGAAAATCATAACCTTCAATATCAGTATCTTATACATGAAAAGACATCAAATAGGTTTAAAATCCATGCACGCGGACCACAACTATGCCAAACTGTCCGATCATATATACCCCATAGAAGCTAGCAGCTAGAGATCAAATTATGCATATATTGTTAGTAAGGCAGGTAGCAAAAGACTGAAAACAGTATTGTCAGTCATTCGTATCAGCCACAAGAGAACAACATGCTTGATGCTTCTGCTTCTTCTCCTATCCATTCATTCATCATGTGAAAATTTCTCACAAATTTTTATTTTGTCGGCGCCCAATTATAGTACTACCTCCTTATCTCTAGCTGATCACTTTTTGGCCTGCTAGGCATGCATATGTCACTTTCTCTCTATCATATATATATATATATATATATATATATATATATATATTTTGGTTCACCAATAAACCATTCACATTAATTTTTCTAACACTCCAATTAACCTTCTCCACGTAGGTTTTTTGAATCAAATTAAACTTTGCAGTGAGGCCGTATATGTCATCTTAGATGAGCTATGTGACTACGAAAGCTTTAAGATTTTTTATTTTTTATTTATTAAAAATTCTTTTACATTTTCTATATATATACTTTTGTTTATGTAGAATGATTACTGATTAGCTTCTTGAAAAGTTTAATGATCACAGGCCATATCTCTTTTTTTAATTCTTCGGGTCATATAATTAATTTGATTTGGATTACTGAATTTCTTTGGCCATATTTAAGCAGATTAAGTGATTAACATCTTTGCAAGACGTGACAGGGAGACCTTAATTAATTAGTTTTTAAGTGATTTTTCAAGAAGATTTATTATATTATTAGAAATTTTATAGTATTACATGCACGAAACGTACTTTGATACTGAGGTCTAAGTCTTTGATTAAATAATGGTAAAATATTAATAATAATGTCATAAAATCGGTGCTAACTAGTGTGGGAAAGGAAGCAAAGTGACCTTTTCAATGCCGACTAATGTGGTTGGACTATGACCCACTTGGTCTTAATTTATGGTTTAGAAAATATATACGTACAATAGTTGTAAAGATTGAAAGTTCTAGTTTACCAAAAAAAAAAAAAAAGGATTGAAAGTTTTTTTTTTATCTTTTTTATAGACATTTGGATCAGCAACAACATACAGCTTCAAAGTTGGATACAGATTTTGATAAAGTTGGCAAACTTCAAGAAAATTTGACCTTCTTTTCAGCAAGTCTCATTCATTTAAAACTACTTGGCATGTAATGTAGCCCCACCTATCCCCTATTCGGAATAGAGAAAATCTAATCCGAATGATATAGGTTGGAGTAAGGTGGGGGTGGAGGTTTTTCACTATGGCTAATGAGATGGTTTTGACATTAATAGTAGGGAAAAGGAAAAGGAGGGACGAAGAAAGTACATAGAAACAAAGAAATTAGTGTTTTAAAAAACTGAAATAATATATATAATTATATATACACACTCAAGATGAGTTCAAATAGAGTACACTTTGTCACATTTTCGAGATTAAAAAAACCACATACACACTTGAGATGAGATGAAATAGGACGCACTCAAGGTGAGGCGAAATAGGGCACGCTTTGTCCCATTTTTGAGATTAGAAAACCATACACACACTCAAGATGAGGTGAAATGTGATATATACTTGAAGTGAGGCGAAATAGGGCACATTTTGTCCCATTTTCAAGATTAGAAAAACCACACACACACTCGAGATGAGGTGAAATGGAACACATACTCAAGGTGAATCGAAATAGGGCACATTTTATCTCCTTTTCAAGATTAGAAAAGCCACACACATGCTCAAGATAAGGTAAAATGGAACATACTCACTTGAGGTGAGACGAAATATAGCACACTTTGTGCCCCTTTACAAGACTAGAGAAGAATTACATGCATTTAAGATGAGATGAAATGGGGCACATACTCTCAAGGTAAGGCGAAATAAGGCACGCTTCGTTGCTTTTTCGAAACCCAAAAAAACCCAAATAGGATGGAATAGGACAAAATGGGTCTACCTTACAATCCCTCATTAATTGACTAGGAGGATGGTGATGTTAAATCCGAAGGTAGAAATCATGGATGAGTAGATTGAAAATCGTGATCCTAGAGGAGAATTTTGCAAAATAGAATCACTTAATTCTATCTTAATATTGTTTGGGAACTGTTTAATTCTTCGAATTGGTCAGCCCTAATTTTATAAGAGTGGCTAATTAACCACTAATATGTTGTTAATATTGTGGGCGGGGAATCACTGAAACATAGAAAAAGTCATAGCATTAGCGTCGCTTTTCGCAAAAGTAGAAGATAAACGTGTCAAGCATGTATTTGCCAGAAGAAAACGACGAGCCAATCTTTTCCATAGGCATAGATAGCAGTTGAAACGCCTTCAAAAAATATACTAAATATAGGAAACAGTAGAACTGGTACTAAACTGTAGTATGTAATTGCATGTAGTCTGTCTATTTAGCTAGAAAAAATTTACTGCGCGAAAATCCCGTGTCACGCACATTGCACATTCATCTATTCATTGTCTTCTTATAAGCTTTAATTGCGCACATGAGACAACTATGGCACCGAAAACCTTGTCAACTACATAGAGGTTTGTAGGTCATTTTTTTATTTTTTATTTTTGGAGTAAATCTACTACAATAACTATTTTTACAATTTTTACTACAATTTATCTACTTGACGCGTTATAAGTGATGAAATAAAATAGTGAGTCTATAATTCCACCACTCACAAGTCATCACGTGATAAAATTGTGAAACTAATTGTGCTACTAGACTTATTTATTTATTTATTTTTTTGCTTTTTCCAATCTTGTCACAATTTCGCTTTTTAGATCCGGAAATTGTGACAAGATCTATGACTTCAATAGTTATTTCCTGATGTTTTTAACGAGGCATTCGGGATAATTATTGAATAAAAAAAATGCAATTGTTAAAATTTTCTTTCTTATTAAAAACAGTAAACAAAGGAATTTTTTATTTTATCTTATATCAACCAATTTTTCTCCGTTTTCTTTTTCAGTATGTTTTTTTTTTTTTCCCCATGACTTTTTCAGAATGTTGAATTAACGAATTATGATGTTTTGCATTAATGACATACCTATAATTAATCAAGATTGCCAATAGAGTCGGGATATTATCTAGAGTTTTCAGTTTTAGGAACTCTATGTTGAACTTATCTTAACAACTCTAGAAGATCTTAATTTGAATTAATTAACTATAAAGTTTGGTCAACTAACGAGAAAAGAAGAAATCTAAACCTGCACATATTTAGGTTATACTAAAGAAGGAAACCATTTTAATTAGCAATCAATAATAACCTTAAATCTTATCAGAGAAAAAAAAAACTTTGGAGAACACTTTTTTTAAAAGATAGAATAAAATTTCAACTGTAAACTTTCTAATGGTCGTTTTTTTTATCATCATACCAAAATACTAATTGACTTTTTAGTGTGAGAGATGTTTGAACTCAAGATCTTTTATTCGTCAACAATAGGTTTTACCGATTGAGTTAACTGAAATCCATTATAAGAGAACACTTGATTACGGAGACCCACGCTAACTAACTCTGGCCGACAACTTCTCGAATGCCCTTCTATCTTTCCCTTTTTTTGTAGGTGTTTGTGACTTAAAACCAGCCGTTCAATAATTTTGTATCAACACTATCATATTGATTAAAATAAGATCTTTTTGGAAATGGAAAGAAGAAAAAGCAAGAAAAAAAAAGATTATTTATATTTCAGTAACAAGGCAAGCAAACCACCAACCGCAGCAAGCAAAGCAATAAATAATTATAAGGTACAGTAAGATAACACACTTCTAAGGCAATGGTTGGCATGGGGAGCACTATCATTGTACAAATAAGAAGTGCACAGAGACCTTCAAAGAAATCATGCATATAAACGATACCTTTTTGCCCTTTGACAGTTATTTGTGGGCGCTACGTGTGGATTGACCATTTTACCCCTCCCTTCTACTTTTTGTTCTCATTGGTGCAACCAACAAAATAACCCTGAATAATTTGCAAGTGCTGCTTGTGAATAGACACTCATATCCCTTTGCTCCCATTGGTGCAAAGAAAAATAAAATAATATATATACATATATACCCTTTGAATTATGAAAAGCTTTCCCATCTAACACCATAAAGTGCCCATCAAATAATATAAAAATAGGAAAAGAACTTTGCTTTTTGCTTGGCCAATTTTATTAGCATTATCTTCTTCAAACTTATGTAGAAATATATGATAGGGAGAGGAATGCAATAGGAGTTATTCTTTCAATTATTATGGATTTTATTCACCACCCCACCTTATTATTAACATTATTAAGGTAAGGGGTAACTATTTTTTCATGTGATGACATTAACAATTGACATGATAATAGGAAAGCTTCTATAAAGTTATTACAAGACATTTTTAACATTCATTATGGATCTAACGTTAAAAGTTAAACATGTATGGAATCGTAAAAGTGTGATAAGAAACGTGCATTACACTCATAAAATAGTATAGAACCAAGAAACAAATGGATGTTAAAAAGAGAATACTTCTTAAAAAAAAGTACGTGTACACATTGGAGGACCAATTAACCCATTCACGATTTACAAATTTTCACTAACTTCTTCATGAAAAATGAAGTCCATGAGGGTTGCTTAGTCATTTGACATGTGGGACCCTAACTTCATAATGGATATAGTTGAAATTATATTTGAAAAAAAGGCTAATGGTAAAAACCGATCTTAACTATAGGATACCTCTTCTCAAAAAAAAAAAAAAAAAATTATTAATTACTTGCAAAACATGTGACCATAACAAAATTTAATACATTATTTAATTGCAAGAGCAAAATGAAAATTTTAATTTTGATGGTCAAATGACTTGCATGTGATAATTAATTTTGATAATTATATTATAGGATGCAATTTTCAAGTATTTTTTTTTTGAAATATAAGAAAATGATATCCCATTATTATTTTACACTTATAATTCATGAAACATATCGAAAACCTCATGAATAAGATAGTTTAACAAATTTAACTTGAAACTTTCAGATTTACGTTCCGCTACAGACCAATAAACCCATCACCCGAGTACGTGACGAATGAGTGCAAAAGTATAACTACCCTGTAAGTTAAGGTGGTTTAAACAAGAAAAAAAGAAAAAGAAAAAGACATGCAAGCACTTTGGGCTTGTGTTGTGTGTAGTATTAGATTAGATTCATATAGATAGGGGTAGTAAGTTGTTGCAGTACTATATTTATGTTGTTGGCAAAACTCTCTCTCTCTCTCTTTTCTCTCTCTAAAATTCTCTATTTTTTTTTTAATTTTATCTCGTAAATTAAGAAGAAGTTGTCCTCCTCGAATCTCTGCCTATCACTACTGCTTCGGGTCCTGAAAAAACAAAAGCTTTAACCAAAGCCCACGAAGAGGAAGAGGACCCAGAAGAGAGAGAGTTGTTTTATGTTGTTGTTGTAATAAGAAGTCATGGATTCGATTGTTGTGGCAGAATTCCAGGCGTCCTTTCTTGGTATTTGTTATTCCATTCCCTTTCAATCTCTTTCGTACTTTTTCTGGGTCAAATTTCAATATACATATATTTTTTTTTACCATTTTTGGTTCTTCTATGGATTTCCATCTCTCCTTTTCAGGTTCACAAAAGTTGGGTTTTTGGTGGTAATGTGTTTGGCTGATTGGTTTTTTCATTCTCAACACCTATGGCCATGGATTCTTCTTTTGAGGGTACCCATCTTTTCTCTTATATTTCTCTGTTTTATATTTGTGTTTTTTTTTTTTTTTTTTTTTGTTTCAATAAATTATGGGTTCTGATTCTTAAAAAGTTTGGAATTTTGGAGGTTTTAAACATCTGAATTTCTGGGTTATTTTTAATTTTTTTAATGGTTATGAAGGTGGTAAAAATTTTATATTTTGCAGGATTTGAAACCTGCATGGTTGTCAGATTTCAGGAACATTGTTGTTTTCTGTGATTTTTAATGTTCTGGTTTGATTAGTGGTTCTGGGTTTTCAATAAATTTGGTCATGGTTCTATTTGTGTGTGAATTTGATGTATGTATGTAGATCACTTTTCTCTATGATGTTATCTAGCATTTTGATATTTCTTTGGAAACTGTTTTGTTAGTGGATGAATTTTTGATATTTTCTACTAATATAATGCCAGTGGTGTCTTTTCTCTGCGTGTTATTTGGTCTCTGTATTATGTGGGAGGCATGTATTTATATCAAAGAGTCTAGCTTTTATATTATATGGTTGTTATAATACTAGCATGCTATCACATCGAATAATTCATGTGGCAGCGCTTAGGAAAGGCTAGAGCCAGATGCATTCCAAAGTCAAATGAAGTTTTTCTTAATCACATCACTGGTGTGATGCTGCTTTGATGGGCTCAAACCCAATTATACGGCGGTGACCCTTGAAATTCCTAGTCCATGTGGTGGTGTAGTTGGGTTGTCTCTGTTAATTGTTAACGTGAGTCAACCATTTGTTTGTTTATTATTGTGATACAACCTGCAGCTTGATTTTTAAAAATATAATTTAGTTAAGAGTTTTCTGGAGAACAAAAAGGATAATTTACACTTACTTCTCAAATCAGACTTGTAATAATCTGGTAATAAATTTTATTTTTGTACACCTGTTTGGTTTCCTCTTGTGACATGTGAAGTGGTTGGGTCAAATAGAAAAGGTGTGGTGGGAAGGCCGTTACTTCCAGATCAGTAACGGGTGTAATGCTTCTGCCCCCGCCCCCCTCTCCCCGATTTAGATGTGTATATGTTTTTAATTAGGGACTTGTTTAAATTATTGTCTTTCTTGATTTGTTTGACTCTTCTGTTCAAGTTTCTATGTACTGATATTTGGTTTACTATTACTTGATGTAAGGAGTTACACTTGATCCAACAAAATGCAGCAAGTTGAGTATGGAGGAAAAGAGAGAACTAGTCTATGAAATATCAAAGTGGTCACACGGTGCCTCTGAAATGCTGCAGTCATGGAGCCGACAGGAGATTTTACAAGTCTTGTGTGCAGAGATGGGAAAAGAAAGGAAATATACTGGCCTGACAAAGTTAAAAATTATAGAGAACCTTCTGAAAATCGTATCTGAAAAGAAATCTGGAGGGCATGAGGCTGTAATTGACCTTGAACAACCGTCTTCCCCTCTTGGCCAAAGAACTACCAAAAGGCAGAGGAAAACTGACTACCCATCTCGACTAACTTCTCCAGCAAACAATCTTTCAAACAATAATGGTGGCAGTGATTCGGCTAATACAAGATACTGTGAGAACTCAGCTTGCAGAGCTACCTTAGGCCGAGGAGATACATTCTGCAAGAGATGTTCCTGTTGCATCTGTTATAAGTATGATGACAACAAGGATCCGAGCCTATGGTTGATTTGCAGTTCGGAGCCTCCATTTCAAGGTAATTCATGTGGCATGTCCTGCCATCTGGAGTGCGCTCTAAAACATGAAAGATCTGGCATTGCAAAAGATGGACGACGTGCTGGACTTGATGGGAACTTTAATTGTGTATCATGTGGGAAAGTGAATGATTTGCTTGGGTAAATACTTCCACTTGCTGTTTCTATTTTTATATTCATGTTTTTGAATTTAATAAAGTTGTGCTTCGGTTTAAAAAAATTCCATTTTCATTTGTTGAAGTTTTCCTATACATCTTTAACAATATTGACCATGGATATAACACTATTTTTTTAAAGCGTTTGTTATTTCACATGTGATATATTTAAAATTAAAATTTTTATTTTGAGTAAATGGTTGTTGTCTGAGCTGTTGTGATCTCATGAGCATTAGGGGGCTGTAAATGTACAAGTACATTTTGTTTTTACGAAATCAATTTGTTATGATCTCTCTTGTTTAAGGTAGAAGCATTGTTTTTGTTATAATTTACACTTGGAGTATGAGTTGTGCATAACATTGTGGTTTAGTCCTCTTTTGCTCTTTGCATTCTCCATTGCAAAAGAATGATCTTTTAGTAACCTTTTTGGCTATGACATTGACTTTGATCTGTTATTAATTAGAGGATTTCATTTGTTCTGTCCAAATTATTTTGAATTATGTAATGGATTCTAGGTTTAAATATCATTTAGTTAAGTAGGATGATACCAAGAGCCTTGTAGCTCAGTGATATTGTTAAGTTTGAAACTTTTAATCAGGTGTTGAGGGATAAATGGTGAGGTTTTCAGTTGAGAGATACGGCCTTTGGAGAGTGAATTATGGGGAGAGATTACTAAGTAGTAAGTGTTGCTTTTTGAGTGGGACTGTGGAAAGTCATTAGAGATGGTTGTGGGTAGTCTCAGGATGCTGGGCGAAAGAAACTCTTCTGGAGGGATTTTGTGTAGCAAGTTGCCTCTGCAGAATCTCTTTCCAGATCTATTTTCCATTTCTGTGAATAAGAGAACTACTGTGGCAGATTTTATGGATGATCAGGGGGATGTTGCATTGGAGTCAAAGATTTAGAAGGTTAGTTAATGTTATAAATCGGAGTTATTAAATACTTAGTTCCAAATACTTTATGCAAATGAAGGTGTAGAGTGGGTGATGATAAATTGTGTTGGATTGCCTGTAGGTTAAGTCCTACCATGATTGGTTTTTCTAAGCCATTTTATTGGATTTACATCTCCTTTTGCTTGCTTTTCTTCCTTTATGGACTTATTTGATTATATATATATATTTATTTATTTATCCTTTCTCTTGGAAGAGTATTTGGTGTGTAAAGTCACCTAAAAGGGTGTCCTTTTTATGGACAACAGCAAGGGGTAAGATTCTTACCATTGATAATCTTGTTAAGAAAGGTTTGCCCCTAGTTAATTGGTGTTGCTTGTGTCGTTGTGATGGGCAATCTGTGGATCGCCTTTTGCTTCATTGTAAGTTTGCGCATGCTTTGTGGGGTGAAGTTTTTTTGATGTTTGGGATCTAGGGGGTGATGCCAAAGATGATTGCTTCTCTTCTTTTTGCACAGAGGAATTGGTTGGGGAAACATCTTTCAAATATTTGGAATATAGTACCTGCTTGTCTAATGTGGTTAGTTTGGTAGGAACGCAACACCCGAACTTTTGAAGATATTGAGAGACCATTAGATCTTCTGAAGTCTGCTAGTTGGGACCTTGTTTCAGTGGTCTTGTATTTGGGGTTTTACGCAATGTTTTTCCATTTCTGATTTTCTACAATCTGCTGGTCTTACTTCTTGATTCTTCTGTATTTTTCTCAAGTATAGAGTGTTCATCATCCTGAACACAATGTACTTTTTTTTTCCCAATAAAACTTCTGTTACCTATCCAATATAGAGTTGGTTCCTTTATTTTTCATGTCCTCTCTCGTGATCTTCCTATGTCCTTGGGTGACACCCCATTTTGGGCATCTCGTTTGTGAACTTCTTTTCCCTATGTTTGGATAGAAGGAGGTAGAGGGAGAGGAGACAGAGGTGTCTGAAATATACTCCATCGAGTGCCATATGCGGAGCTACAATTATAAAAGAACAATAGCTAGAATTTCAATGCAATTCTAGGAATGCATGTGGAGTCAAAAATTAATTTAATTTTTTTAATATATAATTTTTATGAGGAGGATCTTGATTGTTAATTTTCAAGGTGATGAGTTCCTTCATGCTTGCTATAGGTCATTGGGTTTTTCTGATGACCAGTTTGTGATCGTGGTTTGATATGTGTGATGCTTTGGAATCTTCTTATGCTTTAATAATTTCAAACAAATATATATTAATACAATGTATCCACATGGCTCAGATTTGGTTTTGAAGGCGTTTATAGTTCTCTTCTCAAGGCGGTGGATGAACCTCAATGCTGAGTTCTCCTCAAGGCACTCTCCTAATCCGCTAAGCATTTTTGTTGTTGTTGTGTACCGTCCTTTCTTGGCTGAGACTTGGTCCTACTTCATCTGAAGTTTCAAAATTTTAAATGATGGGAAGCCACATTGTTTAGGTTCTCTCTTTGCATATAATATTCCATTTGAAAAGCTAGGAATAGAAGCAGTTTGAGGCTTTTGGAAGTAGAGAGTGATATGGGCACTGTTAATTTTCAATCTAGTGGCTCAGGCATTCATGCATAGATAGGTCATTTTAGACTTTGATGAACTATGGCCTTTTGTTCTTTTGTAGGCATGAGTACTTTTTATGCATATGTGATCTTGTTTTGTTTACCCTTTTTTTTTTATAAGTAATAAGAAATATATTAACATGAAGAAAGAAGCGTCTCCTGAGTATACAAGAAGTATACATCAGGGACAAAATACAATCAGTTTTGTTTACCCTGATTCAACGAATCAACATGTACCTACTCCTTTTTCCCTTAAAATTTAACTTAGTTTGGAAGGCAGGACCTTCTTACTTGTTCTGTCTCTCCTTTGGGTTGGAGCCTTGGAGGATCAAGGCTAATTTCTCCAAAAGAATTATGGTTTGAGATTTTAGATGGAAATTTTTGGTCACATTAGCTAAATGTGAATGGTGCATCCTTAACATAGAACAGGAATTTTTTTGAATGGTCAATCAGACCAGCTCTAGACTATGGATTTCTTTTTGGAGGAATAAATACGTGCATGTAAAAGTGGAAGTACTAAGGAAATGGATAATTGCACGGTTGACAAGTCATCTTGGACTTCTTGAATGCATGCTTAAATAATTAAGAGATCAGAAATGTCTGAGGACTGGGAACATGATTTTTGGCGTTTCCTTTTGATTTTATTGGCTGAGTCAGGATGCACTAGATATACTTACAAGGGATAGTGATATCTATCTTTTGGGTTGGAGATTGAGGTTCATTTCTCCAATAGGATTATGAATTATGACAGGAGATTTTAGGTGATGATGTTTGATGTCATTATCTGAATATGAATGGTGCATCCCTAACATAAAATATGAATCTTCTTGAATTGTTAATAAAACCAGCTCTATTGTATGGATTGCTTTTTTGAGGTTAAAATAAATATTAACAAGTGCATGTAAAAGCAGAAGTAGTACTAAGGAAATGGATATTTGCATGGTAGACAAATCATATGCCTACTTAGATAATAAGAGACTAGAAATGTCCGAGGAGTGGGGAACCTTATTTTTAGTGGGTCCTCTTCCCTTGGATTTTAAATTTCTGAGTCAGGACATACTTGATGAATTGTTGCTCATTTATCTTTCAATAAATGAGGTTGAATTTATTTGAATATCTCCTTGCTTTCACAAGTGTCGTAGAATATTTCTGAGTGTCTACAGGTTATGGCCGACAATCTTGTATGCAACTTACTGTTCTTAAGTGACTTTTCGCCGATGGAATATCTTCAGGCAGAATGTTAAGCCATTGAACTGTCCATTATGTGTACATCTGACTAATTGATTTCAGTATTTTGTTGATCTCTTTGGCTGGGTTTATATGTTCAAGGTCACAATACACAGATGTAGTCATCTCATTTTTCTTCTTAACAACATCTTATATCTTGCATGTGATTGAGTGGCATTTGCATGCTAGTTTTTGAAGGTCCTAGACAGAAAATTATGTTGATAAATACATTGTGACTCCAAATTGGGTGGTGGTCTTCACTTTAATGTAATTTTTCTCTTAGGAAGTAAAGCTTCTGTAAAATACCCTCATAAAGATGAAATTCAGATGGTTATATACTTAATAAAGTAAATTTGGAAACAACGTTGTTCAGGGTATGCTTAATGTGGCATTCTATGTTGATTGCACAAAGCACAATTTGTTTAGCTCTCTATTTAATAATAAAAATAATGTGTAATAACAATTCTTTGAGCATTATATAGTGATGAATAGTTAAAGGCAATTATACACACGTGCGCGCGCACACACTCCCATCACAATCACCACATTCTTTGTCGAATTACCAATTGTGTGATGTTGACGATTGGAAGATAATTGTTTTTTGGTTTTATATTTTGGGACTTTCTTACCCTCTTGGGAAGTATAAATGTGCTTCCATCCCTTATCTACATTATGCCAATTTGTAATATCTGTTATTTGAGTTCATGCAGAACATGAATTGAGCCATTCAATGTTTTCTGAACTGTATTTACTTTCTAATGTCATACTCCCTCCATCCCAAATTCTTGGCCCTGTATTCCATTTTAGGATGTCTTCAAATTTTGTCCTGTTTCTCAAATTCAAAACTATTAATTTACCAAGTTTCCTATTATGCCCCCTACCTAACAAAAGCACTTTAAACAATAAATTTTTTTGAGAACTTTGTTTAGGGGTAATTTTGGAAATTTCTATCTTTTTAATTAAGAGACAAGATAATAAATGATGTTCCCTTTAAAAGTTGGGTTTTTTAAATGCAGTGCTCACCATGTGTCTAGATTAAACAAATGACAGCATGCACATTATTTGAAACTACACTACTCTGTAATACTGATTGCCTTAACTGATACTTTTATTCATAAATGTAGGACTTAAATTATGATCTGATTAGGATTGATTGTGTAAATATATTTAGATGCTGGAGAAAACAACTGATGACAGCAAAGGATACCAGACGAGTAGACATACTGTGCTATCGTGTGTCCTTAAGCCAAAAGCTTTTAAACGGGACCGAAAAGTATCGAAAGCTCTATGAATTCGTGCATGAAGCTATTGAGAAGCTTGAAGCTGAAGTGGGTCCTTTAACTGGTTTACCTGTAAAAATGGGTAGGGGTATAGTCAACAGGCTTTCTACAGGACCAGAGGTTCAGAAACTGTGCGCTTTGGCTGTGGAGTCACTGGACTCAATGCTTTCCAATACATTTTTGCATCCATTGCCCATTCCTGTGATTAAAGGTAATCTTTTGCTATGTGAGCTGTATCACCAAAATTGATGCAAATTGGTTTTTATGATTTAGTAATGTGGTTGTGATCCTGTGTAACAAGCAGATAATTACATACTCCCAGTAACATTGGAGTTTTATCTAGTTTCTTTAATTATTTAAAAATATGAGTTAAGGTTATATTTCTTTGTTAATACTGATTTTGACTTAACTGCAGGAAATATTATGTTTCATGATATTGTTTTGGTGCCTTGAATTGTTGGGAATTGAGTAAAGCAGTAACGATTCTTCTGTTTTATGCCCTTCAAAATTTACAGATTCAATTTTGATTGCTCCGAATATTGTCAGATTTGTAGATGTCCATGCAACATCTCTCACTGTGATTTTGGGTTCAGAAGATTCTTCACCAGAAGATATTGTTGGTTATTCCTTATGGCATCGTAAGGCTCATGATGTGGATTATCCAGGAGAACCTACTTGTAAACTACTTGCTCCAAAAACAAGGTTTCTTGTCACAGGACTAAGTCCAGCTACAGAGTATAGTTTCAAAGTTGTTTCACTTAATGGTTCAAGTGAGTTGGGTATGTGTGAAGTTCATTTGTCAACCGGCAGTGCTGATGATGATGTCCTAAACAGCTTTGTAAAAGAAAGAAGTCAAAGTCCGGCTACCAACTGTAGTAGCCTTTCCAATCCTTCCTCCGTGGAAGATGAAACTAATAACATTACTCCATACAGCGACCAGGCTGATAATCGAGCAGACAATTATCTTGCTTATAGCAAGGAATCCAATAAATTTAGTTCTGCAAAATTATGTGATGATGCTATGAACTGCACTGGTACGGGTAAAGAAGGAAACCCGGCAGATGTGGTATCATTGTTGGATGAGGAATGTGTCATGGGAACAGTTGGCTCTGCTCCCAAGTCTGATGTCTTGAAGCATGAGAACAAGAACTCTCAGGATGGCCAAATTATTGAGGACATTAGCAATGATGATGTGTCAACTTCCCCTGTTCGGACAGGGATGGAATGTGTGCCGTATGTCAGCAATTCAGAAGCTAGCTTGCCCATAACTCCATGCAAGTTGGAAGTACTTAAGGATGGATCAGGAAGGAATGCGAGATCCAAATCTTGCAGCATGGATCTGGATAATGTGAATGTGAGATCAAAATCCTGCAGTAAGGATCTGGAAAATGGGATTGGGAAGGGAGAGGATCCCCAAGATGGCAGCACATCAAAACAGAGAACTACAGAAAGGCAGGATGAGGAATGTGCAGCAAATGGTACTTCAGATAGGGATTTTGAGTATTATGTGAAAATAATCAGATATTTAGAGTGTGAGGGACATATAGAGAAGAATTTCAGGCAGAAATTCCTTACTTGGTATAGCTTGAGGGCAACCTCACAAGAAGTAAGGATTGTGAAGGTTTTTGTGGATACTTTTTTAGAAGATCCTGCATCTCTTGCAGAGCAGCTTGTGGACACCTTTTCAGAAAGCATTTCAAGCAAGAGATCAACTGTAGTGCCTGCTGGATTTTGCATGAAGCTTTGGCATTGACCATCTTGTAATGGGTCCTGCCTGCTATTAAGATGCAACACCTTTTGAATACAAGCCCCCTCAGGGTTTGTGTAGCAGTAATTCTTTATACCCTCTAACATTCATAATTTAGACCTTCATTATTTATATTTATCATCTCACCATCATGCCATTCTTATGATGATGTAAGAATCTTAGAGCTCATTTCATTTTTCGATACAGATTCTGTCTCATACATTGATATATTCCATTTAGTTATTTAATTTCCTAATTGCTTTTGAATGTGGTGTTCTTTGTACTTATTGATTGAATGACTTGAACAACAATGAGGAGTGCCAGAATAAATAAAGTCTGGATTGGATTGGCAAGGAGAGGATTTAATTTCTTTTTGATGACTTGGCATAGTCAGACCGCAGAATCAGACCCTGAAAATAGTGGAACACAAATATTCCAGCAATCTGGTTTTCTTCAGTTGGATGTGTTGAGTAAACTAAAAACTATGACAGTTGAAAATCTCGACAGTCTGATGGCTGCTTGCATAAAATCTTAACGTGGGAAATCCTATTAAGAGAAGAATAATCGCGGACTGATATATGTGTGAAAATTGATTAATTGGTCTATTGTCTTTTACTCCCACTGTTTTATGGTAACAAAGATACTGCTAGTGTTCCATTTTTGGGGCTCAACGGGCAATGCCAGAAAAGATCCCACAAAAGTAAAGACATAACAACTTGGTGTGCTATTGGCCTATGAACTTGGGGTTTGGCTAATCATGGCAACTGACAAGGATAAAATGGACCTGAACTCTTTGCAAAAATGGAAAAGAAATGGAGTAGAATTCTATATTTTTTGGGTTAGATTTAATCACAATATCTCTTGAATTAATCAAAATGGTTATTGGTTATTTGCGTGTATAAGCAAAGTTTATGGCATTTCTCCATAATTTAAGCACCATGAGTGAATTGGTAGATCTCCTGGGCCGATCTGGACTGTTTAATTTGTCCTAGGAAAATTGTGGCATGGGAGTACGTAATGACTTCAAGAAAAAAAATTTGAAACAGAGGATATGGCTACAAGTTTTGTTTGGATCTTGATTATTGATGGAATTTTCCATAAGTTGCGTGTTGACAATACTTCTCAGTGTCTCAAACTCTGAGAACATGAATGAAGTAAGGATTTACCTAGTTCGGTTTGATGACATACATCCATAATGAAAAGTCTTTAGTAATTATATTTTTACTATTCTCAATTGTATTTTATAGTGAAACATGATTGGGGTATATATATAAATTTAAGTTGACTTAAGAGAATCCTTCGATTGGACTAAAATCAAGGACAATTATTTGATTTTAGTCAATTAAAAATATCAATATGTGCTAAATGCGATATGGATGATACACTAATGTTCCCCCTTCAAACTCAAGATACAAGCTTGATGATGCCTTGAGTTTGGAATGAATGCCCGTGATGATGTCTTGAAGATGGCAATGAGTGACCAAATTAGATGTAGAATCGGCCAAGCACAATGGAATCTTGCAAAATGCTAGCAATGGCAACGAACAACAACAATAGACGAATAACTGCAGACTAGTAGCAAAAGAGTGGCTACTTTGGTAGGAGGACAGCTACACTAGTGGCCAGAAGAATATTGGCAAAGAATAAGGGCTCGTTGAAACATTTGAGTGAGTTAACAAATTTCGCATAGATTGAGCCCAAGAAGAATGAGTTATGGGCTAAGTTGTGTGACTTAAAAACCACCGAATAGGAAAAATATATATCTGAAAATGGCTTGACAATGGCAATCGAGAGATATAAAAAGGCAATCAACATCTGAGTTGAGCATTAGTTGGTAGTGGGCTGCTTGAAATTTAGTGAAGTCGGCTATGATACAATGTTAAATAAAATGAAGAAGAAAAATAAATGTAGAGAGTGAAAGCAAGAGTTTATTTGGTTTGACTTGATGGCTTTTTCTTTTAAGGGAGTTTTAACCTATGATGTCTCTTCTTAATGATAGTTTTTTATCATTAGACCAAGACATCAATTGGTTTTTGGTGTAAGCGGGAAATTGAACCCTAGATCTCTTATGCAACCATTAGATATTTTACCAGTTAATTGGAATCTACTTGATGGCTTTATGTTCACAATAGAAAGATTGTTGTGGCCGCGCTTTTACCATTATTAATTACTATTTTACAGTTAATCTTAAGTAGGGTATGTAAAGGAACTAAATTTGACTTAGAAGAATATCTTGATTAGACTAAAATCATGGATAAATAATATTTCTTAATTTTAGTCAATCGAGAGTAGTAACAGGTGCTAAATGTGACATGCATAGTTCTAACAGAATAAGTTTCCCTTTGTAAAATATCATTGTTCTAATTAATAGAATATGACTTTTTATTTGGCGATTTAAGGCTTGAAATGCAAGAGATAAAGCTATGCTTATTTGTTTGTAAAACATAAGCACCCACATCAATTGTTGTAGAGATGAGCCTGCTGCTAGCTTTTGAGCTTTTATTGTTTTTCGCCTACAGAAACTTCGTTTATGGGCCGTCTCTAAGTTTGGGCCTGCCAAAGAGTTTGTTATGTTTTGTGCTTCAATGAGGTTTGCTTGCTGATTATCATCACTACGTCTGTATCTGTATAGTGTATGTTGAATTACTCCACTTGGCTTTTGAATATTAAAGAAGACACGCATGTTCAAGTTGGTCTGTGAAAGGCACGCATGTCCACATCCCACCCATATTAAAATTTCAAGCACCACAAAAAGCCAAAGTAGTAGAAAAATGATTCTTCTCTACTATTTATTATTTAATTGAAAGGGTAATGCTTACGTCAACAACTTGGTGTACAGAATTGTATGGTATCATGCATTGGAGAAATATATCTCATGTATAAAATATATGCATAATTATTCTTATAATTTGTGAATTTTACGCAATTATGAGACTTATATATTATTAGAGGAAGAATGCATATATTTAATACATGAGAGTCCAACCTGATTTGGTACCCGAAAAAACTAAGTTATTTGATCGGGCCCAATCCTAGATTCGATGGATCTGCTTAACACGACAGTCGATAACAAATCTCTTTCTACAAAATTTGATGAGATTGCTGATCTCTGCCGTTCTTCACGTGTGTCACCCATAAATTGAAGTTCTAATGAGATCTCAACCAAATTTGGCAAGATCCATCAAAACGATACTAGAAGTAATAACTCTATTTAGCCCAAGTGTTTCGACTGATTTGACTGCTAGACCCATTAAGACATGGGGGGTCGAAGATTCAAAGACTCACGAGTAGTGCGATTTCAAATTTGAGTTGATCAGGTCAAATGACGGTTTTACCTCAAACCTGATCCGGACCGGCTCAAGGACACCCATTAAGACATGGGGGGTCGAAGATTCAAAGACTCACGAGTAGTGCGATTTCAAATTTGAGTTGATCAGGTCAAATGACGGTTTTACCTCAAACCTGATCCGGACCGGCTCAAGGACACTCTTACGTAAGATAATTGTTAAGATAATTGTTGCTTGGGGTCCTAAGTAACATACCTTGATTCTCGTGCCATACGTAGATAAGTAGTAATTAATTACCTTAATACTTTAAAAAAAAGGTGTAGTTGGTGATACACTACAGGTTAAAGCACCAAAATAAAACACTACACCACATTGTGCCCCTTGCCTTTTTTATTAGTACCACTCTCCCCCTAACAAAACCATACATCACAATTCATAAACGGCGGAAATACTATTTTTTTTCCTACATTTTCATGCGATTCTTACTTTGGTCCTTATCTTTTTTTTTTCACCGCTTTTAGTCCCTATCCTAGAAAACGTGTCTCGTTTTAGTCCTTTCCGTTAGTGCCCTAACGGCCCCGTCCTACGTGGCAGACGGAACTATTAAAATAATAATAAAAATTTTTATTTTGGCATTAAAAAATGCCACCTCAGCATCTAAATTAAAAAAATTAATTTATTAATTTTAACTAAATAAAAAAAATTAAAAACAGAATTAAAAACCAAAAATCACATGAATTGAGATCTAAATGTGTCTTGAACAAGAACAACAAAAACACAAACCCAGAAATTAAAATCCAAAAATTAAAAATTTCAAAAGTACCAAATCAATCCAAAAATACAACACAACCAATCTAAACAAAAAAAAAATCTCAAACTCAGAATAACCCATCAACCAACACGTCTGAAGCAAGCCACGAACCCAGGGACAATCACAGTGACCAAACCCACCAATAAATCACAAACCAAACCACAAATGAAGAACCAAACCACGAAGCAAGCCACAAACCAAACCCAGATCGGAAACACCAACCACCGCCACCCTGACCCAAATTGGAACCACAACCCAACAAAAATTAACCATGAAACCCACGAATTTAGAACAAACACCGTGGCCCACTCCAACGAACACAATCAACAAAACCCCCCCAAAAAATCCAAGACCAGCGACAAAAGCCAAATGCAAAAGAGGGAGAGAAAGAGAACTCACCGCCGCTGTGCCGTCACCCTGATCTGGTCGGGCTGATGGGTTCACGATGGGCCGATGGTTTTCAGGTGGATGGGCTCTGTGATTTTCAGGTGGATGTGCTCTCTCACGTTTTTGGTTGGCGAACACAACCTATTCTTTTGGTTCGCGTTGCAAAAGAAGAGTAGAAGATCCGTCAGAGGATCCGATGCTGTATCCATGTTGCAAAAGAGAAAAAGATCCAAATGATTCGATCTGGTCAAAACTCGGTTATGTGTTGATCGAGGTCCTTAGTCGACTCTCTTGTCGATTAGCTATCCAATGGTGGTGTCGTTGACTTGAGGTTTGACCGACGAGAGTTGTAGTGGAACGAGCTTTCCGTAGGAGAAGAGCTCCTCGGCGAGGAGCATGGCCACCGGATCTGGGTTTGCTTGAGGTGGGTTTGCTGGGTTCAACTTGCTTGAGATGACTTTTTCTGAGTTTGAGATTTTTTTGTTTGGATTGGTTGTGTTGTATTTTTGGATTGATTTGATACTTTGAGGCTTTAGGATTTGATGATTTTGCTGGGTTTGAGAAAATTGTTATTTTGAGATTTTTAATTTTTGAATTTTAATTTCTGGGTTTGTGTTCTTTGTTTTTTTTTAGAAGAGCTCTGGCTTTGTGTTCTTAAATTTGGGTTTGTGTTCTTAAATCTGAATTTGTGTTCTTGTTATTCTTATTCAAGACACATTTAGATCTCAATTTGTGTGATTTTTGGTTTTTAATTTTGTTTTTAATTTAATTAAAATTAATAAATTAATTTTTTTAATTTAAATGCTGACGTGGCATTTTTTAATGCCAAAATAAAATTTTTTATTATTATTTTAATAGTTTCGTCTGCCACGTAGGATGGGGCCATCAGGGCACTGACTAAAAGGACTAAAACGAGACGCGTTTCTTAAAATAGGGATTAAAAGCAGTGGAAAAAAAAAAGAAAGACCAAAGTGAAAATCGCTTGAAAATGTAAGGATGAGAGTGAGTTTTTCGCCTTCATAAACAGCCAGGCCGACTCTTGGTCCTTTACTTCATCACAACCAATTATACCATCTTCAAACACAAACACTTGTAATACTAATACCACACTCTGTGCTACCTGTTCTGCTTTCTTTTTATTCAATCTTCTTTGTTAGTCCCACCACCACCACCGTCTGAAGATGTCTGCTGGGATCTTTACATCTCCGGTTGCTGCTGTATCAGGCTTTGTTGGCTTGAAATCAAACTCCACAAAGCTGCCTGCAATGAGAGAATCTATTGGATGGAGCCAGAAAACTATCTCCAATGGTTCTAAAACTTACTGCATGAAGGTAATATTGTTGATATAAAACTAAAAACTCACTGATCATTGATTATTATTACTAGTTTTTCTCCTTCTAACTTGTTCTGTTTAATTGATAATTTTTAACAGACATGGAATCCCATTAACAATAAAAAGTTTGAGACACTCTCCTACCTCCCTCCCCTGTCTGAGGATTCAATTGCAAAGGAGGTTGACTACATGATGAAAATGGGATGGATTCCTTGCCTTGAGTTTGATGAGGTTAGATGAGATTAATTAAGATTTATAGTTAATAATGTTTCCATTATTCCATGTTTCAACAAATGGAATCTTTATTCATCAACTTGTTTGTATTAAATTAAAAAAACTGGCACACATGAATCTATGCTCATCTTTTCAGAGAATTCCTTTTGCATAATTTAGACTCCCAAGTGATATTAAGACAAGACAAATTTTGTTGTTTAATCTTTACAAACTAATGTGTCGATGATCACAAAAGAGTAATTCAAACACTTATTTATTATGTTGTTGGTGAGTTAAAGTTACGCGGATCACATTCATTATCATGTCAGTTGGTATAATTTGATGTTTTTGTTTTATTTCTATGGAAGGTGGGGAGTGTTCGTAGAGAGCATAGCCGAATGCCAGGATACTATGATGGGAGGTATTGGACACTGTGGAAGCTACCCATGTTTGGGTGCAGTGATGCCTCTCAAGTCCTCAATGAAATCCATGAGTGCAGAAAGACTTACCCAAATGCTTATATTCGCTTGTTGGCCTTTGACAACAAGAAACAAGTTCAGTGCATGGCCTTTGTCATTCAGAAACCCACCACCAGTGCTTAAGGTACTTTTTTTTTTCTTTTTTTTTTTTTGAGAAACCACTTAAGGTACTTGCTTTGGGTTTTTTTACCTCTCTTCAACTCAAATCCAATGTTTGTTTATTAATCCCTTTATGCGGTACCAATAAGAAATTTGGGTGTTTGTGAAGAGGATTCCTCTATTTCTAAGAGGGTAGGTATCTTGTAATATGTACTAGCAAAGCATATTTGGAGAAGATACTCATGAGCTTTTTTTTTTCACTCTTTTTGTTAAAAAATAATATCTTTTAATATGATCTGTGATATGTAATTAACTCATAGATTCTGGCTAATTTATAATAATCTACTTCTATATATTATAATGTGGGACATTACTAGCCCATGGTTTTTAGGCTTCTTTTTGGTGGGGGCTAGTGGTTTTAAATTCCATCAGATTTGACTTCCGACTGGCACTGGCACTGGCACAATATTGCTACAGGGTTTATTGCTTATTTTCCGTCGGTAATGTGAGACAAAAAATGAGTCTAACGAATAAATTATTGCGTTTAGCTCCAAATAATTTAGAGTCAATTTATTTTACTATTTAATTTTTTTATTATTATTTATGAGCTTTATTATACTTTTTGATACTTTTCATGACTTTTGCTCTATTATTTTAGTTAATTTTTATTTTATTTACGGTACTTTTAGCAAAAAAATTTTAATTTCAATAAAATAAACAAATTTCAAACAAACTTTTATTCAGATTATGCAAACTTTATTATATCTTCTGAAGTCACTTCAGAAAATAAGCTGGCCAAATGCAATACCGACACAAAATGAGGATGCATAGATAAGTTAACACGAAAGCCTTGATCCAGTGTAAACATTATTCATATTGTGAATACATTTTTTTTTACCAATGAACTTCGAGTGAAATATTACCCCCAAATACATTTTTACAGCTATTTTCTGTTCTTTTGTGAGCTAATAGCATATAAATTAATTGTTTTTAGTGGACTTTTAATGTTAAGTAGTTTTTTTTTTTTTTTAGGGGATAGTAGTTGTTTTTTTAGTAATATACTTTTTTTATATTATAAAATACTACAATTTATATGAATTAAATATGTGTGCAACTTCACCTACCATCCTATCCCATTCAGTACAAAAAGAGATATGTTTTACTGTATAATATTGAATTAAGACTAAAAAAAATCATATAATTCCACCTCAATAACCAAATATTTTTTACCAAATTGGCCACCTCAAAACAAAAATATTTTAGATAATTACAAAAAAAGAAAAAAAAAATTGTGCTATGCCCAAAATCAAAAGGAACCCCAAAGCTCTTGTTTCATGCATACATATTAAAGTATTTTTGTTAACATTTAGGCAAAAAAATATACTATTCACCCCTAGACTTAAGTCCACGAGCGATTTTAAAAAAACAAAAAAGAAGAAGTTAAACTCCTAGAGGGACAGTAAATCTGGAAGTTTAAAATAATTATTTTTAGCCCCTTAGATAATATGATCAAACTAAAAATTGACACATCATCACTGTATTAAATATATTAAGATATAAAAAAATTGACACATCATCACTTCACTTGTGTACTAAATCTTAAGCATTAACAGTGTAATTTTTCTCTCTCTCAAAAAAAAAAAAAAAAAAAAGTATTTTTGCCTTAATGATTCTGTTAATTGTGACATAAAGCCACTAGAGTAGTGATATGTGTGAGGTTTAGAAGCCCATGACAGGCTAAGCGAGCAATTCTCAAGGCTCCTCGCTTCACCAGCAAGACCAACGGACCAACTACAAAAACCCAAAATATCATGCCCACGAAGTTAGTATGGCACCCATTTCGATACCCATATCCAAAATCTACCTTTCTCCATCGACAAACCCCTCCACAACCTTAGTACAATGTAACCAAATGTTATTTTCCCCCTAAAACTAACACATAGGCTCTCTCTGTTTGTAGCAATCATTCACCCCAATTTTGCAACATTGCCTTGTTGATATCCAAATTCCTAAAACTGAGAGCCCCTGAATTGTTAGTTAACGCAACAAATCACATGCCCTCAGTGACAAGTATTTACCTTCCCCCAGCTTATGTTTCCACCATAAACGACTAGACATACAATCAAGTTCATCACATAACTGATTCGGGAGCTTGAATGTGGAGATTACATAGGTTGCAATATCTTGGACTAACGACTTAATCATAGCACATCTACCTGCCCAAAAAAATCATTTATTCCAACATCCACACAATTTTTTTCTCTACTCATCTTTCAACTTCAAGTACCTAAAATCCTCAACTTTCCTATTGGATAAAATAAGTAAACATTCAAGCTTGAATGTTTACTTATTTCTCTCGTATCAAGCAAACTCCTAAGCTGCTTTGTCCTGGATCAATGAACATTACAGGGGAAAAAAAAAACCCATCAATCAATATGTATATATATATATATATATAAAAGTAGAAACCTTGTGTGGGGATATATGAGGTTCTGCCATATGGCGCTCTAAGTTTCCATTTAGTTTTTTAGACATTTTTCATTAAGTTTTTAAACTATTACCCACTAACTTATAGTAACTTATTTTTATTATTAGTTATTGATAAGGGCTAAGGTTGACAATTAGACAAAACAAATGTAATTCTCTAAAAACAAATGACTACTTTATCAAAATAAACAAAAAACCCAAGCCAGTCATTACAATATATGACCCAAGTTTGAACACTCCAGTGACTCCACCCACATGTAGCTTAAAACTTACAAGGTCTGACTTACTTCCACAGTTGTGTACATCAAAGGTTAAACCTCTATGTCTGCTGTTTATCCTCAAAAAAAGTTAAAGTTTTGTGCAACTAAATTTTGTATTATTAAGTGTATTATAAATATTTAAGATAGTAATTAGTATTTAGAGTATAGATTGTGGTGTGATTTATCCTTTTTTTTTTTTTTTGTATGGTACTTTACTTTCAAGAAATAAAGTACTAGGTATTTTTTTTTTTTTTTGTAAATTTTATATTATTAAGTGAATTATAAATATTTAAAATAGTAATTTGTATTTAGAATGTGAACTGTGAAGTGATTTATCTTTTTCTTTTTCTTTTCTTTTCTTTTTGTATGGTATTTTAATTTCAAGAAATCAAGTACTAGGTTTTTTTTTTTTTTTTTTTTACTTTTTTTTGTAAACTTTATATTATTAAATGGATAATAAATATTTAAAATAATAATTAGCATTTAAAGTGCCGACTGTTGAGTTATTTATTCTTATTAATTTTTTTGTATGTTACTTTACTTTCAAAACTATGGAGTGATTTATTTTTATCTTTCTTTATCTTTTTATTTAGTACTTTAATTTGAAGAAATTAAATACTGGGTAAATTTTTTTTTTTTCATTTATAATTTTTATATTATTAAGTGGATTATAAATATTTAAGACAGTAATTAGTATTTAGAATGTGGACTGTGAAATGATTTATATTTATCTTTTTTCTTTTTCTTTTTGTATGGTACTTTACTTTCAAGAAATCAAGTACTGGATAAATTTTTTTTTTTCATTTTTTTCATTTGTAAATTTTATATTATTAAATGGATTATAAATATCTAAAATAGTAATTAGTATTTAGAGTGTAGACTGTGGAGTGTGGAGTGATTTTTTTTTCCTTTTTGTATGGTATTTTACTTTCAAGAAATAAAGTATTGAGAAATTTTTTTCTTCTTTTATAAATTTTATATTATTAAGTGGATTATAAATATTTAAGATAGTTATTAGTATTTAGAGTATGGACTGTGGAATGATTTATCTTTATCTTCTTTTTTTTTTTTTTTCTTTTTGTATGGTACTTTACTTTTAAGAAATCAAGTATTTGGTAATTTTTTTTTTAACTTTTTTTTTTTGTAAATTTTATATTATTAAGTAGATTATAGATATTTAAGATAGTTATTAGTATTTAGAGTGTGGATTGTGGAGTGATTTATCTTTTTCTTTTTCTTTTTGTATGATACTTTATTTTCATGAAATCAAGTACTGGGTATTTTTTTTTTTCATTTGTAAATTTTATATTATTAAGTAGATTATAAATATTTAAAATAGTAATTAGTATTTAAAGTGTGGACTATAGAGTGATTTATCTTAAATTTTTTTTCTTTTTATATGACACTTTATTTTCAAGAACTTAAGTATTGGGTAAATTTTTTTTCACTTTTTTTTTTCTTTTGAAAATTTTATATTATTAAGTGGATTATAAATATTTAAGATAGTAATTAGTTTTTAGAGTGTAGACCGTGGAGTGATTTATCTTTTTTTTTTTTTTTGTATGGTACTTTACTTTCAGGAAATAAAGTACTGGGTAAACTTTTTTTTCACTTTTTTTTTTTTCTTTTGTAAATTTTATATTATTAAGTGGATTATAAATATTAAGATAGTAATTAGTATTTGAAGTGTGGATTGTGGAGTGATTTATCTTTATTTTCTTTTTCTTTTTCTTTTTGTATGGTAATTTATTTTCAAGAAATCAAGTATAGGGTAAATTATTTTTTTCATTTTTTTTTCTTTTTTAAATTTTATATTATTAAGTGGATTATAAATATTTAATTTAGTAATTAGTATTTAGAGTGTAGACTGTGGAATGATTTATCTTTATCTTTTCTTTATCTTTTTATACGGTACTTAACTTTCAAGAAATAAAGTACTGGGTAATTTTTTTCTTTTGTAAATTTTATATTATTAAGTGGATAATAAATATTTAAGATAGTTATTAGTATTTAGAGTTTGTACTGTGAAGTAATTTATCTTTATCTTTTTTTATTTTTCCTTTTTGTATGATACTTTACTTTCAAGAAATAAAGTATTAGGTAATATATTTTTTTTTTCACTTTTTTTTCTTTTGTAAATTTTATATTATTAAGTGGATTATAAATATTTAAGATATTAATTAGTATTTAGAGTGTGGACTGTGAAGTGATTTATCTTTATCTTTTTTTTTTCCCTTTTTGTATGGTACTTTACTTTCAAGAAATCAAGTACTGGGTTTTTTTTTATTTTTTATTTTTTATTTTTTTTTCTTTTGTAAATTTTATATTATTAAGTGAATTATAAATATTTAAGATAACAATTATTATTTAGAGTGTGGATCTGTGGAATGATTTATCTTTATCTTTTTTTTTCTTTCTTTTTATATGGTCCTTTACTTTCAATAATTCAAGTACTGGGTAAATCCTATAAAAAAAAAAAGGTCTTGGGTAATTTTTTTTTTTTCACAATAAAGGGGTATTAGCATCAAGTCATAACAAATATGTTGCTGTCAAGAAGCTAGACAATATGTGAGGGAAGTTGAGAGGGAATTTAAAACCGAAGTGATTGTGATTGGCCAAAAACTGGCCAATCTCAAAAATAACAAAAAAGGGTAAGAAATAACAAAAATTGGTTTTGAAAAAAAAATTTTAAGTGTTGAAAAAAAAAAAAAAAAAAAAAACCTCTTTAGTGTCTAAACAAAAGCAGCAACACCAATACCGCAAAGGCAAGGACATTGTTTTCTATATCCTCCTCGAGTGTTCTGAGCAGGGACTAGAGAGACAAGCCTGGCCATGAAGAATAGGCCATGGAGCACATAGAATAATGCCTTGGCTGAGGACCTCACTGGAGAAGGTGAGGTTTGGGGAAGGGAACAAGAAAGGAGAGAAGAAAAAAAAAATGAAAGAGAGAAAAGAGGAAGTTTAGGAAGAAGGGTGAGTACTGGTGCATTTCTAAAGTGACAATGTGATATATTTATAGAAGAGAAAGAGCAAGTAAAATAAATGAAAATTTTGGGCTGAACCTCACAAATGTTTTTTATAAGTTATTGTTGTGACCAAATTTTTATTGGTTTTTATGACCAACCACTAGCATTTTTCTAAATAAGTTAAATGATTAACATATATTAAGCATGAGTAATGCTATAAACACAAAATTTTTACACAATGTTGATGTGACAAATTTTTATTGATTCTCATTTGAGCTCATTACTTATATCATTTTTTTTTTTTACTTACTAATAATCACTCACAATATCAACTATTAATAAATAAATAAATAATTGTTTGTAGCTCTAGCATTTTCGATTAAACATTGATGCCAATTGCCTCAACAAATTTATCGAATTCATCAAAGTCTTGAGAAGTGAGGATGAATCTTTTACAGATACCTTTAGCGATGTTATATTCTCACATATCATTGATTGGAAAATTCTGTAACTTATAATCTAACTAAACATGCATGACATGTTAATGATTTAATGATGTGGATAGAAAGAATTTATATACTCAAATAATCTCTCAAGCCGAAGTTAATGTTTTCCGGATAATATTTATGAATACAACTTTTTGACTTTTGTTCCTTTGAGTACAAATAGTAATTATAGTTTCTATTGCCACTGCCATGTTATTAAATACCACCATGGCAGTAGCAGCATATTGACGATGTGAGTGTGGCAGTAGAGATGGAGGTAAAAACGAGAAAACAAAAGCACCGCTCAGCAGAACTATTCTTCTTCTTCTTTATTGTTATTATTATTATTTAGAATATCACTATGGCATTATAAATACATAGAACAAGCCTCAGGTTTGCCTTTTTTTCTTTTTTTCTTTTTTTAAATTTATTATTATTAGAGTATCATTTTAAGTACATGAACATCAATTGTCTACTATAATCAATAAATTGACATTTTAGTTAGAAATTAGCATATTAAATGAGATATGAACTTCTTCTCAAAAAAAAAAAACTTATAATTGTAAATGTTTTTAATAAATGATATAAATTTTGACTAATGAATATACAAATAAATAAATAAATATATATATATTTAAATATATAAAATTAGCGGTAAACATGAAACAGTACATCTCGGTATCAACCAATATCAAAATATTTCGTCTACTAATCAAACTAGAATAGCCTTTGGTATAGTGTTGACTCACATTATCTCATAGTAGTTTTTCCATTTGAAGATGTTATCCATTAGTTTATCACTTTATTTCCATATTGTTCCCTTATTTTATTACTTATATTGTTTGCTTTTAGATTTGGTGACTTGTAATTAATAAAAGGTGTTCCCACAAATAGGGAAATAATCAAGCTTTATCAGAATGGATTACAAGTTATAATCCAAGTATATACTGCTTTGAATTTACAAAAACTTCATGATCTTTCAAGAAAAACAATAACATGATACACAGTGAAGAGTACAAATTAATGAATAGAAATTCTGAAAACTGAAGGATTCATGACAAATTGCAGAACGTAAATCTTTGCTCGAAGCATTTGTTCAACTACACAAGGTTGGCAGAAGTGTGCTGTTCATTTATCATGTTTATAATGGTACTATTATTAAGGGGAATCTGCTCAGAATTAAGATCTTTTGGGTACATGGACATAATACACAAACAGTGAGGGAGAAAAAAATACGTCTAAAAATACAAGAACTCCAAGGTCAGCCTCTTCACCACAGCTGGCCGACGAGGATTTGCCCAGTATATTTGGCTTGCGCAGTGCGCACCATAAACAATACAGGCTTGCCATGATCAGTATAAGTTTCATTGATTGATATGATTGATTTCTAGTTTATTATGAAAAGGTAAAGAAAGCTGCTTTGTCCTGGATCGATGAACATTACAGGAAAAAAAAAACCTCCATCTATTATGAAAAGGTAAAGAGAGATCGTGTCTCTTTGCCTTAATCCTTTACTTGGATTAACACATATCTAAAGCTAAAACATTCTGTTATTTAACAAAAAATCCAACTCAATTTGATTATAGGCAGGACATGTCTAGCTTAATTCCAATTCGGCCATACATTTATTTTTTTTTGGGCCTAAAACTATGTAATAGCTGAATATCTCAAATAAATAAATAAACTAAACTATGTAATAGCTCTTGATAAATAATAATCCTTTTCAGCGATCCATCTGTTAGAGACATATGCCAGTAGATGGGGGAAATCAATTTGGCTGGCAAGGGTCCAATTCTCGTAGTCAAATCTTTTGCAATAAGCATATAACTTAACATTACATAAGTTAATAGGTCTAAATTTAGAGGAAAAATGAGCATTGGGAGCCTTGGGGATTAAAAAGATAAAAGGATGGATTTTACCTCTTGAGATAGCCCCCTAGGGAAGGATGGTAAAGTTGAGGAGAAAAGCTTTTCAAATTTATCTATAAAATAGTCTCTAATTCTATTATCTAATACAAAAGATGGTGGATAGGTGAAAAAATTTAGAGTTTTAATCTCCTTCATGCAACCACAGTTCTCTAGATTTTGTCTCCAAACCATCTCATCCCTTAATAACCATTATTCCAATTCAGTATTCAAACAAACCTAACTGCAGATTATCCTTTGTAGGATCATGCTTCTTCAATTTTACTAATCTTTCTTCTATTTGTTTAGTCACGACCCTGCATAATCCAAAGTGATTTTTGTTACACTTCTTTACACCTTCTCCCTATTCAATTGAAGCTTCTTATTGAGTTTATAAAGCTCGGGGAGCCTATAGCTTCTTTCTCCCAATCCTATTGAACCACTTCAAAGCTAGCACTATACCTTGTCCAAGCGGCATAACTAAATGGATGCAGATAAGTAGTGTGCTAAATAACTGTTTAAAAAAGAATACGACTATTATTTGAAGTTGGTGCCACTAGATGGGTTGCATATTAGAGAATAACAACCTCTATTCATTGCAGACACATCTATCCAGCCTCTCTTCTTAAAAATGTGTAAAATAAATTAGCCAAGGGAGGAGGAGGCGGGGATACAGCATAAAATAAGATTAACTAAAAGAGACAACCATCCAAGAAACCTCCTCTTCTATCAAGCATTAAGCAAAGAGAGAGAGAGAGAGAGAGAGAGAGAGAGAAGAAAAAGAAACATACATAAAATACATACTAAACCGAAGTTATAGAAATACCAAGTGGAGCAAAACAGAGACATATACCCATGATATTCTATAGATGTGCAGGGTTATCCATTTGTGACAGTGTTGCCTTGCCGTAGCAATAGAAGATTAAAAGAAAGCATTAAATGCATGTCTTGTCAAGATAACACACATGGTCCTTCAAACAATGTACAATGTACTCTCACAAGCTATGACAAGTGGCCAAGGAGTTGAAAGAATTGAGGCATACAAATTATTAGATGCTTGAATCATCTCCTTGCATACAACACATCACATCTTAGAGGGACCATACAAGTAATACCAGATACTAAATATAAATCCCGAAATTTGAAAACTAATAACAATATCTAGAAAAATCAGATACAATACACTAATGAAAAAATCTGAGTCTCAAGATAGCAGTCATCAGATGCTCAATACAATAAAGAAAGTCTTACATGGCTTCATTCATTTTCGTCCTACTAAAGGGTTTCAAGCATCCAAATCTGCATCTGATCAATTCTTGCCGGAAGAAGACTACGCCATCTGGAAAGAGAACAAAATTGATTATTGGAATTTTAGACCAATATATTGCATAAATGATTCTCAGCTTTTCTCAATTCTAGAATTAATAACTTCATCAAACAACAAAAATCAACCTTCAAACTTTGAGAAACACACACTGACATACATACCCACACCAATTTTAAAACCGACAGCAACATTGCTTCGTTGCCAAATCACAAGGACAACAAATAAAAGTCATATGCATCAGTTATCATCCAAAATCTCATAAGCTGAAATTACTTTGTTACCATCATTTCATTTAATATTAAAATCCAATTTTACCTACACAAATTCCTTTCCCACTTCATTCAATTCAACATTTAAACAAAGAGCTAAATTCCTTTCATCCTACAGCTTTCATTAATGATTCTATTTCATTGATTTGTGAGGAAAATCAATTTAGCCATCAGTCATTAATCTTATCCAGTAACATCTTATCTATATATAATATAATTAAAGGGGAAGCTGAAGCTCAACAAAGGATTAAGCCAATCCACTCTAATTTTGTGCAAACTGCCAAGCGTCCTAAATAAGATTTCAAACTTATTCTAATTTTGTGCTGAATATCTCTCCAATTTAAAACTACTTCAAAGCTCATTCAAATTAATTTTTATGGTACTATTCATACTACTCCTGAACAACCTAAAATCCTCTATTTTCCCTCTTCCTTACAATCTCAAATCAAGCCCTTTCTTTTACCTATAAAACCCTGAAACCCCACATACTTTCTTCTAATAATTAGCCATCAAATAACTCATCAAACCGTCTTTTAATTCCTATCACAATCCCATAACGCTTTCTTCAACAAATTCTAAACCCTAGATCCACAAATTCTCCTAACCTTAGACCCAGCACAAGCATAGATAAACAAATTCCCCAATATGTCCTATGTCTATTGCCAAGGCAATGGCAGCTTGTAGGCTAATATTTATCTTAAAACACCGAAAATCAGCCACATGTTTTCTTTTGATAGGTAAATAGGGGAAAAAAAATCAGCCACATGTATAAACCAAAATAATTAGTGGACATGGATTTGCAACGTCAAACAACTGGTAGCTTGGTATTCGTTTGAATTCTGAAACACCCAAAACCAACAACATATAATGAGCCAAAACATTTGCCAAAAATGCATCAGATGAATATTGAATGTGTTCAATAACTAAAATAACTTATTTATCTCTTTGACCCTAAGTTCAATAACATATTTGTTCTATTAACCTCGGATGACCCAAACATAAATGAGCTTCAATACCCCAAAAGGAAACTTATACAGTTATACCTGTGCTCCTCAAGTACAAAAACATGGTTATTCATTTCATCGTAGATTAAAGCTTATGAAAACACAACCCAAGCATCCCTAGCCCTAAACCCAAAAAATACCATTGAAAGAGCCTATACCTCAGGGAATCATAATTAATCCAATTATAAATAATAATAATAATAAAAAAAATCCAAGCTTTATTTCCGAAAAATGTAAGAATAAAGCAAAAACAAACAATGCAGAGTTTCAAAAGTCCAATCACACACACCAAACCAGTGTTGGTAAAAGCGAGGGGCGCACTTAAGCGCAAAGGCCTCTTGGAGCCTAGGTGCAAAGCGCAAAGCGCAAGCGCGCGCCTGATTGAAGTGAAGCGCACATTTTTAAAAAATAATTTAAAAATTATTATTAATGAGAAATGCAACAATCAAACAATCAAATTATCATATAAATTGAAATAAAACTTTTTATATAATTCATATAGCATTTAGATATGCCCTACTTTTGCAATTTTAACACAAAAATTGCAAGTCAAGTCATTTTATTTTTTTGGATAAGCTAGATATCAGTACTTCCATGTAATATCCTTTCTTAAATCTCCTATATCTATAATGCCCTATGACTAATTAGTAATATTAGTTAATAATTTAATCACTTAATGACTATAACTCTGGAAGAATTAGTTTGCTATGTTCAAAATCAACCACTAAAGTAACTAAACAATTACCACATATATTATATCATACTTTTTATTTTATTTTATTTTATTTTTTTATGAATGAGCTAAGAATATGAGGACATTGCAATATGGCAATTGGTACCAAGGAGCCAGGTGGGTTACTGTTTCAAGGAGAAAAAATAAAAATAGAGAAGATTTGGGAGGTTGTGGGTTGGGTTTTAGGACAAGATATACTCAAAATATTTTTTTTTTATAAGTAATTTACACTAAAAATATACAAAATCAATGGTTTATATCAATAATGTCAAGATCCTATAGCTTTAATTCAGTTTTTTTTTTGAAAAATATAAAAAAGCTCCAAAAAGCGCGCTTCTTTGAATGAGCTTAGCTTTTGAGGCAAAAAGCGCTGGAGCCTTGGGGCTTCAAGCTTTGAGCTTAAGCGCGCTTAAAGCGCACTTTTAACAACACTGCACCAAACAGAGATTCAGAAATAGCACCCCAACTTAAATCTGCAGCTGAACATGCCTCCTTTTTCTACCCCATCATGGATACAGTAAAGTATCAAATTATGTAACAATGTTACTAAATGAAGTTCACAAGAAAATCATTTATGGTGCGTTTGGATGACATGATTTGGGCATTTGGATTTGGATTTGGATGATTAAAATCCAAATATATTGTTTAGACAGTTTAAAAAAGGTCGAGGATTTAGATTTGACGAATCCTCCAAGGATTTTAAACCTTTAAAATGCTTGAATTTGAAACCAAGGCATTTCAGATCTATTAATTTAAAATCTAAATCCAAATCCAAATCTAAGTTTCCAAACACAACCTTAAGGTATCTCTCATGACACCAACTAGAACAATTGAAATGCTACACATCATCAGCAACAAAAGTAAGGAGTAATATCATTTACATATAATGTCCATACTTACACTAAGCATTTAGTTTAAAAACAGAAAAATACACTTGATTCCTAAACTTTATCCTACGAGTGATTTCAGTCCTTGAAGTTACTTATTTTAGTTCTTGACTAGTCCCTGAAGTTTAAAGTGATTGCTTTTGGTCCCTAACATACAAGTTACTGATTTTCGTCCTTAACTATTCCCTGAAGTTTAAAGTGACTGGCTTTAACCCTAAACTTAAGATGAACGCTTTTAGTCCCTAACAAACAAAACTTAAAACTAATCACTTAGTCCTTAATGTGTCTAACAGAGTGATGATGCGTCCGCCTTTAGCTCAGCTTTTAGTTCAATCACAAGTGACTAATTAAACTTCAAGGACTAAAATCGCGCACGTGACAGCTCTTAGTTCAGCCATAAGTGAATAATTAAACTTCAGGGACTAAAATCGCGCATAGGCAAATGTTTAGTTCAGTATTCACAGTGTATTTGAAACCATAAATCACTGTTTAATTCAACAAGTGAAGCAAATTCATAGAGCAATAAATAATCAATCAATCTAATTCAAACATAATTCAAAGAGTTTCGAAAGCACAATGCTAACCTAATCTGGAATCGAAATCAGCGGTTGCGTTCGGCGGGCAAGGGTCGATTGAAGCCACCGCGGCGGTTCATATACTGCCTTGGCAATCGCTTCGTTACGGCTCTAACGCCGCTGACGTCAGCTCCGGGGACAGGCTTTCCCTTTGTGGAGTCAAAACCTACCGGAATCCCTAATTTCTTCATCATCTCAATCTCGTCTTCGTCCACACCTTCCGCCATAACCTGATCTTCGTCTTTCTTGCGGTTGCCGTTGTCTTTGTCTTTGTCCTTGAGCTTTTGGTGCTCTTTCGCGATTCCGTCGACGAATTCCGACACGGCGGCCTTTTGACGGTCCCTCTCGTCGGTGGACTCGCTGCGCTGACGGCGGCGCTTTCGGTCCGGGGAGCGAGTGCGGGACCGCGTGTGGCGCGAGGGTCGCGTGCGGTCCGGTGTACGGGACCTCTTGCTGCGGCTAACTCGGTCTCTGTCTCGGTCTCGGTCACGGTCGCGGTCCTCCTTGTCTCTCCGCCTCTCTCTGTCTCTGTCTCGGTCGCGGTCGCGTTCGCGTTCTCGGTCGCGATCGCGAGCTCTGTCGCGGTCGCTCATGGTGGTCTGCGTGTGGTGGAGTTTTGAGAGTGAACGAGTCCATGGGTTTTGAATTGTTTTGGGGCTTTATGGATTTCAAAGTTGCGCTTTGTTTAAGAAGCGTCATAATAACCAAAACGACGTCGCTCCCTTAAGCTTACTTAAAAAGACATGATAGACTAATTTATTAATTACTACTCCATTTGTTTTGAACATAGTTTTTGGAAAATAAGTTTGTTTTTTTTTTTTTTTTTTTCTCAAAATAAAATTATGGAAAACCTTTTCTATTTTTCTGTATTTGATAACAACCTTCAAAATGAGCTGAAAAATATTTTGGTGTTTGATATGTGCAGAAAATAAGTAATATTTCTTGTATGTTTCAAAACATGAGAGGGCAACAACAAAATGAGATTGTTTCCTGAAAAATAAATGCATAAAAATATAAAACTCATGAAAAAAAAATACTAAATTTTTATTAGGGTTTTTTGTTTACTAAATTTTAATTTTCCTTTAACTCATATTTTATGATACTACCAAATACTAAAAAACTCAAGAAAAAAATATTTTTAAAAAAGGTTTTTCGTTGACACAAACAAAATATATTTTGTTTGCTTCAATTTAAACCCTATAAGAAAAACAATTATACTCATTTGGTTTGGTTGTGCACAATTTAGTTTACCTTAATTTTAAATTATATTATACTAATTTAAACTAGTCGTAAACTTGTGTATAAAGTAAAAAATAAATAAATGTGTATGATCAAAATATTCTTAATATTTTTTTACTACAAAAATAAAAAGGGCTGGGTTTTGTTTGGACTTAGAAAGGACCATGGGTTTGAACTTTCTCTACTTGTGAGTCTAAACCCACATGCGTATTATGTCAAGAGTTATCAAGCCCAAGGATCTAAAAGGGTTGTGGGCCTTTTAGCCTGAATGCACCAGGTTGTTTAAGCTCAAAGAATTATTGATCATTTAGCCCAATTTGATTTTGCAAGACATTTAGTTCGGCTTATTGAGCAGGTCATCTTTGTGGAGTTTTTGGATCCAAACTCCAAACCCCAATATGATTTTTTCTTTTTACTTATTCAAATGATTTTCTTTAAAAAAATTTATGGTAAATAAAAAATAGTTAGGAGAGGTAACTAGTGTGGCTTTTCTATCTAAACGTAACCATAAAATAACTGATAAACGATCCTAAGTTAAAACTTCATTTTGATAAAGTATAAGGAACACTAATACGTGACTAATAGGAGAGGGTGACTCGAACCTAAGACGCTCCACGTAGCGGAACTTATTCAAATGATAGATACTTCTATTATGTGTGATTCATAATTGTTATATCCTTAAATTAGATATATTTTCCCTAGATGATATATTTTTGTGTTTTCTATGCTTTTGGCAAGGTACTAACTTCTAAAGGGCTGTTCAAATGGTCATGGGATTTGAACTCTTTTGATCAAACATTTTCTGAAAAAATCCAAAACCTTAAATTGAGAAGTCACACAACCAATCTTTATAAAGGGCATATAAAGCACCAACAGTCATAACTCATATGTCCTCAACTCCTCAATATCTATCGTACTTTTTTTTCACTCCTATCCTATCATGGCAATAAAGTATCAGGTACTATAAATTGTTTAATGTTTTATACAAAAGCGTTTCGATTTGACTAACTTCCCAACGACTTTGTCCTAATTCGTTGAATTTCTTGCACGCGTATACAGGTAACCGGAAAAGCAGTTCAACTTCAACCCTCCCATTTCCAAATATTGCAGACAACTCTTTCGACTGGTTTACTAAACTCAACATTTCCAACGAGAAATTATTCGGTCCTATGGATGGTGGACTATGTTACTTAACAATTATTTCACTAAAAGACTCAGTCATATTTAAAATTGTAGAGTCAACTTATAATAATAATAATAATAATAATAAATAGTTAATTACACTCATCTGAGTATATAATTGTCATATTTTGGATGCATGTTTTTGTACACAATTACAAGCTATTTTATAGCATTTTTTCGCATATTATGTGAGCCTCTCTTTGTTGCAATTTGAGCTTGAATTTTGTTTATTTATTTTTTATTGTAATGTCATATATATATATATGATTATATATTTTGAAAATTTAACTGTTGGATTGCATGTTTTTTATGTTCTTAACATGCATGTCAAATTTTGTTTAAATTGGATGTGAATTATTATGCGATTCACAAATGTACTTTTTATGCATAAGACTACAAAACTTGAAATTTTAACATTTGATTAATAACATAGTTATTGATTTTTTATTTTCTTGAAATTTTGCAAGTATCGAGGATATAATAAGAAAATGCAATCTAATAGTGAATTTTTCAAATTTTACATTCAATAAAAAGATATAAGGAAAGTTTAAACTAGTTTGGAGAGAAATTTTGTCCTTAAGATAAATGAGAATCAATGAATGAGACTAAAATTGTTCTTTCATCACCATTTTGCATTATATAAGCTTTCCTTTGACCGATAGAAATATGAGGCTTATTAGTTTTTTTGTGTGTGTAGTTCTACAAAATATGGATGCTACAAGATCAAACATATCTTGAAAGTAAGAAACTAAGATAAAAAAAAGACTTGCCATCCAACTCGCCATCAACACCCTTAGCAAGTACTTCAGAATTGGTGCCTTCCCAAGAAAAAAACCTAACCCTCCAAACATTAACAAGGCAAAGCTTACAACCGCTATTATCAACCCTACCCACACTGCATAATCCTTTACAAATATTGCCCCTATTAGCGGTACCCAAGCTCCCACTGAAAATGAAAGTGCTGAGTCTACTGACGCTCCATACCAAGAGTTTGGCAATTTCTCCTTCTTAGCATCTAGCTCTTCGACTCCCATGTTCTCAATGCTACACTCTCTTCATTTGTGCCATTTCTATGTAATATTGTGAGTGAATTGAAAAGAACTCTCCTACAGCCATACTACAAGCTCCTGCAACTAACCCTGCAACTCCATTAAAGATCATAGTCTTTTCTTTTATGACAGCTCCAATTAAAATCACTAGACCAACCTATTAAAATAATTCCATAGACAGGGGAGTAGCCAGGAATAATTACTTGGGGGGGCCGGGTTGTAATAGAGATATACTAAATATAATTCTTAAGTCTATTGATACAAAATTATCAACTTTCATATATCATCATATACTTGAACATTAATAAACATGAAAAATTGTCTAGTTCAATGTAGACATACAAAAAAGAACATTCACATCAAATCATGCCTAACGACCATTTTTCATGGAATAAATTTCATCCATTATCATCTCTACAGTGAAATTCCCTGCAATTTCCTTCTCTATATAAACTATCATATTATCTGCCAAAAACTCATCCTTCATTCTATTGAGAAGTCTTGTTTTTAACAACTTCATAGCTGAGAAAGCTCGTTTTGTAGTTGCTGTAGAAACTGGAAGGGTCAACACAAGACGAATAAGTCTATCAATCAAAAAATAGATTTTAGACTTTCCTGAAATTTTTAATCCCCTACATAGCTCAGAAATTGTACTCATATTCTGAAAATCTGGATGTTTTATCACATCAAGCTCATAATGTTGCAATTGAGACTTCAAAAGTTCTTGTTCAGTGAAATCTTGAGGATAATATTTCTTAACCAAATTGCATATATCAACAATTTTGAATAATCTAAAAGCATCCTTTGGATTTAAAGTTGAACTAAGAATGACAAGTTCCATTGTTAGCTCACAAAATCTACTTTTCAATTCTTGCAATTGAAAGTCTATTGCAACTGTAAATATGTCAATTCTAAAATGATGTTCCATTGTTAAATCTTCATCTTGACGACGATATCTACCTCGAGCTTTAGTGTAACGAGCATTCATATCAGGAATATCAATTTCATGTTGCTCACAAAATGATATAACACTAGCAAGTAAAGGTTCCCATCCATCATCTCTCAACTTTTGAATAAGTGATTTTGTAGTTGAAACTAAATGCATGGCATTTAAAAGGTCTTGAGAATGTTGTTGCAAAGCTTGACAAAGAACATTAGTAATTCTCATTATCTCTTTCATCAAATGCAAGATTAAAATAAATTCAAATGATGTTAATACCTAATAAGCTCCCTCGGCATCACCGCGTTGTTTATAGTTAGCCCCTTCCTCAGAGATAGTGTTGATAACTTTGCAAGCAGCATCAAACATTTTAATCAAACTACAAATAGATTGAAAATAAGATCCCCACCAAGTATCTCCAGCTCGTTGCAAAGTACCAATCTGGTTTGCACCTCTTCCAGTCTCAATTTCATTAGAAGCAATCATATTCTCAACTTGTTCTGCTTGAGCATGTTGCAATTCATCATTACGTTTACTAGAACCAACAACAATATTGATAATATTAACCAAATGATCAAAGAACTGATGAACCTCTTTTACTTCTCTAGATGCTGTAGCTAGAGCTAATTGCAACCTATGAGCCATGCAATGTACATAATAAGCATATGAGCAATCTTTAAGAAAAACAACTTGTAATCCATTCCATTCACCACGCACGTTACTAGCCCCATCATATCCTTGACCTCGAATATTTTCAATGTGGAGGTTGTAATGAGAAAGGACATCACATATCTCATTCTTTAAAGTCAATGCAGTAGTGTCTCTAACATGTACAACATGAAAAAAACGCTCTTTAATGAAACTTTCTTTATCAACAAACCTCAAAATGATGGTCATTTGCTCTCTCTTCAACTCATCTCGAGCTTCATCAACTAGAATGCAAAATTTTGCATCCTCAATTTCTTCACGAATAGCATTTCGCACTTTACTAGCTAGAATATGCAAAATCTCCTTTTGAATTGTGGGTGACGTATATTTGGCATTCCGTGGAGCATTTTCCAAGACAACTCTAGCTACATTTTCATTGAAAGTTGATGTGTGTTTTATCAATTCAATGAAGTTACCTCAATTTTTCGAATCAAAACTTTCATCATGACCTCTAAAAGCACAAGCTTGGAATGCTAGCCATCGAGCACACTCTATTGAGGTCTTAAGCCGCAATCAATTATTCTCCATTTCTTTTGATGTTTGCTTCTCAACTAGTTTGTCAATATGTCCTGAATAATTCAATAGATCCTCACAACATTTCTTAGCAATTTTATGTGGTGTATTAGGTTCTTTCCCCTCATGACCAATTAAAGAACAATTCATTCCATCTTTCACCTTTTTCCAATTATTAGAGCATTTGCAGCAGTGGTGGTATAAAGCTATAATGCTATATTTTAGCTATACTAACACAAAATTGAAGCTCCAGCAGTGGAGCTATATCCATTTTTTTTAGCTCCACATGAACAGTGCACATCTATTTATAGATGTGCACTATTCATGAGAGCTAAAAAAAATAACATTATTTTATTCCGGTTTTTTATTAAAAAAATCCTCTCTCTCTCTCTCTCTCTCATTCACTATCACTCTCACCGTGCCTCTCTCTCTCTCTCTCTCATTCACTCTCATCTCATCTTTCTCAATCTCACTCTCTCAACTCCGGTATCTCTCTCAACCTCACTCTCTCAACGTTGTGCTCCGACCACTGGGTCGTGGTTGTGCTCCGGCCTCGTGGATCAAAGTGGCCTTCTGTGGATCGTGGTTGTGCTCCGTGCTCGTGTATTGAAGTGGCTTCCTTCACCTCCACTCCGCCGCTGGGTTGTGGTTGTGCTCCGGTGTGCGTTGGTATCGGGGTTGAGATCGGTGTGTGGTTTCAATGTTTGGGTAGCTGGATTTGGGTTTGGTGGATTTCGGCGTTTGGGTAGCTGGATTTGGGTTTGGTGGATTTCGGCGTTTGGGTTGCTGGATTTCGGGGGTCACGGTGGAGATGGTGGTGGTGGTGGGTCCTTTTGCTGGTGGTGGGTCGTATCGGCGTGGGTTCGATTTGTGATGGCTGGGTCTGATTTGTGATTTGTGGCTGTGGGTTTGATTTGGGTTGGTTTTTTTTTTTTTTTTTCCTTGCTGTGGACTGGTGGCCGGTGGTGGTGGTGGTGGTTGTGGGTGTGGCTGATGGTAGAGGTGGTTGTGGATTTGTGGGTTTGATTTGAATTTTTTTTTTTTTCCTCCAGCTGTGAACTGGTGGCCGGTGGTGGTGGTGGTGGTGGCTGTGGCTGTGGCTAATGGTAGAGGTGGTTGTGGATGGTGCTGTGTGGATGTTTTTTTGGATAGTGAAATATATTATTTTATTGTAGTGGTTATATTATTTTATTGTGATGTTTATATTATTTTATTGTGTTGAAAGCTAAAATAGATCCACTGCTGCAGTATGTATGTAGGTAAAATAGATAAAGTGACTTTTTGTGTAGTTAAAAAGCTAAAAATTTAGATCCACTGCTGTGGATGCTCTTAAAACCTTTTTCAGTGAATGCATTTGATCCAGGACGACCTGTTGGTTTCTTACGAAAAAGGTAGGAAGGTAGACAATAGATTGAATCTGTTAAAGGTGAGTATTCCAACCAATTTGAATGTGATTCAAACCACGAAGATTGAAAACTACGACAATGATTTTCGGTCTTTTATATGGATACTTTATGTCTCTAAGTTGATATGGACTGGTTATGAGATAAGCACATCGAATTTCATCTTGTTCGTTGACAGGGAATTCATATATTTGTTTACGTGATCCTGGATCACGGTCTATCCCTTTAGATTCAATTCTTGAACATTTGGAGGGACGATTATTAGACATTGAAGTATCTATTGTTTGTCATTTGCTCATTATTTGACACCTAATGTCAATCCAAAAAAAAAAAAAAATCAATTCAACTAAATAAACAAATACACTTGTAGTTAAGTAATGACTAATAACCTTTTAGGATAAAAAAAACTAAGTAAACAAATCAACCAAAAGTATAAACAAACAAATACACTTCTAAGTTTTCATTTTGTTAAATATTATTCCCCTCTCTGTGACAGACAGACTCACGGCCCACTACTCCAATTTCCTTCCATAGAATTTTTTTTTTTTTTTTTTTTTTTTAAATAAGTTACTTACACAATGCAAGCCGGCAAGCCCCACCCGGCCCCCACTTAAGGGACAAGACAAACAAACACAAAAGCCAAAAGGGAAAAGGCTAGTTTGAGTTTAGAGTCAATGGATCAAATAATAAAGAATACAATAACAACAAACACAAAAAGACAAAAGACAAAGTAATAAGTATAAATAATAAATTGCTTTGCTGGAAGGGAAATCACCTACACATATTTCATATTTGATATTTCTATTCAATTGTCAGTATTTAGTTCAGTGCTTCAGTTGTAGAGAAAAAGAGAGAGAACTCAGAGAAGTCAAGTAAAGAATAAATGAGAACCTTGAGGAGGCAGCGGCGTCACGGTGAGCTAGTGGAGGCAATGGCGTCACGGTGAGTCGGCAAGGTTTCTGAGGCAGTCAGGCAGTCTGGCAGAGGCATGAGCCGGTGAGTGTTACACTATTGGAGTTGGAGGCGTGAACTAAGAAGGTAAAAAACAAGGTAAGGGCGTAAGGCAGAGGTGTGAGGTGAAGCGTGAATGAAGATTGTATTTTTTGACATAGTTTAGTGGAAATTTGAAAAAATTTTGGGGGGCCAAGGAGCTAAGTGGCTCCGCCCCTGACCATAGACACCAAGTAGATATGGCAAACAAATAAAGTATTCTTATGTTTAGATCTAATGGTACCATACCACAATCACAGGTACCAAACAACAGCCTGAGCAACCAGACTTAACATAAATATAACAAATGGAACTATTAAGAATGGTCAAATAAGCACTATTTGCTAAAGTAGGTTTATATATACACACACAATCTTTTTTTTTTTTTTTTTTTTGAGAAGCATATACACACACAATCTAATTCATTACAACAAAAACCTATGTATCTACCAACATAGAATTTTGCTAAAAGTAAACCAATACACCAAAATATAATCTTACTATACAAGAATACTAATTAAAATCCATGTTCCCAGTTATTCATAACTTTATTACAAAACCTAATACATGCAACACATATACTCCTCTAATGTAAACTACTTAAAAGTGTGCAATTGAAAGTACCACTACTTCACTAAATACAAAAATCAATCCAATTTTTGTTTGAGAAAATGGTGATACTCTCAAAAGTCAAGACACCATCCTCGTCACCTTTAATATTTGGGAATTTGATGGCCAAGATCAGTACTCTTTGAGCCCACCCACACAAAATTGCTACAACACATCATCACACAAGATTTCTTTGTATTATTCTCCAAATACAAAAGGACTTGCTCTTTCTCCTCCTCGGTCTCAAGCTCCATGTTTGAGCAGCACATCAATACATTCTTCTTCTTATGCTTAAAACCAACTTTCTTCTCTTTCGCTCTCTCTTTCTCTTGATGAGCCCCTTTGACAAACTCCACGTTTGGGCAACAAATCCATAACGACTTCTTGGAGAAAAACCTACATCTTTTCTTTTTCTTTTCGTTGAACATCAATAGTTCAGATTCATCGGATGACATGTTAGCACTGGGTGCTTCAGTTGGAACAACGTCGTAACCCATTTTCTTTGTTGTTATAGAGAATGAATAAATCTCTAGCCATGGATTGCTATTTATATATTCAATGATTTTTACTTGCTTGCTAGTTAAGCAAATAGTCAATACACGAATTATTCAAACTTTGAGATTTAAGGATACATTGCATTTGGTGTATTTCTAATCTTTAAATCCCAATTGAATTAAAGAATTTGATTAATTGTAAGGGGACCGCGTTAAGCAAGTACTTGACTATAACAAAGAAAGAAAAAATGACATATGATGAGGGTAATTTTGGGAAAGATATTAGTCTTGCTCACATAAGGCGAAACCGTTGGGCTCAAAGAACTTGTTAGCTTTACTAGGTAAAAGACGATGACTACGCCCCAAGCTGACGGCTTTTAGTCGGACAACTAGACTGATAGAAAGCTTACGGAAGGAAGCTGACAAGGATGAAGGGCTCTTGACTGATCCAGCGTGGCCTTTTGCTTGGACTCCACAAATAAGTACATAAGGAAACATCTTATGCCCCATGATTAACACTAATCGAGGGGATTCCTACAAGGAAAGGGTCCCGTGAGATATGCACAATAATGAAGATCTTCCCTACAAGGAAAAGCCCTCTGTGCCAAGGAACGAATGTCAAACCAAGGTACGCATAATTTCCCCAACTTTGGCACTCTAAAGTTGTGAAAGTTCTCTAACTTGACCTTTAGAGGGTATTTGGCCGGTATCACACTGGTACTCTCTATAAGGTTTTCTTTGTTTTTGTTTCGCAGGTGTTGTCTTGAGCACGTGAGGACTGTGTGATTTATTGACGATTTTTGGCATCATCAATTGGCGCTGTCTGTGGAAAATTGTGACTTGTAAGCCATACTATCGCTTCCTAGACAAAGAGTTGCATGGTACTTACTCGCTTAATGGCGACCACCAACAATGTTCAAGGAGACGAACCACGTACCACCGCCCTCAAGAGACAGGTTCAAACTCTCGCCGTTGTCGTAGAGCGCCTCACCAAGCAAAACCATGATCTAGAAGAGCAGCAGATGGTGGCAGAGCTCCTTGAAAGACTTGAAGAGATACTTCTTGACAACTCCAGGCCAGATCGAACAACAAGGATCGGCACCCTCGCCAACCCAATGGTCCGCCAAGCACTCACGACTTTTCTCAAAGAGAATTAGGATGTATTTGCCTGGAGCCATAAAGACATGCTAGGAATTAACCCTTCGGTCATGGTGCACAAGTTAAATGTTTCGCCCTCCTTTCCACCCATTCGTCAGAAGAAGTGGGTGTTCGCCCAAGAACAAGATCGAGCTATAGTGGAAGAAGTCTGCAAGTTACAAGAGGCAGGTTTCATTAGGGAAGTTTACTACCCCGACTGGCTGGCGAATGTGGTAATGGTCAAGAAAGCCAATGGGAAATGGAGAATGTGTGTGGACTTTACAGACCTGAACAAAGTATGCCCCAAGGATAGCTACCCCCTCCCGTGGGTTGACGTCCTAGTAGACTCTACGACTCAACACCAGTTACTGAGCTTCATGGACTCTTTCTCCGATTATAACCAGATAAAAATGGACGAAGCGGATCAAGAGAAGACTTTGTTCGTTACTAGCCAGGGCCTCTTCTACTACAAAGTGATGTTGTTCTGCCTCAAGAACACAAGCGCGACATTAGATTGGAAGAAGCGGGTGTTTGCCCATGAACAAAATGTTCGCACATCAGATTGGAAGAAATGTCCAAGTCTACGTTGGCGACATGTTAGTAAAAAGTAGAAGGGAGGACGATCATTTGGATGATCTCAAGGAAACCTTTGACACCCTTCGCTCTTACAACATGAAACTCAATCCGGGCAAAGAAAAGTTCCTAAGGTTCATGGTGTCTCAGAGAGGTATCGAGGCCAACCTGGACAAAATCTGGGCCATAATAGAAATGGCACCCCCAAAGAACGTGAAAGAGGTACAAAGCCTCAACGGCAAGGTAGCCGTGCTGAATAGGTTCGTGTCTAGGGCAATAGATAAGTGTTTGCCTTTCTTCCGTATGCTGAAGAAATCTTTTGAGTGAACGGCTGAATGTTAGCAGGTATTCGAGGATCCGAAGGCCTACCTTTCTTCCCTGCCATTGCTTAGTCCCTCAAAACCAGGGGAAGAATTGTTCCTTTACTTGGCTGTATCCCTAGTCGCCGTTAGTGCAGCCTTGATCAGAGAAGAAGACTAGGTGCAAAAGCTCGTATATTATGCGAGCCGGGCACTTCGTGGTGCATAGGAGAGGTACCCACTGATGGAGAAGCTCACCTTCACTTTAGTTACAGCAGCCCGTAAGCTCAAGCCATACTTCCAAGCCCACACGGTGATCGTCCTGACTGATAAGCCCTTCCGGTGAGCGATGAGCAATCCTGAAGCTGCCGGACGAATGGCACTATGGGCAATAGAGTTGAGTGAGTTTGACATATAGTACCGCTCGCGTACTGCCATTAAAGGACAGGTGGTCATTGAATTCATTACGAAATTCACTAACATGGAAGGCCAGGGGGCAAAAGAGTATCCTCAATGGAGTATACACACAGACGTATCGTCCAACAGATAAGCTGGTGGAGCAGGCATTGTACTTCGTTCTCCAGAAGGGGATGAGATTGAATGCATGGTTCATCTTGACTTCCCTATGACCAACAATAAAGCAGAGTACGAAGCTCTAATAACAGGACTAGATCTCGCTAAAGCGGCAGGGGCTGCGAGTGTGATTATTCATTGCAACTCCCAAGTCGTCACAAACCAAGTAAACGGTGATTACGAATGTAAGGGCGAGAGGATGAAGAAGTACCAAGAGCAAGTAAAGAGAAGGGTAGACGACCTACAGGCCAAGATTGTTCAAATCCTTAGAGGAGTGAACGAGCAAGTCGGCCGTCTTGCCAAGGCCGCATCAGCAGAACACATGGTCATCCCTGACAAGGTACTCTCCTTTATTCAGTTTTCGCCATTGATAGATGCCATCGATGTGCAGGAAATAAGTTTCGAGAGTAATTGGACCACCTCTTTAGTCTTCTACTTGAAAGATGGCACACTACCCGACAATAAGAAGGCCGCAAGAAAGTTGAAGGTCCAAGCAAAACGATTCGTCCTGATAAAGGACATCTTATACAAAAGAGACTTCTCTTGCCCGTTCCTAAGATGTTTAAGCCCCGAAGAAGCGAACTATGTCCTGAGAGAAGTCCATGAAGGGATTTGTGGGATCCACTCGGGGTCACGATTATTGGTACATAAACTGATTCGAACGGGATACTACTGGCCTACTATGCAGAGGGATGCCCAGACATATACCAAAACCTGCGATAGATATCAAAGGTTCAACAACGTCATCAGACAGCCGAAAGAAGAGCTCATCCCAATGATGGACCCATAGCCTTTCGCTCAATAAGGACTAGACATCATGGGCTTGTTCCCCATAACAATACGATAGTTGAAGTTCCTCATAGTTGGCATAGACTATTTCACCAAATGGGTCAAAGCCGAAGCTCTAGCTACCATCACTGAGAAGAATGTAAGAAGCTTTGTTTGGAGAAACATCGTCTACAGGTATGGGATCCCTAGGGTCTTGGTCTCAAATAACGGTCGACAATTCGACAATGACTCCTTCAGGGATTTTTCCTTACAATTAGAAATCAAGAACCATTACTCCTTCATCGCCCACCCGTAAGCCAACGGATAGGTTGAGGTCACGAACTGATCCTTACTTAAAATCATCAAGACTCGGCTTTAGTGGGCAAAGGGTATATGGCTAGAGGAGCTAGAACACCTACGGGAGAGACACCGTTCCGACTAGCATATGAAAGCGAGGTAGTTATCCCAGCTGAGGTAGGACTCACAAGCTACAAGGTGGACAATCATGATGAAAGAAGAAACAACGAGGCCATGCGTCTACAGCTTGACCTAGTAGACGAAGTCAAGGCAACAGCTGAACAAAGGCTCACGCGATACCAAGATCGCATGGCTAAGCACTACAATTCTAGAGTCAAACACAAAGACTTCAAGGTCGGAGACCTCATCTTGAGAATGGTGATGGGCGCCACTAGAGATCCCACCTAAGGAAAGCTCGGTCCTAACTGGGAGGGACCCTACAGAATCATTACATGCCAGAGGAAAGGCACCTACCACCTGGAGACACTAGGCGGACAGAAGTTGCACCATCTATGGAATGCCAAGCATCTTAGGAAATATTACCAGTAGATGACAGCAGGAAGAGCGACACTCCTCATTTCCAGTTTATTTCTTTTAGTTAAATTTTACTTACAGTACTTTTTAAGCCCAAAGGGCAGGTTTTTTACCCTTTTTAAGAACAATTTTTACTTATGCACACATTTATCATAATAAGAGGAATTATTCAGATATGGCCTATACATATATTCGTCTTTACAAAACTACTTTTGACCACAAAGTGAATGAGTTCATCCCATAAGGATGCCTCAAAATTGTAAAGTCCACAAGTTGACGTGTACATTATTAAGTCCACAAGTGGACAAGTTATTGCAAAATCCACAATGTGGACAAATTAAAATTATGAAGTCCACACAAGTGAACGAGTTCATTATTAAGTCCACAAACGGACAAGTTTATTACAAAGTCCAAAAAATGGATGAGTTAATTGTTAAGTTCACAAGTGGACGAGTTCATTACCAAAGCCCACAGGTGAGCCAGTTTATTATCAAAGTCCACAAAGTGGACGAATTAAAATTACGAAGTCCATAAGCGAATGATTTCATTGTTAAAAAGTAGAAGAGTCTATTCCATTGGGGTATCGTAACATTATTAAGTACACAGGAGGACGGGTCTACAAGTGGACGAGTTCAACCCTGAAAGTACTAAGTCCACAAGTGGACAGGTTCATTATTGAGTCCAAAAGCAGACAAATTCACCAAATTAGGATGCCTTAAAATTGTAAGTCCACAAGTGGACGAGTTTGTTACAGTCCATTAGTGAACGAGTTCATCCTTGTAAGAAGACAAGGGAACAAGATACCACTAGACATACACATATCAATTAATGAAGCACACATGCTAAAAGCGACGGATATAAAATAAGAAATATATAAATAAAGTAGAATTTTTACAAACAAGGCCCAAAAACACAAAAGGGCACTTAACATTGTCTAGGAAATGGACGAAGTACATTACAAAATTGTCAATAAAAAAAAAAAAAAAAAAAAAACTAAGCTAAGAGGTCCTGGGCGTCCGGAGCTGGAGGGTTCCCATTGTCCTTAGGAGGGTCCTGGACGTCCTGAGTTAGGGGGTTTTCAGTGACTTGAGCTTCAGTAGATGGGATCAATGGAGTGACGGCTTCTCCACGGTAGGCTGAGCAAGAACAACTCCATCATTCTTTGGATCCCGCTCTGATTGGGTGAAGTCATCGGTCTCCTCAAAAATTGTGTCGCCAGCTAAAGTCGACGGCATGGGGTTGTCCATGACCTTGGATAAATCTAAGTTGGGGTAAACGGACTTAACCTGCTTCAGGCAGTTCTCAAACCCGTCCCCATAGTAGACTGCACAAGAGTCAATGAAAGGCTGTGAAGCCTTAAACTCTGCCATGGTGTCTGCCCTGGCCGTCTCCACCTGCCCGAGGAGAGCTGTCAATTCCTTTTCCAAGGACGCCTTCGCCTCTTACTCCTTCTCCCGCTAACAGGTCTCTTCTTTCAGCTTCTCATTTAACTCTGTCACCTCCTTATTGAGAGTATAAAGGGCATCCTTGTATTGATCCTTTTCATTGGTCAACGTCTCGTTGCGCTTTCTAAGACGATTGATTACCCCTTCCTCAGCGATGCACCTGTCTTGGAGTGCCTTTAAGCGCACTAGTGCCTGAAAATGGAACCAACCGTCAGCTGACAAATAAACAATAAAGAAAAAAAGTTGATTAGGAGAAAAACTTACCCTAGAGAGATTAAAAGGACCTAACGCCTCCAGGTCCTCCATCTCCTACTCGGCACAAGGATCCACATCCGTCTCCTTGATGATTGATTTAACTATCTCAATGGTGTATCCTTTGTGTGTAAGAAGGCAACGGGTTCCTTGGGTGACAGGGCCCAACAACGTCATCAAGCCTTTGCCAGTTCCATGGCTCGGCTTGGGAGGCAACGGCTTCTTCGGCTGCTTCTCCCCAAGGGTGACTGATGGCTTCTTAGAAGGACGATCGTCCTTCCCGTCAGCCTTTCTTTTAGACACCCCCTTCCTGACGACCTTGGGGGCTGACGAGGACACCCCTTCCTTCCCCTTCTCCTTCCTCTCCTCCTCTTTCTTGCGCGCCACAGCTGACACTCTTACTAAAGCTCTTTGCCTGGCTGCATTCGTTTCTGTTAAGGACAGAGGACAGGGAGTTAAACACAAGGACGACAAAATAGGAAACGTGATGAAATAAGGAAAGGAAAACTTACGACGATGGGAGTATTTGTTCAACCTACGAGCTATAGGTGTCGGTTTTGGACCCCCACAGTATGCGTGAAGCTTGTCGAGAGTAATCAGGTCTCTACACTTCCACTCCTTAAACAAGATCTCAAGAACCTGACGTATGAAAGCCTCCTGCTCGTCGTTATGAGCGGGCGAGCACTGGCTGAAAAAAGGAATGACGACATTAAATACTTAGCAAATAAGCAGGGAAAGAAGCAAAAGAAAAACTGACGGTGCTAAACCTGAGTCTTTGACAATACCCCAAGTATTGTCGAAGCCATAAGGCATTGTGACCCACTCCTCTAGATAGCATACCCAATCCGTCCCCTAAACAAAGAAGTATCTACCATTCCAGTTCCTATTAGAATCAGGCATATCCGACACCAGCCTAAGGTCTTTCTTCTGCGCAGCAAAATGGTAAATCCCTTGGAACAAGACGATGTGCTGGGTCTATAACACCAAAAAAACTTGCCCAGCGAAAGTTGACGATTTCCGCCACTTAGACGACCCCACAAAATCTCAACTCCAATAAATATTCTCCAAGCATTTGGAGCGACCTGGCTAACGGATAGCCCAAGAAAATTGGCCAACTGACGGTGCAAGGCCGTTAGTGGCAGTCTCAGTCCTGTCGCGAACATGGCATCATACATGTCGACGTTTGCAGTCTTCCCCGAGTAGCACTTCTTGAACTTCCCAGGGAGACGGATTAGGATGTGGTCTGGGATTCGGTAACAGTCCCTTATATTCTTAAAGATTTTGACCGTCATTGTTGGCTTAAAATCATTAACAGTCCACATTTTGGGGAGAATAAATGGACGAGTGTGGCCATCCTCGAGGCTTGCTAAACTTCCTCTTTCAGAGGTTCTCCTGTCAACTTCACCCTCGTCTCAGTCATCCTCTCCCTTCTCTCCTCCCTCATCACCTTCATCCTCTCCCTCTACTTCTTCTTCTTCCTCTCCGTCACAACTCTCCACTTCCTTGTTACTAAGTTTTTTTTCTTTCTCAAAATAAAATTATGGAAAACCTTTTTTATTTTTCTGTATTTGATAAACCATCTTCAAAGTGAGCTGAAAAATATTTTGGTGTTTGGTATGTGTAGAAAATTAGTAATTTTTTTTGAATGATTCAAAACATGAGAGGGTAACAACAAAATGAGACTGTTTCCCCAAAAATAAATGCATAAAACTCTTGAAAAAAAAATACTAAATTTTTATTAGGTTTTTTTGTTTACTAAATTTTAATTTTCCTTTAACTCATATTTTATGATACTACCAAATACTAAAAAACTCGAGAAAAAAAATCTTTAAAAAAGGTTTTTCGTTGGCTCAAACAAAATATCTTTTGCTTGCTTCAATTTAAACCCTATAAGCAAAACAATTATACTCATTTGGTTTCGTTGTGCACAATTTAGTTTACCTTAATTTTAAATTATATTATACTAATTTAAACTAGTCATAAACTTGTGTATAAAGTAAAAAATAAATAAATGTGTATGATCAAAATATTCTTAATATTTATTTACTACAAAAATAAAAGCTCCATTATCTTTTGAGCATTTTCTATATGGTGTTTTATTTTTTTTATTTTTAATATCATTCAGTCCCCAAAAAAAGACTCAAGATTTGGTTTTGATGTGCTTATATTCCTTATTATTATTATTATAAGTATTTGCATCCGTAGGAGAACTAACTAAAGCATTACTTAAAGCATCACAAAAATCTAAAAACCCTAAATAGCATTGGAGCTAAATTTATTAAAAAATTAGTATGCAGAACCATTTAGATCCAAGAGCATTAGATTTATATATATAATAGTGACAGTAAACTATACAAAAAGTTAACCATTATTCCAAATATCAAAAAACAAGTTAATATATTTACAAAAGAAATTTTGTACAGTTAAATGAAATATACCATTAATTCTTCTCACAAATTTTGGAATGAAAGCTTCCTGGTTAGGAGTTTGATACTCTTACTAGTACTTGGGCTTGTCCAAGTGCCTTGATTCATGAGCTACATACTTGACCAAAGTGCGTTGTTGTCTTGAGTCTTGGCTCTCCTTTAGAAAGAAGATCTTGAGCTAGACATTTTTGTTTTAAATAAAAAGGGCTGGATTTTGTTTTGTTGTTCACTCATTATAGCCCGTTGAACTTGCAAAAGCATAGGAGTATCTTGTTTGGACTTAGAAAGGACCATGGGTTTGAACTTTCTCTACTTGTGAGTCTAAAACCCACACGGTATTATATCAAGAGTTATCAAGCCCAAGCATCTAAAAGGGTTGTGGGCCTTTCAGCCTGAATGCACCAGGTTGTTTTAAGCTCAAAGAATTATTGGTCCTTTAGCCCAATTTGATTTTGCAAGACATTTAGTTCGGCTTATTGAGCAGGTCATCTTCGTGGAGTTTTTGGATCCAAACTCCGAACCCCAATATGATTTTTTCTTTTTTACTTATTCAAATGATTTTAAAATTTTTTTTATGGCAAATAAAAAATAGTCAGGAGATATAATAACCATAGAATAGCTCATAAATGCTCCTAAATTAAAACTTCATTTTGATAAAGTATAAGGAACACCAACACGTAGCTATTTAGAAAGGCTGACTCGAACTCAAGATACTTCGCGTAGCGGAGCTTATTTAAATGATAGGTACTTTTATTATGTGTGATTCATAATTATTATATCCTTAAATTAGATATATTTTCCCTAGATAAGATATTTTAGTGTTTTCTTATATGGTTTTGGCAAGGTACTAACTACTAAAGGGCTGTTCAAATAGTCATGGGATTTGAACTCTTTCATCAAACATTTTCTGAAAAAAATCCAAAACCTTAAATTGAGAAGTCACACAACCAATCTTTATAAAGGGCATATAAAGCACCACCAGTCATATGTCCTCAAAATATTTATCATACTTTTTTTCACTCCTATGATCCTATCATGGTAATAAAGAATCAAACAGATACTACAAATTGTTTAATGTTTTATACGAAAGTGTTTCGTTTTGACTAGCTTTCCAACGACTTTGTCCTAATTCATTGAATTTCTTGCACGCGTATACCGGTAACCGGAAAAGCAGTACAACTTCAACCCTCCCATTTTTAAATGCAAACAAATCTTTTTGACTGGTTTACTAATAAACTCAACATTTCAGAGTTACGAGAAATTATACAGTACTTATGATAATGTACTATGTTACTTAATCACTATTTTACTAAAAGAGTCTCATCTGTTTAAAATTATTGAGTCAATTTATGATTAAAAAATAAAAAAGATTAGTTAATTACACCCATCTAAGTATATAATTGTCATATTTTAGATGTGTGTTGTTATACACAATTACAAGCCATTTTATAGCATTTTTTTTCCGCATATTATGTGAGCCTCTCTTTGTTGCAATTTGAGCTTGAATTTTGTTTATTTTTTCTAATTGTAATGACATATATACATAATTATATATTTTAAAATTTTAATTGTTGGATTGCATGTTCTTTATGTTCTTAACATGTATGTCAAATTTTGTTCAAATTGGATGTGAATTATTGTTTGTATCACTAATGTACGTTTTATACATAAGACTACAAAAACTTGAAATTTTAACATTTGATTAATGACATAGCTATTGATTTTTTATTTTCTTGAAATTTTGTAAGTATCAAGGATATAATAAGAAAATACAGTCTAATAGTGAATTTTTCAAAATTCACATTTAATAAAAAGATATGAGAAAGGTTTAAAGAATTTCTTTTCAAACTAGTTTAGAGAGAAATTTTGTCCTTAAGTTTAATGAGAATCAATGAATGAGACTACAATTGTTCTTTCATCACCATTTTGCATTATATAAGCTTTCCTTTTGACCGATAGAAATATGAGACTTATTAGTTTTTTTTGTGTATGTAGTTCTACAATATATGCATGCTACAAGATCAAACATATCTTGAAAGTAAGAAACTAAGATAAAAAGAATTAAAAAACTAGCATATGATTAGAATCCAGCAAAGCCAACAAGTTTGGTTAAGCCATAAGTAACTCCTATAGCCATCCAGCTCCCCATCAACACCCTTAACAGTACTTCACAATTGGTGCCTTCCCAAGAAAAAAACCTAACCCTCCAAACATTAACAAGGCAAAGCTTACAACTGCTATTATCAACCCTACCCACACTGCATAATTCTTCACAAGTATTGCCCCTATTAGCGGTACCCAAGCTCCCACTGAAAATGAAAGTGCTGAGTCTACTGACGCTCCATACTGTTAGACATTTGGACTTATGGTTAAGTGATTAAATTCACCATTTATTAACTGCTTAAATTTTTTAGACTCTACCTTCCATTTAAAATGTTAAATTCCCACTTGTTGGGCTCCCACTTATTAAGGAGAAGTTTAGGCCCACAAATGAGGGGGCGTGTTAGACTTATGGTTAAGTGATTAAATTCACCATTCCTTAACAGCTTAAACTTTTGGGATAATTGATAATTTAACACATACCAAGAGTTTGGCAATTTCTCCTTCTCAACATCTAGCTCCTCGACTCCCATGTTCTCAATGCTACACTCTCTCTTCATTTGTGCCTTTTCTATGTAATATTGTGAGTGAACTGAAACGAACTCTCCTACAGCCATACTAAAAGCTCCTGCAACTAACCCTGCAACTCCATTAAAGATCATAGTCTTTTCTTTTATGACAGCTCCAATTAAAATCACTAGATCAACCTATTAAAATAATTCCATAGACACCAAGTAGATATAGGAATGGTAATTTCTGCCCAACCCGTGGGTACCCGGGCCGCACACGGCCTCACTCACTCTTAATCTCAACCTCACACAGTCACACGGGCCACTGCCTCTATCTCTGCCTCTCATTGCCAGTCCAAGCTCTCTGCACCGTCGGCCCAAGCAAGTATTCACTACCGGTCCAAGGTCTCTGTTCTCTACTTCTCTTCATTTTTTTCTTAAGTATTTCATAAAATGTTTTATTTATTTTTTTGTTTTTCTTTTGTTTTCTCTACTTAAGAAAACTCAAAACTATGGCTTCAATCTGCCTTTATTCCATTGACAATCATGTGTGAGAGGATGATATTTGAATTATTATAGCATTTTGTTACCCTTTTTCAAAAATAAAATAAAATAAAATGTTATCAAGCATTAATGAATTTTAATGATTGCTCAATAGACTAGCGACGATTTAAGTTTATGAAATGATCATTGCATTGTTCTAGTTTACTAAGTACATAATAATTTTCCTTTAGATAGATTTGTACATTATTGCCAAATGCAGATATGACAGTGTCAATTACAAGGTGAGAGCTTGAAATTTTGGTGTTTTACTTAATTGTAAGGCTCTCTATTACAAGGTGAGAGCTTGAAATTTTGTTGTGAAAATGATTGTAAGGCTCCCTAATTTTTAATAATCCAACTTGTGCATTTAATCATTTTCTTATTGTCAATATGTATTTTGAATTATTAGTAAATAAAATTGTAAAATATGTAAGTGAGTTAGTTGGCAAATCTTGGTTCAGAAAAGCAAAAAAGACTTAATCAGTGAACTTTTTGAACTTTGTTTTTGTAATATGGATCATTTTTCTTTGTTAAGGATTTTCATCATTTTGAAATCCAGCCATTTCACTTATATTGTTTCTGTTCCCTTGTTCTTTCCTTTCATATCTGCATAGTTTGTTTAATGGAAGAAATTGTTTATTGTTTTTTTTTGTGTTTGTTGTGAATGCAGTGCCTAAAACAGAGATGGGAGACACAAAAAAATATGGTTCTCCCTCACCAAGCAGCTCTCCCTCAAGAACTGGACATTGTCCCTTGACAGCTATACGGTCTCCTTCGCCATTTTCACGATCACCTTCGCCATTGTCGCATTCTGGCAGCTCACCCTCAGGATCACCATCACCATCACCTTTATGCCAATTAAACAATGAGTGAGTATTTGAATTTGTAGTTAATCATGTTTAATTATCATTGGGTTGATAGAATTTGTGAATCTGTGTAATTATGAATTTGTGCCCATTAATCAATGAGTATGTGTAATAATGAATTTGTGAATGTTTGTTTTGATTGATAGAATTTCTAACTCCCAAACTTTTGAACCAATTAGGAGTCTAAAATCCCCAGTGGTGGACTTAGTGGGAGAGGACTTAGAGGTAGAGGAACAAGAAGGGAGTCAAGGGATAGGGGAAGAGGGAGAGCAAGAGGGTACAAGTGAGGATGAGGATACAAGTAGAAAAAGAAAGACTACCTTAGATGTTTGGGAACATTTTACAAGGAAGAAAATTAATGGGAAATTTAAAGCCCAATGCCATCATTGTAGCAAGCTTTACTTGGGTGACTCTAGCCAAGGTACAACCCATTTGCGTAATCATTTAACAAAATGTCCATGGTTAAAGTTTAAAGATATAAGGGATATGCGACAACAAGTGTTAATTAGACAACAAAATAAGGTGGATGGAACGATGGGTTTAAATGCTTACCAATTTGATCAAAACATAGTGAGGAATAATCTTGCTCATATGGTCATCCTACATGAATACCCACTTTCAATAGTTGACCACATTGGGTTTAGAGAATTTGTGAAGTCTCTTTAACCTTTGTTTAAGCTTATCTCAAGAAACACTTTGAAGAGTGACATTCTTAAAATTTATGATAATGAAAAGGAGAAAGCTTTGAAGATGACAGCAAGAATGGAAGTAGGATGACAATTACAACTGATATGTGGACTTCGAGTAACAAAAAGAGAGGGTTCATGGTCATTACCACTCACTTTATTGATCAAACTTGGACATTGCAAAACCGGGTTTTAAGGTAATTTTTTAATCTATGAATGTTAAATCTATTATTTATTTATGAATTGAGTTTATTGATTAAACTTAGACTTTATGTTAAATAGTATGTTTGTTGAGTTATGTTAAATTGAATGTTTAGACTTTATGTTAAATTGAATGTTTATTGAGTTATGTTATAATTATTCATATTATTTTTCTAAGTTTGTTTATGTTCCTTCTCCACACAAGAAAGATGTCCTTGCTAAAGTCCTTGTTGATTGTTTTTTAGAATGGAACATTGATAAGAAGTTGTCCACAATAACTGCTGATAATTGTAGTACTAATGATATCATGATAAGACTTATTTTGAATAAGCTTGATATTAGTTCTCTTATGGTGTGCTGCACATATTTTGAATTTAATTGTTCAAGATGGGTTGTCTCTTATTGGTGATAGTATTGAAAAGATTCGTGATAGTGTGATTTATTAGACTGGATCACCAAAAAGGAGGCAGAAATTTGATGAAAATGCAGGCTAATTGTGTGTTCAATGCACCAAAGAGATGGTCTTGGATTGTAAGACACGTTGGAATTCAACTTACTTAATGCTTTCTACTGCATTGATTTATAAAGATGTTTTCTCTCGTTTGGCTAAACGTGAAACATCTTATATTTGTTTGTCACATGACCATGATTGGGAGGTAGCCAAAAATATTTGTGGGAGGTTGGAGTTGTTTCATAGTGTGACTAAGTTTTTCTCTGGTCCTAAGTATCCCACAACTAATATGTATTTTATTTTAGTGTGTGAGTTGAAAATCGCAATAAATGAATGGAGTTTGTCTTCAAATGAGATGATAAGTACGATGGCAGAAAGCATGCTTGCTAAATTTAATTCTTATTGGGCTAATGTTAATGTTGTTATGGTTGTTGCTACTATCTTGGATCCAAGATATAAGATGAAGTTATTGGAGTTTTATTATCCTAACATTTATGGTGATAATTCTGATTTGGAGATTGAAAAAATTAAGAATCTTTGTTATGATTTGCTTGATGAGTATGGATATGTAGATGAGTCCTCTGTAGATAATGAAGAAGTTCTCATATGCTTGCAAGTACTTCAAATCAAGTGGCACAAATGAAATTTAGGTTGAGTGTGGCGATGTCATCTTTTAATTTGTTTGTGAACAATAGTTCAAGTAGTTCAAAGAAATATGGGAGTGCTAGAATGGAATTTCATCATTTCATTGATGAGGGAGTATTGAAGATGAGTAAAGACTTTGATATTTTGGCATGGTGGAAAAGTAATGGTCTCAATTTTCCTATTTTACAAAGGATTGCAAGAGATTTAGCACTAGTGGGAGACTGTTAAGTCCACACCGTAGTAGGCTTCATCCCAAGACTACAGAGGCAATGATGTGTGCTCAAGATTGATTATGGAGTGAAATCAACAGTTAGCAATTGACTAATTTGTATTTATAAAATCCAAAAATTTTAAAATTTTAAATTTAAAAAAAAAAATATTTGCTAGTTATAATTTGATGAAGTTTATTCCATTTTTAATTCATTGTTGTTGTAGATTCTTCAACTATGCCTGGAGATTGTACACTTCAATCAATTCTTGATGATGGAGAGCCTAATGAAGAGGATGAGAGTTGTGTCACAGCTGTGGAGGATTAGACTTTTCTTTATAAATTAATTTAGTAGCCTTTTTAATTTCTTAGACTTCTTGGATTAATTTGTTGGTTTGTAATTATTCTAAACTTGTTACTTGTGGGATTTATTTTGTAGCTTTTTAATTTCTTGGACTTGTTGGACTTGTGATACTTATTTTTTGGACTTGTTAGATTTATTTTTTATTTTTATGTTTAGTAGGTGATTTTAGTTATAATTTATTGATTTATGATTAAATGGTTATCTTAGCTAGGTGATTTATAATCTTAGCTATGATATATTGATTTATGATATTAGTTATGGTTTATTGATTTATAGATTTATAATTAGCAGGTGATTTATTGATTTATGATTAGTAGCCTATGATTTGGACTGATTTGGCATTTGGACCACGTTATCTAGGCTTGAATATGCACACTTGAATTTAGGCAAAAATAAATTTGGGCTTCCATTCTTTTTTTTTTTTTTTGGTTGGGCCATGATTTGGGCCACGACTCACAGGTACCAAACAACAGCCTGAGCAACTAAACTTAACATAAATATAACAACGAGAACTATTAAGAATGGTCAAATAAGCACTATTTGATAAAGTACGTTTTATATATACACACAATCATTTTTTTTTGTTTTTGAGAAGCATATACACACACAATCTAATTCATTACAACAAAAACCTATGTATCTCCCAACATAGAATTTTGCTAAAAGTAAACCAATACACCAAAATATAATCTTACTATACAAGAATACTAAAATCCCATGTTCCCGATTATTCATAACTTTATTACAAAACCTAATACACGCAACACATATACTCCTCTAATGTAAACTACTTAAAAGTGTGCAATTGAAAGTACCACTACTTCACTAAATACAAAAATCAATCCAATTTTTGTTTGAGAAAATGGTGACACTCTCAAAAGTCAAAACACCATCCTCGTCACCTTTATTTGGGAGTTTGATGGCCAAGATCAGTACCCTTTGAGCCCACCATCTCAAAATTGCTACAACACATCATCACACAAGATTTCTTTTTATTATTCTCCAAATACGAAAGGACTTGCTCTTTCTCCTCCTCGGTCTCAAGCTCCATGTTTGTGCAGCACATCAATACATTCTTCTTCTTATGCTTAAAACCAACTTTCTTCTCTTTCGCTCTCTCTTTCTCTTGATGAGCCCCTTTGACAAACTCCACGTTTGAGCAACAAATCCAGAACGACTTCTTGGAGAAAAACCTACATCTTTTCTTTTTCTTTTCAGATTCATAGGATGACATGTTAGCACTGGGTGGTGCAGTTGGAACAACGTCGTAACCCATTTTCTTTGTTGTTATAGAGAATGAATAAATCTCTAACCATGGATTGCTATTTATAAATTCAATGATTTTTACTTGCTTGCTAGTTAAGCAAATAGTCAATACATGAATTATTCAAACTTTGAGATTTGAGGATACATTGCATTTGGTGTATTTCTAATCTTTAAATCCCAATTGAATTAAAGAATTTGATTAATTGTAAGGGGACCGCGTTAAGCAAGGACTTAACTATAATAAAGAAAAAAAAAAGACATAATCAGCCTAAGTAGAGAGAGGATCATTTCTAGAGATTGACCAAGTAATGGTGACAACTTATGCTAACAATTTTCTAAACTGAATATTCACAATTATTAAGGTTCCATTATATATATATATATACACAGACTAACGATGACATTTTGTGGGTACTAGCTCATAGATTAATAATCGATAACTTAAGTCTATATGTATTTAATAATATATAAATACAAAAGCCAACTTTGTAATAAAAAAAAAAGGAAAAAATAGCATTTCTGCCATTGAGTTGAGCTGTAGTTGTGAATGCATTAGGTTCCAACATATAGTCTCTATCTTCACTATTATTTTTTTAACTAGTTTATTACCCACGGAAACATTGAATTATAATAAAAAAAATGAAAAAGAAAAAAATGTGTCAATATTTTTGTTGGATTATTATTATTATTATTATTATTCTTGAAATAGTATTGATTATTATTATTAATAATAGTGTTGTTGTTGTTAATATTTGTATAACAACTATGACACTTAACTTATATTGCATTTTGGGCATCCTAGTAGCTAGGCTAGTCATGAAGATTGCATGGCGTGTTGTGGTTATCTAAAGATCATAAATTTTAATCAATCTTCTGCTACTATATAGATCTATGTTATACGAAAATAAAAGAAACATAAATTCATCGATCTTCATAGAAAAAAACTTATACGAAAATATATAAAAGAAACACAAATTCACTACCATACAGATCTATTTATTCCAAAATAAAAGAAACACACAAAAAATCAAAGCCGATGGATCTTACTCCATAGACTTCTTCACTCCAAGAAGTTTAGGAATGATGTACCTTGTCTGATTATTTTACTCCTTTTCGGGTTTGTCTTCGGAGTCTCAAATAAAAATGTTAATGCAACAGAGACTGTGAATAAACACATTCTTTAAATCTACAAAGAATTTTACCATTTCTTCAGCAATAAATTGAAAATTTTTGTCAACCTATTATAAAAATATATTTGTGGGGAGAGGAATATAACCACCTCGTGGATTTTGGACCAATGGAGGAATGCCATAGAGACACTCCCAAAATAAGATATCGGCCCAAGCCTTAACATTGAAAAGCCCAAACCCATGAAGTAGTAGGATGATTTGGACTGGCTATCGAGGTAATCCGAAGAACATCCTACCGAGAAGAGATCTAACGGATTCACCGAGGGAGCAATCTCGACCCCTTTTTCCCGAGAAACACAAAGAAGATGATACAGAACCCAAACTAACAGTCACATTCGCATTAATTAGGTGTTCTTACCTAATGTCAGCCTTATTAATTGATGAATGACTAACTTAAATAGTAAAGACACCCTAAAAGTCAATTTTCATGATCAAGGAATGGCATGAGAGGTGTCTGATGAGACAAACATCTTTCTGTCATTCAGCCAAGTAATGTATAGCTGGAAAGGAGGAAGGAGGGGGGGGGGGGGGGTGGGGGGAGGGATAAAAGGAGTTAGCCCACAAAGGAGGGGATCTAGAAAAATTGAGAAAGAAGAGCAAGAGAGAGAGAAAGAGAGAGCAAGAATCTATATTCACTTTTATTTCATACATTGTACTCGGGAAGTAGATTTTCTCAATCAAAGTGTCTTATTCAACCATCTTTGTCTTTCAATTACTTGTCTAATCTTCCCATTATGGATTTTTTTTTTTACCTTTTCTTAGAAATTAATTGTGTTGATCAAGAACTTTTTGTCAGTTTGAGTTTTTGAGCCCCACAATATTTATTTGAAATATAACAGAGGAAATTGGTCTAGACCTGCAACATTATTTTTGATGAATTGCAAACTGAGTCAACCCCACAGTCGATATCCCAAGTATGAAAGGAACATATAAGAACTTTTATCTCAGCAAAAATTTGTCCCACATCATTATTTAGGAGAAGAGCAAATTGCTATAAGAAGTTCATGTACAGTGCCTTCCGATTATATCAAAAATGCCAATCTCAGGAGCAAAAGCACAAACATGAAGTACCTCTATATATCTTTTGGTCCAGGAAAAAAAAAAAGTATAGTTGTTACTCTCTTAATAGACAAAGCATGTAACAACTGTTTCTTTCTTAATTGCAAAATAGTTTGATCTCTCTATCTCTAGCTTCAATCAGAGAACTGCCTACTCTAAAGTTAAATTTGTCGTAAGACTTTATAAGCTTAGCTTTATTTGCTACTCATGACTTGCCCACACACACGTATATAAATACATACATACCACACATTGTTTATATTATTATGAAAAACAAAATACAACAAAATAAAGTAAATGAGTTATATGGTGTAGTTATAAACAATTATTAGCGAAACTACATTATTGGTCTTTAATGTTTACCTTGTGAGCGCTATTGTTTCCTTAAAAGTTTCTAATGAGTGCTATTGGTCCTTCAAGTTTAAAAAATAAGAACTGTTTTTCTTTTTGCTGAATAAAAATAAAAAATAAGAATAAGAATTATTAGTTCTTTGGTTAATTGCTATTAGCATTATTGCCTATGTAGCTAATGAAAACATAATCTAGCATTTTTTTTTTTAAACTTTCATATAAGTCTATATGGCAATAGCCACGTTGGTGAATTTGCTAGGCTAGCGACTTAGCATGTGAGTCATTATTTTTTTTAAAAATTATTTTGTTAAAAAAAATTCCACATATTTTCCTGTGACTTCCCCCTACGCTTTATCTTCCTCCTCTCCCAACGGGTGGCCCTATAACTGTTGCTACCGTTGCTGCTGCTTCAGCTACTCCCACCACCGTTCGCCACTGGCAATTTAGAAACTGTCGTTGTTGTCACCACATTAGTAGCACAAAACATCTCTATGTCCTTCGCCAATTACCACGGATCTTCCCCAATGGCTAATCTTGAAGGGTCTTAATGTATCTTTGTTCTTAAAATTTGTTTCCAATGGATCTATAAATAACATAAAGAGGTTTAAATATTTTTCAATAGTCTTCAAACATTTGAATGATTTTAAGTATTATATTCAGATTTGTTTTCTTTTGCAAAATGTTGAAGATTTTTTTTTTCCCCGACCCAACCAATCTTTGCAGGGATCAATGGTTGCCTTTTAACAAGAAAGGTTGTATGCATTGAATCCTTTTGTTGGGTTTCTTGTCCCCAATCAATAAATGTGTCCAATGAATCTTGATTTGAGAGAGAGAGAGAGAGATTTATAAGACTTTGTATGGTCAAAGGTGAATCTACTTACTTTGCCAGTAGATTTGGTTTGCCTTTGACGTGATTTGGTAATAGGATTGGAGGTTTGGAAGACGGCGAAGCAGAGAAAGAGGAGGAGGAGAGAGGCTGAAGCCAATCTCCTTTTTTAAATTTTTTAAAAGAGAAATGATATGTCTACAACATTTTAAAATTAAATAGCTAACATAACGTTACATCCCTAAGTTGTCATGTTAGTTTGTGTTTCATTAACCACAAAGACAATAATACTAACAGAGTTAATAAGTCAGTTTGTGCTTTGTTAACTACAGAGACAATAATAATAATAGAGTTAACAAAAAAACTAATAGTGTTTATTTTTTAAACTTAAGAATAGCACTCACTTGAAACTTAAAAATCTAATTATGCTCATAAAATAAACTTTAAGGACTAATAATGTAGTTTCGCCATAATAATTCTTTGCTAGTCAATGTTGGCGCTTTTAATATTTGTGTCAGCATTTAATTTAATTTTTAAAAAACTTTTGCTCTCCAAAAGCAATGAAAAAGTCCTCAAGAAAACAATGATGCAAAAAGGGGAAGGTTTTTGCCAATTAAGATTACCCAATAACATTTATAAAAAGAAAAAAGGAAAAAAGGAAAAAAAAAAAACCCCAATACCACTACCTTTTTAATTACAAACATTAAAGTTCTGTGTTCATACAAATTGATATAAGTCATTTATAAAAAAAACCCAGAAAGCTTGCAACGCAAAAAGGTAAAACCTTGGAAGAGAACTCAAACCCTGTAAAGGGTTTTGCACTGTTGTTCCTCGGGCAAGAAGAAGCTTATTCATGGTGAGGAATGATACTTAGAATAGGTGTTAGGACATATATGTTTTAACTTGTTTAAGAACATATGTCACTTAGTTATGTAAATTGGCTAATCCTTTGACAAAACGCACTCTGCTTGTAATTGGGTAGATCTAGGTGTTTTTAATACTTCAAGAAACAATGTTTCAAGGTCAAGTGTTGAAGTCATCAAGTCTGTCCAAGAAAAAGCAAGCTGAAGTGCAAAGTTTTTAAAGCTCGACACCTCTCGATAGCTACCTCGACACTTGCTATCTGTCGAGATTTAAAAAGTCAGAATTCCAAATCTGATTTTCTTGGGATCCGTGAATATGTTTTTGGGACTTCTTTTCTTCTAACCCTAAACATATAAAAGGATTATTTTAAGAGCCGTTTTGGGTGACACAAGTTGTATTATCATTGAGCAATCTCTGTTTATGCAAATTGTGCTCAACAGACGAAGTTCTTGACCTAGTTCATCCTTCATCAAGAAGTTGCTGTGTCTTTGCACCATAGGGTTTTGTAACCAAGCATCTTCCTGCTATTCATCACGTGGATGAACTGAAGAACTTTGCAGCCAACCATTCTTCCTCAAGTTGGTGTTCTGAAGTCGCGTACTGGGATCCGCGCATTGGTTAGTCACGTACTTGGGAGCCGTGCATCAAAGGTGAAAATTGTCACTACAGATCAAGTCCAATTGGGTATTGGGGTAAGGGTTCAACTGTAGGTTGGTAAGGTACTTGGGATTCCTTTCTTGTAACCGCTTGATTTGATAATAGTGGAGTTTCGGGAGTGGTGACCTGAAAATCACCCGGTGGGGTTTTTGCCGTTAGGATTTTCCCCATTCGTAAACAAATCACCGTGTTATTTATTTTCCGCTGCATATTTAGTATTTGGTGATTTGTTTGTGCTTCCACGCAATTGCATGCTTAATTGGTTAATTAACAACTTGGCTAATTAATTAATTAATTAGGGTTTATCACAAGGGGTCATTCAGATTGTGACCGAACAATAGGTTTAAATGGAAAATTGAGAGAGAGAGAGAGAGAGAGATTTGGTGATATATATCTCAAAATCAAGTAAAGAATAACCTAAGAGAAGATTTCTTGAAGAGAGAACTCCAATAAGAGTCTTATTTCTATAATAAATCCTGCATATTGATGTTGGGTAAGCCTTTCCCCCTGTGTTTTTTTTTACTAAGAAAATGATTACTAATTAAGTGATTTGCTACCTTTTTAGGAATATAATTATCTGCTCTCTGCTGTGTGGGTTAATGATAAATTTGTTAGAGAAGTCCAAAATATAATATGAACTTTTTCTTTATTTTATTTTTTATGAGAGTAGACCACAAACTGAGAAGTCCTATTCTATTCAAAATGTATTATCCACTTTTTTTCACCAATGTATAAACATTTCACACGACTTTCATTGAGATAAACCTGTGCATCGCACCAACTAGTGACTAGTAATTGTTATATGTTGGATGCATGTTGGTGTATACAATACAAGCCATTTAATAGCATTTTCTTTTCATGCATTATTTGAGCTCTCTTTGTTGTGATTTGAGCTTGAATTTCAATAAAAAAAAAAAATTTATTGCAATGACAGGTACACATAGTTATATATTTTAAAAATCGTTGATTTGCATATTCTTTATATTCTTAACATGCATTTCAAATTTCATTCAAATCAGATGTTAATTATTATTTTATTCACAAACCAATTTTTTAGTCATAAGACTATAAAATTAAACTTGAAGTTTTAACATTTGATTAATGACGTGTTTATTGATTTTTAATTTTCTTAAAATTTTGCAAGTATCGAGAATATAATAAGAAAATGCAATCTAATGATGAATTTTTCAAAATTCACATCCAATAAAAAAGATATAAGGGAATAAATTTAAAGGGTTTCACTTTGGAGAGAAATTTTATCCTTAAGTTAAATGAGAATCAATGAATGCAATTATGATTGTTCTTTCAACATTTTGCATTATTCTCTAAGCTTTCATTTGACCGATAGAAATATGAGACTTTTTAGTTTATTTATGTATGTAGTTCTACAAGATAGGAATGCTACAAGATCAAACATATGTTGAAAGCAAGAAACTAAGATAAAAAGACTTGAAAAACTGGCATATGGTTACAATCCAGCGGAATCAACAAGTTTGGTAAAGCCATAACTAACTCCCATGGCCACCAAACCTCCAAGTAACACCCTTAACGAGGACTTCACAGCCGTCCCAGCTGGAATAGAACCTAACCCTCCAAACAATAACAAGGCAAAGCTTACAACAACTATTATCAACCCTACCCTCACACAATTCTTTACAAACTTTACCCCTAATAATAGCCATACACAAGCTCCCACGAGAAATGAAAAATGCTGAGTCTATTGACAATCCATGCCAAGGGTTTGACAATTTCTCCTTCTCAGCGTCTAGCTCCTCGATTCCCATGTTCTCAATGCTACACTCTCTCTTCATTTGTGCCTTATCTATGTAATATTTCGAGCAAGCTGAGACGAACTCTCCTATAGCCATACTACAAGCTCATATGCTCATTTTGTATGCAAATTTTGATTTTTTAAATTGTGTTTTCTAAAGGCATATTTTAAAATCACTATTTTTTTTTCAAACACACATTTTCAAATAGCTAGTTTATTAATTCTTGCTTTAATCTTTAGTTGAGTTTGTTAGATTTATGTGATACATTTTGTACATATGCATATACTCTAAAATAATGCTTGGATACAATATTGAACAATATAATGGTTGAATGCCTAAGTTGAATATGTTGATTGAATTTATAGTTTATCTTTTATTCTTTTGCTAGCACTATGAACAAATTTCTTATAAAGAAATCACTTATATTACAAGATTCATCTTGTAAGCAAATTCGTATTTATTTGAATAATTTTCTTTTACATCTTAGGCTATAAGAAAATGTCTCATATTTTCATATTAATGATGATGAAATAAAAATAATATATTTACAAAGAGGCTTTTTTCAACATTTTGACCATAATTTTTCTAAAAAAGAAATTAGTGGAGTATTGCATCGATTTAATCCTAACATTTAAACTGGGATCAAATAAGCTAAAAAAATCTATTTGAAAGGGACCAACGATAGCTGAGAACATGAGTGGCTTGAACCAAGGGTTTTCTCTATAAAGTTTTAGTATCAACTTTGTCTTCTATTCTACCCATGATTAGCCCTTTAGTTGATCCCAAGCACTTTGTGTACATGGGTGCTAATTCAGTTACAAAACTCTTGATATTAAGTTAAGTTGTAGCGTTTTCTCATCTTCCTACTTCTCTACAATTGAAAATTCTCCAACAAATCGAACTAGACACCACCACATCTGAAGGAGGTTGGAGAAAATCACCGCTTACAGTTGCATTACGCTATACCAAATATTGTAAGCAATAACAAAAAAACCCTAAAAAAACATGGCGATCAAATTTACCAGGAAAATTAAAATAACTGAAAAATCCACCAATTCTCTCTATCTCATTTCCGGACATTGCTCCTCCATGCAATCCAAACACTATTTGGCACCGCGACAAGTGTAAATCCAGAGCACATGCACAGTTTGCATGCAAAATGAGCATATGGGATCTAAAGGAAGACCAAAATTAGCATGATTGGGAATGGTTGGAAGAGAGTTAAATATTTCTCTCCATTTAAAGATTTTAGCTTTATGAGGTATCCAGAATGACCAAACCTTCTTCCATAAAATTTCAAATTTGGCTTTTATTCTTGGCCATCCAAATATGGTCACAGAGAATTGAAGCATATAGCTGGAAACTTCCGGCATCCCTAGCTATCCTCTAGTCTTCGGATCCAAAAGGATTTTAACCCACTCTTCCTAGTTCTAAATGCCTTGGTTCATGAGCTACATACTTGTCTTGAGTCTTGACTCTCCTTTAGAAAGCAGATCTTGAGCTAGACATTTTTGGTTTTTTTTTGTTTTTGATACAAGATAGAATTTTTACTCTAGTCTAATCTGAGTGTATATGTGTGTGGAGCTCCTTCCTAGAGACTTGAACCCCAGCCCTTGCCCTCCACACTCTACAAACATTTTTACTTGTGGAGTGACTATCGCACCAAAAATATACTGTGGTCATTTTTGTTTTAAATAAAAAGGGCTGGGTTTTTTTATTTTATTTTTTTGTTCACCCATTAATTAGGCCGTTGAACTTGCAAAAGCATAGGGGAATCTTTGTTTGGACTTAGAAAGGACCATGGGTTTGAAATTTCTCCACTTGTGAGTTACTCATTTTGTAAAAAAGGGCTCTTGTAGGGTCCAACTCGCATGGTATTCTGTCAAGACTAATCAAGCCCAAGGATCTAAAAGGGTTGTGGATCTTTTAGCTTGCCTGAATGCATACAGGTTGTTTAGCTCAAAGAGTTATTGGTAATTTAGCCCAATTTGATTTCGCTAGGCATTTAGTTCGGCTTAATGTGCTCCAAAGCCCAATATGATTTTTTTCTTTTTACTTATTCAAATGATTTTTTTTTCCTATTTCGCTTCAGGGGGTTGGTTTACAAGTACAACCTTTATAGTTTCATGATATACACATGGAGATTGTATCCTTCCGATTTTGCACTTCTTGACAAATATGATCTATTTCATTATTTCTTTTGATAAACAAAAAATGGTTAGGAAGAGGTGATTAGTGTGACTTTTCTACTTGGGCATAACTATATTAAACGCTTTCAAGCTAAAACCTCATTTTGATGAAGTATAAGGAGCACCAACATGTAGCTAGTTGGAGAGAGATAACTCGAACCCAAGACGTGCCGCATAGCGGAGTTTATTCAATGATAAGTACTTTATACTCCTTTATGTGTGATTCATAATTTTTGTATCACTACCACTCAATCAGAGACATGTTTCCCCTAGATAAGATATTTTTGTGTTTTTAGTTACTAACTACTAAAGGGCTGTTCAAATAGTCATGGGATTTGAACTCTTACGATAAAAAAATTTCTGAAAAAATCCAAAACCTTATACTGAGAAGTCACAACCAATCTTTATAAATTAAAGGGCATATAAAGCATCACCAGTCACATGTCCCCCAACTCCTCAATATTTATCGTACTTTTTTTTCACTCTTATCCTATCATGGCAATAAAAGAATCAGAGATATTATAAACTGTTTAATGCTTTTATACAAAAGCGTTTCGTTTTGATTAACCTCCCAACTACTTTGTCCTAATTCATTGAATTTCTAGCATGCGTACACCGGTAACCGGAAAAGCAGTTCAACCCTCCCATTTCCAAATGCCGACAACTTTTTGGACCGGCTACTAAACTCAATATCCCCAAGTTTTCTCACACACCCATTTGAGTATATAATTCTCATATATTTTGGATGCGTGTTGGTGTACACAATTACAAATTTACAAGTCATTTTATAGCATTTTTTTACATATTATGTGAGCCTCACTTTGTTGCAATTTGAGCTTGAATTTTTGTTATTTTTATTGTAATGACAGATTGACAGGTTCACATTGATGAAAGAGATCGATTAAGATACTGGGGTCAAATAGAAATAGGAGAATATGTGCCTTTGTCTCATGCTATATATCATATCATATTTTAAGACTAAATCTCACGTACTATAATAATTGGTGTCAAATTCTTTGGCCTGTGATCTCTCGTGTGTCTCAAAACATGTGCAAAAAAATATGTAGTCCAAACATAGAAGAACCAGCTCGTGAATGAATAGATGAGTAATTGAGCACAGCTTCCTATCCTAGCTTTCACTCATTTGGTAAAGCTCCAAAAGCAAGCATGACCATTGCCTTTTTTCTCACCCTAAATTCATGGAGTAGTTTATTAATGGATTACTCGCCCCTAAACAATGCCTCGTTTATGGTGCAAAGTCTAATTTGTTTTTCTTCCCATGTCTTTTTTTACTGCTATACAAGTCTACAACTACGATACTCTAAATCTATAGACTCAACTGATGAAAATTAAATATATATATATATATTTATATAAAAGCTGAAAATAGTTTGTGGAGCTCGTGAAAAACAGTGAAGCATCATAGTCTTGCTTTTTAGAACAGGATATTTGGTGGGAAAAATTAAGTGACAACATTTTATTGTCCTTGGTAGTCGGGAAAACAATAACATCCCTATGACTCAACTTCTAAAGTGCTTGTTCCTCAAAAAAAAAAAAAAAAAAACTTCTAAAGTGCTTGACTTGCACAAGACTAGAAATGTTCACATGTTATTGGCTAGAAAACTGCCATATGGCATCAAAAAAATGGGTTGATGAGAACCATAGGTATTGTATTAATATCTTGGAATGAAAAGAAATTGAGTCCTAATGTAGTGTTTTGATCTTTGTGCACTACATGACAAGAGCATAACCATAACGGATTCAGATCCTCTAGATTTCCTAGGGTACTCTACCGAATAGATTTCCTTAAATCTTAACCGCTCTTTAATGATTTAATGGTCAAGATTCTGCCATGTCAGCATTCCACTAACAATATTCTTAAAATAATAAAATAATGTTGCAAACAAAACAATTAAGATTATTGTTAGTGGAATGCTGACATGGCAGAATCTTGACCATTAAATAATTAAAGAATGGTTAAGATTTAAGGAAATCTATTTGGTAGAGTACCCTAGGAAATCTAGAGGATCTAAATCCAACCATAACAGGCTTTATAAGTCATGCTCCATTTTTAATTGAAATCTTGATTGAACATGTATAGATTGTGCTGGGAGTAACGGATATTGTTGTCTCTTGGAGATTGGTCCTCTCTTCATGCGAAAATTCCAATCACACAATTCGATTGAAGCAGATTAGGGGCTACTAGAGTATAGGGGAGCCAATTGATAGCACTAGCTGATGTCATGAGTGATGCACGGTTACAGTATAAATTTATTTTAAAAAAATTTATAAAATAAATTCTATATAAAATTATCTTTATGACTATAATAATGCTTATTCTTAATATTGCTAACTCTACTATAGTTCCTAGCCATGAATTTTCTTCCTCCTTAGATCCAAGCTTGTCAATAATATATGCCAAATCTTACTCTAAGAAGATATCTCTTACACCAATCTCAATTGCAAAATTAATAGCTTGGACAACCTCTACTTGTTTTGCCTCCTTCGAATCCGAATTGCTCTCTCTTTGCAATTCAATGCTATAATGAGCGACTCATTATCATCTCGAATCAAAATCCCTGATTCCGCTTTGTTCTTTAAAAATCACTCCATCAAAGTTTATCTTGAATGACAACTCTTAAGGAGGTTACTATTTATACTTGATTGGACAAATGTGCAGATACAAATAATCATATTACCTAATCCATTGAATCTAACTCTTGCAAATTTACACCGAACTTAGTTCTTTAAGGAAAACTCTTGAGGAGATTGCTATTTATGCTTGACTAGACAAATGTGTAAAAACAAATAATCTTATCATCCAATCCACTGAATCAGACTCTTGTGATTCTACATTGAACTTAGTTTGTATGTAGAAAAGATAAAGCTGAAAAGTTATCCATTGAATCTATCTAAAGAATTTAAAGTAATAAAGATATATTAGTTGTTTGGCTAATTTAAAACATCAACCCATTGTTTGGAATACAATGGGAAGAAATTAATGTAGAAGGCTAAATGTAAAAATACTCTCATAAAGTGTCATGTGGCAGAATCTCGTGCTTTCTCCCACGATATCTATGTTTTTATATATGATATTGATGATTGATCGTGTTATCCTTCACTAGAGGGTGGCTTCATTTTCGTTATAAAGAGTGCTAGATTGCTAGGGTAGTCTTGAGCTAACAACGCAATGTGTTGAACTATTAAAATTTTCCAATGATATTGCTAAATACAAATCATCTTTCCTCTTTCCCATTTTTTATGTTTTATTTTATGCTTCACCGATCATAATTTGCCATATATTCGTTTGAATTTTCTTATGAAATAACCAAATTTTAAACTAGAAAAAAAAAAAAATCAAACACATAGCAAGTTATGATTGGTGAAGCATTTAGGACATAAGATTTGTTTTCAATGCTACGTGCTCCCTTTTAAATAAATAAGTTTCCTTAGTTAAAAAAAAGAAAAAATACTGTTATTAAAATTTATGAGCAATGCTAGATACATATGTTTCATAACTTATTAAGGTAATAAGTTGTAATTATAAAAACATCACTTTTACACTGTCCATCATTGACATTGTTTTATTATGCACAAGTTAAAACAAGTCACCTCAATAATAAAATTGAACCTTAAAAAAATGAACTTCTCCATAGGCTCTCTCTCTTAATTTCAAACTATTTTTTTTTATATGACATCATGATATTCAAGCAAGTGAATTTAGACTTTAATAGTTTATTGCTCATTAAAAAATTTATTAGTTTTTTCTTCTTCTTTTATTATGATAATAGAGATATTAGTTTTGAACAAAGTATAATAATATTAATTCTAAAATTATTCAATTATCCAATTGCTCTATGATCTAACTACTTTTATAAAAAGGGAAACATAAAAGTAGTAGTCAATGGGTGATCTATTGGTATGAATTTCGGGCTCAATTACCCCCTTCAAACTTGATTCTAACCATTAACATATTAAAGCACAACATATGTTATAGCAGCAATTTTATTTCTAATAAAAAGTCTCGAACAATAAGTTCCAAGCAAAGGCTCAAATTTTTAATAAGAATATCTCTAACTTGTTACATTTATGAGTTGTTTATATATATATATTTGAAAAATTACACAATTTATTTACAATACTAAATGAGTAGTCAACTTCCTTGCAGAATCCACTTGTTTAATGCATAAGTTAGGAAGGTTTTTAGTATTAAGTGTCTTCTATAAGGAAGTTTTGTTGTTGGTTGCATGCGGCGACTCTAGCCTCTTGCTCAGTTGCTTAACAGCTAATGGGGTTTTTTTTTTTTTTTTTTTGTGTTTTTTATTTGTGCATCAAGGTATGGACAAAATTATTTTGTTTAAAATTTTTTAAAGGGCCAGGTTGTTAGTTTTGGATAAAATTAGTTGATCGAGTTTAATTGTTTTTAACTTTACTATTGGTAATTTTTGTTGTTAAATAATTTTTTTTGGGCTTGTTTATTTTGCTTTAGATTTTAGATCTGGCCTTTAAAGGAGGAAAATGCTAAAATTACAAACTTTTTTTACAAATTATTAATGTGATGAGTGGTTATTAGTAAGTATAAATGTGATGTAAGTGATGAGCCTAAATGCAAACCAATAAAACTTTACTACCACAACAGTTTGTAAAAATATTATAGAAAAGTTTGTGGCTAGAGTAGTATTCTTAAAAGAATCAATAATAACATTAAGGAGAGCAAAGTGTGATTTTATAGATCAAAATTGCTAAAATTATATTGGTGCCTATGTATATATTAATTAAAAATAAATAAATAAGGGGAGGGGGTGGGGGGCGCAATCCAAGTCTCCCTCTGTCCCTGACCCGTGGTAATAGGTTTTTTTTTTTTTTTTTTTTGGGTGCTCCATAGCTAAGGTTCGAATATCACCTTTGCCTCCCCATTATCTAACTATCTAAAAAGATAAAATAAAATAAAAAAACGAATTCTTCTATGAGATAATACTGTATTTCAAATATTTTTCAAGTTATTTGGGCTAAACAAAAACTATTCTACGTGGTTCAAGCCTAACCCTACCATAATTATATCCATTTGGGCAAATTTTAGAATGTTAGTTACTGTCTAAAAAAAAAAATAAAAAATAAAAAACGAATTCTTCTATGAGATAATACTGTGTTTCAAATATTTTTAAAGTTATTTGGGCTAAACAAAAGCTATTCTACGTGGTTCAAGCCTAACCCTACCATATATAATTATATCTATTTGGGAAAATTTTAAAATGTTAGTTATTATTGTTTTGACTTTATTTCATATTTTATTTACTACAAGTTTACAACAAGCGCAATTAAGGTTGATATTTGATAATGACATTCAATTTTTCTTTTATTCTCTTATGAAATTAGACTAATAAACCTTGAACCAAAACTTAATAATTTATGTATTATTTAACTTTTATGTTGGATTGTTATTCTTTTTTCTTTTTCTTTTTTAAATTCTCTTATTTGTATTAATTAGAAGGGCATGCCGAATTGATCTGGCTTGTCAAATATTGTGTAAGGGTTATAAGTTTTACAAGACAACTAATTTTATCCGACAAATTTTTTGACTCAAATCCGACCGGATTGAACCCAAATCCATCTGAACCAACCCGTTTGCTAGGTCTTCGAGGATTGGAACTTTGGAAGACAGTGTTATAGACACATGTTTCACCCCATTAGAGTGAGAGGGCATATCATGTTTTGGATTTATACACCCAACTCTCTCACAATACGTGTGTGAATCCCACGTGTTGTAAGAAAGCTAAGTACATATACTCGAAACATAGTATCTTTTTGCCACCAGAGCGCAACACATAGAGCGCTCCCAGTCTTTTCCATCTCTCAGATCAAATTTCTCGTCTGTCCATGTCAGTTTTTTTGTTGCACTTTTAAGTGAAACAGCATAAATACACCACCATGTACAGGTTGGGTCATCCTCTTGGTGAATTGTACAAAGCATTTAAGTCCCTCTAACGGACCCTTCTATATGCAATTATCATTCACTACACACAGGGGCAGAGCTGCACTGAGCAATGGGGGGCCATGGCACACACCCCCCCCCCCCCCCCCCCCCCCAAATTTTTTAAAAACTTCATAATGTATGTATATTTTGCAATTGTTTAAAATATTAGACCTTAAAATCAATATTTGGCCCCTCCAAAAATTAAGAGCTGGCCCCTGCAAAAAAGAATTGAACAACTAATTGTTGGGTTCCAAAAAATAGTTGTTAAGAACAACAAACTATCCACCTTGTAACATAAATAGTTGTTACTTTCAAATTTTTAGTTTTTTCCTCTCTACTTGGTAAGTTTTGTTTGTTAAGTTTAGATAGTAAGTTTTTAATAAAATAAATTTCTCTTAGAGTTATTTTATTTGAGACTAAGTCTTTTTGTTGTTTTTGTTAAGTTTCAAATTGTTTGTCAATACTTAATTAGTTAGTCACAAAGCATCAAATGAAAAAAAAAAAAAACTACACTGAGGATATGTAATGTTAGGGAGTGACAATACTTAAAAAGCAATTTTCTCTTGGATACACACATACACATATAATTTTTATATATAATTTTCAATTTGGGACTACGTCTTTTATTGTTATTGTTGTAGTTAAGTTTCCAATTGTTTTTCAATGCTTGATCTAGACTAAACATGTTGAATGAAAAAAAAAAAATAGAGGGTATTTAATATTAGAGGGTAAAAATATAGCTGTGTAAATGTATGTATAAATATGTAATTTGCCCCCAAACTAAAAATCCTGGCTATGCGCCTGACTACACACACAACCTTAATTCCTCTCCAACTCCTACGCACAAACAAGCACACCCACTTCCTTAAACCAATAATAGTACTACAAAAAAAAAAAAATCAAACATCCTTTGACTCTTATCGCTGCCTCTAAAGTCTAAAGCCTATACGTGTGTTTTTTTGTCCAAGAGAGATAAGAGTCGAGAGGTTTCAGTTTTTGTTGCGTCTCAGCTGGACATATTTCTGTTTTCTTTCTTTTCTTTGTGCTCTGCATGAAACAGAGTTTTCAGTACAACAATGAAATATATTCGGACCAACAGCTTGAAGCGCCTCTTCTCATTGAAGCGTCGCAGTTTAGAAGGAGAAATTCCAAACCCAGATGGCTCTATTGTAGAACAAAACAAAGATATCCTCAAGATTAATGCTTTAGTACCAGAACCAGCTCATAGACCCACTTGGAAATGCTTCTCCTTTGAAGAAATCTTTGATGCCACCAATGGTTTTAGCTCAGGTTTTGTTTTGTTTTGTTTTGTTTTGTTTTTCTAAATAATTTTATGGTCATAACTAAGTATTGATTTTTTCATGAAACTTATATGTTTATATTTTTATGTGGGTGTCAGAGAATTTAGTTGGCAGAGGAGGCTATGCAGAGGTATACAGGGGAACTCTGAGAGATGGTGAAGTAATTGCAGTGAAGAGGCTGACAAAAGCTTCTAATGATGAAAGGAAAGAGAAGGAGTTTTTGACAGAAATTGGAACCATTGGTCATGTGTGTCACCCAAATGTACTATCTCTCTTAGGCTGTTGCATTGAGAATGGGCTTTACCTCATTTTCTACTTCTCCTCAAAAGGCTCAGTTGCTTCTATTCTGCATGGTATATAAGACTACAATCAGATGCTTCGTTTCGTTTTAATGCTTATTTCTGTATCTTATACTTTGAAAATATTCATTGTAGATGAAAATTTGCCACCGGTTGATTGGAAAACAAGGTATAAGATAGTCATTGGGACGGCTAGAGGTCTCCATTACTTGCACAAGGGCTGCCAAAGAAGGATAATTCACAGGGACATCAAGGCCTCAAACATTTTATTGACCACAGAGTTTGAACCACAGGTACACATTTATTAGGATAATGGTTAAATGATTAAAATCACAATTTCCTATCAGATTAAACTGTTATGATAATTGGTAATTTATCATATTTAAGTATTGTCCAGTTTGCCTTTTCTTGATTAATCATAGCGGTTTTTGTGTTGAATTGGATATTTATTCTTCTGGACGTTACAGATATCTGATTTTGGTCTAGCAAAATGGCTTCCATCTCAGTGGACTCATCATTCAATAGCTCCTATAGAAGGAACATTTGGGTATGTTTTTTTTTTTTTTTTGGATAAACCACACACTTTTGTTATCTAAGATATAAGTTAGTATTTGTAGGAAATGATCTTACATGTATAATAATGTTGTATATTATGCAGGCACTTAGCTCCTGAGTACTATTTACATGGGATTGTGGATGAGAAGACAGATGTGTTTGCATTTGGAGTTTTCCTTTTGGAGATTATCTCAGGCAGGAGGCCAGTAGATAGTTCTCACCAAAGCTTACACAGCTGGGTAATAACAACCTTTAGAAAATTGTCACCATGTTTTTTTTATTAGAAAAAATCGCCATCTTTCATAGGGAAAATCACATTTTGGGTTTCTTCTGGAGCCAGATTTCTTAGACTAAGTATAAGAGATTTAGTAATATTTAGTTTATGTTGATTGTTTTGTTTTTATTGATTGTTGATTTTGAATTTAATAGGCCAAGCCAATTTTGAACCGAGGGGATGTTGAAAAGCTAATAGATCCAAGGCTTGGAGGGGCCTTTGATGTAACACAGCTAAAAAGACTTGCCTTTGCAGCCTCTCTTTGCATTCGCTCATCTTCAATGTGGCGCCCAACCATGAGTGAGGTAGCTAAAAAAAACCATGATGTACTTCAATTACTTACCATATATTGATCAGTTTTAATAAATGCATTGAAGAGGTACTTCGATGCTTGGTAGTTGGTAAATTACTAAATTTACCATTACTTCACTATAAGTCAAGATTTCCTTTTTAAAAACAAAATAGTTATATCATATTATCACCACAACAGTGATAATTATTTTATGCATCAGATATATACATTATCTCTCTCACAATGTATAAACCCCACAATTGTATAAGATTTACAGGCTGTGAGAGGAAAGATGCACATATCAAATGCATAAGATATCTTTTTGCACAATTGTAAAAGACTAAATCTTGTTACACACGCCTTACTGCACACACCTGTACGCATAAAAATCAATTTTAGTTATAATTGTGAAATTGTATTTTCAAAACATGATTTTTAACTGATGCGGCATTGTTTGTCCTGTACACAGTATTTAACTACCAACCCTAATTGTAATATTTTTAAGGAGACAATTTCAAGACTTTAGAAAAAGGTTCATACATGTGCACATGACATACATGGCAGAACATGTTCCATATGCTTATGAAAGCCCTGCAATTTTTGTCCTTGTACTTGCTGGAGCATATGCGATATAGTTTACCTGCCTACAAGTTTTTGAAATTAATTAATTTTTCCTGATAGTGATCTCCCTTAAGGGTCCAACATTTTCTTCAAATGATATCATCTCGTACATTTCATTAGGGCGTTTACCCCCAACACCAATACCCCTAATTTCCTCACTGAACTAATTTCTTAATAGAGGATCCTTAGGTCATGCATCTCTTTCTTAATAAACTTTGTTCCTAAATCTAATAGTGATCTTTTAGTTGACTGGCCAAGTGACTTATCAATTAATTATATTAAAGTCATAAAATGCCTTAATTTTATTTAATATTTAGCTGTCATTTATCAAATTGTGGTGATTTTCCTGTGATGACATTGCACATCCTTGTCACCAGCCAGGAATGCAAAGTGAACTTATATATGTTTCTTTTTCCTAATTTAAATTTAGTTGTTGGTGGAGAGGCATTGGGGTTTTTGATACAATCTCAATTATTAATCAAATTTTCTATCATACCTAACCTAAGTGTTAATTCTAGAACCTAAAGCAGACAATATATATATTATTATGGCACTCCCATGTGATAAGAGGATTATGTTAAATTGCAAATGATTGTGAAAGTGGGTCCTGTTTTGATTCATTATTGGAATAAACGATTTCTGATTTTAAGTTATGTCAACTTAAATGGTCTTTTTCCTATATATTTTTTAATTATATGGTTGGGAAAATACTTTCATCTTATACAAATGTGCTCATCATGTCAAACCCAATAAAACTAGGAGCCAGGAGACATGCAGAAACATACATTTTACCCAACAAAATGCTGAAAGAAACCTAAAATTGATCGAGCTTGTGGGCACAAAAGCAATTATTGAACATTTGCGGCTCCAAAAGTTTGCATTTTTGTGTTTTAATCAAAAGTTGATGATAGTTATAATTTTTTTTTAAAAATAGCTCTTATAATTTGTGAAGTACTACCAGCCTCCAGCCTCCATTTTTTTGTTTGTTTATAGTTTTAAATTGAACTATTTGAGTTCCAACTAATATCAATATTATTGAGGCATTGACAAACAATTTTTATAATTCTTTTTACAAACTGATGTGACAGATTATGAGTGAAGTAATATCACTTTCACATATATCTATCGTTATTATAACTTTTATTTGCATCAATCACAACTTATCAACTTAACAATCGTAAAAAAGATTGTGAAAATTGTTGTTCCTAGACTTGTTAAACTGATATTATACCAAATTCGGCATTGATGTTTATGCTTTTGACCCTAATTGACAGATATTGGAGGTAATGGAGGATGCAGGTGAGGTGGACACAGAGAGGTGGAAGATAGCTGAGGAAGAAGAACAGGAAGAGTTCTGGGGATTTGAGGATCTAGAATATGAATGTGACAGTTCCTTCTCTTCTCCACATGACACTGGGTCAACAGGAATTTCTTAGAGCTAAAGAACTAGGAACTTGATGAAAATGTATTTGCCACTTTCATTTAACATATTAGTATGTTACATTGTAAATGTATAAATGTAAAGGCATATAGATATAATATGTAGCAAACCCACTACTAAATCAATCTCTATATGAGAATGTTTTTTGTGGATATACATGCCTTCAATTGCCATTTCTGATTAGACTCTACATTGATGCTATACACATATCGTTACACTAACAACTCTTCGATTGAGAAAGGACAGGGAAAGGTCAAGCAACTGGAAAAGTCAATTGTATATGGAGGAAAGAAAAGTTCCTTTTTCTTGTAATAATCATTCACTGAACAATCATTATGATTTGTCATTTGTGACAATGTGAGGTTTAGATTTTAAGAGCCATTTAAATCAATCACTCTTCTATTACAGATACCTTAATGACAATACAGAGCTAAAAGGTACTTATGAAAGCAAGATGCTATTTTATTTTTTTGTTGTTGTTGAGAAACTTAAAAGCAAGATGCTTAATTAGGCTTTAATATGTAAAATGACACATTGAATATGGCCACGGGCACGAGTTTTTTTTTTTTGGAATATATATATATATATATATGCCATTGTCGGCATATACTATTCTGCAAATGCTATTCCTTTTTCTTTTGGATAATTTGAATTTTCTTTGGCTAATATGCCTAATAAATCAGTAGAATGATAGGTATCTAGAGAACTTTCCTAAGATTCAAGAGTCTGCATGGCAACAAATTTTTTTCTTTTTTTACTTTTTAACTTAATTGCTTATATAATTTTTTCAATCTTTATTTTTCTTTAGGTACGACCATACATTTACCAACTTATAACAAATAAGCAAATAAACTTCAATTAGAAAGCTATATCGAAACGCACTCTAAATCATGTTCTAAAAAGAGAAGCTTATTTTTTGGAAGATCAAGAACCTCATTATTATCTCAATCATTTTGCTTACGATCGAATTTAGCAAGTAATTTTACTTTTGTATACTGTCATTTTCTTAGTCTCAAATGGAGCAAGCGTTTACAATAATGTGTTAATTATTTTATACAAACCAAGGAATGCTACATCTATCCTCTAGTCCAAGTCCAACACTATTGAAACCTAATCAATAGTATATATTCTGGGCACACCATGGAATAAATTCCTCATTATTGCATGAAATTATATATATATATATATATATATATATATATTGATACAGATAGAGTGACAATGACATGAAAATGATTTGATCAAAGCACATGGTATCAAGCCAGTGGTCACATACAATTTTAGCTCTTATCTGAAAGGCCAAGTACAGAGCTGTCTTAGTTGTTTTTTTTTTTTTTTTTTTGGGAACGTACGCAAACCAAATAGTTACATGAATTCCTTAATTATGGCATTAGTTGGGTTTAGAATATAATTGGAATCGCCTACATTGTTTTCATCATGAGTCTCACTGCCAACGTTAAAATTTAATAAAATTCATTAAATTTTGCAAACTGTGGTCCTTCTCATTTTTGGCCACTATAATTTATATTATTTCGCTTAGGAATTTATGTTATGCATAACTAATTAAGGAAAATAAACTAGTAGCTCAACTGGTAAAGTTTCTGATGATTGAATAAGAGATTTTAGGGTTTAATTTCTATTTACACTAAAAATAGATTGGTGTTTCGGTCTGATAATAAAGAATTATCTTCATCATCAAAACTGAACGTCATAGAATCTCTCGTTAAAAAGTGATCAAAATATAAAATGAAGAAAAATAAAATTAGACATGATATATTATAGTTAATTAGTGGAATATAAAATGGAAAACTTGTGACAAAAAATTTTCATTATTTATTTGAGACTCTTTACTCTTATATATGGGTGAGCATGTGGTGAGGGAAAAGCCACAACTAGAAGGGTGACAAGTCTGTCTCAACCAACAGAGAGAGATTAAGATGTTTCACAAAACATATGGCTGACCCAACACTGTTAATGCAAATGCCCACAACCAAACCATTAATGTAGACAGAGATTTCATCCTAGATTAATGATACTGTATTATTCTACGCATATTCCGAAACTCGACTAGGTACAATGAGTTAATTAATGGATACTTTAAACACATTGGTTTATAAAATGTTTTTAAAAATTTTTTATAAAAAAAAAAATTAATTGTTTTGACAACATTTTATATTTTTCATAAAAATTGTAACAAAACTTTCTTAAAATAATTAGTTAAGAAATATCTTAAACGTACTCGCTAACTGAACCCGTGATATATTATGTCTTAGATTTTGATAAATAAATTGGTGGCAGGTGATGAACAGGTAGACAGCTTTTTGGACGGTAAATATGTATGCTACAGAGATCATTATTATAATGGCACATAATATGTGTTAGTTGATCATTCAGAGCTCCAGAGAAATCTTTTATTAGAAACTAGGAGAATGTAAACTTTGTTTAAAAAAAACATAAAGCGTGCGTTTGGGTTAGGATGAAAAATAAAAATTATTTCAATATTCAGCTTATTTTTGTTATTATTTATAGGCCTTATTGCATTTTTTGGTACTATTTATAGGCTCTACTGTACTATTGCAATTAACATTTACATTTATCTATAGTACTTTCAGCAATAATTTTTCAATTTCAGCAAAATAAGCGATATTCAAATACACCAAAAATGTAATTTCAAGTTTTTTGATATAGGATTGAAGGTTGTTTAACTTAAAAAGACTTTGAGAATAGGTGGTGCAACAACAATAACAAATAATGGACCAAAAGATGCGTGGCGTTTTAAGGGAATTCGACTAGGTATAAATTAAAAATGAGCTTAATCCAGTGTGATAAGTTTAGTATTATGTATGATTAGAATATGAGGGTCTTGGTAAGCAGATAGAGCTAGCTTTTTTTAGCAATTCTTTTTATACTATATTACTTTGTGCTTCCATTAACATGGAGCTAAAGGCTTTAAAGAAATTTAAGAGGTTCAATAAGACAGACAATAAATGTTAGAGCAACATGCGCCCAACTTAAAGTGAGTGAAAGGGGTAGGTACTTCATTATCATTACCAACTTCCCAATTTGCGTTGTACTCGGCTGGCGAATTTAATACAGTTTGCATGGCTTTTCATGACGAGTAATATACACCCAAAAAAAAAAAAAAAGAGGGGGTAGAAATTATACTTTGCCGACTAAATTATATATTGTGTTATACTTATTCTCCTAAACTACGATAATGCATACTTACTTTATTAAATTATTATCTATAAGATGAGATATAAATTAGTATTACATGGGTAATAATTTAGGGAAGTAAGTTTGCACTTTCTTTGTTTACAGGGGCGGCCCAACAAATTTGGAGGCCTAAGGCAATATATTTAAATGGGGCCTTTTTGTTATCACTTAAATAATATTTAACTAATATTTAATATCATAATTTTTTTATAATAAAAATCTATTCCTTTTATTTTGTAATATGCTTTTTTTTTTCAAAAATGCTAAATCTATAAAAAAAATTTACTTTAAAAAACTTTCAAATGATGTAGAAATAAATGTGATTAGTGACACTTCAAGAAGATAATAAACAAGTTTTGAATGAATGAAGTTAGGGATATTATAAATTTTACAACATGAGGCTTACAAAGATGTATCATTAATCACAAAAAATAATTCAAAAATGTATTTAATAGATTATTGACGTCCACATATCTTATTAATTGTCACATCAATTTGCAAAATTTTCAAGTAAAATTAATGATATTTTTAGCATTTTCCTATATGTATTATTTCTTGCGATTAGTGACACATATATTTGTAAGGAAAAATACTAGAGATACAAATTGTTTTACAAAAACTTTTACAAACTGATGATGTGGTGAATGATTATAGATAAATAATAAAGTGATGTTATCGGTGGACCCTGATGAGAACCAGTAAGAATTTGGCCACAACAACAGTTTGTAAACATGTTATAAAATAGTTTGTAAAACTATAGCCTTACTCTATTTGTAAAACCCATGTATTTAAAGTTGTATTATCTTTAGCATTACTCAATACTTTGAGACTTCTTAAAAGTAGAGGAAAATTATAAAACTAATTTTTTTTTCCTATATCTTCAAATATATATATATATATATATATATATATTTTAAATATATCAAATTTTACCCCCAAATTTGGGGCCTTCCTCTAGTAGAAGGCCCTAGGCGGTGGCCTACATGGCCTAGGCCTAGGGCCGGCCCTGATTGTTTAGGGGGCAAAAATTACGCGGGCAATAGTTTAGGAGGTAAGTATAAAATATAGTATAGTTTAGGAGGTAAAGTGTAATTAATTTCTCAAAAAAATGCACAATATTTTTTTCATAACAGTTGAGTTAGTAAAATTTCACTAATTCTCATTTAAGCCAAATATTAACATCATTTTTATACTTATCTCTAACAATCTACTATATCAGTAGTTGTGAAAAAATTTGTCAAATATTTTGTATTTATAGACTTTCTCTCTTTCATGAGAGGTATTGCATGTGTCACTCTTAAGTGTTCCATTTTATATTTCATCAATAGTAATTTGGTACATTTTTTTCTCTTTTAAAGATATTCCAAGTTTGAAATGGACAAAATTTAGACACATGATATAGAGTAGTTGGTGGGATAGAAGATTTTTATTTGCTATTGTAGGGTCAGGATTTGTAGCCCAAGCCCAAAAGGTTTGGATTATGAGCCCAATGAACTCAAAACAATGAATTTGTAGAGAGTGGGTGAAAGAGCTGGGCTGGTTGTGAATTAAACAATGGTTAACTAGGGTATTAAGGGATGAACTGACGTAAAAACACACTTGAAAGCTAGACAAATTGATGTCCGAAGAGGTATATTATTGAATGAAATGTGAATATAGTTCTTAGAGTTACAGTAAAATCGTTCTCCTCTTCTTTTTCTCTTTGTTCCGATCCCCCTTCATCAGAGGTTTCTTCCATTTATATAGCCTTCTTCTCCATCATCTTCATCGTACACTTGTTCTTCATCTAAGCATTCACTTGAGTGCATGTCACATCAAGTATCTTCTTTAGTTCCCTATGAGTGGTGGTAGCTGAGGTTGCACTGTTCAGGGGTCTTCTCCACATAAATGCGGCCAGAAAAGTTGCTGCAGTGCAATAAACACGGTGGTAGCAGCTTTTTCTTTTAGATATTTCTCCGTTCTTATCATCTCCATATATGCCCGAAGTTTATCTTTATCATTGGAATCGCTAGGAAGATCATTCGAACCTCCCAGGTATCTGCTTGACCGAGACTCTTTATATCCGAGGAGAATACACTCTTCGGACTACTGATGCTCTCTTCGGACTATATTCCTCGATCGTTTCCAGGTATATCTCTCCCTCATGGAATCCTTCTCAATCATTTTCTTCTCTTCGGACACACCGTAATCTCCAAATAGGGCCTTAGGCCCAATACATAATGTTGGGCTTTTACCCCCATAGCTATAATTTATCTATATTTGTTTCACAACATGAACAACATTTTTTTTTTTTTTGTGTTCTCTTTATCCTTTTTTTTTTTTCTTCTTTTGTTGAGTGAACAATAATATTTATTAGAACACACACAAAAATAGTAAACCCGGTTTAAGACACTTTTTTTTTCTTCTAAAAACAAATAAATAAAAACTATTTTTCTTTCCTAATCAGGATATGGACCATGTTTCCATAACCATACTTTGGGTTAATAAATAATAAATTTCTTATGTAATGCTCTTTGTAGTTGGTAGCTTAATTATGGTTGACTTGAGAGGACGGTGCCAATTTACAATATCTGATCCCCAGCAGCACTAAGCCTTATACATGCATGAATACTAGAACCATGACGTCTAAGGAAGTGGAGTCAAATCTCAAATGCCCAACTTTTGTCTATTTTTTCTTTTTACCAAATCATCAAAAGCCCTTTCATAAAATTTAAAAAAAAAAAAAAAAAAAATCATCAAAAAGCCGCATGAATGAGACGTATCATTTTGATACAGGGAAAAACATGTACGACCCAGTATGTAGGTACTAGATAATATTGCCAATTTTCACTTTCCAGGGGTTAATGAGTTATTGATGAGTACATTAGCATTGCGTCAAAGACTTGGTAATAAGATGGTGATATGGCACCCCGACAATATGATGATATATGGCTCTATAGTATGAGTTCACTCATTCCAAGTAGACAAACAAACAAACACACTAGCTTTGGAGAAACTCGTTACAAGCAAAAACCCTAGCTTTATAAGTCACATGCCGTATTAGAGAGTCAATAGGAGTAAGTCATGTGTGGCCAATTGCATTGAAAACTCCTCTTTTAATTAATAACTTTTTTGGAGCGATTCTTTTGTATTTACTAATTTAGAGTCAATAGCCTAGGAGCCTTTTTAGTTTTTATAGGGGAACTTGGGGGTTAAGGGTTCACATCTTAGCAACGTGGGACAAGTGTTTAGTGTAAAATTGAGTTTGGGCCAGGTAAATCCCGTATTTTCCACAGCTTTCTGTAATTGACAGTAAGGCTAACTTCAAAAAATCATATTTCACTTGTTTATTATCTAAATAGGTCCTTTTTATGCCAAATTGAATCCCCAAATCTCTACTTTCCAATAAAAAAATTATCACTTCAAAATTCGTAGTAGTTTAAGAGATATTGACAAAAGAGTAAGCAAAGATCATTTCTTGAAAGTAAGTTTCAGCATGGTTTTGAACAATTTTTTAGTTGCTTCCACTTAAGCTCTCAAGGAGGTCCTAGAGGGTTATTTAGAGTCTTTAAAAAAACTTCAAGTTATCTTGCATGACTAAGAACTCTCAGAAATTGGTCCTTGGGTGTTGTCTTTGGGGAACGAGGTCTCAATAAGTCTTCAGGGATACAAAATTGGGTGTCTACATGAGCTTAAATGTAAGTTGCGAAACAAGGGTCTACATGAGGTTAAATGTAAGGCTGGATGGTTTCATGAAGGTTAGAAGGGAAAGACCCCATGACAGTGAAAGGACTTGCATAAAATTGACCTGCCTTTCACACAACAAATCTTGGGGTGTCCACTTCCACCCAAGTTCAAGATGCCAAGTTATGGGCTGAATTACCACAAGCCCTTTGCTCTAGTTGCCAAGTTAGTCATTGTCAGGTATGTTTTGGCCGTAGTTGCCACTAAAGATTGGGCTTTGCATCGACTCCATTGTAAGTTTACCAGAAATCGTCACCAACCTTTCACACTCAGGGGTAGCACTTGACAAAATTTCTTTTACTCTTTGCCTTACAGGTTTTCAATAGTCTCTCTGTGACTATTCTTCTATTACTGTTTAGTGTGTTGATGATATTATTAATTTCATCACTAATGATGCTCGTGCAATCAGTCTTTTGAAGGCTCTTCTACAATTGTTTTCCCATTAAAGACCTTGGCCCTGAAAATAATTCTTTGGCACCAAAGTTGCTATAAATAGGGATTTATTTATTTCAACGCAAATATGTCTTTGAAAGTGTACATGATGATGGTGTTATTGGTGCTGATTAAGCCCATTGACTTTCCAATTATGCAAAATTTTAGGCTTACTCCTAATGATGGTGTTGGATGATCTTAGTCAATACTATTGTCTGGTGGGACGCCTTATATCATATGTCTCACCATCATTAGACCCAATATTGTTTATATAGTTCAGATTCTTAGTCAATTTATGTCTCAACCTCGCAAGCCTATTTTGATCATACTCATTGAGGTTTAGTACTTAAAATCTACTCTTGGTAATGGCAATCATATGTGTCCTCCACTCATCTTGCAGCCTATTGTGTTTTCCTTGGTAATAGCCAAACATTTAAAAGAGCAAGAAGTAAACTACAGTCTCTCGCTCCTCTGCTAAAGCAGAATATCGTGCCATGGTCTCTACTGCATGTAAATTCATTTGGGTTTGATAGTTTCTTATGGACCTTGGCATAGAAATAGGACCTCTGTTTTACTGGAAATTGAGAGTATTCATTTCATAGTTAAATTTTTTTTGTTACTTAGTTCTAATAGTTTATAGACTGCCATATCATTTAAAATTTAAATGACTTGACAATTTGTACATTTTTAGATTTGTAATATTTAATTTTAATCATGAAATGGATTCATGTTAAATGGAGAAGGCCCTTTTCCCTTGGCATCATCCACAAAGGTCCTATGTGACTTTACTTTGAAAACAAAACAACACTCCACATTACTGGTAATTTCATCTTTTATGAGCACATTGAACATATTGAGTTGGATTGCAACCTCATTTGCGAAAAGTTTCAAGAGGGACAATAAAAACTTCTCATGTTGCTTCAGCTCATCAGATTGCTAAAATTTTCACTAAGACTCTTGGCAAAGATCAAATTTGTCACCTCAATGACAAGTTAGGCATTCATGACATTCATGTTCCAACTTGAGGGGGAGTAATGGGATACCAAAATAGTATCCGAGTCTCACCAACAAATATATCAAATGTTTCCTTATTAATTTTGTTGACTAGTTAAAATCAAAACTTTGAAATCTCCCAGTTCTTTAATAAAATCAGATTTCTAATCTCTAACATCAAATCTATAAGACATCTCTAATTTTTCTTGTCATTATCGTATATTACAAAGAGACCTAAAACGCAGAATTGGAACTACGAAAAAAATGGTGAAGTGAAGAGAAGAAAATGAGCTATTGAGTGCTCTTCTCTATGATTGTAGACACGCTGTCGAACCAAGTTAAATATTGCCTTCTTCCTTCTCACAATATTTTACATCTAGAACTTGATCAGATATTTAAATATTGCACATATATTCTTAATTTCTTTAGTCCTTTTATTTTTTTAATTTAATAAATGATGAAGAATATTATCGAAATTGCTCAATTAAGATGATGGTTAGAAAGATTCTAAAAATAAAATTATGGTTAGAAAAATCATATGGCCCTTTCCTTTAAAAGTGAACAAGCAACAGGGTTCTCAACGGTAAATCCACTCAACCAATATCTTATTTATCTCTAGTATAGAGTGGTCTAGGAGCAGAATAAGAAAACTGGTTTCAATGCACCAGTTCTAAAAACCGATGGCAAACCTAACCTTGGTTCTTGAATTATTTCATCTGATGTGGGTTTTTTCAAGTTACGAATTTTCAGTATTTTCGCCTCAATGACATACAACATAATACTAACAAAATTATGCTCAAGAAACCCCTGTTACAACTGTGAACAAATTTCAAGTGGCAATTGTTGATCAGAGAGGGAAATAAGCGAGCCACCTATCCATCATGGCATAGCATTCCTTAGCCCTGTATTCAGGGGCAACATGACCCGCACCCTGTGAGAACCACAAGAATTAGTGAATTTCCTTCAATATTAGAGTAATGCTAAGCACGCAACATTCTTTCACAACTATTGACATGGTCTAATGTGATTGGAGTAACACTATTTTCATCTGGGTATGTAATTAACACCATTTTTATTATGGGCCAATCAAAATAGGTATGTCAGCAATTGTGAAGAACTAGAATATTAAATGAAATTCCTCAAAAAAAAAAAAAAAAAAAAAGATGTTTATCCCATATTGGTTGTATATGTTAGAATTTCAGCCCTTATAACTCCAGACTACTACTAAAAAAGTTAGGCCTTTCTGTAGTGGTACTCTGGTTATGTAATATATTATAAGCTTTTAAAAAAAAAACTCTATATACGAATATTAAATGAAATGATCTTTCCTACCAGCACAGTCGTATATGTCAGGACAAAGTCATCATTTGTAAACTTTTGTGTGTATCTGCAGAAAACACATATAATATGTCAGTCAACGAGTCATGGAACTCTAAGCTTTGGTTGAAGCAATTCTGAGGGACGAAAAAGAAGAACAAATTGCAAGAAATTAAAAGAGTTAAACCTACCCAGCAACTTGACCATCCACATACCACGTTCGCCAAATTTCATATTGGGTTAGATTCAGTAAACTGATCCAAAATTGAGTACCAAGGTGTGTGACAGACATGTCATGATCACCACTGTAGCAAAAAAAGTTACACACTTTCATTTAATGAGCAGCTTATTTAACTAAAAGATTAATTTCAACTGTGTTGTATTAGAACTTAGAAGCAATTTTTGGATTTATATTGATTTGTGAGAAAACAATTCAAAATACATAATGTTCACCAATGCTCTATTATGCTATAAATTCTGACCTGTATATAAGAGCTCGAAGGTTTGTGTTACTAAGATTACGATGATAATCAACAGTACTTGAGACAGTCTTTGTGTAAGCTATGCTGCTGTTGCACCTCTTCCAAACACCAATGGTTCCCTGTTTAAAATCATTAAATTCTTTTTATTAATTTTAATTTGATCAAATTTTGGGGTCATGTTTAGATGTTCATGGTTGGCATAGTAAACTTTGTATCATTATGTGATTATTAGTAGGATATACATACATTTCTAACATTAAGGGCTGCTCGAACAGACTTATCATTAGCCCAAACACCAGCGAGCACATAATTATATTCCTGAAAAGGTAGCACATCACTTAATTATTACTCATCTATCTTATTAAAACAAAAACCTCACACATAAAAAAAAAGAGAAAGGGCTTACCCGACACCAATATGCGGCACTTGTTTGAACAAGAAGACTCTCATCGATGTCCTCCTCGAGATATCTTCTGTTAAGGTATTCCTTACCTGATCTTGGAGATGCAGTTTGACAGTTAGGTTCCAGAACTTGCATGAGGTTTATTTGAAGAAGCAACTGCAATAGCAAAACTTCAAAATGGTTAAATGCTTATACAACTTAATAACAGTAATGATATATTTAAATGCTTATATGCTTGATTGGTATAGCTCACTTAAGCTTTTTGAAAATAGGGTTATTTGAAAAAACTGTACTTAACAAAAGCGAAGTTTAAAAAAACTGTACTTTGAAAAAAGTGGAGTTTGAAATTGTGTTACCAAACAGGCACATAGCTTAATAACAAGAAGGAAAGGATATATCTAAGCATATCAGGAAAAGGAAGTGGTAGACCCTCTAACCTCATCAATTTCTTGAATATCTGATACACATTGTGTATTGTTCTCATTTACATTCACATAATCGCCATTGCAGCTTTCTTTGGCAGACTACAAAGGCATGAAGCATTACTTTGATTTAGAATGATTTAATACAAATTAAAAGATGATGTATATGTTAGCTTAGGGATGTGCAGTAGAATGAACAGAAAACTGCAGCAAGATGAGACATGGCATACCTCAAAGAGTTCATCTGATATTAATGTCAACCGGTGAGCAAATGGGATTCTTGAATTATCATCAAGAAAATCATCTGTCTTTGGGTTCCCAAGCACATATCCCTGATAAATTTTGATTGAATATCTTTAATTTCAATACAAATCGAAAACACATGACATCAAGATTAGAAAATTTCATCTTCCTTTGCTCCCTCAAATACTAAGCAGATCATTAGGCATTATTATCCTTGTATTAAAAAAAAAAAATTGCTGACAGAGTAATTCAAGCTCATTGGACAAATTAAGTTGAAGTTCTTGAATAAGAAATTATACCCTCAGATTCATATACGGATATGTTCCAGCTTGGTTACCTGCATCAAAACCAAGCTTAAGCCTACTTGAGTTTCACACATACACACACACACAAAGAAAAGAGGCAAGCCTCATTTTGAAGTACTGAACATCAAGAATATACTTTACCATTAAATATCTCTTGAACTATCATAGGAAGAGGTATGCCTGAATATGAATCTCCACCAACGTAGAGTATATTCTCAAAATATTGAGGGTGCGCTAGCAACCACTGCAAATCAATTTAAAAGCAAACAATTCTTAAAAAATATAGTTGGCACTTATTTAATTTTGGTTTGTTTTCTTCCTGCATATGTTTTAAATTAGACTTCTTCTTTTTTCTCAATGAAAATGGAAACATATTTTTGTTTTCAATTTCAACCAATATGTGCATCTTTACATTAGTTGATTTTCTTATCTTTTTTTTCAAAAATGAAAAACAGAAAAAAGAGTATTTTTTCTGTTGTCTAACATGTAGTATATGTTACTCAACCTATACTTGAAAGTTGAAAGTACTTGATGCAGTGCAGTAACTCATCACTGGTGTTTACAGACTATAACGTTTTGTTAGTTGTTTTACTAAAACACCAAAGTGATTTCTCTATTTATCATACCTTACTTAGAAACTGGTAAATTTGTGACACAGCTTCATAGTCATCTATATAGTAACCTTCTTGGGTTGTTGAATAAGAAAATCCAGTGCCCACTGGTGCGTCTACATATATTATGTTAAGGCCCTGCAAAAATAATTTTATCATCTCAAGTAATATGGCTAGATAATATTTTACTAATTAAGCAACCATAAAATTCACAACAAGATTTTAGTCACTATGTGAGATTTGGGTACCTGTGTCCATGCATATGGATTGTAATGAAGTGATGGCAAGCTCCCGTTGTAATCTACGTAAGTGAAAGCTAATGGACCTACAAAATTTTGAAAAGATATCCAAGTTATTTATGTTAAAATAGGAGTTAAATAACTAAATTCACAATTTTTTTTTAATAGTTTAATTTTTTGATATAGCTGATAGATATGATAGAATTTTAACTTATAGAGTTCGTTCTATGATCATTGTTTTTTATTATCAAGTCAAGAAATTAATGGTTTTTGGTTTAGACGAGGTTAAAAACTCAGTTCTCTTATACAACAACAATAAACTTTACTAATTGAAGTCACTGGAATTCACAGATAATTTTGTCATGATATCAAAACTCAAAATATCTTCTCCATTCTATCTACTTCTTAAAAATTAAAAAATCAATCGTGCTCACTTTTAAATTTCTATCCCTTGTGCATTTTACTAAAATGGGAACTGAGCTCTGATCCACCATTGTACAGGGTGCATAACCCAATCTCCCCTAATGGTAGTCCCGAACCTAACTGTTAACGTTAAGCCTCACAGCTAGTTTAGGCTCCAGCCCACTCTTTCAGACACTAGAGGCTTGTAAAACTTGAGCCCAAGAAACTACTGGGCTTGGAGGCCTGGCGTTGAGAATGAATATGAACCTTGTACAATTGTAGGTTTGGGCCTTTATGGGTTTTCTTCACAACCCAAACTCCAGTTCAACCGAACCGGACACATTCTAATTCTAGTTTGGTGACCAAAAAGGCCCCTTTTTTATGACCCAAAAAAAAAAAATATGTATTTTATTTATATTTCTCTTTAGAAAATTAAATTTCAAGAAGGTTCACATTTTACACGTGGTGTGTATAAAATGTGGAATTCTTGATATGACACAATTACAGTCTTTCTTTTAAAATTATAATTAAATATTAAATTCATTATTTTCTAATAACTTAAACTTTTGAAATAATTGGTAAATTATCATGATATCAGAATTAGAAATTCTGAGTTCAATTTCTATCTCAATTCTACTCCCAATTTAAAATGTTAAAAATTTTAACTAACAACTTTTAATTCCAACTTATACCTTGGGGGGTTGAAAATCTTGAGATTTTAAACCTTACCATGAGTTGAACAATAGAGTCAGATACCATATAGGTCAAAAAAGAAAAAAAAAAGTACTTTTATCGAGTGAATATACATATATTATATATATAAACACAAGTGATGTCAACATTGTTATGCGGAAAAAAGGACTTTCACAACATGTGGATCCCGCAGTATATTTTCACCCAGAAAAAACAGATTTATTTAAAACGGAACTAATATTCCTGTTCTTACTGCATTTTCAACGCTCTAGAGTAACTAAATAATTGACCAAACACACTCAACCTTAGGTCCTACTGGAATTTTGGTTAGAAAGTATAGTAAGAACAATTTCTAGCATCCACCGAAAAGAAATGAGATTGAGAACATAAAGAAAGATACCGCTTTCATAAAAGAATGCAGAGAGAACAGAACAGCCAGGGCCACCGGTGAGCCAAATCATAAGAGGGTCTTCTGAAGGGTTCCTCTGAGACTCTACAAAATAGTAAAATAGTTGCGAGTGGTTCGAGTCACCTACACCAATGTATCTGATACACACAAAAACAAATCCCCCTGTCACCATTGTTGTTTGCATCATTCATTACAAGATAAAGAAAAATAAACACAATTAAGTAGGTCATGTGTCTAAAAGTACACGTATATGGTTTTATCAATTCGGATATTTTTCAAAGTAAAACATATGTATGTAACATACTGTGATTGGTAGAGCATACAGTGGAAGTGTAAAACACACACATTGAGAATGAAGATTCTATGAGGCATCTTGCTATAGAAATGCATACTATTTCCTCAGTTTGTTTTGCCTTTGAGGGCAATGAAGCATAGTTGCAGCATTGCTCGCATCTAATTTGAGGGGGGGAAAAAATGAAGTTGAAATTACTTACCCAGTTTCAAGTGAGAAAGGAAGTTCACCATCAAAACCAGGTAGCTCTTTGATAATGGTCTGTGAGGCAACAATGCCTGGGAAAACCAATAGGACAAGAACAATCAAGCACATTGAGCTAACAAAGCCACTGCATTGGAACAAATTTCTTGCCATATTAGCCTTTTGTGGTGCCATAACTGGAAGAAATTGACACACCAAGTGAACTAGAAGTCACTTTTGCTGTAATATTGTTCACTCCAATACCATGTTACCTTAAATAACTAGATAAAGTGGACAATGTTTATTTTGAAGTACAGGGACTAGCAAGGGAGTTAGGACCCTCCAGTCCAATTTTAAGAAGGTTAGTTATGGACCTGCACATCCGATGGATCATACACAAAAAGAATTAAAATTAGGTACGGGCACGTGGTAAAATCAACCAATATATACTTTTTTTTGGTGAACTCCAACAATATGTCTTAGAATATGGTTTCTCTGTATTTCGTTGCTTCATATGAAGATTGCATTTCAGTTCAAAATATGTATATATGAAGATTTTAATTTTTGTTTTTTCAATTGACTATTACTGTTTTGACCAGACATGCATAAGATCTCCAAGAACATTTCATAAAAACATATTGGATAAAGTGACAATAATAAGCACTTTTTTTTTCTTTGGTCCGAACTCCATGGACAATATGTCGTTTGACATATATGGTGACATGAAAATTAAGGATGCATTTGTTTCAATGTAAAATATTTTTCGATAGAAATATTTTTTGAAAAATTAGTACTTGTTTTTTAATGTCTAATTTCGTTCCTAAAAATACTCCAAAAATATTTTGTTGTTGTTTGGCTCATAAAACAAAAAACACTAACAGGGGTTGGGCTATTGACGGCCTAGGATGTTGGCAGATTGAAGGCACTAAAATGCAGGCCATGCAAAGTCTCCAATGGGGTGCTAACTGGTGTTGGACTGCTTAGAGAGAAAAGACTAATTGTTTTACACCTTATTTGAAAATTGAAATGGTTCATGTTATTAATTTGAAAACTGGCTTATGGTTAGTAAAAATTATTGGGGATTGATTTGCTGCAAACTCTATTGCAGGACTTCTTGTAAACAAAGTTAGATTGTAGGCCATAAGAGTGACAGGTGTCCTTAGGACATGTACATTGCACACGACCATTATAGCACATGACTTGCTGTCACTCTTATGGCTTGCCACCTAACTCTGTTTTCAACAAGTCCTGCAATAGAGTTTGCAGCAAATCCTTCCCCAAAATTATTTTATAAACTATTAATTGTGAATATTTATAGGATAAAGTTTAGTTACAAAATTTGTTGTAACCTAAGGCTACAACTTTATTTAATAAAATAAACGTAACTACATATTTTGAAAATCTAACCGTTGAATTGCATGTTCTACATGCTCTTATTACACATGCCAAATTTAGTATTAATCGGATATTATTTACTATATGATCTATAAACTTATATATTATGCATAATTTTAAACTACAAAAACTTGCAATTTAAACAATTTATTGATGACATAGCTATTGATCTTTAATTTTTTAGAAATTTTGCAAGCATGGAGGATATTAGAAGAAAATGTAATGTAATTGTGGATTTCTCAAAATTCACTTCCAATAAAAAGATATTGAGTAAGTTTGTACTCTTAGATTACAACTAATTTTATAATTAAACTTTGTCCATATTCAAAACTTTGCCTCTTTTACTTTACTAGCAAAGTCAACCATAATTTTTAAAGTTGTGTTTGCTAAACCGTAGAACTAACTAGCTATGAATGAATAATATAATTAGTTTTGAACTATCTATTCTTTTCAAAATTTTAAGAATATAGAAATTTATCATAATTTGTTAATTAGCATCCTTTTTTTTTTTTTTTTTTTGAGGGGATAGCATCCAAATTTTTTTTTTTTTTTTTTTGAGAAACGGATAGCATCCAAAATTAGTGAAACGGTGATACTTGTTTTCATAAAATGATTAAAATGTAGTAAAATGTTAACGAATACTTTAACTGTATTGGTTTAGGAAATATTTTTAGAAATATTTTATAGGAAAAAAAAAATTTTGACGGTTTTATATATTTTCCATATATAAAAATTTTGTAAAAACTTTCCTAAATTGATTTATTAACAAATGCTTTAAGAGCACCTCATTAACATAACCCTAAAATATAATTATTGCATAGTTTAGCAAACCCATAAAGATAACAATTAGATGTAAGTTGGTCTTAAAAATAAGAGAGATGAAAGTTAAACGAATTTTTAATTTATAAGTTATAACTGAGTTTGGAACCACAATGAGCAGAGTTTTAAGTTTGCTATTCACTTTCATTACGTTTGATCAAGAATAATGTCATTTGCACTTTTTCACAAAAGTTGCTGGCAATTTCAACTTCTGCAATAAAATTTTGCATTTACATAGAATAAAACAAATTTGATAATTGGATGTGATGTCAATAATCAACAATGAGAAGAAAAAGGCTAGTAATTGAATTAACTCACGAGGTTGGTAAGTTGGGGAATTTATATAGGTTGGTATATAGCTATTGGCTTATTGCAACATGTCTCAAGTCTCAACATAGACAAAGGATTTGGTAGTCATTGTCAAATGGCCTAGTAACACATTATGTGGGGAAGTGAGGACGTTCTCATGTGCATAGTTTTATAAAATTGATAAATTTTAATTTAGAAACGCAATATTTTTTACAATTGTTGATAATTGTAGTTACATTATTTTCATAAGGATTGATCACCGTGAACCTCATCTTTTTATGTACTAATCATAATAAATCAAGTCATTATTTATAAAAAATATTGTATTCCAATACTTATTATTACAAGCTTATTGGATAATAAATAGTTCTACTAATAGGGTTTCTACTACTTTTCATAGTAATTTTTTTTTTACAAGGTTAATAGTAGTTGAGGACGCCCAATTACATAGATAAAAAAAACCAAGGTAATAATAATATACCAAATTACTTAAAAATAATATAGCACGTGGAAAATTTGACATATAACGGGTCCGTTTGAATACTACTTATTTTGTTGAAAATTAAAAAAACTGTAGTAAAATAATTTTTAAATGTGTAAATAGTGCCATGAGACCCATTTTTAATGAAAAAGTTGCTAAAAAGTGAGGTTTATGGATTTCGTAAACAGTGCACAGACCCACTAGTGTGCTGAAAATGGACTGAAAAGTCAAATATTACTACTACTGTTCACTTTTTTACTGTTCATATGCTTGGTGCACTGTTTATGTTTCATGAACAGTGCACCAGTCGCTGGTCTATAAAAAAAAAAAAAAAAAAAACCGGGAACGCTGGATCCAGACAGTCACAACATATATGGCACCTAAAAATCAACAAAAGAAAATTGAGCACTTTTGATCCACGTGTTTGGCTACTCCACTTTTGTTGCAGTCGAGGCCACGAGATCGTAAGCTATCCAAATGTCTTTATATGAAACCAGCGAACACTTTCTTTAACACATTATAAAAATCCAACAAACTTTCCTAGACGCTGGTGCTAAACTTGCATTGAGGCAGCAGTGAATACTGTTACGCAACCCAAAAAAAAAAAGCACCAAATTTGTGTATCAGATTCAATGATTCATCCCATCTTTAGGTCATTGCATTTGTAATTTTTTTTTTCCAACTAAAATATTGGTTCCATCCATAAAATTTATACAAAGTTCGTTTTTTTTTTTTTTTTTTTTTTGAACTTTAAAAAGTTCATCCTTTTGTTTTTAACATTTTTAAAAAGAATTTCCTAGTAATTTAGTAGTGAAAATAAAGGGGGAAAAATATTTTTTTTAACTAAAATATTGATTCCATAAATAAAGTTTATATTAATTTCGTTTTTCGTTCCTAAAAATTAAAAAAAAAAAAATGAAAAAAAAATGCTCAGCTCTTGTCCCTAACATTTTTAAAGAGCTTTTCCTAATAATTTAGTAGTGAAAATAAGGGAATTTTTTTTGGGGGGAAACTCATTCTTTAAAGAGGATAAAAGTCATAAAACAAACACATCTAATTTTAGATTTAATAATAGGGTTAGGCTTAGGTCCAGTGTCCAGTGATACTGAACCCGTTGAGATGATGACATGTGTTTACTTTTAGACACATGTCATCATCTGAAACTGGACCTAAACCAAGTCCAATAGCCTCATGCTTTGCATGAGTTTTTAAGTTTATCTAGTCGGATTAAAGTTTTATTTGCCCAAATTAATGTGTGTGAGTGTGACCTCTCGTAAGGATTCTGATAAACGTAGAACTATCTAACGTTCCCCAAGTGTGCAGCGAAACTTTCAAGGGAGAGGACTGAGAAACCAATTTTGAGCCAACAAAAAGTACCCATCAAGAAGCACGTGAGAATTTTTTATTTGGTGTTTGATTAATTTTTGTTGTTCTTACATATGATGTGAGCAAAACACCAAGAATCCTTTTCTTTAAGAAGTAGGGAGGATTTGGATCTGCCCAAAGATATTGGGCAGTGCAATCCTTCAATATAGAGAAAAGTTAAAATAAAAGTTAAAAGTTCAAATATTAAAAAAATAAATTTGTAATGGCTAAGATTAAAAATAAACTGTTTAACTTTAATTGTAGTTCTTAAAAGGCAATTTCACTATGGGTAATAGGGTTTTGGGGTTCAAATCCCGTCTACATAATAAGCCAATTAATATATTGATTTAATAATAAACGACGATTATTATGGAGCGACGGTATTTGTTAAAATTGTATCCTATTTAAAAAAAAAAAAAAAAAAAAAAAAGAGGCAAGTGCACTGTGCAATTAATAGTCACTCCAAGAAATATAACTCTCTATATCTCATGTAACAACAAAAAGTATATCTTTTTGCTCTCTGGTCTAATACAATATTTAAAAAATTAATGGGTATTAATATAACATGGAAAATTGGTCTTTGTTTAATTTTAATTGTTTAACAAAACTAACTGCTCTATAATAATAAATTTAAAAAAAAAAAAAAAAAAAAAAGCTGCTACCTTTGTACTAGAAGATTTCATTTTACTTTTTCTTTACAATGAAATTTGGAGGATGGAAATGTTCTAAGATATCATGCGATAAATACAATAGCTTTTTAGATATTATATATGATTTGTGAGTTTTAACTCAAAATAGAAATATAGTTGCATGCTTTAGAGAACACAAGGATTATATGGTTCAATGAAGCTCTTAGCAGCTATATCTTTACTATAATCTCAATTTATCAATTACAATAAATCCAATATCCAAGAAACTAACCATATGATAAATCCTAAACTAACCGTATAATAAACCATAATTATTTGACTTGTAGTACAATTATTAGTATTATTGGTTTGCACTTGATTGGCTTGAGTTTTGACTATGAATGGTTTTGACACCTTTAACATAAACAAAAACAAAATAATATGAGATTAAAAGAGTGTGATTTATTTATATAATCTAAATGTTAAAGGTGCCTTTAGGGCATTTATTAGTAGATTATTTTAAGAAATTTTTAATACAACTTTCATAAGAAATATAAAAAACTCAAAAAAAAAAAACGTTTCCAAAAATATTTCATAAATTAATTCCCTTAGAATATATGATTAACTTTTCCCATTATCTAATAATTAAATAACCTAAAATAGAAAATATAAATTCTCCCGATCTTTTATCTAATAAGTTATTCATTTATTTTACCAAAGAAAGGGGGGAAAAAAAAGATGAAATTATACACTCATGCTCATAAATGGTAAAAAATTGATTGCGTTGAAAGTTGAAACACGGGTACATAGAAAGGGAGAGGAGGCAACGGTATGTCAATCCAAGCTTCAAGCATGGCGTATTACCATATAATAATATAGAATCGGACAGGACCTAATCCAAAATAAAACGTGGGAGCAAATGAATGCCATGCTTCTTTCCTATTTAAAATAACCAGTGCAGTCTTTTTTGTTGTAAAGAAAGAATAGGAAAATTAATTGCAATGTCAAATGTTTGACAAATCATCAAACTTTTTGGTGTCACCAACCTTTCAAACTTGAGAGTCAGAGCACCATTTATATTTGGAAGGTTTTTGCATTATTTATAGAGTTTGGACTTTGGACTTGGAGTACTCTACCAACCATTGTTATTAAACTTGGCCTGGCTAGGCCAATTGGACCAGAAACTTGAGCAGTCGATAAGTTGGACTGGTTTTTCTTTCAATTGGATTGGAATTTTTTTCTCTAAAAAAAAAAAAATTGGATTGGAATTTGGTTGTGACCAAAACTTTGTCAAACCCATTTGGTCTGTTTGTCCAAGTCTATTTTTTTTAACAAAGTTTGCCCAATGGCCCACTTGTTCAACTAGTCACCAAATAACCCAATCACTTGTGTGGATCAATACTAGAGCTCTGTTAGTAGCAGTTGTAGCAGCAATTCATAATTTGTTATCAATTTTTATACTAAATTCTACTTTGTTAAAGGCAATGGAAGTTTTTACCTTAATTCTACTTTATTTACCTCTGGGTTTTTGAGTTTGTCCGATTTTGCTTTTAAAGGAGTTGAAAAGTGCTTTGAGAGAGATAAAGCTCTTTTACTTGAAATTGTTAAACATTTGACAATTTCGTCAAAGATGCTTGAATCATCTCAATTTGTAGTTTATAGTTCTATTGAATCAACTTTGAAGTCGTCCCAGGTCCATCTGATATTGCTTCTGGAGGAGTTTAAAAGTGCTTTAAGAGGGTTAAAGCCCACTTAGGTTAAATTGTCAAACGTCTGGCAATTTCACTAAAGAGTTTTAAAGGGATTCTTAACACTGGAGTTTGAAGTTTTTAGGAAAAAAAACCTCTACAACTTATAATTCATGTTTTATAAATCTGTAACTTTAAAGCTTTTTGCTAAAAACTTAGAACGCTAAAAAGCTTTTTGTTAAAATTTTATATCACAAAAACTCAATAATTATAGCTCTATAGTTAAACTTTACTTCTTATAACAATGCTAAATGAGTCTTTAATTGAAATTATTATTACTCCTCAGCAAAAAAGAAAAGAAAAGAAATTATTATTACTCCTAAACTCATGAGAGCATTCTTGGGCTCTCTCTTTTTCTCTTTTGTTAGAGTCATATTTTCTATATAATTGGCTAATCCTTCAACAAAACACACTTTACTTGTAATTTGGTAGATCTAAGTTGAGTTTAATGTATAAAGAAGTATGTTATTCACACATATCAGGTGGTATCATTAAAGACATGAAGTTTGATCCAAGAAACAAGTAAAGAAAAGATGATTCATTAAAGCTTGACACAAGCTCGACATTAGCTACTATCGAGGATTAATGAAGAAGCTTGACACAAGCTCGATCTGTCGAAAACTACGAATTCAAAATTCTCAAATCTGAATTTCGGCCCATGATAACTTGAATGATTAGGGTTTCTCTCTCTACAACCTTAGTCATATATAAGGCTTATTTTAAAAGTCATTAAGTACGAAAATAGAGACCTAGAACTCATATATTCTATGTGAAGCTACTGCGTTTGTACGTCTGAGAGTTTTGTAACCAAGTATTTCTAATCTTCATCGTTTATGAAGTTAAGAACTTTGTAGCCAACTACAATCAATCAAGTTACTGGAGTTAGTCACGTACTGGGATCTGTGCAAAGAAGTTAGTCACAGATTGAAGATTTGTGCAAAACAAAGAATTCTACTACAAGATAAAGTTCAATTGGGTATTGGAGCAAATGTTCAATTATAGGTTGGTATTTTGAGATAGTCCAAAGTAATGGTAAGATTCCTCATACTTGTAATCGTTTGATTATTGATTAGTGGATTCTTGGAAGTGGTGACCTTAAATTTGCGAAAGGTTTTCCTTATTTATCAACAGATCACCGTGTTAATTTATTTTCCGCTGTACTTAATTTATTTGGTGATTTGTTGGTGCCTCCACGATTTGCATGTAATTTGACCTAATTAATTAACTTGGGCAATTGAATTAATTAATTGAGGTCATTCTATAACCCAATAAGTGGTATCAGAGCGGGCACACTCTGATTAGGTTTTTAATCTATATTGTGTTATACATTGACCCATGTTGTCATGGATACAAATTACATGAATAAATATTTTTCTAATAATATCTCTTGTGATACTAACATTAATGCTCTTTAGTTTCTCAGGACATGTAAGTCTGACAACTATATATATAGAGTTGAGTTTAAGTTACATCTAGTGTAACTCTAAGTAATATTATACCACCCAATAATTTGTTATAAAATTCATATTTTGGAAATCTTACTATTAGATTACATGTTCTATATGTTCTTAACATGCATGCCAATTTTCATGTTAATCGGATGTTATTTACCATTTCATATATATATATATATATATATATGAAATGAGTTCCAGTTAAAGCTAGCGTAACTCTTGTAAAATTACATCTTTTTTTACACCGTAGATTTTAAAAAAATCAAACGGTTGAAAAAACTTTATTAAATGTTATTCCTTTTTCCCATGTCACCTAATTAATATTATAATTTTTTTTTATCTCTCTCCTTATTAATTTCTCTCCTCTTATTCTTTTCCCATCTTTCTTTGCTTCTATACCTAAGTTATTTTCCAACCACTGATCAAATCATCTGACCACTGCAAAGCCAACAAAAAACATCACCAACAAACAACCAAGCTAAATCTCAAAATTCCAAAAATACTGTGTTGGACCAACATGTGGTAATTTCTAAAATACGTTGCAATGGAACACCTTTGTTGGCTTCTTTCTCTCTTATTGAACTCGGTCCTAGAGAAGAAGACGAATTTATAAGATCTTTTTTGCATCTAATTCATGGGAACAAGAAAAGGCAACTATTTACACAACAAAGTAAGGAAAAGATGAACTATATATATAAATGTTTACAAAGGTAAAAGGGAGGGATGAGTTTAGTTATTAAGGAACTAAACCCATCCCAAAACCTTACCCACAAAATATACTATGTAGAAGAAAGGAAAAGGCTTTTTGTGTAGGGTTTCCTAGAGAGAGAGAGATTTTTTTTTCCTAAGGGATTTTTTCTAACTTCTCTCTCTCTATTCTTTTTTTTTTCTTTCACTTTTTCTCTGTTTCTTACACAAGTTCTACATAAATTTTCTACCCCACTTTCTCATCAATTTTTATATAAAACTCTACATGATCTTTCCCAAAAGGGGGGGGGGGGGGGGGGGGGGGGGTTATTTGTAGGAAAAGTGAGGGAAAGGGGTGACTAGCATTAGTGTACCATGGTACGCTAGTGCTAGCCCCCCCTTTCAAGGGGCAGCTAGCATTGGTGTACCCTGTTACACCAATGCAAGCTCCATTCTTATTCGCTACGTCATCCGCCTAGGGATGGCAATGGGGCAGGGCGGGTCCGAAGAATGGGGTCTTCGCCCCTGCCCTGCATGGTTTTGTCTTACCTCATCTCCGCCCATTGGGGCCCCGTGAAGCTCCACCCCACCCCATAAAACTATACTACTTGTTAATTTGCCCACAACTATTGCAATTATTTTCAATAAAATCTGTTTCGTTAATAAATATATACTTGAAATTAAAAATAAATTTATCCCATCAAATTAATTTTTAGCAAAAATTGAATAATATTATTAAAGTGTTTAACAAGACAATATCACCAAAAAAAAAAAAAAAAACCACCAAAAATCTCATAATACAAAATCAATGATTCAATAGTATATGAATTTGTTTATAATAAAGACAAAAGAAAATGTTAAAATTGGTACCTTATTTCCAACCTTGCTAGAGAAAAAAAAAAGGGAAATCCTTGTTCGGTAGAATAAAATAATTTGATGATATTTTTATTTAAATAAAATGGTTTAGGGTATAAAAAATTTACAATTTAACCCTTATCAATGCAGGGTGGGGCGGAGCGGTTTGGGTCTAAAAATTCTAAACCCATCCCCGCCTCGCCTCGCCCCATGGTGCAGGGCTAAAATCTCTCCCCATCCCCACCCCACAACCTTTGCGGGGCGGGAAAAACCCACGTGGGGTGAAGCAGGGAGGGGCAGGGCAAAATTGTCATCCCTACATCCGCCCTATCAGCATTTCACGGCTGTTTGGAGGCCTTTCGAAGCTCCATTTTCTTCAAATTTTGTATGCACGGAAAGATCTGGATGTCTAGTTTCTAATGGTTTTGACCTCATTCGATTTGGAGCTACAATCGTCGAGATATCACGCTTGGAAGGAAGGTGACACAAAGCTTAAAATTTCTGAAAGTCTTCCCTTGAAAAATTTATATCTTTTAATCTGGAGCCGATATCGTTGAGCCTTTTGGTGAAAATTAGCTAAGACCTTGTTCTTCAAGATGGTCTAGCTTGTTCATTCCAGTTCTTGCCCAATCGGTACATTTCTTTGCGCGAAACCAGGTAAAAAACCGTCAGTTTTCTTGAAAAATACAATGAAGACTTTATTAAGATTTCGGTATTTTTGTGATATCTCATCAATTTTAACTCTAATTTTGGCCTATAAACTATCGTTTAGAAGGGAAAAATAGGCCCTAAGAAACAGTCCAAAATTCAATACGATCCAATGGTAAGAGCAAAAAGTCAACTTTTTGACCATACCCAATTAGGCTTTTGGTTAGATTTTTTGTAAAATGGGTTTTTCAAATGTTGTGACTTTTTGATTCACCATTAAAGTATGTTGTATTTATTTTTACCGTTTTTGGCTTTGAAATTCATGATTTGGCACATTTTATAATAAATAAATAAAAAATTTTATATTTTTCTGGCCTTTGTTTCGATGTGTGAGTCAAAGCTGGACAAAATACGGTATCGACATTTGGGACCTCGCCCTTCATTCTTGTAAAATTCCAAACGCTCCTAGAGTTGCTGAAGTTGTCTCCTTAAATCATCCATTTCAAAATCTTGATGATCCCTCTCATGTATCTCACCATTGTTTCCACGTCGATGATGTCCAACCATTGAACCAAAACTCTAATACCAACTAATACCAAATTCGTATGGGGCAACCCAAACTTAACCAATATGATAAATGAGGAATGCCGGATAAATATATTTTATATTTTTTGGTTTTATAGGATAAGAAAAACACTCAATAATTTAAAAGATAGATAAGCTCACCACCAAAGTAAAGCCAAAGGGAAACAAATAACACCACCCAAAAGAATTTAACTAAGGATACAAAATTATTTTGGTTCACCACTCTATGGGATACAGATTAACACCACCCAAGATATACAAAAACTGATACTCGCCACCCAAAAGAATCCACCCAAGGGATTAGAGATAATTTAGAAGAAATTTATCTTCTAAAAAACACAAGGTTTTTAATCTGAAAATACACTCTAATTTTTATTTAATTCAGCCAAAAGGCTTTAATATAGCTTGGAACAGCCCCCAAGCGTAGGAAAACAAAAATAATAATAAATACATTCACTTAATCTGACCAAAGTCCTTGTTTGTCTAGGAACTTTGAAACACAATAAAGTACTTGTTTGTCTAGGAAAAATAAAACATAAAGTCTGATTTATCCTAGACACTAAATAAAGACTATTTGACTTTATTAATAATAAAAGAACGTTTTAAAATAATGGGCTTTTGTTCTGATCTTCAAGGAAAGTTTTTGGATCGGACTGACATCACATTAGGCTTGCTGGATCTTAGACACCAGATCCTTATTGAATTTATTCTCATGTTCTAATACTAATGATCTGTTTGGATACTGTTTATTTTGCTGAAACTAAAACTTATTACTGAAAGTACTATAGATAAAGGTAAAAGTTAGTTGAAACAGAACCGTAAGGCCCATGAATAGTACCAAAAAGTGCAGTGGGACCCATAAATAGTAGCAAAAATAAGCTGAATAGTAAAATAATTTATAATTTTAATTACAATCCAAACGCACGCTAAGTAGAACTAAATAAAAGTTATCTATAAATAGTTATCAAATAGCTCCATGGTGCAACTCCCAAGTAACTATAAAGGGTAATAGGCGAACCATCTATCAAGCATGGCAGCACACTCCTTCTGCTTGTATTCTGCAGCTATGTGACCCCCTCCCTGTACAATAAGAAAAGATTTTGTAAGCACTTATTCCAATCCATCATGGGGGAAGTCAGGTTAAGGGTTTTTCTTGCCTTTATGGTTGCAAATGTTAGAACATAGTCATTTTCTGAATACTCCTCGGTGTATCTAATTGAAACAGGTAAGTATAAGTAACTGACTTTGGGCTAATTGTACATATCTCAAAGTTAAGAACAAAAGGAATAAAATGCATCATTTTTGCAAAATTTAACACCAACCCTGCAACTTGAGCATCAACAAACCAGGCTCGCCATGCATCCATTAGAGTCATATTAAAAGATCTTATCCATTCTCGTGTGCCAATGTGTGGAATAGACATGTCATGATCACCACTGTGAGAATTCAAAAATGAAATTTATAAGATGAGCTGAAATAACTCAGGACTACTGGTCCTTAAAAACGTGATATGGACAGCATGGAATCAACTTCATTTCATTTTAAATGGACTCAATTTCTAGAATCTGACAATGTACAGAGTGTCATGTCATAATGTAGTACTAGAGATACCTTTAGATTTGAAATTTAATTCATGAATCTATTTCAATACCCTCTTGCAGTCAAGTGGTTAAACAATTTTAACTAGTTCCTACTTCCTACATCATTATGTTGCTGTGGCCATTAATCTCACCAATTCAACTTTATTCTGGCTTCCTCAGCTATCTAGTGAATTATAAAGCTTAGATAGCTTTCTGAACCATGTTTCTCATAGGACCACAAAACCTAAATAGTTTACTAGAGTTAATATGCTATTTAATATATATTATATCTGTATCCAGTTAATGGCTGAGATTTGCACATTTATGAGGTAAATTTACCTGTATATCAAAGCTCTTAATTCTGCTTGAGTAAAATTTTGGTGATAAGCAATAACACTTGAGAACTCCTGAGTGTAAGATAAACTGCTGTTGCACATCTTCCATTGGTCCTTTGTTCCCTAATTAGCATTATACAGTTCTTGTTTAGTGAATTTTTTATAATGGAATATTATAACTCATAACTTTCACTTACCTCTCGAATATGAAGAGCTTCTTGGACAGTCTTATCGTTTGCCCAGATGCCAGAAAGAACATGTCGATAATTCTGACAAATAGTAAATAAATTAAGTATGTGTTGAACTCATTTAAGGAGGTAAAATGCTGCTTGCACGAGTAGAACAACAAGATTGAAATGAAGAAAGTCTATTTCAGGGCTAAGATTTTATTTCCTGGGTCTTATAGTGTATAGAATGCTACATCATTTTGAATGTCACATGACAATTCACTAGATGCATTTTTAGATTTGTAATATATAATCCGAACCATGAAATTGATCCATTTCAAATGGAGAGGATAAACCGTGTCTTTCATAAACACACATACATGCACACAAAAGCGAAGTCAAACACATGCACACATGCATATTAGAGAGTTACCCGACACCAATAGGCAGAACCTTTTGGCTGTGAAAGGAGAAGATCTTTGGACTGTTTTCTTAGTGATCTTCTTTCCGAATTTGATTTCTGGGATGTCATTGAGCATGAAGGTTCCAAAACGTGTTGAAGATTTATTTCTAGGATTAACTGCATTTTTAAAAGGTCACTTATCCTCTCCGCCAAAGTTAGCTATATTGATGAAGACATTGTGAGACAACTGTGTCAGTTTGCTTACCTGTTCGATGATTAGAAGTGCATATTCACATTGTTCATTGCTTGAATCCACATTCACAAAGTCGCCATTGCAGCTCGTTTTAACATTCTAGAATAGCATACGAGATTAGAGACTAAAACAATACCATAAAATGATTTAAAGGAAGTAACATCATGAAGTATAAAAAGGAAACGTAAAACAATGATCAACTAATATATAGTATATCAATTGCAATGCAATATTATATAAGCAGACATAATACAAAATTTGGGTGAGTAGTCCAGAAACCAATAAAGAAGTTCCAAATTTTAGGCCTAGTTTAAACTGCTAAACTGAAAAATAAAATTTCAATCTGAAAGTGGAAACAATTTCTTTGGACAAGAACATACATATTTGGATGTATGCACCATCACTTCAACTGCTAAAATCTTACGAGCCTCAAGATTGACATGTTTATATTGATCCATGGGCTCATCTTAGAATTTAAAATAAAGAAAGTCATACAGTGCACAAAGTTCATATTTTTGCCGGATCTTAGAGAAGTGATTAATGGCAACCTTAAGGTGGACGGCACTTGCCATCACACCAAGGCTTGACCTCTCTCGTCTCATAATATATGGGGGTGAGGGGGGAGGATAACAGAATATGAACATATGTCATCAACTCACCTCATAGAGATCATTTGGAATAAGACCTAGGTGGTAAGCAAAGGAAATTCTTGAATTAGTATCAAGGTAAGTATCTGTTTTTGGGTTCCCAAGCACATAACCCTGTTCCAATTCAAAGTACATCACTTATTAGAATAACTTGCTTTTCATGGAACTCAAAATAAGAAAGAAAAAAATTATACCTCTAGAATAAAGGAGATAAAATCTAAATTTACTGAACTAACTCACGTTACAGCATTAAATTACTTACTTTCAGATTCATGCGTGGAATGCCTTCAATTTCATTGCCTGAAATTCCATAATTATTAGTTGACCCAATGTGAAAAAAAAAATAGCTCACTCTAAATTTTAGACACTGGTTCTTATGAACATAATTTACCCTGTAATATTTCCATAACAATCAAAGGAACAGTTATGCCTGAATACGAATCGCCACCTATATAGAGTTGATTTGTCTTGAACTGTGGGTGCTCCACCATCCACTGCATTACAGTTTGAGATTTCAAAGTCCGAAAGATTTGGATTAAAGTATTTGATATTTATATGAATCAAACAATCTAATACAATCCATCATGCTTTAGTGTCTTAGTGAGCTTTTCAAGAAACATTAGATTAATAGTTAAAATGATTAAATTTATCATTTCTTAATAGCTTAAATTTTTGCGGCAATTGATAATTTATCACAGGGACAAAAACCAGGATTTAAATCTTGGGGGGCGAAAGCATGAACCAAAAAAATTTCAAGTGACATGGTTTATTAAAAAAAAAAAAAAAATCATGGTAGACAAAACAATTGCACTTTATTACCATAAATATTTAAGTCAAGAAGGAAATAATATGAACCAAAAAAGTTGAAAGTTACAATATGATATTCAAACCTTTTCGAAGAAGAATAAAAAAAGAAGAGGACTTTGGATCTCCAAATTTTAGATAATTGGAATTAATATGTTGATTTTATCACATTGACCAACTCACCAATATGATAAACTCATACTTTTGGATGCAACTAAAAATCACACTAATGAAGTTTTCAAAACTTTGTTTGAGGATTTTAAAAAATTGGGATATTAATATTAAGAGTTGGCAATGCTACATCATCAATATTGGCTTCTAAAAGAATTTTGCATTTTATCTTTTGAAAAAAATTTAAATATTGTAATTGACTTTCCCATAATTTATAAATCAATTAAAAAATTATATAAATTATTGTCACCCCCGTAAGAGAATTTTTTTTTCTATGAGATTTTTTTGGTTATTTTAATTATGATATTGGTGATTTGTGGATTTTTTATTGTGTTGTATTTGGACTATGGAAGGGCCATGGGTCCAAAGAAAGGGTTAAGTGATTAGTTTCTTTTGTGCTATTTGGACCAATCCAAAAATTTGAGAGGGGCCAACTATAAACTCTAAAATATGAGCATGCAAAAAAAAAAGCTAATTTGAAAAGAGGAGGGGGGGTGGCCCCCCTGCCCTTAGTGGACCCATTCCTAATTTGTCATAATATCAGAGCAGATGTTCTTGAGTTTATTGGACATGTTTTTTTTTTATCAAAAAAGAAAAATTAAGTATTATACACCTTTCTTAGAAACTCATAGGTGAGTACTGCTGATTTTACGTCCCCACTGGGGTAGCCTTCTGAGGTGTTTGAATAAGAAAATCCTGTGCCAACCGGTGCATCCACATATATTATGTTGAGGCCCTGCAAAATTTGTTGCCACCCTTAAGTTAAATAACGAGAAAGTCTAAGATTATGTATATTTGATGTACAAAGTCTAAAATTCTACGTGACCAAAATTCACAGTGTACTTTCTGCTGAGATTAACTTTGTACCTTCGTCCACGTGTATGGGTTCAAATGAAGGGAGGGTAAGCTCCCATTGTAATCAGAGTAAGTGAAACCCAAAGGACCTGCACGAAATTGAAAATAAAAAAGAAAGTGGCAAGGCTTTTAATTTTGTAAGTTTCATCAATATGTCAGACTTTTTTTTTTTTTTTTATATGTATAATTATATTATTAAAGTAATTCTAATCACTCATCCTCACATAGACTGAAAACTAATTAGCATCTTGTCCTAATAATAAAGAATAATTATCATGAAAGGAATGTTTTGTGTCTAAAAAAAAAAAAACACATAATCACTCAGCAAACCATTGTGGACTTGGGGGTCACAGAAACTCAGCCCAACAAATGAAACTCAAAGGCCGAAGCCTACCAAGTACCAACTCTGATTTTGGTCTGGGCCTGGCAGTCGAAGAAATAAAACAAATGTAAGGAATGTCGACAATGACTAAGAAGTAAGAGGACAAGGACACTGGAGACCCTAACTAATCTCTCTCTCTCTCTCTCTCAAGTATAATAATCATGACCACATTTAGAATTAAAGAAATCATGCTTTTCAATTTTGGATAATACTAAAAGGTATATAGACTATATTATATAGGTGAAACTACAATGTCAGTCCTTTAAATTTATCTTGTGAGTGTTTTTAGTCTTTAAAGTTTCAAGTGAGTGTTATTGGTCTCACAGATTTAAAATAGCCAACTCAGTAGAACTGACCAATTACCTAAATCCTAACAAAATAGCCAACTCAGTAGAACTGACCAGTTACCTAAAGAGTCCCAAAACCCCTGTGCGCCGCCAGCCACCAACAGCGCCACCATCCCCAACAAGACTTCCAAAGATCAGGATGTGAACTGTGAACACCACATCCTCGAATCTCTTGGCTATATGCAACAACAAGAAGAAATTTTGCACTTAACAAGTAACAACATCACCACAAAATGAAGCAAATTTTGCTTGAAAAGTAATAAAAATACTTGAGATACCGACACTACACTACTGCTTCAAATTTGACATACCCACCACAGTTTAAGCTTTTTAAATTCAACTTTGAACATTAACTCAATACCGTATAACTAAAAGAAAAATAAAATAAAGACCCACAATAGTAATAACTTAAAACTAAGATTCGAAGACCCACACTTCCCATGGCATCTTACTTCAAAATTTGAACGGAGACCCAGACTAGAAATAACAAATCAATGTCGAGATGATCTTTTCATGGGGAAATTCGATAGCATCCTGGGACTTTTGGAGGACCTCCATCTTGTTGGGGATAGTGGCGCCATGTGTGGCTGGGCAAAGTACAGGGACTGTGGATGGCGGGGCAAGAAAGGACTTATTGGGACTCTTTTAGGTGACCGGTCAATTTGGCTGAGTTGGTTTTTTTTTTTTTTGATAAAACGACAGAACTTTATTAATAAACGTAAACAAAGTACACAAGTATAAAGGAGAAACACCCAACTGTGTTTACTCCATAAAGACAAAAAAAAAACACACCAAACCAAACAGAGGAATACAAAAACTAATAAGCAAAGGCCATTCCCATTTTAATTTTTTAATATTAGAATACTGCCTCGTCACTTAAAAAATGCTACTTCATTGTTTTGTTAGTCACGTTAGTAAAAATGCTAACAAAAATCAATAAAAAAATTAATAATACTCATTTTTTAAACTTCAAAAACCAATATTGCTAATGTGAAACTTTAAGGATAAAAAACACTTATTAGATAAACATCAGGAACCAACATTGTCTTTTAGTTTATTATATAAATTAAAAGTCTTTCTAAAGCTGCGCAAGATTATGCAGTAGTATAAAAAAAAAAAAATACCACTCTCATAAAAGAATGCCAAGAGAGTAGAACAGCCAGGGCCTCCGGTAAGCCAAAGCACAACAGGGTCTTGTGCTGGACTCCTCTGAGACTCAACAAAATAGTAAAATAGCTGCACATCTTCGGTGTTCCCAACCCCAATATATCTGCCACCAAAAACCAATGTCAATGGTTTCTTTCTAATACCACTCGAACGCCCAGAGCTCAATGTTGTTACCAACAGATTGCATTGAACTTTTATGAAGTTAAAAAGCAACATTACGTATATTTTACTTGATAAAAAAGAAGCTCACCCAGTTTCAAGTGTAAATGGGAGATCACCGGAATAACCCGGTAGAGTCTTGACAACTGAGCCTGACATTGCAATGCCAGCTGAAAGCAATAGAACAAATAGTTGCAAATATTGCCTAGGTAGGAAACCATTTGAGTTCAACATCGTCTCTGGTGAATGAAAAAATGGGGGAAATTAAAGGGAAAGGAAAAGGGTAAGACCAGCTAGCTTTAGGTCTATTGTGAATAGGAACAAGCAACTTACTTTTTCGACTAAAATCTATGTTTACAAAGACCTGCCATCTGTACCTATTATAGGACTTCGGAAAATCTTAGAGGTTCCGAGTGCAATGTTCCATCTTTTCACATGAGAGGTGGACCTAGCGTAGGGCCCACTGGGGCTTCACTTTACTTTTTTATGATATTAAAGTCATTCACAACGTGGATAGGTACAACTGAGGTTCTCTCTACTTGCCATTCAAACTTATGAACTATCACTCTGAATATATACTAAATTAGATAGGTACAACCAACTTTTTTACATGCAGGTTCCATGCATTTATGGAAATGTAATGCACATTATTAATTAATTAGGTCCAGATGTTTTGAGTAAAAGCGGTACGGATTCTGTTAAGCTCTTGGCTAATCAGAATTTAGAAGAGAGAAGAAAGACAGTTACTTAACTAGCCTCCTGAGTTGAGAGAATTGAGAGAGAAGAGATAAGAGCAATTGGGTTAACAGTTAACTTTAGGCGAAAACCATATTTTAGTCCCTACATTTTCACGCGATTCTCATTTTGGTCCCTAACTTTTTTTTTCACTGCTTTTAGTCCCTATTCTGGAAAACGCATCTCATTTTTGTCCCTGCCGTTACATCAAAGACGGAAATTGCATAGGTGGCAAACGGCATAACTTAAAAATATTAAAATAATGTCCACAAAAGCCACGTGGTATCTAATTTATTTTAAAAAAAAATTACTTATCATTATTAATTTTTATAATAACGTTCTTCTTGTTCTTCCCAAATGAAGAACTCAAACCCATTAGAAGAACACAGATCCAACAACCAATAACTCAAACCCAGATTACAACAACACAAACGAAAAAAGAAAAAAAAAAAAAAAAAAACAGAGATCAAACACAAACACAGACTCAGATCACAGTAAACAAAAATGAAAAAAAAAATGTATGTACTTTTTTTTTTTTTAAGTGTGTTAGTCAAAAAAGTATATACTTTAAAAATCATCAAACCATTTTTTTTATTATCATTAGAACATTTTAAACCTTGATCTGAGAGAGAGAGAGAGAGAGAGAGAGAGAGATGAGGCCGGCGGTGCGTGGTGGGTCAGATCAGCCTCAACCACCATCTCGGCCACAATGAAGCTCGATCTCGGTGACTTTGGGTCAGATCGGCGATGCGTGGTGGGTCAGATCGGCCTCTTTCTCCTCCGTCGATCCCAGCGAGTCCACCTCCACCACCGAAGCGGCGGCGCTCTTCTTCAGATCGGTCTTTCTGTTTGGGTCTTGCTGGGTTTGTCTTGTGGGTCTTGCTGTTTGGGTGAAAAATTTTTTGATCTCTATTTCTTTTTTTTCATTTGTGTTGTTGTGATCTGGGTATGTGTTTGTGTTTGATCTCTGTCTTTTTTTTCTTTTTTCGTTTGTGTTGTTGTAATCGGTGGCGCTCTTCTTCAGATCGGTCATTCTCTTTGGGTCTTGATGGGTTTGTCTTGTGGGTATTGCTGTTTGGGTGAGAAATTTTTTTATCTCTGTTTTTTTTTTTTTTTTTTTTTTTCATTTGTGTTGTTGTGATCTATGTTTGTGTTTGTGTTTGATCTCTGTTTTTTTTCTTTTCTTTTTTCGTTTGTGTTGTTGTAATCTGGGTTTGAGGTATCAGTTGCTGGGTTTGTTTCATGTAATCTGGGTTTGAGTTCTTCGTTTTGGGAAGAACAAGAAGAACGTTTTTTTTTTTAATAATGATAAGTAATTTAAAAAAAAAATTTAAATTAGATTCCACGTGGCTTATGAGGACATTATTTTAATATTTTTAAGTTATGCCGTTTGCCACCTGTGCAATTTCCGTCATTGATGTAACGGCAGGGACAAAAATGAGATGAGTTTTCCAGAATAGGGACTAAAAGCAGTGAAAAAAAAAGTTAGGGACCAAAATGAGAATCGCGTGAAAATGTAGGGACTAAAATGTGATTTTCGCCTTAACTTTACTGGATATTTCTCATTATGATCCTTATCAGTTTTATATACAAGAGTATCCCTTCTGATCTCCAAAACTGACAAACTAACTGACATTCCAACTAACATGCCAGCACATGCCAGCAATCCTAACAGATTCTTTGGCAATCTCTTTTGGGTTATGTTAATGGAGTCGTAAGGTGTCCTGTCCGTTAAGATACTTGTTAACAACAGCTTTTTATCCTCTTTTTTTTTTGGTAATTTTTTATCTTTTTTTTTTTTTTGCAGCTTTATAGGATGTGAGACCAGTTTCATAGAAAGAAAAAAAAAATAAAATAGACTGTTGGTCAGTTTTATGCATTTTTCTTCTATTTATCCAAATTTTTTTTTTTATTGAGACACATATTAGTCCAACCTTAATAAGCATTGCACGGTACTTGTTAACATTTGCCATTTTTTTTTCCATATTACTTTGTCAGGCATCATGGTTCTTGTAGGTGTCTTGTGCTCTTATTTTAACACCATTGTGAGTGCTCTTATAATTAATTTTGTTGATTGATTCTTTGAAGTTGGGGCGTATCTTTTTCAAATCCAAAGTTTACACATGATAAATAAATTGGAAGGAATAGAAATTTGATGCAGAAGTGGAAGCATAAAAGAGTAACACAAGAACACATGAAAAATTCCGTGATTCAGCCTAAGGGCCTACTCCACAAAAGAAAACTTTAAGGGCTACATTTTTACCGTAAACTCAATTCTTGTGTTACAATGAACCCAATATGAGTATTTTTAAGAGGCTAAACCATAGACTAATCATACATTAATTATGGTTAATAGACTTGGGAAAAAAAAAATTTATTTAGCCTTAATTTTTTAAATATATAGCCAAACAAACCCCCTTTTCAAAATATGTAGCAAAATACCCTTATTTTAGATTAGCAATGACTTACTTTTTATGCGTACTTTACCGCTTAAATTTTTTTGAATTTTTTGCGCAAAACTAGACATTAGGAATGTCAAGTTTCACTTCAAAATACACATAGAACTCATCATTGCTAATGTCAAGTTCCAAATAGAACTCGATATTAGCAATATCAAGTTCAAAAGGAGTGGTATTTGCTAGATATTTTGAAAAGAAGGTTGTTTGTGTTGGGTTATAGATTGACCCCAAACAATTAATTCAATTATCCAAGTTAATTAATTAGGTCAAATTACATGCAAATCGTGGAGGCACACACAAATTACCAAATAAACTAAAGTGTAGTGGAAAATAAATTGACACGGTGATTCGTTGACTAATGGGGAAAACTTTTCACAAGGCAAAAACTCCACCGAGTGATTATCTTCAGGTCCCCACTCCCAAGAATCATTAATCAAGAATCAAGCGATTATAGATATAAGGAATCTTACCACTACTCTGGACTATCCCAAAGTACTAACCTAAAGTTGAACCTTCACTCCAATTTCCAATTGAACTTGATCTTGGAGAGATTTCTTCAATTTGCATAGATCCTAGTACGTGACTAACTTCCCAGCAATTGATGTTTGTTGTTGGATGCAAAGTTCTTCACTTCAATACATGTTGAAGATCTGGAAGCACTTGGATACAAAACCCTAAGGCATACAAGAACGCAGTGACCTCTCCAAAAGTATATGAGTTCTCTAATTGAGTCTCTCTATGTTTCTGATGACTTTAAAAATAAAGCTTTAATACCCTCTAGGAGTTTAGTGAATGAAACCCTAGTAATCCAAGTCATCATGGGCCGGAAGTCTGATCTGAGAATTTTGGATCAGCGTAGCTCGATAGATTGAGAGGTGTCAAGCTATTGTCGACGTCCTTCATTTAATCTTGATAGATGCTAGTATTGAGCTTGTGTTGAGACTAGTGTGGAGGTTCACTTTTTTAGATTTTCTTCACTTTTTTCTTGATGCAATCTTCATGTCTTCAATAATATCACTTGTCTTGATTACTCAACATACTTTATGATATTCTAAAAACATCTTAGATCTACCCAATTATAAGTAAAGTGCATTTTGTCAAAGGATATGCCAACAAATGAAATATGTGACCCTAACAATTTGGCTACATAGTTTAAAATTAAGGTTTTTTAACCATTTTTCCCATAGACCTGTAATACAAGTATAAGATTTAGCTTGCATGCCAGACTTGGGCCTTGGGGCTTGATATATCTCTAATCCGACTGGGTTAACTGCAAACTGGCTCAAGCACTGGTTTTTTAGTCACTAGGAATGTGATGTTACACCAAATTCTATGACCCGTTCAAACCGCAGTTGAACCGACTGGTCACGGTTCAAACCACCTTATTTATTCTTTTAAAAAAATGCATTAAAATTCAAATGGCAGGATTATAACCTGTGCACAAACTGCAAAAACTTTGTTTAAACCTTTTTATTTTTATTTTATGAATACAACTTTGTATAAACTTATTGTTCCTTTAAGTGGAAAAAAATGGTTTCATAGTATAAAAACTTATATGCATTAAAGAATCAATTGGTCCCCATTAGAAAATATATAATCTTTTAACATATAATAAATATCGTGTATATATATATATATATATTGTGACTAATATACTTAACATTATTATACGTGGAACATTAAAATTATTTCCTTGTTTAAGAAATGATTTTTTATATTTGAAGGACAAAGCGTAACTTTAATTTTTTTAATTATGCTATATATATATATATATATATATATATTTTTTAAATCAAGACTGCTCATTTTTACAAGTTGTTCTATTTTTTGTATTTATTGAAGTATGAGATCAGTTATGATGTCATCATGGTTTGACCTTAGTTGGACCTCAGTCCGACTTCAAAAATCTTGAACATCTCATTTTTTAGGTTTTTATGAACAGTCGAAGTTTCAAAAATATATCATACTCTCCATTACTCACCATATTACCTTTGCGTGTAAAAAATTGGTATTAGAATCAGGCATGAAAGAGTTATGGTTGGAACTTGGAACACAGCAGATGTTCTCCACATTGAATGCACAGTTCAACCAACTCACAAAACAACTAAGTTATTTTTTTGGTAAGGAGTGAGCTTCAATAATCAAAAGCACAATGATGGAGGTGAAGAAGCAAATGCTAATGGTGGAAAGGCTCATGACTACTTGACAATCTTTCTACCTCCTTATGATGTCGAATTGGACTCCCTCGTTTAAAGGGGATGGAAAGTGGATTTCAAGGGTTGATTAAAGTTTTGGACTTCACCAGAATCCAAAGAAGGAGAAAGTACTATTGACACTATTTAATTTGGAGGGAGATTCCAACTATAAAGTTTCAACCGCAAGGATCCTAGGCGTACGAATCAATTTCTGTTGTTATTTTGTGATATAGTTTTGGATGCTCAATGGTTTAGGATTTTTTTCAAATCACTAATTAAGTTTGCTCAAGAGTTTAGTGGCGTTGTATAATTCTTTCCCAATTATTGTAAGGACAAAATCATCAATGATGTTCAGTATTGCTTGAAAATTAATATATTATTCCAACATGTTTAATTATCCCAAATGATAAGATTGTGGATTTAAAGAATTTAAAAAGAAAAAAGACCTTGAGGACAATGGTGTTCATATAGGGGAAGATAGCTATGTCCTACTTTGATTTAAATAATGTTTAAAAAAAATGTTGTGTTGACTGAAATAATGAATTAATTAAGAGTTTGGTGTTTATCTTTGTTTAGTTAGAAGACAATAAATAAAGATATTCATGATTTTAAAGTACAACTTAGAGGTTCGAAGTTTCTTGAAAAAATCAGAGTAAATAGAGTTTATCGCAAAAAAATTAACCCCCCACCACGTGCGGACCCATTACTCAATCAATTATATTAGCGCATAATACATATGTAGCACATGGGGAAAAAAAGCTTTTATTATTTAATTTATTTTGCTAGATTTGAACTTTATTAGAAAATGAAAATAAATGTCAAAGGCCTTGCAGCTGAATTGGCACATCTCTATGCATAAAGTGCTTGGGGGTCTAGGGAAAAATAATTCAAGCTGCGAAATTAACAGCATGTTATAATTATCTCTAAAAAAAAAAATAAGAATAAGTTTCTTATCTTCTAATAAGAAATTTGAAATTCAAATTTCACCTATACAAAAAATTAATTAATGTTATGACTTATTGGTAAATAACAATTATCACGAAGAAGACACTATATATTAAAATTATATCGTATCTGTGGGGGAGAAAAGTCCAACCAAGCGCATTGGGCCCAAGGCCCTATCTAGGGACCACTGTTGTCCGAAGAGATGAATAAGCTCATTTAGAGGTCCTGAGAAAGGAACATGTCAGGAGAGGAGCATGGCCGTGATCCGAGGAGATGTTCAATGGGCCGAGGAGTCCAATACCCTCGGATCCGAAGAGTCTTGGTCTGACATGCAACCCTTTGCAGCCCAAGTGATTTCTCCTGACAGATGTAATGACTGAAATGAACCTCGGACACAAATGAAGATAACTGAAGCGGAGAAATATCTAAGGGACAGACTCCAACCACCGCATTAAATGCACTGCACCTACTCCTCTGGCCGCATTAATGTGGAGAGGACCCCTGAACAGTATCAGCCCAGCTACCACCACTCACACAAGGCTAAAGAACACCTCTGATGGGACAGGCACTCAAGTGGGGGTCTAGATGATGAACAAGTGGACGGTGAAGATGCAGGAAGGTAGTACTATATAAGGGGAGGGTGTCTCTGATAGTAGGGGATCGAAAATCAAAAAGAGGAAGGAGATATCACTTTATTGTAGCTCCAACAATTGTAACCTAAGTTCATCAATGAAAAACACCTCTTCGGATGAGACACTTACATCCGTCCGAGCAGATATTAATTCGAATTCTCCCATTAGCGCTGCTGTTTAATGCTGTTATTTTCATTATTAGCCTAGTTCTTTCGCCCACTCTCTACAAATTTATTATTTTGGGTTCAGTGGGCCCCAAATCCGCACCTTCTTGGGCTTGGGCTGCAAAATCTGACCCTACAATTGGCGCCGTCTGTAGGAAGAGCTTGTGCAAGAGTGAAAACAGCAGTTGATAATGGTAGGACAATGTGAACAACAAGCAGAATCCAGGGCATCCCAGCACGCGGACCATTTTGTCAACTTAGAGAGGAGGCAAAATCGTGAGGGCAGTGTACACACTGTGCGCCTTAGCCAGAGCCAATCACAGGGCGGAAGTCACATGTCCCATGCAGAGAAGAACCGTGACTTACAGCTGGAAGTGGAAAAACTAAAGAGGGAGTTGCGCCACGCAAAGAGGAAACGGGCTTCCTCGTACTCTGAGGATGATCTTGACGACGAGCAGGACGTCTCTTATCAGCGTAAATCTAAGACACCAGCTAGCGAGTCCTACACCTATGTAGAGGAGTCCCATCGTAAAAGGGAGCGCAGGAGCCCATCACGCGAGGACATGGAGAACGATGCCATGAACAGGGCTCTAAATCAGATATCCAGGTCACCCTTCACGCGCAGGATAGAGGAGGCCAGACTCCCTCGGCGCTTTAACCAGCCAGCGTTTACCATCTACAACGGTAAAACTAACCCCGTGGAGCATGTGAGTCATTTTAACCAGAGGATGGCCGTCTACTCTAGAGACGAAGCTCTGATGTGCAAGGTTTTTCCTTCCAACCTTGGGCCTGTTGCCATGAGGTGGTTTGACGGTTTGAGGGCAGGCTCCATCAACTCCTTCAAAGAGCTCACTCAGGCATTCGGCTCCCGTTTTGTTACATGCCGAAGAGTGGCCAGGCCTCTCTCTTCACTGCTATCCTTGTCCATGTAGGAAGGCGAGTCCTTGAAGGCATATTCAGAAAGATACTGGGAGATGTTCAATGAGGTGGAGGGCAACAACGATGCAATGGCCCTCAGCACGTTCAAGCTCGGCCTCCCTACTGACCACGATTTGAGGGCATCCCTATCTGGCAAACCGGTCACAAACGTGCGTCAACTAATGGACCGCATAGAGAAGTATAAGAGGGTTGAAGAAGATCAGCAGCAAGGCAAGGGAAAGGATAAGATTATCCCTCAGGAGAGGAGAGATACGCGGTCGGACCGGTACAATTACAATAAACCGCGGAGGGATTTTGCCGGACAATCAGGATCGATGAATCCTCAATCGGTCAACACCGTGTTCAAAGAGCCAGTACACCAAGTCCTGGAAAAGATCAAGAACGAATCATTCTTCAGGTGGCCGAACAAGATGATAGGAAACCCCGAGAAACGCAACCATAATCTCTACTGCCAGTACCATCAAGACCACGGGCATAACACGGAGGATTGTAGGAGCCTGTGGGATCACCTAGACCAATTGGTTCGCGATGGTAAACTGAAACACCTTCTGCACCCCTCCAGCAACCGAGGGCAGACAGGCTCGGGGCCACGCAGGGACGACCCCTCAAAGTCGCCGCTAGGGACTATAAACGTCATCTTCGCCGCGCTGGGAAGAACAGGGTCCTGGCCATTGAAAGTTATGTCGGTAGGCCGACCGTCCGTAGGGGAGTCAAGCCGAGGACCGAAGAGAGCTAAGTCTGGTGCCCCGCTGGTTATGGGATTCTCGGACGAAGACATGATCGGCACCATCCAACCCCATGATGATGCACTAGTCATCACCCTCAGAATAGGAGGGTACGATGTAAAAAGGGTGATGGTGGACCAGGGCAGTGCCGTTGAGATAATGTACCCGGACCTCTACAAGGGGCTAGGCTTAAAACCCCAGGACTTGACGCCATACGATTCCCCCCTCTTTAGCTTTGAGGGAAGACCTGTCATCCCGAAAGGCCGGATACGCTTACCTGTGCAGTCCGGCTTCGAGGTGGTGGAGCTGGACTTTATTGTTGTGGACGCATATTCGCCCTACACGGCACTCGTAGGCAGACCTTGGATTCACGCACTTGGGGCTGTCCCCTCTACTCTGCACCAGAAGGTCAAATATCCATCAGGAGGGCAGATACATGAGATCCGAGGAGACCAGTCTGTTGCTCGACAGTGCTTGGTAGCCGCCATTCAGCATAAGGCCCCAGCCGAGTCCTCGGACGTGGCTGGGAGGGATTTATAGCAACTACAGTCTCGGGGAGTGCCTTCTGAAGAACCAGATGAAAGCACTCGATGTGAGGCTCTGACGAAAGTGATCATTGGAGATGATCCTGACAGGTTCTTTCAAGTCGGATCTCAGCTGCCTCTTCAAGAGAAGGAAGAGCTGATAGAGTTCCTCAAGCGAAATCTCGACGTGTTTGCCTGGAGTGCTTACGAGGCCCCAGGGGTGGACCCGGAGTTTATATGCCATCACTTGAAGGTGAATCCACTAGTCACCCCCAAGCAACAACCTATTCGGCGCCCATCCAAGGAACATGCCGACGCAGTGAGAGACGAGGTAGCGAAACTCAAAGCAGCTGGGGCTATCAAAGAGGTTTTTTATCCCGAATGGCTAGCGAATACCGTGGTGGTAAAGAAGAAGAGTGGGAAGTGGCGAGTATGCGTAGACTTCACGGATCTGAATAGGGCATGCCCCAAAGACCCGTTCCCTATGCCGAAAATCGATCAGCTGGTCGATGCCACTGTCGGTCACCCTCGGATGAGCTTCCTAGACGCCTTCCAAGGCTACCACCAGATACCATTAGCCCTGGAGGACCAGAAGAAAACTGCTTTCGTCACTCCTATTGGTAACTACCACTATAAAGTGATGCCGTTTGGCTTAAAGAACGCAGGAGCTACCTACCAGAGGATGATGACGAGGATGTTCGAGCCACAGCCGAGCAAGAATATCGAGATTTACATAGATGACATGGTGGTGAAGAGCAAAGTTATAGCCGAGCATGTGAAGGACCTTGAAAGTACCTTTGAGATTCTACGGAAATACAAGCTACGACTAAATGCTTCTAAGTGCTCGTTTGGGGTAGGGTCCGGAAAGTTTTTAGGATACATGGTCACCCACCGAGGAATTGAGGTCAACCCTGACCAAATAAAGGCCATCAACGATCTACGAGCTCCTCGGAATCCCAAGGAGGTTCAGAAACTAACCGGAATGACCGCTGCCCTCAATCGGTTCATCTCTAGGTCAGCAGACAGGTGTCGCCCCTTTTTCTCTCTACTCAACAAGTGGAAGGGATTCGAATGGACTGAGGAATGTGCTTTGGCATTCCAGCAACTCAAGGATTATCTGGCTCGACCACCAATCATGTCCAGTCCTGAGCCAGATGAGGTACTGTTCGCCTACATCGCTGTAGCTCCCTATGCGGTGAGCCTGGTATTGATACGATCAGACTCTGGTGTGCAAAGGCCCGTCTATTACGTAAGCAAGTCGCTGCATGAGGTTGAGATTCGTTACTTGCCACTGGAGAAGGCTATCCTAGCAGTAGTGCTTGGCACACGGAAGCTACCTCACTACTTCCAAGCCCACACGGTCATCGTTCTCACACAACTCCCACTCAAAGCTATACTCCGAAGTGCTGATTACACTGGTCGGATTGCCAAGTGGGGTACAATCTTAGGGGCTTTCGACATAAGATATATGCCCCGCACATCGGTCAAGGGCCAGGTCCTCGCAGATTTGGTGGCCGAGTTCACGGAGCCCCAGCTAGAAGAGGTAAAGCCCACGTCGGGCATGGATGAAAAATCAGTTGGCATGATCTCCCAACAGAATCCCTCCCATTGGGAAGTGTACGTCGATGGCGCGGCAAACCAAAGAGGCTCTGGAGTTGGGCTGGTATTGATATCCCCCGAGAAAATCATCATCGAGAAATCGTTAAGGCTGGACTTCTCGGCAACAAATAATGAAGCGGAGTATGAGGCCCTACTGATGGGGATGACTATGGTCCGTAGAATGGGTGGGAAGTCTGTGGAGTTGTTCTCAGACTCAAGATTGGTAGTAGGTCAAGTACAAGGCGAGTTCGAGGCAAAGGACGAAAGAATGCAGGGATACCTGGGTCGTGTTAAACATCTGCAATCAGAGTTCGACTTTTTCAGTTTGCTGCACGTCCCCAGGAGTGGCAACTCACATGCTGACTCCTTGGCCACGCTTGCCACCTCTTCGGCACAAGACCTGCCGAGGATCATCCTCGTCGAGGACTTGCACAGGCCTACAGAGGCGAAGTCAGGGGCAGTCCAGGTTCACCAGATCAGGGCCGGGCCGTGCTGGATGGACCCTTTAATCAAATTCCTCAAAGAAGATATATTGCCCGAAGAGAAGGTAGAAGCTGATAAAGTTCGGAGGAAGGCGACTAAGTTCTGGTTATCCGAGGACCAGAAACTATACAAACGCTCCTACTCGGGACCATATTTGTTATGCATACATCCCGAGGCGACTGAGACATTGCTAGAGGAGCTGCACGAAGGAATCTGTGGGAGCCACACTGGAGGTAGGTCCTTGGCTCACCGAGCCCTCACCCAAGGCTATTGGTGGCCTAACATGCAGAAGGAGGCACACGAATACGTCAAAAAGTGTGATCAATGTCAGCGCTTCGCTCCAAACATTCACCAGCCAGGGGGAAATCTTAATCCGCTATCTAGCCCATGGCCCTTCGCCCAATGGGGCTTGGATATTGTGGGACCCTTTCCCAAAGCTGCAGGAAACAAGAAGTACCTCCTGGTCGGAACAGACTATTTCACCAAATGGGTTGAAGCCGAGCCACTAGCCAATATCAGAGACGTTGATGTGCAAAAGTTCGTGTGGAAGAATATTGTCACTCGGTTTGGAGTCCCTCACACTCTCATCTCGGACAACGGCTTGCAGTTTGATAGCAGGGCATTCAGGAATTACTGCAGTGAGCTGGGAATTATGAACAGATACTCCACTCCAGCCTATCCCCAGGGTAATGGACAAGCAGAAGCCGTCAACAAGGTCATACTGAGTGGCTTAAAGAAGAGGCTAGATGATGCAAAGGGCAGATGGGTAGACGAACTGCCGCACGTACTTTGGGCTTACAGGACTACGCCTCGTAGGTCTACTGGGGAGACCCCCTTCTCGATGACCTATGGAGCCGAAGCTGTCATTCCTTTGGAAACAGGGTTCCCAACACTGAGAACTAGCTCGTTTAGTCCGACCAGCAACAACGAGCAACTAGAAAAAAGTTTAGACTTGATTGAGGAAAGAAGAGAGAATGCAATGGTTCGGCTGGCACATTATCAACAGAAACTCAGGCAAGGCTATGATGCTAACGTAAAGCTAAGGCCTCTAGAGCCTGGTGATCTAGTGCTGAGGAAAGTTGTGGGCACCGCAAAGAACCCGGCTTGGGGAAAACTAGGACCCAATTGGGAAGGACCATATCGTATCACTTCAGGCGCTGGTATTGGAGCATATTTCTTAGAAGACCTGGATAGTCATGTAATCCCTCGCCCTTGGAATGTAAATAACCTCAAGAGGTACTTCTATTAATCAAGTCTTTTCTTCAACTGATGTACCAATTCGCTGCGTAAAGTTTTCTCTCAAGTGTTTAAACTTAAACCCAATCATGCCTGTAGTCCTCGGACCAGATGATTAGGGTTAGTTAACACTCATTCGCCACTAGCTTAAGTGTTTAAACTTAAATCCAATCATGCCTGTAGTCCTCGGACCAGATGATTAGGGTTAGTTAACACCATTAGCTCAAGTGTTTAAACTTAAATCCAATCATGCCTGTAGTCCTCGGACCAGATGATTTGGGTTAGTTAGCACTCAGTTACAGTTCTATAGTGTTTAAACTTAAATCCAATCATGCCTGTAGTCCTCGGACCAGATGATTTGGGTTAGTTAGCACTCAGTTACAGTTCTATAGTGTTTAAACTTAAATCCAATCATGCCTGTAGTCCTCGGACCAGATGATTTGGGTTAGTTAGCACTCAGTTACAGTTCTAGTGTTTAAACTTAAATCCAGTCATGCCTGTAGTCCTCGGACCAGATGACTAGGGTTAGTTAACACTCCGGTGCAGTTCTAGTGTTTAAACTTAAATCCAGTCATGCCTGTAGTCCTCGGACCAGATGACTAGGGTTAGTTAACACTCCGGTGCAGTTCTCTAAGTGTTTAAACTTAAATCCAGTCATGCCTGTAGTCCTCGGACCAGATGACTAGGGTTAGTTAACACTCCGGTGCAGTTCTCTAAGTGTTTAAACTTAAATCCAGTCATGCCTGTAGTCCTCGGACCAGATGACTAGGGTTAGTTAACACTCCGGTGCAGTCCTCTAAGTGTTTAAACTTAAACCCCATCATGCCTGTAGTCATCGGACCAGATGATTAGGGTTAGTTAACACTCGAATACATTCGAACCCCATAATCTTTGAACCAAACGACAGGTTAGTCAATACCCCCACGCAGCTATTGTCACTGGGGCTTAGTGCTAAAGTTCCTGATTGCGTTTAAATTGATTTTAGCTTATAAATGCTTTCCTTAGTTATGTTTAATTTGGAACCGAGGGATAATAATTTATGTTTAATTTGGAAAGATATGCGAAACTCACATAAGTACTCATTCCAGTCATTACTCATCAATAACTCTTATTCGGCCTATCCTTTTCAATATTAATTTCGATTACTCACACCATCAGTATGATGTCTCAATCAAATTATTTGTATTATTATGTCATAATTGCAATGTATGGTTATATGTGTGGCAATGATAAGTAATAAAACATGTATCAAAAACATCAGAGAGAAATAGGGAACCATTCGATTAAAAAAAATACAATAATAAATACAGGGTCAGCAAAACAAAAGAAAAAGAGTTACAATTTCTTAAACAGAAAACAAAAGAGTACAAGTGCAAAACAAAAGCCCTATGTATCTACTCTTTCGCCTGAGGAGACACAGGGTCAGCAACCTGGCCTGTCCGATCAGGAGCTTCAGGGGCTTGGTCCTTGGGCTCAGCAGGTGTCTTCTCTGAACCCGAGCCTTGGCCCTTGTCTTTGGCTGGCTCAACTGGTTTACCCTTGTCACCTGGCTGACTAGCCCCTGGGAGTGCATCAAGGGTAGGTGGAGGAGCTTGACCGACCAGTTTTGGCTCTGAAGCCTCTGGTAGTTCTGGAGCAGGGAGATCATCCACCGGGAGCTCTCGGATCTCAGGATCGTAATACACGCTCCCGGGCAGTCTCAGCTCAGAGTCTGCAGGTACTCCAGCGGCGTCCAACGCCTTGCTCCAGGTTATGCGGCAGTAGTCTCGGCTAACCGAAGCGAACTGCTCCATGAGCTCAGACGAAGTCTGCTCTACCCCCAGCTGATACGCCGCCTTCTTTTCAGCCCCAACCGCCTCCTGGGCCAACTTGGCACTCTCCTCAGCAAATCGGACGCTGTCTTTGGCTTTTCAGAGTTCATCTCTTAGCCCGTTCACCAGCTCCCTCTCGGTCTTCAGATCGGCCTTTGCCGCCTTTAGCAACTTACGCTGGTCCTGATAGTAGGGGATCGAAAATCAAAAAGAGGAAGGAGATATCACTTTATTGTAGCTCCAACAATTGTAACCTAAGTTCATCAATGAAAAACACCTCTTCGGACGAGACACTTACATCCGTCCGAGCAGATATTAATTCGAATTCTCCCATTAGCGCTGCTGTTTAATACTGTTATTTTCATTATTAGCCTAGCTCTTTCACCCACTCTCTACAAATTTATTGTTTCGGGTTCAGTGGGCTCCAAATCCACATCTTCTTGGGCTTGGGCTGCAAAATCTGACCTTACAGTATCTATAATATATATATATATATATATATATATATATATATGTGGGGGAGAAAAGCCCAACCCAACTTATTGGGCCCAAGGCCCTATCCGAGGACCACTGATCGTCCGAGGAGACCAGGACGCAGTCAGGCCCATGTGAAAGGAGAATGTCCGCAGACGAGCACGTGCACTGTCCGAGGAGATGCTCATACGTCCGAGGAGACCGATACCCTCGGACCCGACGGGGTTTTTGTCCGGCACGTGTCAAGCGATCTGTTTGACAAGTGTCAAGGGAGAAAAGGGACCTCGGACACACAAGAAGGTGACAGGAACAGAGAAATATCAAGGAGACACTTCAACCACCGCATTTAATGCACTGCACCTACCCTCCTGGCCGCATTTATGTGGAGAAGACCCCTGAACAGTGCATCCTCAGCTACCGCCACTCAGATAGGGCTAAAGGGGGAGTGTGATGGGACATGCACTCAAGTGGGCACCCAGATGGTGAACAAGTGGACGGTGGAGATGTAGAAAGGCAGCACTATATAAGAGAGAGAGAGGTCTCTGATAGAGGGGATCGAAAATTAAGAGAGAAAAGAGCATATGATTTTACTGTAGCTCCAACATTTGTAACCTAAGTCCATCAATGAAAATCACCTCCTCGGACGAGACATTCACCTCTGTCCGAGCACGTATTAATTCAAATCTTCCCATCTTCAATGCCGTTTAATACTGTTATTTTTCATTATTAGCCTAGCTCTTTCACCCACTCTCTACAAATTTATTGTTTTGGGTTCAGTGGGCTCCAAATCCACACCTCCTCGGGCTTGGGCTGCAGAATCTGACCCTACAATTGGCGCCGTCTGTGGGAAGAGCTTGTGCAAGAGTGAAAACAACAGTTGATAATGGCGGGACAAGGTGAACAACAAGCAGAATCCAGGGCATCCCAACACGTGGACCATTTTGTCAACTTAGAGAGGAGACAAAATCGTGAGGGCTGTGTACACACTGTGCGCCTTAGCCAGAGCCAATCACAGAGCGGAAGTCACATGTCCCATGCAGAGAAGAACCGTGACTTACAACTGGAAGTGGAAAAACTAAAGAGGGAGTTGCGACACGCAAAGAGGAAGCGGGCTTCCTCGTACTCTGAAGATGATCTTGATGACGAGCAGGACGTCTCTTATCAACACAAGTCCAAGACACCAGCTAGCGAGTCCTACACCTATGTAGAGGAGTCCCATCGTAAAAGGGAGCGTAGGAGCCCATCACGCGAGGACATGGAGAATGATGCCATGAACAGGGCTCTAAATCAGATATCCAGATCACCCTTCACGCGCAGGATAGAGGAGGCCAGACTCCCTCGGCGCTTTAACCAGCCAACATTCACCGTCTACAATGGTAAAACTGACCCCGTGGAGCATGTGAGTCATTTTAACCAGAGGATGGCTGTCTACTCCAGAGATGAAGCTCTGATGTGCAAAGTTTTCCCTTCCAGTCTTGGGCCCGTTGCTATGAGATGGTTTGATGGTTTAAAGGCGGGCTCCATCAACTCCTTCAAAGAGCTCACTCAGGCATTCGGCTCCCGTTTTGTTACGTGCCGAAGAGTGGCCAGGCCTCTCTCTTCCCTGCTATCCTTGTCCATGCAGGAAGGCGAGTCCTTGAAGGCATATTCCGACAGATATTGGGAGATGTTCAATGAGGTGGAGGGCAACAACGATGCAATGGCCCTCAGCACGTTCAAGCTCGGCCTCCCTACTGACCACGGTTTGAGGGGATCCCTATCTGGCAAACCAGTCACAAACGTGCGTCAACTGATGGACCGCATAGAGAAGTATAAGAGGGTTGAAGAAGATCAGTAGCAGGGCAAAGGAAAGGATAAGATTATCCCTCCGGAGAGGAGAGATTCGCGGTCGGACCGGTACAACTACAATAAACCGCGGAGGGATTTTGCCGGACAATCAGGATCGATGAATCCTCAATCGGTCAACACCGTGTTCAAAGAGCCAGTGCATCAGGTCTTGGAAAAGATTAAGAATGAATCATTCTTCAGGTGGCCGAACAAGATGGTAGGAAACCCCGAGAAACGCAACCACAATCTCTACTGTCAGTACCATCAAGACCATGGGCATACAACGGAAGATTGTAGGAGTCTGTGGGATCACCTGGACCAGTTGGTCCGCGATGGTAAACTGAAACATCTTCTGCACCCCTCCAGCGGCCGAGCGCCGACAGGCTCAGGGCCACGTAGGGACGATCCCTCAAAGCCACCGCTTGGGACTATAAACGTCGTCTTCGCTGCGCCGGGGAGAACAGGGTCCTGGCCTTTGAAAGTTATGTCCGTAGGCCGACCACCCGCAGGGGAGACGAGCCGAGGACCGAAGAGAGTTAGGTCTGGTGCCCCGCTGATTATGGGATTCTCGGACGAGGACATGATCGGTACCATCCAACCCCATGATGATGCACTAGTCATCACCCTCAGAATAGGAGGGTACGATGTAAAGAGGGTGATGGTGGACCAGGGCAGTGCCGTGGAGATAATGTACCCGGACCTCTACAAGGGGCTAGGCCTAAAACCCCAGGACCTGACGCCGTACGATTCCCCCCTATTCACCTTTGAAGGAAGGCCTGTCATCCCGAAAGGCCGGATACGCTTACCTGTACAGTCCGGCTCCGAGGTGGTGGAGCTGGATTTTATCGTCGTAGACGCATATTCGCCCTACACGGCACTCGTAGGCAGACCTTGGATTCACGCACTTGGGGCTGTCCCCTCCACTTTGCACCAGAAGGTGGACAGATACATGAGATCCGAGGAGACCAGTCTGTTGCCAGACAGTGCTTGGTAGCCGCCATTCAGCATAAGGCCCCAGCCGAGTCCTCGGACGTGGCTGGGAGGGATTTATAGCAACTACAGTCTCGGGGAGTGCCTTCTGAAGAGTCGGAGGAAAGCACTCGATGTGAGGATCTGACGAAGGTGATCATTGGAGATGATCCTGACAAGTTCTTTCAAGTCGGATCTCAGCTGCCTCTTCAAGAGAAGGAGGAGCTGATAGAGTTCCTCAAGCGAAATCTCGACGTGTTTGCCTGGAGTGCTTACGAGGCCCCAGGGGTGGACCCGGAGTTTATATGCCATCACTTGAAAGTAAATCCACTGGTCATCCCCAAGCAGCAACCTATTCGGCGCCCGTCCAAGGAGCATGCCGATGCAGTGAGAGACGAAGTGGCGAAACTCAAAGCAGCTGGGGCTATCGAAGAGGTTTTTTATCCCGAATGGTTAGCGAATACCGTCGTGGTAAAGAAGAAGAGTGGGAAGTGGCGAGTATGCGTTGACTTCACGGATCTGAATAGGGCATGCCCCAAAGACCCGTTCCCTATGCCGAAAATCGATCAGCTGGTTGATGCCACTGTCGGCCACCCTCGGATGAGCTTCCTCGACGCCTTCCAAGGCTACCACCAGATACCATTAGCCATGGAGGACCAGAAGAAAACTGCTTTTGTCACTCCTATTGGTAACTACCACTATAAAGTGATGCCGTTTGGCTTAAAGAACGCAGGAGCTACCTACCAGAGGATGATGACGAGGATGTTCGAGCCACAGCTGGGCAAGAATATCGAGATTTACATAGATGACATGGTGGTGAAGAGCAAAGTTATAGCCGAGCATGTGAAAGACCTTGAAAGTACTTTTGAGGTTCTACGGAAATACAAGTTACGACTAAATGCCTCTAAGTGCTCGTTTGGGGTAGGGTCCGGCAAGTTCTTGGGATACATGGTCACCCACAGAGGAATTGAAGTCAACCCCGACCAGATAAAGGCCATCAACAACCTCCGAGCTCCTCGGAATCCCAAGGAAGTTCAAAAACTGACTGGAATGACTGCTGCCCTCAATCGGTTCATCTCTAGATCAGCAGACAGGTGTCGCCCCTTTTTCTCTCTACTCAACAAATGGAAGGGATTCGAATGGACTGAGGAATGTGCTTTGGCGTTCCAGCAACTCAAGGATTATCTGTCACGGCCACCAATCATGTCCAGTCCTGAGTCAGACGAGGTACTGTTCGCCTACATCGCTGTAGCTCCCTATGCGGTGAGCCTGGTGTTGATACGGTCAGACTCTGGTGTACAAAGGCCCGTCTATTACGTAAGCAAGTCGCTGCATGAGGCTGAGATCCGTTACTTGCCACTGGAGAAGGCTATCTTGGCAGTAGTGCTTGGCACACGGAAGCTACCTCATTACTTCCAAGCCCACACGGTGATCGTTCTCACACAACTCCCACTCAAAGCTATACTCCGAAGTGCCGATTACACTGGTCGGATTGCCAAGTGGGGTACAATCTTAGGGGCTTTCGATATAAGATATATGCCCCGCACATCGGTCAAGGGACAGGTCCTCGCAGATTTGGTGGCTGAGTTCACGGAGCCCCAGCTAGAAGAGGTGAAGCCCGCGTCGGGCATGGATGAAAAATCAGTTGGCATGGTCTCTCAACGGAACCCCTCCCATTGGGAAGTGTATGTCGATGGCGCGGCAAACCAAAGAGGATCTGGAGTTGGACTGGTACTGATATCCCCCGAGAAAATCATTATCGAGAAATCATTGAGGCTGGACTTTTCGGCTACAAATAACGAAGCAGAGTATGAGGCCCTACTGATGGGGATGACTATGGTCCGTAAAATGGGTGCGAAGTCAGTGGAGTTGTTCTCGGACTCAAGATTGGTAGTAGGTCAAGTACAAGGCGAGTTCGAGGCAAAGGATGAAAGAATGCAGGGATACTTGGGTCGTGTTAAACATCTGCAATCAGAGTTCGAATTTTTCAGTTTGCTGCACATCCCCAGGAGTGGCAACTCACATGCTGACTCTTTGGCCACGCTAGCCACCTCTTCGGCACAGGACCTGCCGAGGGTCATCCTCGTCGAGGACCTGCACAGGCCTACAGAGACGAAGTCGGGGGGAGTCCAGGTTAACCAGATCAGGGCAGGGCCGTGCTGGATGGACCCTTTAATCAAATTTATCAAAGAAGACATATTGCCCGAAGAGAAGGGAGAAGCCGATAAAGTTCGGAGGAAGGCGACTAAGTTCTGGCTGTCCGAAGACCAGAAACTATACAAACACTCCTATTCGGGACCATATTTGTTATGCGTACATCCCGAGGCAACCGAGACACTGCTAGAAGAGTTGCACGAAGGAATCTGTGGGAGCCACACCGGAGGCAGGTCCTTGGCTCACCGAGCCCTCACCCAAGGCTATTGGTGGCCTAACATGCAGAAGGAGGCACACGAATACGTCAAGAAGTGCGATCGATGTCAGCGCTTCGCTCCAAACATTCACCAGCCAGGGGGAAACCTCAATCCACTGTCTAGCCCATGGCCCTTTGCCCAGTGGGGCTTGGATATTGTGGGCCCTTTCCCCAAAGCTGCAGGAAACAAGAAGTACCTCCTGGTCGGAACAGACTATTTCACCAAGTGGGTTGAAGCCGAGCCACTAGCCAATATCAGAGACGTTGATGTGCAAAAGTTCGTGTGGAAGAACATCGTCACACGGTTTGGAGTTCCTCACACCCTCATCTCGGACAACGGTTTACAGTTCGACAGCAAGGCATTCAGGAATTACTGCAACGAGCTGGGAATTACAAACAGATACTCCACTCCAGCCTATCCCCAGGGTAATGGTCAAGCAGAAGCTTCCAACAAGGTCATACTGAACGGCTTAAAGAAGAGGCTAGATGATGCAAAGGGCAAGTGGGTAGAAGAGTTGCCACATGTGCTTTGGGCTTACAGAACTACGCCCCGCAGGTCCACTGGAGAGACCCCTTTCTCGATGACCTATGGGGCTGAAGCTGTAATTCCTCTGGAAACAGGGTTCCCAACACTAAGGACTAGCTCATTCAGTCCAGCCGACAATGATGAGCAGCTACAGAAGAACTTAGACTTGATTGAGGAAAGAAGGGAGAATGCAATGGTTCGGCTGGCACACTACCAACAAAAGCTCAGACAAGGCTACGACGCTAACGTGAAGTTGAGGCCTTTAGAGCCCGGTGATCTGGTACTGAGGAAAGTTGTGGGCACCGCGAAGAACCCAGCTTGGGGAAAATTAGGACCCAATTGGGAAGGATCATATCGTATCACCTCAGGCGCTGGTATTGGAGCATATTTCTTAGAAGACCTGGATAGTCATGTAATCCCTCGCCCTTGGAATGTAAATAACCTCAAGAGGTACTTCTATTAATCAAGTCTTCTCTTCAATTGATGTACTCATTCTCTGCGTAAAGTTCTCTCAAGTGTTTAAACTTAAATCCAATCATGCCTGTAGTCCTCGGACCAGATGATTAGGGTTAGTTAACACTCATTCACCGTTTTCTCAAGTGTTTAAACTTAAATCCAATCATGCCTGTAGTCCTCGGACCAGATGATTAGGGTTAGTTAACACTCATTCGCCACTAGCTTAAGTGTCTAAACTTAAATCCAATCATGCCTGTAGTCCTCGGACCAGGTGATTAGGGTTAGTTAACACTGTTAGCTCAAGTGTTTAAACTTAAATCCAATCATGCCTGTAGTCCTCGGACCAGATGATTTGGGTTAGTTAGCACTCAGTTACAGTTCTATAGTGTTTAAACTTAAATCCAATCATGCCTGTAGTCCTCGGACCAGATGATTTGGGTTAGTTAGCACTCAGTTACAGTTCTATAGTGTTTAAACTTAAATCCAATCATGCCTGTAGTCCTCGGACCAGATGATTTGGGTTAGTTAGCACTCAGTTACAGTTCCAGTGTTTAAACTTAAATCCAATCATGCCTGTAGTCCTCGAACCAGATGATTTGGGTTAGTTAGCACTCAGTTACCGCTCAAGTGTTTAAACTTAAATCCAATCATGCCTGTAGTCCTCGGACCAGATGATTTGGGTTAGTTAGCACTCAGTTACAGTTCCAGTGTTTAAACTTAAATCCAATCATGCCTGTAGTCCTCGGACCAGATGATTTGGGTTAGTTAGCACTCAGTTACAGTTCTAGTGTTTAAACTTAAATCCAATCATGCCTGTAGTCCTCGGACCAGATGATTTGGGTTAGTTAGCACTCAGTTACCGCTCAAGTGTTTAAACTTAAATCCAATCATGCCTGTAGTCCTCGGACCAGATGATTTGGGTTAGTTAGCACTCAGTTACAGTTCTATAGTGTTTAAACTTAAATCCAATCATGCCTGTAGTCCTCGGACCAGATGATTTGGGTTAGTTAGCACTCAGTTACAGTTCTATAGTGTTTAAACTTAAATCCAATCATGCCTGTAGTCCTCGGACCAGATGACTTGGGTTAGTTAGCACTCAGTTACAGTTCTAGTGTTTAAACTTAAATCCAATCATGCCTGTAGTCCTCGGACCAGATGATTTGGGTTAGTTAGCACTCAGTTGCGGTTCTAGTGTTTAAACTTAAATCCAGTCATGCCTGTAGTCCTCGGACCAGATGACTAGGGTTAGTTAACACCGATGCGGTTCGTGTTTAAACTTAAATCCAGTCATGCCTGTAGTCCTCGGACCAGATGACTAGGGTTAGTTAACACCGATGCGGTTCGTGTTCAAACTTAAATCCAGCCATGCCTGCAGTCCTCGGACCAGATGACTAGGGTTAGTTAACACTCGAGTACATACGAATTCTATAATCCTTGAACCAAGCGACAGGTTAGTTAATACCCCCGCGCGGCCCGCGTCACTGGGGCTTAGTGCTAAAACTCCTAATCGCGTTTAAATTGTTTCTAATTTATAAATGCTTCCCCTAGTTGTGTTTAGTTTGAAGCCGAGGAATAATAATTTATGTTTAACTTGAAAAGATATGCAAATCATCATTAACTCTTGCTAGGCCTATCCTTTTCAATATTAGTTTTGGTTACTTACACCATAAATATGATGTATCAAGCAGATTCATTTGCATTATTTGGTTACAAGTGCAATGTACAGTTGCATATGACAGTAGTAATTAGTAAGACAGGTATTTAAAACATCATAGACAAGTGAAAATCTATTTCATAAATAAAAGTATGGTTTACAATTCTTCGGATAAAACAAAAAAAAGCACAGGTGCAAAAGGTAAAGGCCCTATGTCTACTCTTCTGCTGAAGGAAGCACGGGGTCAGCAGCCTGGCCTATCCGAGCAGTTGCGTCAGGGGCTCGGTCCTTGGGCTCAGAAGGAATTTTCTCTTCGCCTGACCCTTGGCTTTTCTCTTGGGCTGGTTCAGTTGGCTTATCCTCGCCGCTTGGCTGACCAGTTTCCTTGCTTGCACCAAGAGTGAGTGGAGGAGCATGGCTGACCGAAGTTGGCTCCGAAGCCTCTGGAAGCTGTGGAACAGGAGGGAGATCAGTTCCTGGGAGCTCTCGGATATCAGGATCATAGTATACGCTCCCAGGTAGCCTCAGCTCCGAGTCGGCAGGGACTCCAGCTGCATCCAGGGCTTTGCCCCAACTTATGTTGCAGTAATCTCGGCTGACCGAGGCGAACTGCTCTAGAAGCTGGGACGTGGCCGTCTCTACTCCCAGCTGGTAAGCTGTCTTCTTTTCAGCCTCGGTCGCCTCCTGGGCCAACTGGGTTTTCTCCTCGGCATATCGGACGCTGTCTTTGGCTCTTCGGAGTTCATCCCGTAGCCCGTTCACCAGCTCCCTCTCGGTCTTCAGATTGGCCTCTGCCGCCTTTAGCAACTTACGCTGGTCCTCAACCTGCTTTTCAACATTCTTTATCCCAGCGTCAAGGCTTTTCTTCTGGCTGGTCATCTCCGCGAGCTCCCCGGACAGACGGGTATAATCGTCCTTCAGTTTGCCCAGAGATTTCTCCGCCTCGTCTCGGGAGCAGAATGCCGCCTGGGTTTCTAGGCGATTCTTCTTGTCCCACTCCTCGGCTACGTAAATCTGCTGGGTGACCTGCATGATGGAAACTCTAAAGGTCAAACACAAAAATGGGAGAGGCAAAAATCAGTGAGTCAGCTAATCGGATTGAGGTTACTTACGATGGCTAAATCCCTCTTGAGGGATCGAAAGAGCTCCGCCTGGTTGAAGCGCCTGAAGGACTCCATGTCATGAGGGAGGAGAAGTGGTTGCTGCAGGGCCTCAGCAACGTAGCCGGCCCTCCCTCCATCATAATTCCTGAGGGAGGTCTCCCAGAGGATTGGAGCGCCCTCCAACTCCAATTTTGGAGACCAAACCCGCGGTCCCCCTCCTCCTCGGCGTACCTCTGCCACCGTGCCCTCGTCTCGGCTTTCAGTAGACGGAGCCCTGCGACTTCGGTTGTCCTGTGCCACCTTTTGCTGCTTGGCCCCCTTGGTTGGTGGCACCTGTTTTTCCTCAACCTCAGTGTGGGGTCTTTTCTTCTGCAGTTTTAGCATGGGCTTCAAGTTGGGGTCAGGGATCTGAGCAGGCACCGGAGGAAGTGTTACCACCGTCTTAGATGTCCCAGCATCTTTCGGGTCTGACTTTTTGCCTCTCCCCTTCATCAAATTCCTCAGATCCATATCTTCGTCCGAGGAGTCTTCTAAATGAGCGGCTAACAAGTTAAGCTGGGCGCCTGACTGCTCGTAGGCCTTTTCCTCGGCGTCTGAGATCTCTACCACCTGGTTTACCCTTGAAGCCTCTCCCTCAAACTGAAATTCGTCTATCTGTTCTTCTAGCGACGAAGTAGAAGAGCCAACCCCCTCACCTTCAATCGCTTGTCCGAAGGGAACTTGCTGGAGTGGTTGGACAAGGGGAGGTGCAGCCCGAGGAATTGGACGGGGTACAGGTTCAAGATCGTCTGGCGCCAAGAAGCCCTTCCGACCAACGTCGATGCGCGCAAGGCGATGATCTCCTTGGACGATTGCGTTGCCGACCGGTTGAAAACCCTTTGAATTCGCTTTATATCCAAGAATAAGGGGAGCAGATCGTAGTTGCCCGTCCTCGCTCACGAAGATCTCCGACCTTAAAAGGTAGTTGAGGGCAACGATATTCGTTAGGCTGAGCTGAGGAGAAACTTGGTTCTTATCTATTGCAAGTAAAAAGAAAAAATGGTCAGAAGCTCAGAAATAGCGACCGAAGAGAAATCAAAGACAGATAAAAGACGGGAGCCCTAAGCCTATGGTCAGTGCGCCTAAATCTACATGTCACACCTGGTTTCCCAGGCTTGGTAGGGCAACCAGGGCCGTTGCGCCAGGCGCCCGAGACGATCACATAGTCGTCTTTCATCCCTTTGTTGGATTTGGGAAGGCAGGAAATGAGCCTGACAACATCCGACCGGGATTTTAGGTAGTACCCAACATCTCGCTGGCTATGGCATTCGTACAAATGTACCACGTCAAGCCAGGTGAGTCCCAACCCCAAATGGCGCTCAAGGTCCTCAATCGCTCCTAGGATCCTAAACATGTTGGGTGCGCATTGCCAGGGAGTAAGTCTATGGTTCCGAAGATAGGCAGTGGTGATGGGACCCATGGGGATTGTCATTCCCCCTTCTTTGAAGGCGATGAGGGGGATAACCACTTCTCCCGTCTCCCGGTCTGTTAGTATTTTTTCTGGGGGGCAATACCTCACGCCCACGTTAGGGGGTATGCGGTACGCGGTCCTAAACGCCTCTATTTGCTCAGGGCTATCCATCATGTACTCGAGTTTCCCCATGGTACTTAAGTGAAACGGTTGGCCGAAGAGAAAGCTAAAAGATTCGGTGGGCGACGACTTACAAGGGCCGGACCGGAGAAGCGACGGCAGGCTCGTAGGAGGACTCGTGAGGATTCTGGGTAAGATTGGCACCGGCGACTGAGAGATTTGGACGGAGAGATTTGGACGGAGTGAGGAGTCTGTTCTTGCTGGAGCGTCTGAAGATAGGAAAAGTGAGGAGGAAACGATTTCCTCTGAAGCTTTATACGGGGTCAAGCGAAGGGTCAGGGGCATTCCCGCCCAAGTCATGAAGAAAAACCACAGCCATTCGATCAATCAGCCACCGTTGGATGCGAAGGACGAAACGTCACCTGGTGCAGTTAATGCAGCGCCTTGGGAATAAGGAAACCGCAGCGGCATTAATGAGGCGTCAGCTCCCACGTTCACACACGTGCCAGCTCGGTTCTGCGTGTCTCCAAGTTCTTGCTCCGTGGCAAGTCAAAATCCTACTTTTTCTCCTCGGATGCGAGGGAAAAACTACAATTTCGAGGGGCTATTGTGGGGGAGAAAAGCCCAACCCAACTTATTGGGCCCAAGGCCCTATCCGAGGACCACTGATCGTCCGAGGAGACCAGGACGCAGTCAGGCCCATGTGAAAGGAGAATGTCCGCAGATGAGCACGTGCACTGTCCGAGGAGATGCTCATACGTCCGAGGAGACCAATACCCTCGGACCCGACGGGGTTTTTGTCCGGCACGTGTCAAGCGATCTGTTTGACAAGTGTCAAGGGAGAAAAGGGACCTCGGACACACAAGGAGGTGACAGGAACAGAGAAATATCAAGGAGACAGACTTCAACCACCGCATTCAATGCACTGCACTTACCCTCCTGGCCGCATTTATGTGGAGAAGACCCCTGAACAGTGCATCCTCAGCTACCGCCACTCAGACAGGGCTAAAGGGGGAGTGTGATGGGACATGCACTCAAGTGGGCGCCCAGATGGGGAACAAGTGGACGGTGGAGATGTAGAAAGGCAGCACTATATAAGAGAGAGAGAGGTCTCTGATAGGGGGATCGAGAATTAAGAGAGAGAAAAGAGCATATGATTTTACTGTAGCTCCAACATTTGTAACCTAAGTCCATCAATGAAAATCACCTCCTCGGACGAGACATTCACCTCTGTCCGAGCACGTATTAGTTCAAATCTTCCTATCATCAGTGCCGTTTAATACTGTTATTTTTCATTATTAGCCTAGCTCTTTCACCCACTCTCTACAAATTTATTGTTTTGGGTTCAGTGGGCTCCAAATCCACACCTCCTTGGGCTTGGGCTGCAGAATCTGACCCTACAATATATATATATATATATATATATATATAAAACCGAAGCTTTTGAAGCTCCCACAATTTTCCACGTCACTACTATTTTCTTTTTCTTTTTATTTTAGATTCTTTTTATTCTAGGTTTTATATCTTATATATTTATTATTTCTCTTCAACGTGTAATTATCTTTTCAGTGTTACAATAGTTTTTTTTTTTTTTTTTTTTGAGAAAGAGTGTTACAATAGTTTAGTTTAAGTAAAACTCTATTAGATATATTTTGTTGGCCTCTCCAGAGCTTATCACATCATTATTATTATCTATATATAATATAATATTGAAGATTAAAAATTAATTATAATTTTTTAAGATACCTCACGTTAGAATTAAAAAAAAATGACTCACTTTAGGTTTCAAAAAAAAAAAAAAAAAAAACTCACATAACACGTTAGAATTTAAAAAAAAAAAAAAAAAAAAAAAAAAAAAAAAAACTTTAGGATTAAGAAAAAAAGAGAGACTCCTGGTAGGACTCTCTCTTCTATCCTTAAAACCCTAGCAATTACCATCTCAAAGATTAAAAAAATAAGAAGAAGAGAGACTCACGTGTAAAAAAAAAAAAAACTTAGGTTTTTTCTTTTTTATTTGCTTTCATATGTGCCTGAAATTTTCATTCTATCTTATTCTTTTGTTATGTTTAGAATTGATTTTCTTTTAAGTATTTGGGTTAATCTCTATATTTTGATAGTGTTTTTGTGGGTTTGGTTTTTGGGTTGAAATTTCTAATAATTATTTTATATTGTATATGGCAGATGAAGCATCTCTATTTTTTGGAGAAAAATCAAAACTGCAACCTATGTCTTCCAACCCAAGGAGTGGTAAATTTTTATTTGGTATATTATATATGAATTTTTTGAATTTGAAGGGTTTTGTTTGGTTTTGAAGTAGAATTTGGGGATTCTATAAAATTTGGAAGCTTTAAGTTTTGGGGTTTTTGGTATTTGCGTCTCAGTAGGTTGATCTTAATTCTTTACCTTATATGTTTTTGCTTTATTAAGAATTTTTATTTGGGTTCATGTGATTTTTTGTTTTCTTAATTAAAGTTTTGATTTTTGGTTGATTAATTATTTGTTTGGATTCAACGTAAAAGATAATGGAATTAGGTGTTATAAATTTGATAATGTTCCATGTTTTGAATTGTTTATATTGTTATTACTACGACTAAGTAAGATTTGTTTATATCTTTGTAGTTTATATCAGTTTTGAGTGTGTGTATATATATAACTTTTGGGAATTTTGCTTTATTAATTTAAGAATTGTAAATTACTTTGTAGGTTTCAGTAACTATGCACCTGCAGTGAGATGTTGACAATATAAGCATATATATATGGTATTAACATTTTATAAAAATCTTTCTTACAACCCAATAACATTCTACGTTAGACAACACTTCTAAACTATAGAAAAGCATAGAAGTTAAATATTTCTTCCCATTGTATTTTATTTAATTATGACAGATCTATTTTTTTTTAAATGCTAACTAGCAAAATGTCTATAATATGCATATTATTAACCCAATTTTCTATTTCTAAATTTCTTAGATTTTATTATATCAATCTTTTTTTCTTTTAAATTCTTGGTGGGCAAATCAATCTCTCATTAATTCTTTTACCTTAACGTGATGTTGGTTAATTGTCCTTTTATTTAACTATTCCGTGCATCGCACGGGTTAGCGACTAGTAAATAAATAAAAAGAAAAAAATTTAATCCCTGACTTTGTAACACTGAAGCCTGATATTCCGTTGAACAACCAGTCCAAGTTGAAGTTAGTAAGGAAAAAAATTTTGGTTAGACATGAACCAAAATCCTTGTCCCATTAACCGTACCGTGAGTCTGGGACTATTATTATTAAGATAATGACAAACAGCCCCTCACAATTTGCTGCAGAGGACAATAATAGCAAAGTGTGTAAAATGTGTGGTACAAAGCATTAGTGACGTTCATACTTGTCTGACGTTGAGTGGATTTGTGGGTGCTAAATTATTGCTCAAAACTCTAAACTCGAAACCTTCTTCCTTTCACACGTGGCCCACTTTCTGAAGATCACTCGGCCCCCTTCTTTTAAATTAATGCTCAATAATTGATATATCTTTATATCTCTATCACAATAAATCAAACTGTACACAAATCAATGGTGTATTCACATGTTAGTTTCTTAAAAAAAAATTCCTCCTCTTTTTTTTTGCGTATTAAAGTATTAAAATACTTAGTATTTAAAAAAAAAAAATTAATAGTGTATTCACATGTACTAATGAATTTTTAGGCTACGCTATAAGGTTATGGTCAACTGGACTCTACTTCTCCTTTCACTCCTTCAATCTAAACTGGTTACAATCATTGATTTGAAACCTCTTATTTCATACAAGGAAAAAAATTCAATTGAATCATCTGAGATTCTACATGATTCTTGCTTTTACCTGAGTTTTGCAAATTATAAAATGAGAAATTATCAAATTTGTGTTTGAGGTGTTTGGGAATGCTGAATTGAGGTTCGATACTTTAATAAGAAAGGAATTTTACAATTCCATTGTATGATTGTTATGTATTTTTCGTAACTTCATATACATTCCTTGTGCATGTCTTTAATCTAAATCATTAATATCATTAAACATTCTAAATTTGGTATCAAATATTAAATATTATTAATTACTATTTGATCCACAAAGCTATCTTTTACTAAAAATTTTAAAATACAAAAACTTTAAAGTTATATTTTTGATAGATGAGATAGTTATTTATCTTTGATTATCTTGAAATTTGCAAATAGATATAAAAAATAAAAAATAAAAAAGATATAACCCTACACTTCAATAAAAATAAAAAATAAAATAAAAATTGAGTGTTGTAAAGTCAACTCTCTCTCTCTCTCTTTATATATATATATATATATATATATGTATGTATCAACTAAAATATTAAATTTATTATAATGGCTGAAATATTACACCACTCCCATAATTTTTTGGGTAAATTATATAGGTTTTTTTTTTTTTTTTTTTTTTTTTTTTGAGAAAGGGTAAATTATATAGTTGAACCCTATTCTTTATATCATATTTCAATTTAGTTTTTAACCTTTTAATTGTGTCAATTTGACCTTTAACTTTTCAATGTCGTGCCAATGTTATCCCTTGGATGAAAAAATCTAAGGGCATGTTTGGTAGACTATAATAGATACTGTAATGTAATAGTTATTCCTATGGTTTATTTATTCTTTAGTTTTGTTATGTTTTTATTACAAAGAATAGCCATTCCTTATGAATAACTATTCTTCAAAATGAGGAATAACTTTGAAAAGAAAATGAGAAATAACTATTCATCTTTAAAAGGTTGTATTAGCTACTCCTTAGTAAGTACAATAATTTCAAAACTTAATATATTTTCAAATAAACAAACTGTCCATATACATCTAAAAATTATAAAAATAAAAAATCATAAAAAATAACACACATCTCTCTTAAATTTAAAAATAACAATTTTTAAGGAGATATAATTGTATGAATAAGATATTTTCTAAAATAATTGTTAAGTTTCATTCTAATGTTATAACTCACAACCAAACTAATGAATATGTTTAGTTTTTTTTTTAGAGAGTTTCAACCTATGGCGTCCGCTCCTGATAATTGCTCTTTATTATCAGACCAAGACACCAATCAGTTTTTGGTGTAGGCGAGGATTGAACTCCAGATCTCTTATACAACTATTAGAGACTTTACTAGTTGAACTAACTGGAACCCACAATGAATATGTTTAGTTATTACATTAGAACACACTTTATTACTAGTAATAAATATTATAATTCATGTCGTAATTTCCATTTAATGTACCAAACGTACCCTAATGTGTTAAATGGAATAATAAAAAATTATTTTTCCTGTCAAATCAATTGCCAGCTGTACAACCATGTTAGATTAAAAACAAAAAACAAATTTTATGTTCACACGTGAGTCATATTACATCTCCTTAAAAGTTTCTAAAATTTCTAAAATCCCTAAAACCCAGCCCCACTGACTGAAAAAATCGTAATGCAACTGGCAAATCCTAAAGCTAATGGTAGGAACAACAACATTATCCTCGTTGATCAACCTCAACGTCACACCCCTTCTCTCCTCGCTCTCACCATCTGCACATTTTTTCGTTTCTTGTTGAAATCGTGATGCATCAAAGAAGGAAACAAGCCAAACAAAAGAAACGAAAAAAGGTTTTTACTTAAAAAATGAATTTGGCTCATCCTTTGTGACTTTGTTAAATACTTGGAGAAATTACACTTTATCATCCTAAATTATGCACTAGATTACACTTTGCACCCTAAACTATCCAATTGCACATTTGCACCCTAAACTATCACACTTTACACCTAGGTGTTATTTTTGCTATTATATTTAACAGAATCATGTTGCATGTGATAAGCACATGCTTCTTGCTTAGGTGGAACAAAGTTAAAAGATTGAAACACCCTTCTCCAAAATCAATTAAAACAAAACTCATCCTCTTCCCCATATTCAGTTTCAAAATATTTAAATTTACCTCTCTGATTCCATGGCAGAATTTATTCACAGTACCCTATCCACCTTCCCCTAATCATTGTTTGTTTTGTTTCCATCGTTAGAACCTTTACCTCTCTCTCACACACCCACCATCTAAAAAAAGGTTTCCCCCTAATATGTTGCTTGTGTTTGAAAAGGACCTTGACACAAAGGAATCCTTAACGTTGGAATCTTTGAATGACAGTCCAGGCCCATATCAGTGGAAAAGCTCTTTTCTTATTTTTGAAGCCACACAGACCAGAATATTTCTCTTTTTTTTTATATTAATATAGCTGATTCTTCCATTTGAGGTGGGTTAAGGTCAATCTTTGAAGATTTGTTCTATATAGTTTTTCAATATATCAATAATACATTATGTGGCTCAGTTTTCCAATCTAGGCTTAGTTTTGAGGGTCAAAAGGAGGCATTTGGAACCGTCTGTCTAATGATGAAAACAAAACAAACAATGATTTGGGGAAGGTGGATGGGGTACTGTGAATGAATTCTGCTATGGAATCAGAGAGGTAAATTTAAATATTTTGAAATTAAATTTGGGGAAGAGGATGGGTTTTGTTTTAATTGATTTTGAAAAAGGGTGTTTCAGTCTTTTAACTTTGTTCTACCTAAGCAAGAAGCATGTGCTTGTCATATGCAGCAAGATTCTGTTAAATATAACAGCAAAAATAACACCGGGGTGCAAAGTGTGATAAGTGTGATAGTTTAGGGTGCAAAGTATGATAAGTGTGATAGTTTAGGGTGCAAAGTATGCAGTCAGATAGTTTAAGGTGCAAAGTGTAATCTAGTGTATAGTTTAGGATAGTAAAGTATAATTTCCCCTAAATACTTAGATCAGCTTAGAAAATCATCAACGAATAATATTAGAATATATTATAACACCCATGAGAATCAATGCCAATATTAGATGGATTTTTAGCCTTTTAGGGATTTTAGAAATTTTTAAACTTTTAGGGAGATGTAATTTGGATTTTTTTAAAAAAATTTTAATCTAACGTGGCTGCACAGTTGGCAATTAATATGACAAAAAAAAAAAAAATTATTATTCCATTTGACACATCAAATTTTTCCAAGGGTAACTGCATGGACCAAATTGACACAACATTAAAAGGTTAGAGATCAAATTGATATAATTGAAAGGTTAAAGATCAAATTGAGATATGGTGTAAAGGATATATGGATCAACTATGTAATTTACCCCAATTTTTTATTAGATTAATATTTTAAGAGCTCAATCATTGGAGTACATATTCTCTTTGATCTTAGTAATTATTCTACATGCTAAATTTTGTATTAATTAGATGTTATCTACTATTGATCCTGTAGGGTCAATTTTTGCGACCCAAGCCCAAAAGGTTCGGATTATGAGCCCAATGAACCCTGAACAATGAATTTGTAGAGAGTAGGTGAAAGAGCTGGGCTAACGATGAATCAAACAGTAATGAACTGTGGTGTTTGTGAGTAAATTAACATGCAATCATGCTCGGACAGATGCAAACATGAACGTCCGAAGAGGAGTTTTATAGAATGAACGTTGGTTACAATTCTTAAAGCTACAGTAAAGATGTTTTTCTTCTCTTTTTTTTCCTTCTTGCCCCTTTTATCAGAGGCGTCTCCTCCTTATATAGCACCCTCTCCCTTCATCTTCATCGTCCACTTATTCATCATCTAAACACCTACTTGAATGCATGTCCCATCATGTATCTTCTTTAGCCTTGTGTGAGTGGCGGTAGCTGAGATTGTACTGTTCAGGGGTCTTCTCCACATTAATGCGGCCAGGAAAGTAGATGCAGTGCATTTAATGTGGTGGTTGAAATTTGTCTCCTAGATATTTCTCTGTTCCTATCATCCCCAGACGCGCCTGAGGTTCATCTCTATCATTAGACTTGTCAAAAGGGTCACCTAAACTTCCCAGACGTCTGTTTGACCACGCTTCTTCGGATCCGAGGATAATGGCCTCTTCGAACAATTGAATACCTCCTCGGACTATGCTTCATTCTCATCTCTAGGCACGTTTCTTTTACATGGGCCTCTTCTCAAGTACTTTCATCTCTTTGGACAAACAGTAGCCCTCAAATAGGGTCTTAGGCCTAACATATCAGGTTGGGCTTTTCACCCTCCACAGATCCATAAACTCACATTTTACATATAATTTTAAAATTAAATTTTTTGAATTTATACATTTTGTTATGAGATAATCACTAATCTCCATTTTGATATATTTTTTAAAGGGTAAATTACAAATTATATCCCTAAAGTTTGGAGTATCTGAATTATATATCCTGGAGTTTTAGAATTTGGATTTTACACCCTAAAATTTGAGAGTGTTTGGATATTACACCCTAACGTTTCAAAATTTGGAATTTACTCCCTAAATCTTAGGAATGTTTGGATTTTACTACCCATAGTTTGGGGGTATTTAAATTTTACATCCTAAAGTTTTAGAATTTAAGGGTGTTAAATCTAAACGCTCCCAAACTTTAAGGGGTAAAATCCAAATTTTGAAACATTAGGGTACAAAATCCAAACACCCCAAACTTCAGGGGGTAAAATTCAAATTTTGAAATTTCAGGGTATAAAATCCAAACACCTCCAAACTTTAGGAGTGTAATATCCAAACATAGGAGCATTATAATACTATGTATTTTAAAAACTAAATTGCCAGTACTCATTTAATTAAATACTATGTAACAATGTAACATTGCAAAGGATTTTTTTTTTCTTTTACAGTGTTTGTTTTGAATTAAAATGTTTGCTCAAAAGGAAAATATTTTCAGTCAACCAACTCAACCTAGGCAAAGTTGTGTAAAATATTTTACACTACAAATTTTGGTAAAACATTTTACATTTGTTTTTGCATTTCAGTCCCAATAACTCTCATGCTCTCTCCCTATCATGCACTCTCTCCCTTTTAGTTTTCTCTCACAACTGAGCCCGATCTTTCTCTCCCAAAACCTAGCGGCGCCACCCACCAGTGGCACACTCTCCTCCCTCCTCTCTACTCTCTCACGAAGTCATCTGAGTCTAACTGCTGAGCGATGGCTTGGGTTTTTGGTGGCTGCTTTAATCGTTTCGGTGGCTGTTCCGATCTCGCCGTCACTAGATTTGCTAGGTTGTTGGATTTTCATATTAGATTCTTTGTTCATGGGTTTTCTTTTTAGGTTTTTGATATGGTTTTATGGTGTTTTTGTCTTCCTAATATGGATTTTTGGGTTGTTGGTGGTTGTTTTTCGGGTGGTTAGTTGTTGGTTTTTTCGAAGTTGGTGGCAGTTTTTTGAATCTTTGGTGGTGACTGGTGGTGGTTTTGATGGCTGTTTTTTGAATGGTTGGTGGTAATTTGGTGGTTGGTGGTGATTTTGGTGGCTCTTAGGGTGTTTGGGTAGGTGGATGACGGTGGCCGATGGGATAGAATTATAGTGGGTAGGTTTTTGCAATTGTTAGTAGTGGTTGATGGTGGCAGATTTATATTTGCAATGTGTAGACAACAACACTTGCCAAACACTTGCAAATATTTACAGCAAGTGTTAGTAGACTACCTTCTCAAAAAAAAAAGTGTTAGTAGACTATTGCAAAGAATTACTCCTATAATAATTTGAAAATGAGTCTTATTTAGTTATTTATAGTAATATTCAGGTATATTAAAATTTTAATCGATTTTTTTATTTTTTTTTATTTTATAATATGGAAATAACTTACTATGGATAAAGGAGATCACTTGCCCATCACGCTGAAAATCACTCGTTTCTTTGGCCCATAGGCCCACTACAAATCTCTTAATAAAGGCCTAAAATTTTGAGGTTTTTTTTATACCCTCGTTTTGTTGGGATTAATTAACCATATTTGTTATTGGCCCTTTAGTATTTTTCCATCTTCCAAGTAGAACTTTTTTCTCAAATTAAAAAAGAGAAAAAGAAAAAGAAAAAGATAGATCTCCCTTTGTTAATTACACTCCAAACCCGTCTTGGACTTGGAAAGTGTAAACACATGCAAACTCAATTTGTAAACCGACTTCAAGCAGAACTCTGATAGTATCAACATATAAATACCTATATCTGGCTTCTCTTCTTTTAGATTTTTCACAAGCTTAACATACAGATTCTTCTTTAATTCATTGGTTTAATTTCCATGGCCAAGTTCTCCTTTCTTTTCTTTCTTTTTCTTCTCCTTCTTCTTCCAACTCTCTCACAAGCCTCTAAAACAACCAACAATGAACCCCTTCACGTTTCTGCTATCTCAAACGCTCTCTCTAGCAAGGGCTACAACGAGATGTCACTGACATTATTAGACATGACTTTTAAAGCTCTACTATCAACTCAACAGAGCCTCAACACTACAGTCACTGTGTTCTGCCCCACTGACAAAGCCTTCTACTCTTTGAACTACCGACATGATCCATTCACTTTGCTTCAATATCAAACTGCACCATCAAACCTTGACAGAGAGACTCTAGAGAATTCTCTTCCTTATGGGTCCAAAATTGACACCCTTTTGCATGGCCATCCACAAGTGGTCACAAAATTACCTGGTGACACAAACACAACAATCAATGGAGTAAACATAGTAGAGTGGGATATATACCATGATGGGCAAGTGATTCTACATGGGGTTGATGATTTCTTTGATCCTGATTTTCAAATTCTCAAGTTTCCATGGTATGATGGTGTGGGCGTCACAAACAATCAAGAAGACAAGGATTTGGAAAGTGAAGCTGTTTATCTTATATTTTCTGTGTATTCAGCCCTTGTTGTGTTGACATTTGGACTCGTTCATCTTCTGTATGTCTATTATGATGAGTGTAGAGAGGATACAGATGATTATATAGAATACGTTTAGGGTTCATTACTTAGCATGGAAGGTCTTGTTTATTGTCGAGGACAAAGTTCTCGGAGTGGAGATATTTGCAATTAGGGTTTAATTTTGTTTGTCAAATTCTAGCGTATTTCTTGTTTTGCTTGGAAAGCTTTGTATAATGAATTTTTATCTTGCAATTCATTAATTATCGACATAGTTTACTTGAATGAAACTCTATTATCACATCAAGTAGGTTTATTATTATTAATTGTTAAAACAATTGACTTTAGTTAAAAGTCTAATTCCTAAGTTTACTGATCCAACTAAAATTCTATCACAAAAAGTTTCAATAAAATTAACAAATTTTTTTATTTAAAAAAAAAATTTATTTTGACCATATAACATAAAGTTATACCTTTTTTTTTTTTTTTTTTAAATGGAACATATACTAAGAGTTCCATTATGTTTCATGTTATGTGCTTTGTGCCAAGTGACTTAATGCAGCACATATGCTACACGTGGTAGAATTAATGTGATTTCACCATAAGGGTCATTAAATATTAATATGGTCAACTTTATTTTAGGTGAAACTATATTAGAGTTTTAATTGAATCACTAATTAATAAATATTAGATGCACTGAAAAATTTGAAGTTTTTTTTTTTGTTAAGTGAAAAATTAAAATATTAGATGAGACTTAATAAGTATTAGTCTCAAACCATTCTCAAAAAGATGTGATTACTTTCTAATAAAGTATATTTGATAAAATATATTAGATTTTCTAAATTACGCTATCTATTTTGTAAATAATGTAATGTGTCGTTGAAATATATTTCTAATACTTTTTACAAACGGTTCATCCTCAGTGCATCTCTTAATTACTTAAAGATAAAGCAAATATAAGTAAATTCATTACTTATATAAATAAATACAAGACTTTAATAAAATAAGAAAATATTACTTTATTTAGAATTGTCATACTCTCACATTCGTAGAGATGGCAACAAAGTTGCTCATAATTTAGCTAGGCTAGGTTTGATCACACTATATTGTACTGTGTGGATGGAGGATATTCCATCCAACACCTTACCTTTTGTTCAGGCTGATTTGGCCACCCTTTAAATTTATATAATGAGTGTCTTCCTTCTCCAAAAAAAAAAAAAAAAAATACAAATACAAATATTACTATGAGAATATGACATAATTGGACTAAAATTGACTGAAGTGGACCAAATAAACCAAAATAGACCATAGTGAACCAAAATGGATTGAATTAACTGAAATGATTCGCTGATATGGCTCAATAAGAGCATAGCAATAATAAATATTTGACTTCAGCTTTTAGATATTAGATATTATATAGACTAAGATAGTTTTAATTATATTAATTAAAAAATTTTAATTACACATGTTTATAATATTTAGACTATTTTCTAGTTGATTTAAATTTTCTGTAGGTTTCAGTTAGCTCAACTGATAAAATTTCTGATGATTGAGTAAGAGATTTGAGGTTCAATCCCCGCCTACACCAAAAAACCGATTTAGTGTCTTAGTCTGATGACACTAAATTACGAAATTTTCACAGCATCCTTCCTTTTACGGTTATTTGATGACCAACTGAATATGGTCTCCCAAGGCCACTCTGATGGAATAGATGGGACCAATGGAGTCTGGTTTCTCTTTTAACTCCGGTAACTTTCCATAAATAGATGTATATCCAAATTGCCCTGTTATGAAAATATCAAATGAGGACCAAAATAATTAAGAGAGAGATAGAGAGCAATAACTACACAGACTGTAGGCATGACAAAATTACAGAGAGGGACCAACAAGGTCAGGTTTCTAATTAAATTTTGGTACACAGATTATAAAAACCCAACTACTCTTCTGTTGGTTCCAACCTCAGTTAGCACCAGTTGGACACTAATGAGAACTAAGTGAAGTTTGAGGCAAGGGATGACAACCATTTGGAAGCTCATTTGGAACAACACAATTCCTTGAAACACTTTGATAAATCTCACTTGCAATTACAATATCATTAATTTGTTCTATGTTGTAACAAGGATTAAAAAAAAAATCAACATCATATTCAATTATAAATGAAATATAAACTATAAATAACCTACTTAAAAAAGAAAAAAATTCTGGGTCAGGGGCCCTGGGCCCTACCTGTACCCATCCCTGGCCTTGCAAAACCAAAAGGAAAACAAAAACAAAACAAGATTAATAACAATTCAACAATACAAAAGCCAAACGGCAAAAAGCCCAGATGGAAAACTAAAGAATAAGGATGAGACGTACTGAGATTTTTAGTGACAAGAAACGGTGGAGACTTTGAACAAAAGGGAAGAGAAAGAGAGGAAAATCGATGGCTATTATCACTGACATTGAAGGAAAGAAGATTTGGGATGAATAAGGGTTTTTCTTGGGCGTAGGATCTTGTAGGCTTTTCATCTTATGGACCGAAAATTGAAAATTCAAAAAAATAAAATTGCAGGCATGAAGGATTCGAACCAGAGTTGCTTGGCAAAAATATATCGACTTGCCACCATGCTGATTCGAACAAAGTATAGAGATGAAAATTGACCTTTTAACAGCCAATTATGTTCAAATTACACGTTCCAATATTTTATAGGAACAAATACCAAATGGCTTTAGAATGACGAGTTTGTATAAATTTTGCAAAACCCTGAGAGAGAGAGAGAGAGAGAGATAAGTGCTTTGTGGCACCGATAAGTCTTCAACAATGAAAACATTTCATTGCTATTAGGGCTCTCTCAGACTTAGCTAGCAGAGGCTCTGCTGATTCAAATGAGACTCACACTTATCATTGTGGTCGATATGCTAAACTCTCAACGACAAAATTATTTTGATAATTTTTTTAAAAAGGACTGGGTTGTTCATTTTTGGTAAAATCGGTCAATTGTACTTAATTGTTTTTCGCTTTTGTATTGGTAATTTTTGTTATTATGGAAATTTTTTGGGATGTTTATTTTGTTTCAGATGGGTCTAAATATAATAATAATTTTATGAAACAAAATTGCATAGACATTTTAGTTGGGGTAGTTATACTCATGTCAGACATAGTCATTTGACACTTTCGCACACATGGATCTAAGGAAAATGCCTAAAAAATATAAAACCTAGTGTAGTAGTCTTGATTGATGACTATTTCATACTGGATCTATAGTTTCAATTCAAGTGTTTACTAAAAATTTTTAAATTGTCAACAATCTTTGTATTGGATTTTTTGCATAACTTGCTAATTGTATAGTCACCCAACCTTAGACACCACAATAAACACACAGCTGTGATTAAGTTGCAGATGTTGCATAAGAATAATTAGAGAGTACATAAGGTTATACATCTTCGGTTTTATAGTATATATTGATGATACACAGAAAATCAGTAGGTTGAATGCTCTAAGCTTCAATGGGCTTGAGATTGCTTGGAAGGCCTGAAAAGAAAGAAGCACAAGATCAAAGGTGATTGGGGTGAACCGGCTAAGAACCCTCCGATACTTAAATTAGTTTTCTCTCTTGAACTCAGGAATTCCAACTCTATAAGTGATGAAAAACTTACTTTGATTTCATATGGCTAAGTCTTTTTATAGTGAGCTTTGGAGTGGTTACTTTGATTTCAGACTTAACTTTTACAACTGCCATCAAAAGTTAAGAACTTAGTGGGAAGTTAGAGCAATGAATAAGAATTTTGCTCCTACTTCAGAATAGTAGAACGTGGTTTGAATCATAAGCTTTTGTATATAGATTTACTTTGAAAATTTCTAAGTGTTTGGCGGTTGTCTAGGTGACTCCATACTAAACGACCTTCTTGCACTTGGATGACCTTTCTGGTCTTGGACGACACTTTGGACGAATTGGAGATGTCTAATTTTGGTTCACCATCATATATAAATAATAAAAATATAAACATCAAGAAAATGACCTCAACTATGTTATTTTATAGGGAGGTATGCCCCTGAATGTGATGGAAGCTACCAAGGGAGATACGTAGGAAGTTAATTGGTATATTCAAATATTTGTGGAAGAAACCAAGATAATTCTAGCTGACTTTTTTTTAGTGAACAAGAGTAATTATTGTGGTTGGGCTAATTTCAAGGGATGCTTTTTTTTTTTTTTGGTTTTCAATTTTAGATCTAAATTTTTTAATAACTTTAAAAAAATTACTATTGTGATAAGCGGTTATTAATAAGTAAAAAAGTGACCTCAGTGATAAGCCCAAACGTAAAATTATGGTCAAATGTGATATTGGTAGTGCTTATTGTGACGATTGAACTGTCAATTGTAAGGGGGAAAAAAAAGGATATCACCGAATGTGACAAAAATATGGTCAGAAGTAATATTGGTATTACCCAATGTAATAATGGAACAGTCAAATTTGAGAATAAAAAAATAGGGTACCATTGAATGTGACAAAAACAGAGTCAGATGCGATGTTGGTACTGCTTAATGTGATAATGGAACCATCAAATGTGAGAAAAAAAATAAGGGAACCACCAAATGTGAGAAAAGAACTGTCACATGTGATGTTGGAACGACACAATATAAGGATGGAACCGTCAAATATGAGAAAAAAAAAAGTAAGGGAACCACCAAATGTGAGAAAAGAACTGTCACATGTGATATTGGAACAGCACAATGTAAGGATGAAACCGTCAAATATGAGAAAAAAAGTAAGAAAATCACCAAATGTGAGAAAATAGCTGTCACATGTTACAAAACTAGAACAGATGCGATGTTGGTACTGCTTAATATACCAATGGAACCATCAAATTTGAAAAAAAATAAAATAAAGGAACCACTATATGTGACAAAAGAACTGTCAAATGTGATATTGGAACTACACAATGTGATAATGGAATCTTCAAATGTGAGAAAAAAAATAAGGGAACCACCAAATGTGATAAAAGAACTGTCAAATGTGATGTTGGAACTGCACAATGTGAGGATGAAACCGTTAAATGTGAGGAAAAAAATAAGGGAACCACCAAATGTGACAAAAATACTGACACGTGTGATGTTGGAACTGCACAATGTGAGGATGGAATCGTCAAATATGAGAAAAAAAGTAAAGGAACCACCAAATGTGAGAAAAGAATTGTCACATGTGATGTTAGAACTGCACGATGTAAGGATGAAACTGTTAAATATGAGAAAAAAGTAAGGGAACCACCAAATGTGAGAAAAGAATTGTCACATGTGATGCTAGAAATGCAAAATGTGAGGATGGAACCGTCAAGTGTGAAAAAAAAAAGTAAGGGAACTCCCAAATGTGACAAAAGAACTGTCACATGTGATGTTGGAATTGCAAAATGTGAAGATAGAACCGTCAAGTGTAAAAAAAAAAAAAAAAAAAAAGTAAGGAAACCCCCAAATGTGACAAAAGAACTGTCACATGTGATGTTGAAACTACACAATGTGAGAATGAAACCGTCAAATGTAAGTAAAAAGTAAATGAACTACCAAATGTAAAAAAAGAACTGTCACATGTGATGTTGGAACTGCACAATGTGAGAATGGAACTGTTAAGTGTGAAAAAAAAGTAAGGGAACCACCAAATGTGAGAAAAAAACTATCATATGTGGTGTTGAAATTGCACGATGTGAGGATCGAACCGTCAAATGTGAGAAAAAAAGTAAGGGAACCACCAAATGTGAAAAAAGAATTATCACACGTGATATTGGAATTGCACAATGTGAGGATGAAACCGTCAAGTGTGAGAAAAAAGTAAGGGAACCACTCAATGTGATGAAAGAACTATCATATGTGATATTGAAACCGCACAATGTGAGTATGGAACTGTCAAATGTGAGAAAAAAAAGTAAGGGAACCACCAAATGTGAAAAAAAAAACTGTCACATGTGATGTTAGAACTACACAATGTGAGGATGGAACCGTCAAATGTGAGAAAAAAGTAACCTGGTGTAGCAGGTTACTTACTAGTGGGTACCATACCCCCCCATTTTTTTTGGGGGTACCGTAGAATTACTCCTTTTGCAAATTTTCAATTTCCTTTACAAATTGAGTTTTGAGAACAGATTTGTTTTCTGTCCATTTTGGGTTGCCAAACAAATTTTTTAGTCTTAAAAATAGAAAATTGTTTTTGGAAACAGAAAATAAGAGAAAAAAAACAGTTATCAAACATACCCTTATTTATCTTTGATTATCTTGAAATTTGGAAATAGATATAAAAAAAAAAAAAGATATAATCCAACAAGGGATTTGTCAAACACTTCAATAAAAATAAAAAAATAAAAAATTTGAGTGTTGTAAAGTCATCTCTCTCTCTCTCTCTCTTTTATATATATATATATATATATATATATATATATGTATATGTATCAGCTAAAAAATTAAATTTATTATAATGGCTAAAATATTACAGCACTTCATAATTTTTTGGGTAAATTATATAGTTTAATCATATTATTTATATCATATTTCAATTTAGTTTTTACCTTTTAATTGTATCAATTTAGCCTTTAACTTTTCAATGTCGTGCCAATGTTATCCCTTGGATGAAAAAAATCTAATGTGTTAAATGGAATAATAAAAAATTATTTTTCCTGTCAAATCAATTGCCAGCTGTACAACCATGTTAGATTAAAAACAAAAAACAAATTTTATGTTCACACGTGAGTCATATTACATCTCCTTAAAAGTTTCTAAAATTTCTAAAATCCCTAAAACCCAGCCCCACTGACTGAAAAAATCGTAATGCAACTGGCAAATCCTAAAGCTAATGGTAGGAACAACAACATTATCCTCGTTGATCAACCTCAACGTCACACCCCTTCTCTCCTCGCTCTCACCATCTGCACATTTCTCGTTTCTTGTTGAAATCGTGATGCATCAAAGAAGGAAACAAGCCAAACAAAAGAAACGAAAAAAGGTTTTTACTTAAAAAATGAATTTGGCTCATCCTTTGTGACTTTGTTAAATACTTATATCAGCTTAGAAAATCATCAACGAATAATATTAGAATATATTATAACACCGATAAGAATCAATGCCAATATTAGATGGATTTTTAGCCTTTTAGGGATTTTAGAAATTTTAAAACTTTTAGGGAGATGCCCGTTTAGTAATGTTGTTCTAGTAACGTTGTTTGTATTTTTTGAAAATACGTATGGGTGAAAAAGTGTGTAAAAATATGTGTAATGTTGTTTAAAAACTGAAAACAGGTGTTTAAACACATGTACCTAACAGACCCTATGTAATCTGAATCACGTGTGAACATAAAATTTGGATTTTTTTTAAAATTTTTTTAATCTAACGTGGCTGCACAGTTGACAATTAATATGACAAAAAAATATTTTTTTATTATTCCATTTGATACATCAGATTTTTTCATGAGTAACTGCATGAACCAAATTGACACAATATTGAAAGGTTAGGGACCAAATTAACATAATTAAAATGTTAAAAACCAAATTGAGATATGGTGTAAAGGGTAGAGATTAACTATGTAATTTACCCTAATTTTTTATTAGATTAATATTTTAAGAGCTCAACCATTGGAGTACATATTCTCTTTGTTCTTAGTAATTATTTTGCATGCTAAATTTTGTATTAATTAGATGTTATCTACTATTGATCCATAAACTCATATTTTACACATAATTTTAAAATTAAAATTTTTGAGTTTATACATTTTGTGATGAGATAATCACTAATCTTCATTTTGATATATTTTTTAAAGGGTAAATTGCAAATTACACCCCTAAAGTTTGGGGCATCTGAATTAAACACCCTGAAGTTTTAGAATTTTGATTTTACACCTTGAAGTTTAAGAGTATTTGTATATTACACCCTAACGTTTCAAAATTTAGAATTTACCCCCTAAATTTTAATGATGTTTGGATTTTACTTCCCAAAATTTGGGGGTATTTGAATTTTACATCCTGAAGTTTTAGAATTTAAGGGTGTTAAATCCAAATACTCCCAAACTTAAAGAAGTAAAATCCAAATTCTAAAACGTTAAGGTATAAAATCCAAACACCCCAAACTTCAGGAGGTAAAATCTAATCTCTGAAACTTCAAGGTATAAAATCTAAATACCTCCAAACTTTAGGGGTGTAATATCTAAACATAGAAGCATTATAATACTATGTATTTTAAAAACTAAATTGTCAATACTAATTTAATTAAATACTATGAAACAATGTAACATTGCAAACGATTTTTTTTTCTTTTAAAGTGTTTGTTTTGCAATAAAATCTTTACTTAAAAGAAAAATATTTTCAGTCAACCAACTTAACTTAGGCAAATTTGTATAAAATGTTTTTACACTTGAAATTTCGGTAAAACATTTTACATTTGTTTCTCCCTCTTAGTCCCAATAACTCTTATCCTCTCTCCCTCTCATGCTCTCTCTCCCTCTCAGTTTTCTCTCACAAACCAACTCAATCCTTCTCTCACCCACCAATGCTTCTCTCCCAGAACCTAGCGGCGTCACCAACCGACTAATGCCACACTCTCCTCCATCCTTTCTTCTCTCTCATCACGAAGTCATTGAAATGTAACTACTGAGCAGGCGCTTGGGAATTTGGTGGCTGCTCTGATCTCGATGCCACTAGATTTGCTAGGTTGTTGGATTTTCATATTAGATTCTTTGTTCATGAGTTTTCTATTCAGGTTTTTTATTTGGTTTTGTGGGTATTTTTGCTTTTCAGATATGGATTTTTGGGTTATTGATCTTTGTTTTTTTTTTGGGTGGTTAGTGATGATTTGATGGTTGGTGGTTGTTTTTTTGGTAGTTGGTGACCGTTTTTTGAATCTTTGGTGGTGGCTAGTGGTGGTTTTGAAGAGTGTTTTTTTGAATGGTTGGTGGTAATTTGGTGGTTGGTGGTGATTTTGGTGGCTCTTAGGGTGTTTGGGTAGGTGGATGACAGCGGCCGATGGGTTGGGATTACAGTGGGTAGGTTTTTGCAATAGTTGATGGTGGCTAGTGGTGGCAGATTTATATTTGCAATGTGTAGACAACAACACTTGCCAAACACTTGCAAATATTTACAGCAAGTGTTAGTAGACTATTGCAAAGAATTACTCCTATAATAATTTGAAAATGAGTCTTATTTAGTTATTTATAGTAATATTCAGGTATATTAAAATTTTAATCGATTTTTTTTTTTTAATAATATGGGAAATAACTTACTATGGATAAAGGAGATCACTTGCCCATCACGCTGAAAATCACTCGTTTCTTTGGCCCATAGGCCCACTACAAATCTCTTAATAAAGGCCTAAAATTTTGAGGTTTTTTTTATACCCTCGTTTTGTTGGGATTAATTAACCATATTTGTTATTGGCCCTTTAGTATTTTTCCATCTTCCAAGTAGAACTTTTTTCTCAAATTAAAAAAGAGAAAAAGAAAAAGAAAAAGATAGATCTCCCTTTGTTAATTACACTCCAAACCCGTCTTGGACTTGGAAAGTGTAAACACATGCAAACTCAATTTGTAAACCGACTTCAAGCAGAACTCTGATAGTATCAACATATAAATACCTATATCTGGCTTCTCTTCTTTTAGATTTTTCACAAGCTTAACATACAGATTCTTCTTTAATTCATTGGTTTAATTTCCATGGCCAAGTTCTCCTTTCTTTTCTTTCTTTTTCTTCTCCTTCTTCTTCCAACTCTCTCACAAGCCTCTAAAACAACCAACAATGAACCCCTTCACGTTTCTGCTATCTCAAACGCTCTCTCTAGCAAGGGCTACAACGAGATGTTACTGACATTATTTGACATGACTTTCAAAGCTCTACTATCAACTCAACAGAGCCTCAACACTACAGTCACTGTGTTCTGCCCCACTGACAAAGCCTTCTACTCTTTGAACTACCGACATGATCCATTCACTTTGCTTCAATATCAAACTGCACCATCAAACCTTGACAGAGAGACTCTAGAGAATTCTCTTCCTTATGGGTCCAAAATTGACACCCTTTTGCATGGCCATCCACAAGTGGTCACAAAATTACCTGGTGACACAAACACAACAATCAATGGAGTAAACATAGTAGAGTGGGATATATACCATGATGGGCAAGTGATTCTACATGGGGTTGATGATTTCTTTGATCCTGATTTTCAAATTCTCAAGTTTCCATGGTATGATGGTGTGGGCGTCACAAACAATCAAGAAGACAAGGATTTGGAAAGTGAAGCTGTTTATCTTATATTTTCTGTGTATTCAGCCCTTGTTGTGTTGACATTTGGACTCGTTCATCTTCTGTATGTCTATTATGATGAGTGTAGAGAGGATACAGATGATTATATAGAATACGTTTAGGGTTCATTACTTAGCATGGAAGGTCTTGTTTATTGTCGAGGACAAAGTTCTCGGAGTGGAGATATTTGCAATTAGGGTTTAATTTTGTTTGTCAAATTCTAGCGTATTTCTTGTTTTGCTTGGAAAGCTTTGTATAATGAATTTTTATCTTGCAATTCATTAATTATCGACATAGTTTACTTGAATGAAACTCTATTATCACATCAAGTAGGTTTATTATTATTAATTTTTTTTTGAAAGATATTATTATTAATTGTTAAAACAATTGACTTTAGTTAAAAGTCTAATTCCTAAGTTTACTGATCCAACTAAAATTCTATCCCAAAAAGTTTCAATAAAATTAAAAAAAAAAATTTATTTTGACCATATAACATAAAGTTATACCTTTTTTTTTTTTTTTTTTAAATGGAACATATACTAAGAGTTCCATTATGTTTCATGTTATGTGCTTTGTGCCAAGTGACTTAATGCAGCACATATGCTACACGTGGTAGAATTAATGTGATTTCACCATAAGGGTCATTAAATATTAATATGGTCAACTTTATTTTAGGTGAAACTATATTAGAGTTTTAATTGAATCACTAATTAATAAATATTAGATGCACTGAAAAATTTGAAGTTTTTTTTTTTGTTAAGTGAAAAATTAAAATATTAGATGAGACTTAATAAGTATTAGTCTCAAACCATTCTCAAAATGATGTGTGTGATTACTTTCTAATTTTCTAAATTACGCTATCTATTTTGTAAATAATGTAATGTGTCGTTGAAATATATTTCTAATACTTTTTACAAACGGTTCATCCTCAGTGCATCTCTTAATTACTTAAAGATAAAGCAAATATAAGTAAATTCATTACTTATATAAATAAATACAAGACTTTAATAAAATAAGAAAATATTACTTTATTTAGAATTGTCATACTCTCACATTCGTAAAGATGACAACAAAGTTTAGCTAGACTAGCTTTAATCACACCATATTGTACTATGTGGATGGAGGATGTTTCATCCTGCACTTTACCTTTTGTTGAGGCTGATTTGGCCACCCTTTAAATTTATATAATGAATGTCTTCCTTCTCAACAAAAAAAAAAAAAAAATACAAATACAAATATTACTATGAGAATATGACATAATTAGATTGAAATAGACCAAAGTAAACCAAAATGGACTGAATTAACCGAAATGATTCGCCGATATGGCTCAACAAGAGCATAGCAACAATAATGTTAGACTTCAGCTTTTAGATATTGGATATTATATAGACTAAGATAGTTTTAATGATACTAATTAAAAAAAAAATTAATTACACATGTTTATAATATTCAAACTATTTTCTAGTTGATTTAAATTTTCTGTGGATTCCAGTTAGCTTAACTAATAAAATCTCTAATGATTGAGTAAGAGATTTGGGGTTCAATCATCGTCTACACCAAAAAATAATTTAGTGTCTTAGTCTGATGATAAAAAGTTATTATCGAAAGCGAATGCCATCTGTTGAAACTCTTTAAAAAAAAAAAAAAAAATTCTATAATGGCTTCCTTATATCATGCAATGTCATTTGCCCAAACGATGTATGGTAAATTCAACTAAAATTAAAGATATACAGGATATGGATAAGAGGAAATGCAAACAACCAAGTCTTAATCCCAAATCATTCTAAAAAAAAAAATTAAAAAAAAAAGTCCTAATTCCAAAATTTTGAAATCACAAACACTTTAAATACTTTAGCCAGCAAACCTTATAGAATAATTTTTTGAGGTCTTTTAGTACTTTTGACACCAAGCTCATCACAAATGCAAAATTTACCTTACCAAAAACATAAAATTACGAAATTTTCACAGCATCATTCCTTTTACGGTTATGTGATGACCCACTGAATATGGTCTCCCAAGGCCACTCTGATGGAACAGATAGGACCAATGGAGTCTGGTTCCTCTTTTAACTCCGGTAACTTTCCATAAATAGATGTGTATCCAAATTGCCCTGTTATGAAAATATCACATGAGGACCAAAATAATTAAGAGAGAGATGGAGAGCAAGAACTACAGACTGTAAGCATGACAAAATTACAGAGAGGGACCAACAAGGTCAGGTTTCTTACTAAATTTTTGTACACAGATTATAAAAACCCAACTACTCTTCTGTTGGTTCGAACCTCAGTTTCAACATAAAAACAAATAGAATAGGTGTGCAATAATTGGCACCAAATAAATTCTTTCCTTTTCTGATACTTTCATCACATGCATATCTTTAATATTTAATTTCTCAGTACTGTTGCATCTTTGCAAAAAGGACACATTACAACGTTAACACTGCCACAAATTCATGTGTGCATCCGAGGCCAACATTTTTGCACACAATTACTAGGCCTAATTCAATCGCAAGTCATTGATCAATCATACATCTTTTATTGTAGACATTTCTCTGATTCTAGCGAACACCAATTTTGTGTTAATAGAGAAGTGTTAGCATCAAGGAAGCACAAACACAGACACGGGTACGCATATAAGTATGAAACTGTAACACAAGCAATTTTTGAAAAATTATAATATAATATAGTGGATATGACACCAGTACATCATTCTTTGAATGAGATGTCATAGACTTTAAACATGACCCTCAAAGATCTTTTATCAATTAAACAAAGTCTCAACACTATAGTCACTATATTCTGCCCCACTGGCGAAGCTTTCTACTCTTTGAAGCACCCACAGGTTCCATTCACTTTGCTTCAATATCAAATTGCACCATCAAACCTTGGCAAAGAGACTTTAGAGAATTCTCTTACTTATGGTTCCAAAGTCTCAATCCTTTTGCTTGGCCATCCCCTAGTGGTCACAACATTACCTGGTGACACAAACACATCAATCAATGGTGTAAAAATAGTAGACTGGGATATATACCATGATGGGCATATGACTGTACATGGGTTGAGGATTTCTTTGATCCTGCTTTTCAAATTCCGAGTATCCACGGTATGATAGTAAGGATTTCATGGTTTTTAAATTTAGACCATTCAATAAACCATTAAAGGAAGAGGTTCAAGATTTTGAAGGTTGAACCGAGATTAAACCGTGATGACATCATAATTAATTTAATAATTATTTAAAATATAAATAAATATATTAAATTAGTTAAAATATAAAAATTGGTTAAAATAATCCAATTAAATGTATTTTTCTTATAATATATAATTATTTGGTTACTTATAACTATATATAAATTTATGAAATGAAATACTAAATTGCTAATGTTTTTTTTTTAAATGGAAATACCAATGACTATTGTTTATATATTCAAAAGGGTAATGGGTATAACCATATAAATAGTTAAATACAACTTATATTGCATGCAAACAACGTGGCACAATAGGGACAACACACATTGAACAGAAAGAATATTAAAAATTTATCAACCACTGAAAAAGTAAAACATTGCGCTTTATTAAATATCCTCAGTCCCCACCTATCCCCCACTTCTTTCTTTGCCTCTATTTCGGCATTTTAGTTTCATACCACCATCTTTCTTACGAAAAAAAAAAAAAAAAAGTTTCATAGCACCGCTTCATTCCCCTTTTACTTCGTATTTTCTCATCCACGCCGCTTTTATTCTCTCTTGTATTCTCTAACTCTTCGGTTTCTAAAATTTTCACTTTTGAAATTCTTCTCATCTTTATCTTCACTTTCCTCATTTTATGTTGTCTTCCTCTTTGTTATTCTTTTTGTTTAAGTCCGGTGCTTCTTCTCCACTTTTTATTCTCAGTTTTCTCAACATGACTTTTTGTTTTTGTTGATGATGTACAGGTAAGTTCATTCTTTCTTATTTTGAGGTTTTTCCTTTTTGCTTTTCCTTCTTGTTGTTCGCACACAGAGGGCAATTCTTATCAACAACAACAACAAACCATAGAGTGCAATTAGGGTTCATAATTACTTTTCATTAAGGGTTATGTTACCAAGTGGGTTTATTAATTGTTAAAATAGTTGACTTTAGTTAAAACTCTAATACCTAAGTTTTAAATTATAATGTTACTGATCGATCCAACTAAAATTCTATCTCAAAAAGTCTCAATAAATTTAACATAATTTTTTTATTGATTTATTTTAATTATTTTCACCATATATCATAAATTTCTACTTACATACATTTCACAATGTGGGTCATTGGTGATTAAGATAGTTAATTTTATTTTGGGTGAAATTATATATTTGAAAATCAGCATATCAAGAAACTTGGTCAGTTAATTGTTTAAGTATTGTTACACATAAATCCACATGGCGAGCTTCGAAGTTCGAACCTATCAAATAAAACCAGATTGCAACATAAATAATGGGCTTTGAAATGAATCCACGTTATACGTTTTATATTACGTGAAATAGCATTTGGGTTGCATATTGAAGAGTCAACTTCAACTGAAATTGACTATAAACAAGAAGAAAAAGAAAAAGAAAAAATGCAAACAATCCGAAATTTTTGGAATCACAAACACTACGTAGATACTTTTGCCAGCAAACCTTAAAGAAGAATTGGTTGAGGTTTTTTAGGTACTTCTGAGTTCTGACCACCAAGCTCATCTCAAATGCAAAATTTACCTTAACCAAGAAAATAAAATTACAAAATTTTCACAGCATCCTTCCTCTTACAATTACAAAATTTTCTGAGCCAAGAAAGCTTGGACATCTTCAGTTTAATATAGAATCTCTCCCTAAATGGCCTTTTAAAGTATACATCAAACTCCACCAATCTTAAAAGTTGAGATCGCGGTCCCATCATGGCTTCATTAATCTCTCTTCTCAGGAGCTAATGTACAAAGCTGATAGATTTTCTGTTCCACCCTACCGGTGACCAAACATGTCATATTCCTAATATCACGTCTGCATATCAGCTATACAGCTTCTTTATATTTATGCATACTCTCTCCGTCTTGTCAAAATATATTTGCGGTGGAGGCAAAAAGGGAATAATGAAATCAAATGTATTACATTCTACCCATCATCTTACCCTCAAAAAGAGCTGAACCAGAGGAAGTTAAGAATCACTCAACAGCAGCAGTCCTCTTTTCCATCAATGATTCCAGGAATGCTGCACACAATTTGGTGAGGGGTGGAAGATTATGTGATGACCCACTGAATATCGTCTCCCAAGGCCTCTCTGATGGAATAGATGGGACCAATGAAGTCTGGTTTCTCTTAAACTCCGGTAACTCTCCATAAATAGATGCATATCCAACTTGCCCTGTTATAAAAATATATAGTAAGGACCAAAAAAAAATTGAGAGAGAGAGAGAGCAAGAACTACGAAGAATGTAACCATGACAAAATTCCAGACAGGGACCAATAAGGTCAAGTTTCTCATTAACTTTGGTACACAGATTATAAAAACCCAACTACTTTCTATAGGTTCATAAACAATGATAGCTCAAATATTTTGTGATGGAGTAAGCTCAGGAGTCATCCACAAGTTTCAACCTCAGTTTCAAAATAAAATCAAGGAGACATACATGTTTGCATTGGTACCATATAAATACTTTTTTTAGACATGCATATCTTTAAAATTTAATTTCTCAGTTTACTGGCATAGATTCACATGTGCGTATGATCTGAGGCCTACATTGTGCATACCATTACGAGGCCAAATTCAAAAATCAATAGCAAGTCATTAATTCCTCACACATCATTTATTGTAGACATATAGCAAACACCAATTTTGTGCTAATGCAACAAGGGTTTGAATGCTGAGTAAAAAAGTACCAAAGGATGTACTTTATGGTGGAGTATTAGGACCAGTTGGGAAACTTATCTGAACTAAGTGCAGTTTGAGGTAAGGGATGGCAACCATGTGAGGTATTGAAGGACAAGTGGAACAAGAACCATTCTTTGAATGAAATGTTCCCAAATTTGTATGAAATTGTAACTGATAAAAAAGATGCTTCTATTCACTCAAATTTATGGTGTCAAAATAAAAGGAATTTCAAGTTCATAAAAGATTTTAATGCCTGGGAATTGGAGTCAGTAGATTTCTTCTTTGATACCTTGCTTTCCAAAATCCCAAGGAGAGAGGGCCTGGATCAAATGAGGTGGAGTTTGAATGGAAATGGTAGTTTTCATCTTCGCTCACAGTGTAGGGCATTGAAAGCTCAGGTGATGCATAATTCCCTTGAAAAAGTGTTTGGTGTTCCAAGGCTCTGAAAGTGTTAAGTGTCACTTTATTTGTGTGGATAGTAGCTTGGAAAAGGATTAAAAAATACGATAATCTCATGAAGAGAGAAATCACTTTAGAAGATTGGAAATGCATGTGTAGGTGCAGTGGCGAGTTACTGTACATCACTTGCTGTGGCATTGTGATATTGCATATGCTTTGGAAACATACATTTTCTCTATGTTTGGAGTTCAGTGGGTCTTGCCAAGAAGTGTTGTTGATCGTTTATCTGGTTAGAGGAATTTTTTTGTAAATAACTTTTTTTGTTTGGAATCTAGACCATTTATGCTTGTTGGGGACATTGTGGGGAGAGGAATCATTGCACTGAAGATGTGGAAAACTTGGTGGTTCAACTGAAGATGCATTTCATGATATCATTGGTTGAATGGTCATGTTTTGGGTCCTAGTGATACTCATTCTTTTGTAGATTTTATTGGTTCCCTCTCATTTTGATTGAAATTCACGTTTGTTGTAATTCTTTAGGCTATCTTATCTATACAATCTATGTATACATGAGGCACTTCCTCATTTCCAATAGAGTTTTTTTACCTCAAAAAAAAATCAACATAATGGGGGGTACAATACAATGGGGCTTGAAATGAGCTCTAACTTAAATGACACCTTCAATTCTTGTAACAAGGTGAAGGGTACGGTCCTAAATTCAGGACCCAACATGTTAATGCGTAACTTACCAATAACCAAAAAAAGGAGGGAAGAGGGGCATTTCAATAAGTGTGATGTGACAACTACCGTCAAATTATTTTCCAAGAATATCAGGAGCAATGTGCATCTATTAAAACTTCCATAAGATAGTATACTCTTAACAAAAACAATGAAAGTTCTAGTAAAGGAAACCCCACCTGTTTCTTCAAGCTCAACTAAACCCTTCCTCCTGGCCGTGCTAACCTCATTTGCTTCATTGCTATATGGGTCAAAGAGTACGTACTCATGATCACCATTGACATACACAAGGAATTCTTTTGGTGCATTCCCATCTGAAATATTCTCTTCCAAAAAAGATGGATTTCCTTGAAGAAACGAAAGCCCTCCTCCCTTTGCCTGCCCCAAAAATAAAAGGGAATAAGAAGTGGAGCAGGAATGAGGGCAATTATAATGTAACAGAACATTATGGATGCAAATTACCTTACTACTTACACTTGACATGCTAAAGTATATATAGCAACAACAATTTTAGGCACTTCTTGAATACAATACATTCCAAATATATCTGTTGATATTTTTTTCATTTTGTTCTGTGGTATATGATACTTAATTCTTAAGCAAAGAACGGAGAGAGTGAAGAAAAGGGTGGGGTTGATACTCATTACAAGATTCATTTGAGAATAAGTTGATAATGAAGAAAAAAAGTGAGCCTTTTCATGTATCTTCTTATCATTAGCAATCAATTAGTTTGTCTCTTTAATTTACTAAGGAATAGATCTCTACCATCTTTTTCCTTTTCTTTTATAAGTAATGGAAATTTTATTCAGATCATAAAAAAGAGTCACCCAAGTATATAGGAAGTGATCTCTACCATCCTCTTCTTTGCAACCAACAATTGTTCCAATTGTTTTTTTTTTAATTTATAAAATTAAAAAAAAAAAAAAACAAAATCCTGTTAGTAGCCTGACTTGGTTTTGGCTGATATGTTGTCATATATGTAAAAAATAGATGAAATATATATGTTCATATGTGTAAAAGATTCATTTTTTTTTTTTGATAAGTATGAAAGAGTATAATAAAAAACTGCTAGATGCAAAGGTGCATCATGTGTAAAAGATTCATTAGAGCAGCTGAAGCATATACATGTTGCAATCAGAAATTTCATCACCCACATGGCTGCATGATTTAATTTACCTTATTGCATAAGATTTTGTAGCATACCCATCAATATTCTAAAAGCATCCACCAGTATAATTTGATCACCATCATCATTTAGCCAATGATTCAACCCAGTTACATGAGCTCTCAAGTTGACAAATAACTCATTTTATTGATTTCTAAATCTTACCACTAATTTGTCTTCTTCATTTTCTTTTTATAGGGTTAAAGGGTAAAGATCACACATAAATTCATGCATTCAAAATTCCTTTAAAAACTATAAATAAACAGCTTTTAATGCAACATAGAGGTCTATCGCATTGTCAATGAAACTAAAATATATAGCTGAGTCAAATAGTTTTAATGGATTTTGAGAAAGCCTCAATGCAAACATTTTGATTTTTTACACTAGTTTGATAGTAGACTCTACCAGATTGTGAAAAATCAATAAGATTCTCACAAAGCAGATGGAAGGGGCCATAGCAAACAGAATGTACCTTTCTTACGGACCAGGTAGCGACAGGAACAGGATCCATGACATTGAATAATAGGATTGCCCCATCTCTTCCTTGAGACATTGATTCATTAGATTCCGTACACATAGATGATTCAGGAAGAAGGGAAAGAACTGCAAAAGACAACAGATCCACCGCACATGCTACAGCTGCATAAAATATACATGGCAACATCACAACAATGGGGTGACCTTTCTCGCAACTAAAAGGAACATCCAGTAAATGGAGAAATAAGCAATGGGCCACATTATAAATTAAGATGGCCAAAAAAAAAAAAAGGATCAGAATCTGAGACTTAGAGCTACAGCTTATTAGAAAAGTAGAACAATTAAAACTAATAACCAAAAATACTTCCCTTTCTAGTAAAGGGCCACATCATAAATTAAGATTTTTTTTTTTTTTTTTTTTGCTGATAATTTTTGGCCCCAAGGGGAGGAAGAAGGGTAGAGTAAAACTAGTGATCTCTGCTCCATGAGGCACTGTCCCTAGCCAATTGTGCTTAACAAAATTAGTAATCAATCTATAGCGGTCCAACTACCATTCCAAAAATGACCGGAATTTGTAAATAACCACTTATTAACGCAAGGTATTGCCCGGTTCCTAATTTCTGTCATCTGCTAATCAACAGAAGCCTCTTAGGGTTCTCCTTTATCCATTTCCATCCTCCCTTCAGGCTTCAAAAATGCCACCAACCTCCCATCACGTTATATGTCAAGAAAATTCATCTTTCCACAAAAGCATTTCTAAAATTTACAGATGACAACTTTGTCCTGTAATTTTAGACATTATACAAAATCTACACCAACAGTGAAACTAGCATCTTAATTCCCAAATGATTCAAGTAATGGGGTTCTAATACATGGGTATTGGCCCTGTTGGGTGGTAATGTTGAACTCCGCAGTAGTCTTAAAATCACATGGAGAATCATACTATGAGACTGCTCTCAACATGAAAATAAAAGAGGATTTCAAACCTTCAATGTGAAGCCTGTATGACCAAGATAGAGACAATTTTGACATATTCCATACAGAGAGTTGCGGCTTTGGATCTCGTGACACAGATACTAGATACTCTGACTTTCCAGCAAAGGACAGGGTCACAATTGGCTGAAAGAAAAAATAATATGAAAAGATTAATGACAGGGAGAGGCAATTCATAATAGAAAAAATAATAATAATAAATCATGCCGGCAAAAGATGCCTCAACAAGGCAATCCTCTTCCAAATATTGATCTTTTCTTCTCTATTTTGGCTTGGCACTTCATTATTATAATTTTCTTCATTTGGTATGGTTTTCACCTATTAGTTGTGTAAGGTGAAAAAGGTGTTCAAGCTCCAATATGAGACTTAGGCAGTGAGGCCCAGTTAGGTGGCACAGTAATGAGGAAACTCCAACCAAATAATGTAGGAGTCTACAACTCTAAACTATAGTCAACTGCTTAGCCTAAAACTGCATATGTCCACTTTTAGGTCTTAATAAAATTTTTAAAAACAATTATGATCAAATATGAGCTTCACGGAGGTGAAAACGTTGCCATGAATGTAAAGTTTATAGTCAGGTGGAGCTGTAGAAAAGCCACATTTGGGGCTTTTTTGGGAGAGGCTCCAGCTTTTTAAAATTAAAGCTCAGCTGAGTTGAGGGGCTGCTTATCCAAAGCCACAGAAAATGCACAAGCTGCTTTACAAAAATGGAGATAAGTCAAAGCCCCTTTGTTTTACCAAATGAGATGCCAGTAGCTTCTGACCTTTAAAAGCTGAAGCAATTCTGGTAAAGGCACTATTACGTACATGCATAACAAAAAATTATGCATATAAAACAATGAACTCTCTGAAGAAACACAAAGGCAAAGATTGTCATGTTTTTAACAAATTACCGAGAGAGTCTCTCCAATTACAGCCAAAAGGACATTCTTGTCAGGATCCCACAATGTGATAACAGTTTCCGCTGCAACAGCCAGAACAGACCCATCCAAAGAAAATGCGGCCGCTGTCATTGGCTTTTTTCTGCATTGGAAACAATAATCTATCACAAAGACAGCGAATTAAGAGTTTCTATCACCAGATTATGCTGCAAAAACATGCTCATATGTATATGTATTTTTTTTTCTTTTGCTATTTACCCAAGGATCCATATCAATATATTTGACACCATGTTTGGCAAAACAGAGGGTGAGGGAAGAGAAAGAAAGGGAAAGGAGAGCACTTTTTCTTCCAGGTGCTTGGTTTGCAAAGGAGAAAGGAAATGAAAAAAAAAATACTCACATGGATTCCCTTATCTTCTCTCTCATTTCCTTCCAATTTCGGAGGAAAGACAAATGTGGGCCAATGGAAAACAAATCCCTACATTTTTCTTTCCCTCAAATTATCTCTCCAACCAAACAAAGGATTTATTTTATCCACCTTGCGTTTTACCTCCCTTTCTTGCCTTTCCCTCCATCTTCCCCAAAACCAAACATAGTCTTAACTGTTTACACAATCAAGTTTCACCCTACTCTACAAGATCAAATGCAGTGCCCCACCCCCCCAAACCCCAAAAAAAACACCAAATATAATATATATATACACACACAAAAGGAATCAATAGTTATTGAAATATAGACAGAGCTGGGGGTTGAGCTTGTTTCATTTCCAACTGGTGAAGCTGATTGGGCACAAATAAGAACAGTGATGAGGCCTTGGGTGGGTTAAGGCACTGGTCCATGATGGGTGGAAAATGGTGGCGTGGTGGTGGTAGCAGCAGATTTCATTGGTAGGGGAGTGCTGGTTTTCGATCTGATTCAGGTGGATTTTGTGGCTGATTTGGGTTTGATAATGGTCTTATCAAAGAAGGCTTTGAAAAATATTGTATAAATGGTTTTCTGGTGAGTTTATGTTGGATGTTTGCCAATGATTGACAGCAGAGAAGCAGTGGTTGGTAATGGCTTATAAAGTTGGTGGTGATGGGGATTGAGGTGAGATTGTCGGTGGAGCATTTGGGTGAAAACTAGGCTTTAAAGGTTTGAAAGATGGGTGAAGCATTTGGGCAATATTTTTCTTTTGACAGTAACAAGGATGGTGGGATGGTTACAATGGGCAGATTGTAGTGGTTTTGGGAGCAAAGAGGTTGTGGTGATGATGGATGAAAGTGGCATTGTGCAGAATTCTAGGGGCAAGAAACCAAAGTTCTGTTAGGAAGAAGGAATTGGAGGTTTCTTCAAAATATTTTTTTTCCCTTTTCCCTCTCTTCTTCTTCTTCTTCTTCTTCTTCTCATTTTTTTTTTTTTGTGTGTGCATGTGTGTGTGTGGCCGCGTCACAGGCACATATAATGAAATTAATGGCAGGGAGTTATTTTCCACAATGCCTAATATTTGGGAACTGATTGCTCTAGTGTTAGAGTTGAGGGGCGGGTGGGTTCGCAAAAAACCTAACCCTAAAGCTTAATGAAAAAATGCAATTTACCTAGAAATCATGAAAGTAAGAACTGACAGGAGGCAGGTAATATATAAAATTCTATTTGTTGGCCAACCAATTCTCAGAACATCACAATTGAGACCTGCTTCAAAAGCGTAACTGAATAGCATTCTTGTGAACTGGAACAATTTTGAATCATTTATGAGCAATCTTTGGGATGTTTGTGAATCAAGTGTTTTCTCTTCTGTAAACATACTTATCTCTATCAAGTCAAAAATTTTAAATCTACAGAAAGGAAAATAGAGAAAATCCCCTAAAAGAAAACCATGGTCCTGTAAAATAAAGTGTATGATCATACTTGTATGCTCCAACTGCAAGGCATGCCCAACCAGAATTCTGAAGTGTCTGACCTTTCTGCTGGATCTCATCATTGCAAACCCATACCTGAAATATCATATTAAAATTGTAAGTTTTACAGCAAAGAGGATCCTCAGAATACAAATGCCACACAACCAAGGTTACCTTGAAGTCCCCACCATACGATGAGCTAACCGCCATATGACGGGTAGGATGAAAAGCAACAGCAGAAATACCAGCATCCCTACATGACAAGTAACACAATATTCATCTCTGCCACATATTATAAACACAAAAGGAGTACATTCTAATAAACAAATTCAGGTTCAAAAAATTGAAGCATAAAAGAAACTGCCACATCCACGAAACATTTACATTTCATTCTTGGTGCTTAAAATATTGAAAACAGCAAAAGGGGCTCTTAATAGCACCATCAGACCACATAAAAATTTTCAGAATTTCCCAGGTAATTAAGTCAAGGCCAAACCTGTGAGGTTCATAAATAACAGTGGACAAGGTGAACTTTTTGTTCTCTGAACCCAATGCCCAAAACTTAAGACAAACAAGACCTCCTATTCCCTCTTCAGGAAGCTTAACTTCTACAGTACTCATCATAGAGCCATCTTGGGAGAGGGCCACTAAAATCACCACAACCTGTACCAATAATAATCCAAGATTTAAAAAAAAATTGACACAAGTCGGTGATCATATGTATAACAAGTATGTATGACCAAGAGGATATCATTTCCACAATGAAGGTAATTACAAATGAGCAACTTCATACCGAGATTTCATCGCCTGGCTGATGGTTTCTTTCACAGACTTGAACCTGAAAAGCATTAAATTTTAGAACAATTAAACTTGCAACTCATCACTGTAATGGGCAGAACATTCCTACACAAATATTTGTCATTTCCTGAAAAGAACAATGTGTGTGATGCACGTGCAGCAGGCTGGCACCAGTATATGATGTGTCCCACCTAGTATGGGCCCATATCACCTGTAAGCTATTGCATGTATTAATGCATGCGAGTGGGTCCCATATAGGACCCATGTGATTGTCCCAGATTAATAATCAGTGTAGATCCATGCATATCAGAAAACCAATTATAAAGTGATCTAAGAAAAAAGAACTTCAAACGAAGCAACAGGGACTCAAAAGGCCTCAAATTAAGCTCCTTCCAAATACACCACATAAACCAAGGAAGAATGGCATTCCATACATCAACACTTTGATGGACCTTAAAACCACCTCCCCAACAAGTTAGGAGGCCTTTGACCAAATAAGGCATGTCCCATAGAGAGAGCAAATAAAGAAAAAAAACATACACCAAATATCACTTGCAATAATATCACATCACAATGAAGGAGAAGATGGTAGATCCATTGGGCCCAAAACTAATAAAAAATAAAAGCAATACAAACATTGAACAAAGTAGAAAAGCAAATGATTTCATCAAAAAAGTTAAAGACAGAAAATGAAATCAGATTATATATAGAATGATTTCCAAGTATTTGACAGGGGAATCAATATCTACACGAGGGGAAAAAAGGGCAGTAAACAGCAAGTCTCGATCTTCTTTTCCCCGACCCCAACCCTTATTTCTTCAATTCCCTAATGAAAAACAAACATGCAAAATAATATTGCAGATGCTTATTATAGAGATTGTGTCATGTCTCTACTACACAAACAAACTAAAGGTGGCGGAAAAAAATCAACAGCTTTTTTAAGCTATACAGACAAAACTGCATATGTCAAGACAAAAAAAAAACTAAATAACCATAGAAAGCTCAGTGTAGGAAATTCAAACTAAATTTAAAATTGAACCATTAAACTAAAACATCCTAACCTCATACATTCCATGGTCATCAAATAAGCTGTAGAATTGGATGCCATAGCTCTCTGTACGTAGGGCAACTAACCCAGAAGTGTAATCAAATGCAAACCCACTGCTTAGACCTTCATATCTCCCTGGAAATGAATGAGGAAGCTGGGGGGTGGGAATGAAGCTTAAATATTAGCACATAAAACTGCAAATAATATAGTCAATTATTTACAATACAAAAGGGGTAAAAAGTAAATAGCCATTAAACACAAAAATGTTTCAATTGCACAATATAAACTTCAGCAATGATGTATATGGCAGCCTTGGCAGGTAACCACAAGGTCAGTATTAGTAATATAAGTCCGTAACTTATAAGGTAAAAGCAAAGCTTTCTGAAGCATTTTGAAGGCTCTTCCCTACACAAACCAATTCTAGAATGTTTCAAGCCATCATGTAAAGACATCATTTCTTGTAATATGTCCTAAGTTGACTCTTCCAGTACACATCTTGTGTACTGGGAGATGTCATTTGCTCCTTTAATAAAACTAATTTATCTATCAAAAAGAATGTAGAGATATCACTATATCATCATGAGCATACTATATATTCAATTACGCACATTTTGTGTGCTCTGAAACACCAGCCACAAGAACTACACCCCATGTGACCAAATTCTAAGGGTTACGTCCAAGGAGGTTGACTGAAATATCTCATGATTTTAAAATTTATATGCCTTACAAGGAAGTGCATAGGCAAAAGATGAGTTTTTTTTTAAGGTCTGCCACATATTGAATTGACATTTTAGTAGTGTACTTATTTATGTGAAACTTAATTATAGGAATTTCCTCTGAAGATATACTGTCATTAGTATCTCTTATTCATTAGACAGTCAAATTCCAGTCAATCAAACACGTATAAAATACACATCATAACTTCATTAGAATAAATGTAGATAATTAGGTATTCAAGATTTCACACAGATTCTTTAGAACAAACCTTGATCCCTGAGATGGTCTTTAAGATATCCATAGAAGGCATTTCCAGCATATGAATTAGATTATCTGCACAAGATATCTGAATAACCTTATTTCAGTAAAATCAGTGAAATTAACTGGTTCTGTTTCAGCAGAGACAATAATACTTTAATACAGAATAATTCTGAGTTCCAGTACAACGAAATTTTCCTTACAGATGAAAGTGTAGGATCTGGAGAATCTGTAAAACACAGAAGTGGAGATCCAATTCGTGGTAAAAATTTCTTTTTCCCTGTGTCTAGCTGCCAGACCACTAGAACTCCCTCCTTTCCACCTGGACACCAACAGAAATCAGAATAAACAACTATCTAGAGGTGACCATGACAGAAACTGGTCTTGAAAAAGCATCCTAGCCCTTTTTCATCTTCAACTACAAGGAGTCCTGGTACTAAGTGGTCCACATGGACCCTCAAACTATTCACAAAGTAGATCAACAGAGAATGTCTAACAGCTAAAAAGTTTTTCAAGCATCGCTCATGCTAGGAATCACCCATTTAACAACGTAAGACATGACATTCTCAAGACAGGGTACACATATGACATGCATTAGCGTACCCCGCTTTTTTTTATGAATCATTAGTATACCCAGCTGGTTGACCACTGTAATTCCTTTCACATGCAGACTAATCATCATTTTTACATTAAACTTAAATGTAGAGAAATACAATGTACCACACATCCAACTTTATCATGTAAACTCTACAAACTATATGAAGCAGTCCTCCCCATACTCAAATGCTAGCTACAAAGCATTTTTGACATACATACAACGAGACAAACAGCATACAACAACAAAAAAACAGAGCCCTAGTCCCAAAATTGGGATCAGCTACGGATCCTTGACAGATTTGTTAGGGTCGGCCATATGTATTTGACGATTCGTTGCCTCCATTCTACTCTATCTAAAGTCATACTATCTGCTACTCACTTAATTGACATGTCCTTTTTATTACTTCTACTAATGTGAATTTTAGTCTTTGTTCCGTCAACTTGGATCAACTCCACTCCTTACTAGTGTATTAGCCACTCTCCTTTGAACAGGACCAAACCATCTTAAGCAATTCTCTCTCATCTTTTCATCAATAGGGTGTACCACTATCTTTAAGCGAATTTTCTCGTTTCGAATCCTATCCTATTTTTCATGAAAAGGCTAGGCTTTAGCACATTATGGAATTCTGTATTTACCGGAATATAAATAGGCACCATCAGAAGAGAAAGAGAGGACTTTCACTTCGGCAGAGTGCCAATGCCATGTGGAGCAAGAATCAGCATCATCATTCCCCCTCACACCAGGATGTTCTTCCTCTTTATTCACTAGTTCATCACCAGTAGAAAATGTTCGATAACCAAATCCCCTCCAAACTAAAATTCTCCCAGTTACATCACCTGCAGCCACAATCCTCTCAGTTGGATGAAATGCAAGAACTGACAAAGTCTTTGAATGATGCAGGGTAATTTTCTTTGCCAATGATCGCCCAGAATCTATAGCAGGAACCGACCACACATGAAGCTTGCGTTTGTTTCTGATGCCAAAAAATTTTCCAGAGGAACTTACAGTAATGAATTCTGGCTGTGGAGTCTGTCAAAAAGTGACAACAATCATCATGCATCTCAAATTGCAAAAACAATTGGCAATCAGCATACAAGTTAAAAGCTGAAGACACGAAAATTATGGGATGATATGGTACTTTAAAAACCAACATTTACTAGACTCTTCCACTCATTTATACCAGATATGTTAAATTTTATGTGTTTCTAGTAGGTTTTCAAAGATTCAGAAACACTTCATGAAATCAGATTGATCTTGTGAGACTGTAAAGATGTCCCTGCTTCTTTATTTCATTTGGATATGCTCTTTGAGGTAAGAGGATCTAATAACCTACTAGACTGAGCTTATGATAACTTTATAGATCAACCTACTAAAAAAAAAAATAAGAAAGAAAATAGATAGATATCACCATTCAATAACCTTGAACATATTATTTCCCTATCATCTAAATTTCGTCCAAGCACTCCATATCAACAACAACAACTAAACCTTAGGCCCAGAACTATGGAATTGCCTATGAATCCTCAACAAACTAATCAACTCTGTCCAAATCTCCACCATTCTATCAATATATGATAACTTTTGTGTGTGTGTGTGTGCGCGCGCTTCTTTAAAATTTCAATTTACAACATGTCAATTGAATCCTCAAATGAACTACATATTTTAATCCTCCTTGTTTTTGGGGAAATCACACACACACCTAATGGATCTAAAATCCACGAATTCACCTTTTACCCTGTTCTTACAATGCGAAAAGGTAACATTTAAGCTAGAGTTCATAGGCATAAGTAGACTATTAAGAATTACAAAAAAAAAAAAACAAAAACAAACTAATAGCACAGAAAGAGGGAGGGGAGTAATTATTACTCCAACAAATTGTACCTCTTTCAAAATTAATCCACCAACCATACGAGATGCAGTCAAGTTACACTTCCGAATCTGTCCATGCATAGCTTTGGGCCTGTTTTCTTGCACTTTTTTATCTTCAATGGACAGATAAGCAAAAACATCAGTTGGCTTCTCATTGCTCTCAGCTGGTTGACCTACTATAGATGGAATCACCTAAAAATAAAATAAAAGTCAGCACTAACTTTTTGTTTATCATTCATACAGCACTAATTACAAAATGTATATGAAAGATGAGACAAAATTATAATTTAAAGCCAACTTTGGACAACCAAGATTCTTATTCTTAACTAAAGAGCTGCAATCAACAATACATGGCAAAGTATAAATATGAGAGTCAGCCTCAAGATTTTTACTCATAAATCATTGAATGGCTTCAACACTCTTAATTCTCACTAGTACCACCCAAAATGAAAACCTATAAAAAATTTCATATGTAAAACCGAATTAAAAAAAAAAACAATTGGCTTAAATTTCCTACACAACATACGAAAGTATAACTTCTCCCAAATTTTAACTTAAAATTCCAGTTTAAGTGTCACTTTTTAAAGGGAAAAAATATACAAAATCCCCCGTGGTTTCCTTTAAAAACACAAATCCCCCCAAAATTTTTGAATGTAACACTTAACCCCTAGAAGTTTTCTGGCTTTTTAAGTGAACCAGAGACCGATACTGTTATTAGTCCCAAAATTTTGGGGTCGGCTCCTTGAGATGCTGTTTTATTGTCATCACAAAAACCATTTGTGTTTGTGTATTTTTTTTCCCCCATTTTTTAAGTAACATTAGCATATATGTGTACTTAAATGTGACATTTTTTAAAAAGTTCAGATATTTTGTTCTCTAAGGGTGAAGCAAAACAGAGACGCCCGAGGTTCAAATCCCCGCTCCCCCAACTATCAGAATTATCAAAAGGCAAACATAATAGTGTAAAAAAATTCATAAGCATCCAAATTCAATCATTTAGCTTCATCCAACATACCATAGAGAAAATAGGCATCTTAACATCGAGCGTTTTGAGCAACTCCGGTACGGAGAAATCCCAATACCGAATGGTGCCATCAAGTGAGGCAGTCCAGCAGTAGCACAAAACCTTAGTGCCCGGCACCACTATCACCGACGTCACCGCCGCCGTGTGACCTTCCAACGACGCAACCTAGCACCCAAAAATAAAAAATGGTGAGTTATATTGTGAAAAAAAGGAGAGAGAGAGAGAGGCAGTTGAAAAGTTAGTTAGCGGTTGAGTAAGGAGGGGAAAGAAGCTTACCTGTAAGGCGGTGGAGGTGCTGAAGATGGAGACGGTGTTGGCAGTGCAAACGAGGAGGCGCTTGGAGTCGTTTGAGAAGGCCGGTGGCGAAGATATGTAGCTACTGCCTCCCCTAATCATCTTTGAGAGATTTTCACAATTCGAAAGTACCAACGCAAAGCCCTAAAAGCGGCTTAAACCTTATATGCTAAAACCCTGTTTCTGCTACCTCTATAAAAGACATGAATAAAATAAATAAATAATTTAATCAGATTTTAGTATAAAAAAAAAAAGTATTACTTATTACTTGTTACATACGCTTAATTGTGGGTGTTTAACAGTTTGTTTGTTACTAAAAATAAAAATTTACTTATGTTTTTAAAATGAAATTGTGACTTTCCTTCTAGTAAAATTAAGGACCATTTCAGTCAAATTAGCTTGGCTCAACTTGACTCGAGTCACGATTCACGAGTGCTCTCTTTCTTCTCGTTAGTAAAATCAACAATCCTTTTGGTCTATTTAGCATTTAGCTTGGCTCAACTTCACTCGAGAGCCACAAGTGCTTTTTCTTCCGCTCTTTTTTTTTTTTCTTTTTTCTAAAATGCAAAAAATACCCCTAAAATCATCTCCTAGTGTTTCATTTGTTCTTTTTAACTCTCTAAAATGTTTCATATCCACCAAATTAACCTCTAAACTAACTTTTATTAGCTCTTACGGACAAAAGAATCATTTAAGCGTAATAAGACCACGTTAGGAAGTCTTAACAATTGATTCAAGATACCGACCATGTGATTTTTCTATTCATAAGACTTAACGAAAGTTAGTCCCATGGGTCGATTTGGCAAATATAGATATCTCAATGAGTTATAAAGAAGAAATAAAACCTAGGGGTGTTTTTGCAACTAACCCAAACCCTTGTGGCTGTTTTTTTTTTTTTTTTTTTTTTTCACTTAGGCCTTTTTCTTTCTTTTTAAATAAAGGATAAAACTTATGCGCAATATATTAAGTTCTCCAATTTAGTTTCAAGTGCATAGTTGTATTGCCATGATATAGAAACAATGTTCTTTTTAAGACAATTAAAATCAATACAAGTATATATTTAAATTTAATTGGGAAATCTAATATATTATACCTAAGGTACTTTACCAAAATGTTACATGTAAATAAAATGTATCACACAAAAGAACGGTATGACTTAGGCACATTTTGTTAGCTCTAGACTTTAGTATCTTAGAGGCTGTTTGGTTCACTAGTTTTCATGACTCAATTCTCAGTTTTCATAACTCAATTCTCAAAAATGGTGGGACCCATAGCAAAATACTCGTTTGCCTGCACCAATACTCTGTTTTCAATACTCTGTTTCCAATACTCAATTCTCTACTTTTTGAGTTATGAGTTATGGAAACTGAAAACAACTTTTGGTTGTTTTCAGTTTTCAGTTCTTATAACTCAATGGCATTTTTGTAATTAAACACACATGAGGAACCCACTCAGCCGCACCTTTTGACCAAAACAACTTTTTTTTTCTTTCTTTCTTCTCTGGGTTCGTTCTTCCTCTCTCTCTTTTTTTTTTTCCCTTTTCCTGGGTTCGTTCTTCCTCTCTCTCTTTTTTTTTTTCCCCTTTCTTCTCCTGGGTTCGTTCTTCCTTTTTTTTTTTCTTTTTTTTTTCTTTTTCTTCTCCTGGGTTCGTTCTTCCCTTTTCTTTTCTTTTTCTTTTTTTTCCTTCTTCACCTGGGTTCACGTCTCCCCTGTTCTTCCTCTTTTTTTTTTTTTTTTTTTTTTTTTTTTCACCTGGTGTTCTTCCCTCTTTTATTTTTTTTTTCTTTCTTCTTTCACTGGGTTCGGATGATCTGAACTTTCTTTTTTCTTTTTTTTTTCCTTTCTTCTGGGTTCGGGTTTGTGGGTACTCTGAAAAAAAAAAAAAAAAGCTGCAGTGTGTGACAAAAATGGGGCCCACAAATAGTGTGAAAAATATTGAGTGATAAGAAATGAGTGATGGTGCCAAACAAACATAGTATTTTAGAGTGATGAGTGATGAATAATGAGTTATGAGTGATGAGTGATGAGTGATGAGTGATGAGTGATGAAAATTGAGTGACGGAAATTGAGTGATGAAAAAGTTGGTGCCAAACAGCCTCTTAAGTTTCCCAGTTAAAGTTTGAGTTTGATTTCATTTTAGAAAAAAAATGTATAAAAACATGGTTTTATTTCTCAGTCTCTTACAGGAAATGCTTCCTGATACTTTGGGTCAAGCCCACCTCCACCTCTCACTTTAACCAGGGCCGGCCTAAGCCCTAGGCAATTTAGGCCCAACTTAGGCTTAGGCATAAGGCCCCATCACAAATTATTTTTACCTCTATAAAAAAGACCAATTCCCATTTTAAAAGACCCAAAAATTTATAATAATAATAAAATATATATATATATATATATATGAATTTTTTCAAATTGTTGTACACTTTTTTTTATTAGTGATGTTAGGAATACCACAAATTTTACTATAGGCTTACAAACTGACATATCGCCAATCACAAAAAAATAATTCAAACATTAATTAATTATATTATTGAAGTTCATTAATCATAGTTATTATCGCATCATATTGTGTACATTTTGTAGTAACTTTAGCATATTTTTATTTATAATTTTCTAACAAAGCTTTCAAAATATGAGAATGGTAGAAACCTAACCCAAAAGAATTGGTTTTTTTTTTTCTACAAAATAAAATACATATTTGTAGTTTTATTTGTTTATAATTGTTTATTTATTTTGTTGCTGTTATCAATTAATGTATTTAGATTATTTTTGCTTTTAAGATTGTCTTTTAATCTTGTTCCCTAGATGGAAATTCTAGCTTAGCCATTGCTCTACTTCCTTCTTCCCCTTCAACCAAACACTTTTCGATTTTAGCTTAGATTTTTCGTTTGGAGGATAGAGACAAGTCCATTTGACCCATAGTTGTTTTGTAAGTTTCTAACATGATGTTTATTTAATGAAAAAAAAAGAACTATACAAACATTTTGTCAATAAAAACCTAGAGGATACCACTATATACCCTTAGTGTGATGGTCACTTCATAAATATAAGTGTTTGCAGGGTGTGAGGGGCAAGAGCTGGGGCTCAAGTCTCCAGGAAGGAGCTTCACACACATATATACTTAGATTAAACTAGAGTATAATTTCTATCTTGTATTAAAAAAAAATCATAAGATTTTTAAACTGATATTACATTTTTATGTCATATTATGTGTCTTAATTTTGACATTGTTGTTTATTATAGAAAAACTAACACATGTTTTGTGTTTGCAAATGCACAATTTCATTACTTGAGGACATTTTGTAGATTAGAACAAATGAGCAATGTTAGTTGAGTTAGTAAGAGGGTGTTTGGATTGGTGAAAACTAAGAGCATCTCCAATAGATGATCTATATCTATTTTTTGGAGAGAAAAGCCCACTGTTCACCCTCTAACAGTTTCTCTAAACACAAAACTTTTCTAAATATTTTTTGAAGTTGCTACAGTGCTTATCTAGATTTAGAATACACTGTAGCAACTCCATACCCTTATTTTATCTTAAAAAATTGCCCAATGGTATTAATTTACTATTCTTTCTCTCTCATCCAAACATTTTTCCTTCTCTTTATTGTGCTCTTGGTTTTTCTTCAGAATACATCAACACAACTCTCTCTCTTCAAAAACTCCTCTCTCACAAAATCAACCCTCGTTGTTGCTCTCTCTCACAAAAACTCGCACTGTGTCTTTCAATCGAAGTTCGCTCAACCACCTGTGATGAAGAATGGAGTTTTGAAAACATTGGCTCAACCTTGAATATTGGTACCCAAAATTTTGATTAATATGGTTTTTGTCATGTTTGAATTTATTAGTTTATCGTACGAGTTGATGGTTTGATGGTTTTGAATGATTTTCTATTGTTCTTCACCACTATATGGGTTTAGGTTTTGGGTTTTTGGTTCTTTTCTCTCTGTCTGTCTTTCACTCTATTTCTTGATCTTTTCTCTATTTTTTCTATTTAATTAATCTTATTAGAGTCGATAAACTAATCTGATTCCTTTAGAGTTTCTTATTTTCTAATAGAAATTTTGCTCACATCTCTATTGCACACCAACTGTTCGATAGAAAAGACATGAGTATGTTTAAGAATTGATATGGAAGGCTTTTTTTTTTCCTTAAGAACTGATATGGAAGGCTTTTGTTTAAGAACTAGTATGTTTAAGACATGGGCAACAAAGTATTTTTCTAATGCTCTATTTTTATCAATATACGCACACTCATATGCACAGCCTTGCAACAATGCACGCACAGCTCATCATCAGTACACGCACACCCCTACATCAGTACATGCACACCCCTGCACTAACACACACACATACTTGGACCCAAATACATTTACACAATAGAGATGCCTAACATATTACTACATAAGCTACATTCTTCTTGATCGATTGGATTGATAATCTAGACATCCAGTGTTTAACTTTGGAATTTGTTGATGGTTTTAATTCAAAGTGGTTGTAGCTTTGAATTTTGGTTTATTGAGATATTTGCTTACACGTGGGGTATGCTTTTTAGAGTGATTTGCCCTATTTAATCTTTCCATATTTGTGTTTGTTCTATAATTTATTGTTTCCCTTGTTTTTAATTCTTGGTGGATACCTGACATTAGTGTGAACAATGGAAATATTTTTGAAATCTTGATGTGAGATGCTTCAGCATTGTAGTTTATAAACACTTCTTTATGTTGGGTCTTAGATAAGCTTAATATTTTTTTTTCCTGTACCTATAAGAGGGACACTGACTTTATAGTGGAAGGATAATTGCAATGCACCAAAGCAATAAGGTAATAAAGAATTTACAAGACACTGACAGTAAGGAATAAACTTTGAGGAAATAATGGTCCAAATGTTGGGATTAGTGCCCTTAAATCCTATTGTATGATGCTATATATAATATTATGATTGACATTATGTATGACATGATGTATGACTTAATATTGTAATTAATAAAGTTGTTTTATTATTACCTAAAATAATGGTAACATGAATATTTGGACATTAACATTTAGTCCATGAGATGCATTGTATATGATTTATGTGATTTAGTCACAGAAGATATAAGTCACAAGTTCTTTGTAAACTCAGAATTTTAGTTCATAGTCGGTGATGAAATTGGGCATTTCATCTGCGAAGACTATAACATATCAACTAAGATGATTTGTCTTGATCATGGAAGTGGAGATTTCTAGTTGATGTGTTAATATGTTTTAAGAGTTAAGACATATTGAACTGGACCGCTGTGAGATTTATTATTCTCCTAACGACTGTCAATTGAATAATAAATCTCACGACTTATATTTGCATGAACTCTTAATCCTGAGAGAATAATGGACCTGATCATGAAGCGTAGGTTGCTTTGATATATCAGGAGTGAGATCTAAAGATACGGTCAAAATCTCAGTATGTTGGGTAGCCACATTTAGTGTTGATGGAACATATATTCTCAAGATGGAATTCATAGTCTCTTAACGGAGATATAAAATATTCCCTTGAGATAAGTTTAATGGGTTTAGTTATTCAGAGAGTTAGGCCTAACCACTTTGGTAAGAAATTACTAAAGTATATATTTATGAAATTGGATTTCATAAATATATAATGAATAACTTAAAAGGATTAAACCGGGTACTCAAGGATTAAGATGTAGTAAATTTACAAAGTGGCAGTCTACATTCACGACTTTGTATTACTATGAATATTTTATGAAGGGGTGCATGAATAATAAAGTCTTGGGATATAATTAATTAATAAGGCCTAGAGTGCAATTATATTTATATAGTGGTATTAAATATAATTAATGGTAACTTTGGACTTGTCAAGAGTTGACAGAAAAGCCCAAGGCCTATTGGAGCTAGTGTCTTATTGGTCTATTTTGGTCCCACTCCAAGCCACACACTAAAGCCCAATTGGAAAGGCCCAATAAGCCAACCCAATTAGATAATCAGTTAGTTATAAAAGGGAGAAACATACAGAATTTTTTCATAAGAAAAAAAAGAAAAAAAAAAAGAAAGACACCATTGTGAAATGGTGTGTATGTGCGAGTGAAGCCACTCAATTATTCTCCCTTGGAAACTGATTGAAAGACCACACTTCTTGGGCGTAAAGTAGAATTGGAGTGAAGATTAAAAGTGTTATCAAGTACTTATAATCTTTTGTTTTGAATTTCACCGCACCAAGGTACGTTATCTTGTTCTTAAATTCTGAAATTTATATAGTGCAAGTTATCAATCATGAATGAAATAGATCTTTGTTTGTTGCTTCCGCTGTGTGTTTTGTATGAGATACAAAACCAGATTTAACCAACACCAAAGTTTCAATTAGAGAAAGCTTAACCATTAAGTACTTGAGCCAATAGATAAGTGATACCAGGACCTAATTTACCATTGGTTTCTACATGTGTTATGGCTTTTTGAGCTCAATATATGATTTGCTTGAGGGGTTTCTGCAGGGTGTGAAACCTGCTTGAGTGCATTTGTTTTAATTTTTTCAGGTTGTGAAATCTGTCTGAGGGGTTTCTTACAGTATCAATATGTGAATTATTCACACATGCTGCAATGATTGTGTGTTTTTTTGGTGGCAACAACTTGGAAAATTTGTTCCATGGGTCTTAATACAAATTATGCACGTAATATGCTTCTAAATGACTCAGATATTGATGATGATTTTGAGATAATTGCGCTTCTTGCATTGGAAGAAGAACGATTAGAAAGAGAGAGGGCGTCAACATCACATCGTGGTTCTGTTCCAGGCCGTAGGTTCATCCAACGTGATCATGGGCAAGGCCACCAAAGACTTTTTAAAGACTATTTTGCAAAATCACCAGTATATCCTCTAAACGTATTTCGAAGGAGGTTTCGAATGAGTCATTCTCTTTTTCTACGTATTAAATCTAATCTAGAAGAGAAAGATGAATATTTTGTTCAAAAAAGAAATGCTGCCGGAGTGCTTGGTTTGTCTTCTCTTCAGAAGATGACTACCGCACTAAGGATGCTTGCGTATGTAGTAGCGGCGGATTTTACAAATGAATATGTGAGAATTGGAGAAAGCAATGCAATAGAGAGTCTCAAAAAATTTGTTGAAGCCATAGTCAATGTTTATTCTACAGAGTACTTGAGGTCACCAAATAGCAATGACATTGCTAGGTTGCTAAGAGTTGGTGAAAGTCGTGGATTTCCAGGGATGCTAGGGAGCATTGACTGCATGCACTGGAAATAGAAGAATTACCCATCGGGGTGGAAAGGTCAGTATACTGGTCATAGTCGTGAGCCAACAATTATTTTGGAAGCAGTAGCATCATATGATCTTTGGATATGACATACATTTTTTGGGTTACCTAGGTCTTATAATGACATCAATGTGCTAGACCATTCTTTTATATTTACCAAGCTCGCTCAAGGCCATGCACCTTCGGTGAATTACTCAATCAATGGTTATGATTATACAATGGGATTCTATCTTGCTGATGGTATATATCCTTCATTGTCCACTTTTGTAAAGACAATCCAAGCTCCACAAGGTAGAAAGAATAGTCTTTTTGCTACAACTCAAGAGTCAACAAGGAAGGATGTAGAGCGTGCATTTGGAGTGTTTTAAGCATGATTTGCAATTGTTTGTGGGCCTACACATCTTTGGAGAATAGAGCCTCTTGATTACATTATGAAGGCATGCATAATATTGCATAACATGATAATTGAAGATGAACATGATGCCAATGGAGCAGAAGACTTTGATTATGAACAAGTGCCTGAAAGCATCCCTACAACAATGTTCCACGAGCCTACAAAAGAATCTAGTCAATTTACGGCGTTCATTGCAGCCCATGAAAAAAAATTAGAAATAGAGAAACTCATTCTGAACTCCAATTGGATCTCGTTGAGCACTTGTGGCAACGATATAGCGAGTTGTAGGATCATCTAATTTTAAGTTTTATGCTTGCATTAATTTTTAAGTCTTTAGTCTTTATTGTAATTTGAATTTTCTCTTCATTTATGTTAGTCTTGTATAGGTAAAATTCAATGTAATTTGAAATTTATCAAATCTATGTTAATCTTGAAATTTATCAAGTCTTTTTGAAAAATATGACTATTGAGAAATATTACCATTTGAAAAAATGACCCTTTAAAAAAAGGGTATTGAGAAAATATAATTGTTGGAAAATTTGAAAATGTTACTGTTGGGAAATTTAAAAATATAGCTGTCAGGAATTTGAAAATTATAGTTGTTGGGAATGAATAAAGAAAGATTAAAAAAGATTAAAGAAAGAATAAAGAATGAATGAAGAAATAATATTTAAATGAGATGGAGAAAATAATAGAGAATTTGTTAGAAAGTGTACTTGAAAAAGTAGGTAGATAAAAGGTAAAAGTCACTGTTCATTCTCCAAACAGTACAAAAATTTGGAGAATCTGCTGGAGATGCTCTAAATTATATAACTTAGTTTTCATCACCCAAAACTCAGAACATGTGGGACCCATGGAAGAGATGGTTGTTTGGCATAATTTTTAAGTTATGTTCTCGTCACTTAAAACTCAAAAAATTTGAGTTTGAGTGATGAAAATCAAGAACACCATTTTGGTGCTTCCAAATCATGAATTTTGAGTTTCAATGGTAAATGTGTTATTATGGTGCATTGGTAAAGCCCAATAGCAGTGTGTTGTCACGTCAGAAGTTATTACCATTGGGCTTGTTTACCTATCTCTAACAATTTATTGGTTCTCATACAAGAACATCATTGACATCATTTTTTTACATATTTCTAATAATTTGCCACAATAACAATTATGAAAAAAAAAGGGTCAAATATTTTGTGTCTATAAACTTTCTCCGCAACATATAGGCTTTCCAACTGGTAAAACTTTTCCTATTAACAAAAAAAAAATGGTAAAACTTTTATTATATCTTCTCTACAACAATAACAATAAAGCCTTATTCTCAAATTTTTGGGGTCAACTATGATCTCAACAATTGATGGAGAGTCTGAATCCTGGAGACATGCAACCATTGTTACTGACAATTAATCCCCAACCACTTGATTCAGCAGTGATATTGTTTCCCAATGGCCAATAAATCATTTATTTATATTTATTATATTTAAGAGTTTTCTCACCAAGAAAAGAACAGCAAAAGAAATATTGAACTAAGTAAAAAGATAAGGAGAAAAAAAATCATACATAAATGTTCAAAGAACAAATAAACTATATCCACAAACCTGCAAATGCTTAAATAAGATCAGAGGAGGAGAAAAAGAAGAGAAAAAAAGGGTCAGAGATACTCCATGAAATTTTTTTCTAGTAACTCACTGATCCGATTTTTGAGGCTAATTGATGTCTCAACAACATAATTTTCATTTTCATGTCGTTTTATTTTGAGGATTCTCTTCTTCATCATTGCAAACAAAAAACCAGGGGTAGCACTTAGAAAATATCACCAAACCCAAGCTTTTATATAGATTGAATTGAAGACTAATACTGTCTTTTCATTTTTATTTTAGATAAATTACACTAACACCCCCAAGTTATGATGAAATTAGACTCACTTTACATGTTTTTTTTTTTTTTTTTTTTTTTTTTTTTTTGAGAAACAAACACACACACACACAAGGGAGAGAGAAAGGGGTTCTAACACAAAGGCACACCACAACTCCACTCAAAAGTCATGGTAACTTTTAAGGGAGGGTGGGGCAAGTTATACTACACACAACACACTCTCTTAAGCAATGTGGGACAATTACCCATTCTTTTTTTTTTTTTTTTTTTTGAGAAGCCACTTCGCATGTTTTTGAAGAAAGCACACTCCCTTTTTTCAAAAAAATAGTAATAATAATACTCCACTCCCAAATAATTAAAATAATTGAAACTTGATCCTTGGGGGAAAAAAAAAATAGGACTAGAGTGTCAATTGTTTTGATATTTTGAGGAGGAAAAAAGGGTTGCGAGTGTCAAATATTTTGATCTTTTAAGGACAAAGTGCTATTTGTTGAAAATTAGGTATAATAAATCAAATTTCACTATACTACATGGGTGATGGTGTAATTTATCTTTCTATTTTTTATAATCAAAACTGGAGAAAATTTGTAGTCACAAAAATCTCACAACATTTTCAAAATAAGTTTGTTTTGAGTTGTGATAGGTCCCAATATAATTATTATATTTTATTTTGGCACGCCTCAATTAATTGTGAAATTATTATGAGATTTTGATTATTGTGTGTTGTTAAGTCAACAAAATTATCTCTATATACCATATATAAGAACAACAAAATATATGACATTAAATTTTATATTTTCTCTGTTAACATACGGTAACCATCTTCCTTTCCTAGACCTGGGACTAGTTGTGAACAAAATTTATCACACCAAACACAATCACAAACACAAAGTTGAGAAACAGAATGAAAACTTTCACAAATTAAATAATGTCTTTAAGTATGAACGCAACTTTAAGAGGGCAAACTGCCAAACTCTATCAGGATTCAGAATTGAGAATATTCACAAGATCACTTAATGTACTTTCGGTAATAATTTAAGAATAATGCTAAGGATTTCTACCAAAAAATAAAATAAAAGAATAATGTTAGGGACACATAAGGTTCAATAAATTTTGTCACAATTTGCCAAATGGTGAATTGTAAGTAGTGAAAGTGTGGGCTCACCATTTAACATTCACCATTCACAACTCACCATGTAATGAGTTGTAATAAAAGATGTAAGACTTTTTGTGCCCCTAGCATTTTTCGCAATGTAATAAAGTTGGTTGGTTGATTTTTATTTTTTTAAGGAAAATGGGGTTGGTCACTTGGTCTACTTCTCCCAACTCCAGGCTTTTTTTTTTTCCCCACTTTTTAAGAATTGTCCAAAGCACTTAATTATTATGCGTAATTGCCACGTACCCCTTTAATTAATTTATTTTTTCTTCTCAAAATTTTTTTTATTTATTTTTTGAGAAACTTGCTACCCGTTTAGTTACCAATTTTTTTTTTTTTTTCGAAAAAAAAGTGTTTTGTTTTGGCATCAATTTCTTTTAAACTTATCAAAAAAAAAAAAAAAAATTCTTTTGAAAATCTATTTATTTACGGTATTTGTTTATATACAGTTTTTTAAAGTTTTATTTTCCCCTATATACAACTAAAGGTTAATCTTACTAGAAAAAGAATTAATTTCTTACCAACTTTTAGCAAATAAACAATTAACAAAAAATTGCATACAAACACTCACCTCATATTTTTATAGGTTAAAACTCTTTCAAAAAAATAAAAAAGTGAAAATTTAAAAATCAAAAGCAAAGACGTTACACAATAAGAAGTAATTATTCAATAATTCTAGAGTAATACTCAAATTATTTTTGAGCAAATAAACCAAAGAAATGCACTCGCAAAAGTTTTATTTTTTTTTTTGTTTCCCTTTTCTGAAACAAAAATATTAATTGATGAACCAATCAAAATTTTCAAAGGGCACGTGAGTGTTTACAATTCGAAACCGATACTTCTTTTTTGGCCAAGTAATTCGTAACTAATACGAACTTTCCTGGATCATATTCCAAAACAAGAATGTCAACGAAAGTTTTATTTAATGCCTGTTTATTGGTGTTACTTAAGTTCTAACACGCAAACATTTGCCGAATAGGTGTCAAATAATATATATATATATATATATATATATATTATATTTTTCAACAGGGTTATACGTCACTAATTTTGTATCATATTTGTGGTAACTAACATAATATGATACTAGCTTAATCACACGCGCTTCGTGCGTGCGATGAGGTTCTTTTTTTTTTTTTGTTAGGGTTTAGTATCTTAATTTTTCGTTCATCACAATTTGAAAAAAATAGATAGGATTTTTTTCCCCCCGAAGAGAATAGGATTCTTATTTCAATTAGAAGCTTTTTCGTGTTTATCCAAATCCAAATTGATAATGTAATACATCCAAAAAAAAAGAGAGATAATGTAATAGTTTAAAATAGAAACGTGGGATAGTTTAGCCTACGTTGATTATCTAGTGGGGAGTTAATATCTAGCATGTTTTTTTTCTTTTGATTTTTGTCTATTTATGGTTTTAACCTCAATTCGTATTTTTAAAAATAAGGATAAATTAATTAAATTAGGGGTATTTTTGAAAGTAAAAAAGATTGTAACTAACTTTTTGAATCCTCTTAATATATAGAGATAATATAATAATGAGCACTAATTTTGACGGTTTTTTAGTATTTTTAATTTTTGTTTTTTCAAGTTAAATTGTGAAAGAGTAGACTCTCAGTAAAATAAGATAATGTTTATATCAAATCTGATTATTAGATTTTTTTAGAGAAATGATATGTCTACAATATTTTTACAACAAATCCTAAGTGGCAGGTTGTTACTGGTTATTATTGTTGGGGCAAAAAAGTAATCTTAGTGTTAGTTTCAAATTTGAATCAATAACAACTAACCACCTGTGATTTTTTGTAAAAATGTTGTAAAATTGTTGTAGACGTAGCATCTCTCATTTTTTTAATATATATAAACTTTTTAATTTTTTTTTTATAAGTTCGATAGAATTTCAACTTATGACATTCGTTCCATAATCAATGGTTGAGTCATATATAATTTTTTCTAAGGAGAGGGGAAGCTATATATATATATATATATATATATATATATATATTTGAGAATATTAAGTATTTAACACGCACACGGGGAGAGGGGAGAAGGTCTTAAAGAAACTAACAGTGGTGTATATTCAACCTTTTTAATTTTTTTTATAGGTTCGATAGAGTTTCAATTTATGACATCCGCTCCATAATTAGTGGTTGAGCCATATACAATTTTTTCTAAGGAGGGGGGAAGCTAAATATATATAATTTTTTTTTTTGAGAATATTAAGTATTTAACACGCACACGGGGAGAGGGGAGAAGGTCTTAAAGAAACTAACAGTAGAGTATATTTAAAAAAGCCTAACTTTTAGATATACAACACATACTTTAAATCCAAAGAATAACACGCGCGCGTGCACACACACATATATATTATTTATTTATTTCTTATACATGAAATGTTTGTAATTTTAATTTAACATATGATATTTTCTTACCTAAACAAAAGTATTTACATCAAATAACATCTTTGCAAAAAAAAAAAAAAAAAAAGTAAGTCTTGACATGTTTAAAATATACAACTCAATTTAATAAAAATAAAATTACATATGGTATATATTAAATACACTTTGATTTAATGAACTATGTATGAAATAAGAGTAATCAGTGGGAATAAAAAAAATACATTAACCAATTATATAAATGCATTACATGTTTTTAGTAAAAATTTAGGGAGCTGTTATTGAAATTTATGTCTAAAATTATTATTCTTTTTGCCAAAAATACAAGAGAAAGCGAAGATTTTTGAAAAGTCAAAGCTCCTCCCTCCGCCCATGGACCATGATGATTATTAAAAATTGCAGTTGAAAGAGCATTCACAGTTGGGCTTGTAAATGCCAAATGTAAGCATATTTTAGCATTAAGGTCCAATTTGTCTCAACATTCGAAAGACTAAACATGAAAATTTGTAAATTTTTTTGGCATAGTGCTACAGTACCATCCTAAATGTATGATGGTACTATAACACTTTGCCAAAAGATTATATTAATATTTTATTCCTGCTTTTCTCTCTCATCACACAGTCTCTCATCTCTCTGTCTTTCTCTGTCTCTCACTCACTTTCCTCTCTTTCTCCCTCTTCTCTACAATCAACGGAGCTCCACCATGATCATCAACCTATGGGTAAGCACCAACGGAGCTCCACGGATCATCCACTGTGATCATTCACCATGATCATCCACCGTGATCATCAACGGAGCTCCACTGTAATCATCAACAGTAGATCCAATCGGAGGGGAGGTGGAGAAGCACCAAGCCACAAACGGAGAGAGTGATGAGAAAGGGAGACTGAGAGTGAAAACGGTATGGGTAAAATTTTGAATTTGTGATTTGTGTATTCAAATTTGTAGCGATGGGTTTTGCAGTAATGGGTTTTGCAGCGATGTTGGCGGCGTGTTTTGCAGTGATGGGTTGCTCAAGATCGCTGCCGATGATGAGTTTTGTGTGTGTTTTGCAATAAGGCATGTATCGGTGGGCCTTTTTTTTTTTTTTTTTGGTAAGTCCAGCAGTGGTGGCTTTGGGTTTGGCCGTGGGTATGGGTATGGTCTTAGCTTTATTTTTTTTTTGTTTTTTCCTAGTGGTGGTGGGTTTGTGACTGATGTGGTGGTGGTAGTGGTGATTTTTGGTGGTGGGTGGATGAGAAAGAGAGAAAAATAGAGAGACGGGGAACAGGGATGAAGAGAGAAGAGAGAGAGATTTTTTTATATATTATTTTATCCTGTAATTTATATTATTTTAATATATTGTAGGTAAAAATAAAAGTTGGGATGTTGGGAGTGTTGTAAAATTGTATGGTATAAATGATAAACTAGGTTTTGAAATAATAAAATAGAATAGTTTGAAGATTCTGGATGCGAATGTTCTAAAGCATATTGTAGGGTATACAATCTATTTGTCCGCTTTAGGAGGCAGGCCACGGGCTTGCTACTTGCGCAAGGCACCGAGCTTCTAGCCCCTTCACGGCTTTGTCCTCGTTTGCGAGTGTGGAAGGCATGCTTAGACACTTTGTGCTTTGCAACGTCCGTCCCACATCGCTTAGAGAAGCGCCCCCCTATGCCTTATAAGCATGAGCTCCAGGCATAAGGGTACCACTACTCACTGAAGGCATGCTTAGACACTTTGTGCTTTGCAACGTCCGTCCCACATCGCTTAGAGAAGCGCCCCCCACCCCCACCCCCCCCCCCTTATGCCTTATAAGCATGAGCTCAAGGCATAAGGGTACCACTACTCACTGTGAGTAGTGGTACCCTTATGCCTGGAGCTCATGCTTATAAGGCATAGGGGGGGCGCTTCTCTAAGCGCTGTGGGACGGACGTTGCAAAGCACAAAGTGCCTAAGCATGCCTTCCACACTCGCAAACGAGGACAAAGCCGTGAAGGGGTTAGAAGCTCGGTGCCTTGCACAAGCAGCAAGCCCGTGGCCTGCCTCCTAAAGCGGACAAATAGATTGTATACCCTACAAAAAAATAGATTGTATACCCTACACATATATAATAGAATCTTTAACTACATAAAAATTTATGTATTACATAAGTAATTTTTATTTTTGAGTATTTCTTCGTTTTTTATTTTTCTCCTTTTATGTGTATTTGAAAGGAAGATCATACCAATTAATCAAACTTGTTGAAAACTGGATAAGGATTAAAGATTTTGCAATCCATTTTACCTTACTCATTTTTAGCTCTATCCAACTTAATCGAATTGAAACCCATCTAGCTGAAGTTGCCATGAGCCATTCTAGAGAATAGATATAAACATAAAATTTTTGACACTTAATGATATGGCAAATTGTTAGTAGTAAATAAAAAATTAATATTAGTGGTAGGTTTAAATAAGAATCAGTAAAAATTTGTCAACTCAACTATTATAAAAAAAATTTCTTAAAAAAAAAAACCTAGTATGAAGAAATAAGAATGTTATTGAATTTTTTTGAATACGTTGGTATCACTTGCCCTTTAGCTTTGACCAAATCATGGTTTTAGATTCCTATCCAAAAAAAAAAGTCATGGTTTTAGACTTTGTCATCACTCCAACCTGCCCAAGCGGGTTTCTCACCAGACCCACAGTTGAGTTTCCCCCACTTCTTCTTTTTTTATTATTTTTTAACCCACAGTTGAGTTTTGAAACAATCTCTTTTACATGATAGAGGTGCAAATAACAATTTACTTTAAAAATATTAATTGATTTTTAATATGTATTAGAGATGGTGTTATTATATATATTTTTGGAATAACTTCTTCTTCTTCTTTTTCGCGTTTACATGATAGAGGTCCAAATTAAAAATATTAATTGATTTATAATATGTATTAGAGATGGTTCTATTCATATATTTTTTGGAATGATAATACTTATACATTGTACATACTAGACATACAACTGAAATTATATTTTAAAAATACGATTTTAATTATAATGAAAATGTATAACTTAACATGTTTAATAATAATTAGTGTATTTTCTAAACACGTAGTTCATCTATACCCTAAAGATAACATAAATTTAACATATATTTATTAATTTTAATAAGTTGTAATCCACGGTGCTACACATAAACAGCGTATGTGTATCCATACATGAGGAATAATTTTTTGTTTTTGTTCTTTTTTTTTGTCTTTAAATGACAACTTTTGCGTGGAGGTTTCGCTTGTAGAGTTTTATTATTGAAAAAAGGACAATTATTGTCAAAGTCAATCCTAAAGTGTGGCGATTAAATCCATGGTTTACTTACATAAATATACTTTATGTTTGCTTTTGTTCGGTAAATCATTATCATTATCATATTCATCTTCTTGAGAATTTGGTTGAAGCTTATACCTATAGAAAAGTGATGACTATGAGCTTTCCTCCAATTCAGCTTGTCCTTGATAGAAATGGCCGTTTGGTCCAAGCCAAGGAGTCCCAAGTACACTCCTACAGGGGATTCGGCTATCCTGGATTCGCCAATATGGAAATGGAAGAGGAAGCCCAGAATGCATTCAAAAGTTTCAATGATGTGGTTAGTTACACAATGAAATGGGTTACAATAGCTTCTCTTGGTCAGCTACCTACAACTTGTTTCAAATCAAAAAAGTGGTTGCTGTTTCTTATGTTTTTTTTTTTTCTTTTTCTTTTTGATGAATTAAAAATGGAGAAGGAGGACGCTCTGAGTTAGCATCTTCCATCTGAGTTTAATCATATTAAATTTCTTATGTTTATTCAATTTTGGTCTCTCAATGATGTTTAAACATTTATAGTTTTTTTTTTTTGGGTGTGTTTTTATTTTTTATTTTAAAAACAACAAGCTGCACAAGGAGGGAATCAAACCCTTTTCTGCTATCCTGTGATATATAGTATCATTGAAAGATCGAACACAAGCATCTAGAACCTTGTATGTGGTTGTTTTTTGTTGTAATATTGTCTTAGGGTTCCAAATATCTGCTGCTCATGGTAGGGTTTACTATTAGAGCAAGACACACAAAATTCACGGTCTAAAAACCTAGAAACCATGATAGAGAAAATCTAAGAACATAAGAGAGAGGGAGAGTTTTCTTCTACTTTTATCTTCTGCATCAATTACACAAATTACACCCCTTTATAACCCACCCCCAAGTGACATGTATATATGTTACATATGGTTAATCCATAAAATAGGTCTTGCCCACTAATGGGTGACCTGGTTAGCCAAGCTTGACCAACTTCTAACAATCATAAATATGCATCCCCTAAAATATAGGATATTGTCACCATGGGCTACCATGGTTTTGTAATATCATAGTCTATTACGGTTTTAGGTTACCATCCATACTAAACCTAAGTATTTTTATATGTACCATATATTGATCAATTTATTGTAACATACAATTCAATATAGCAAAATATAGTCGCTTTGGACTTTTTGTTGTAAACATGGGCCACTACATCAAACCACGTTTCCATTCTCTCCTTCTATATCTTTTTATTTTCTTATTTATATTTTAACATGAAAAATAATTTTTTCCTAAATTTGAGTGTACAAATCTAGAGCACGTCCCTCCATTGCTTAAGTTAAACAAACATTGTTCTATGTAGTTCATTTGTAATCCTACCATGATTATGTTAAACTGGATATATTTGACATGCTACTTGTTACACATCCCATGCTTTGTTTTATTCTTAAAAATTTATATATTTAATAATTTTGGTATGTGATTTAAATTTGAAAAAAAAAACTAGATTAACCCAAGCATTCTACTTATTATATTTTTTTCCCTAATAAGGATGTCCAAAAACTTTTTGAATATCTTACTATTCTCCTTGGGTGTGTGTAGTTCTACTGTCCCACACACACTAAATAATAACGCAGAGGAATCTTTTGAGGATGAAGCTAATTAAATAGAGGTTTTAAATCTAGAATCACATGTGGCTTTAGAAATCACTGGGCTAATCACTTTAGGTTCTAATAGATTAATTGTTTTTATTCCTAAAGTAAATAGTTTAACAAATAGCAAAGTCATAGTTTTTTTTTTAGAAAAAAAAAAACCACAATTCAAAGCAATATAATCAAAGCAATGAAAAGATCACAATAGCAGTTCATCAAAGTTAGTTTATTGTCTTTATTTTTAACAATGTCGCTCAAATGAAGGTTGAGTGAACTTTCTGTCTTGATCACTTTAATTAAGCGAGTCTTCTATGACTTGAAATCTTTAAGCAACTTAATTATTAATTTGACATATTACCAAACAACCATGAATACACTGTCATTAACAATTGGTTTGACACAAAAATATGCCAACATAGAACATACACCTAAATCCCAACAAGATGTATTTCATGTTTTATATGTGGCAGGTTCACATGAGGTTCATATTTGGTCTACGGTATCCCGTATCCGGGTAATCTTCTATTTTTTGTGTAATTATTAGTTTAAGTAAACCTTTAATTGCAAACTTAAAAATTTATATATTATATATGTAACTTATATTTTTGAGTATTTTCTTCTTTTATTTGAAAGGAAGAAAAGAGGAATATACCAAAGTTTATTTATTTATTTAAATTTTTTTCGTATGTAAAAAAGAAAAAGAAAAAAGAAAGATGAACTATACCGATAACCGATTAATCCGACTCGTTAAAAATTGGAAACGGATCAAAGATTTTAAAACCAATTTCGGCCCTACTCATTTTTAGCCCATACCCCACCGAATCGAATCTAAACCCGTCCAAGTCTACTAGTTTGCCAAGACTGGCTGAAATTAACATGAGCCCTTTTAATTTGACCAAGTCATGGTTTTAGACTTTTGGACTTTATTATCACTCCTACCCGCCCACGCCCACGCGGGTTTCTCACCTGACCTACAATTCAGTTTCGAGACAGTTTTTTCTAGGAAAAACCTGTTGATCCACATACGGCCAAAATGAACTAAACTTGTGATTAAAGAAGAAAACGAAAACGTCAACGAATATTACTAAAAAAATGATAAAACAATTAATTATATGGACAGCTTTTTCTATTTCTTATGAAAATAATGTTAAAACTTCCTTAATACGGTTTATTAACAATTCATAAGTCATAACATGATTTTTTAACAATTATCTTAAGAGTACCCGTTAATATGACATAAGAAAAAATGTTTGTTACACAATTGCGGATCCACACAACATCAACATGAACTAAACTTGTGATGATTTCAAACACATGACCCTGAAAATCATGTAAATTTATCATATATTTATTAGTTTTAAGTCAGAATCATAAACACTGTATCCAAACATAAGAAAGGAGTTTTTTTTTTTTGCTCTTTAAGACAACGTTTGCGAGGAAGTTTCGTTTGGAGACTTTTTTTAAGTTTTAGGATTGAAAACGCGTTATATAGTCAAAGTCAAGATCATAAGTGGTGGCAAATCCATGATTTACTTACATATATTTTATGCTTGCTTTTGTAACGTGATCATTATCATTATCATCATTATCATATTCATCTTCTTGAGAGAATTTGGTTGAAGCTTATACCTATAGAAAAGTGATGACTAGGAGCCTTCCTCCAATTCAGTTTGTTTTTGATAGTCATGGCCATTTGATTAGTGCCAAGGATTCCCAAGTGGACTCCTATGGTGGATCCAGCAATATGGACGATGAGGCCCAGAATGTTTTCAAAAATTTCAATGATGGGGTTAGTTCCACAATGAAATGGGCTACAATAGCTTCTATTGGTAAGCTATTTGAAGTGTTTGAATCATCATGCATATATGTTCTGTTGTTGGTTACTGTTTCAGTTGTTGCGTCTAAGTCTAACCAAAATAGAGTTTGCTGTTTTATGTTTATATTTATTCAATTTCAGTCTCTCAATGATGTTTCAGCTTTCAGTTTTTTTTTTTTTTTTTTTTTTTTTTTTTTTTTTGTGTGGGAAAAGTACTGTCAGTTCTAAAAATGTTAGTTGGCACTTAAATTGAAGTTACACAAGGAGGGAATCAAACCCTTCTCTGCTATCCTGAGATAGTATCTTTGAAAGATGGAATACATGCATCTATGACCTTGTATATGGTTGTTTTACATTGTAAATTTGCCTTAGTGTTCCAAATATCTACTGCTCATGGTGGGGTTTGCTATTAGAGAAGGCACACAAAATCCAGAGTCTAAAAACCATAATAGAGAGAATCTAAGAGCATAAGAGAGAGAGGGAGAGTTTTCTTCTGCCTTTTTCTTTTGCATTTACTACACAAATTACACCCCTTTATAACACACCCCCAAGTGATAGAGAGCATGTCCCTTTATATATGTTACATGGGGAGTTAATTAAATAAATAGGTCCTAACCAGTAATGGGCGACTTGGTTTGCCAAGTTCGACCAACTTCTAACAATCATAAATATGTTTTCCCCTAAAATATAGGATATTGCTAGCAAGGACTACCATGGTTTTGTAATACCATATGTTGTCGGGGTTTTAGCCTTTTAGTTTATCATACTAAACGTAATGTGCTCTTATGCTAAACCTAAGGTTGTTGTGGCAAGTGACGACAACACCCATAGGGATAGAATTAAGAAAAACATTGTTTTACCTTGGAACTTATGTTTTGTGAACAAACAGAAAGCCAAACAATGATTGAAGAAGAAAGTGAGAGAACTAGAAATGTGAGGTAGAAAGTAGAAACATATTTTTCTTTAATTCTTTCTCTAGATGTGATTTGGCACTTGCTACATCATCAAATTCTGTTATAGTTAGAAGAAACGGCTCATTAAAAAAAAAAAAAAAAATACAAGGAGATAAGTATCACAAAGTTAACTGCAATGGAGCTCAATGTTTAAGGGTATACTGTAATTTTCCCTTCATGAAAAAATACCATTACTTTTGGAAATGTTGTTACTTACAAATTCTTACCCAAAATTAAGTTTTTCCTGAATTTGAGTGTACAAATTTGTATGGCATAATTGAATTATAATTCTCCTCCAATTTTCAGTTTCAGGTGTGGTGGTGATGGTTGCAATTGTAGCCATAGTATATGCCATTATTGATTGTTTGAGGAAGGCAGGGACTGCAATTCCAACTTATGCCAGGTTAGCCACTGCAGACACTGATAAAGCTTCAAACCCACATTCATCATCCCAGGACATCGAAAAAGCAGAAACACCACTTTTCCCAGTACTTAGAGACTCACAAGTCGAGCATGCAACCATGGAGAGATTCCTCAGCAACATGGCAAGAGAAAAGCCCATCAGGTTCTCACCTAAACAACTTGCAGAATTCACAGAAAATTACTCCACCATATTGGGTTCAGGCGGTTTTGGTGTAGTCTTCAAAGGGCAATTCCCAAATGGAATGCAAGTGGCTGTCAAAGTGCTTAATGGTGAACTGAATAAGCGAGTTGAAGAGCAGTTTATGGCAGAAGTTAGCACCATGGGAAGAACCTACCATATCAACTTAGTTAGACTCTATGGTTTTTGCTTCGACCCCATGATGAGAGCACTTGTTTACGAGTGCATGGAAAATGGTAGCCTTGACAACTTCTTGTTCCGCGAGAACAGCCAAGAGATGTTGGAATGGGAGAAGCTTTATGACATTGCAGTTGGAACTGCAAAAGGGATTGCTTATTTGCATGAGGAATGTCAACAAAGAATTATTCACTATGATATAAAGCCAGGAAATGTACTTCTTGATAAAAATTTGAATCCAAAAGTTGCTGATTTTGGATTAGCAAAGCTTTGTAACAGAGGAAGTAGTCGCTTACTATTAACAAATGGCAGAGGAACACCAGGATATGCTGCTCCTGAGCTCTGGAAGCCTTATCCTGTGACTCACAAGTGTGATGTTTACAGCTTTGGAATGCTGCTCTTTGAAATTGTGGGGAGGAGAAGAAATTTTGATGAGAATCAAACTGAGTCACGACAATGGTTTCCACGATGGACATGGGACATGTTTGACAATACTGAATTAGCAGTTATGATGTCACTTTGTGGGATTGAAGAGAAGGACAAAGAAAAGGCAGAGAGGGTGATAATGGTGGCTCTGTGGTGTGTTCAGTATTCACCTGATGACAGACCTCTAATGAGCACTGTGGTGAAGATGTTGGAGGGAAGCATGGAAATTACTCCACCACCTTTTCCTTTTGAGCACATGGTATCTCCTAACCCAACTATGAACCTAGATAATGGAAGCAATGGGGGTTCGTATACTACATCAATATCATCATCAAGTGCAAACACTCTTGAGCAATCTAATTCCAAACCTGTGCATAGAACTTTTGAGATTGAATTAGCTACTAGTCTATAGTTACTAAGATTATGGTGGTATATTTTTCTCAAAAAAAAAAGAAAAAGAAAAAGATTATGGTTGTATATGTTTCTATATGTATGCAGATGTGTAACATTCTTTAATAATTTTTACATACATGATATACGATTGCATTGTTCATTAATTGACATCAATGCCATGACATATATACAATAAAAAGTGCTTCAAAGGTTTTTTACTTGAGAAGAGATTAAAATGAATATAATAAAAATTGTTGTTAGCAGGTTCAACCCTTCCAAACCAACCAACAATGGTCAAGGGTAGTCTAAGTGGGTTTTGATTCTTTCATCTTTTTCTTTTTCCTTTTGTTAACTCTATGATATGATGTTTAGATTCTATAATTTGACAAGAAAGAAAATTTCTTAAGTATACACCAATAGAGGATTACCAAGTTGAAGAAGGTAAGTCAGAGGTGAATCTTCTTTAGGAATAATAAGAATAACTCATAATACTGCTGGCCCTTTTGTGTGTGCGTGTGTGTATATTTGTGATAAATAGAGAACTGTAAGAGGCAGATGACAGCGACATGGTTCAGATATCATACACTAAATTTGAGTAGACTTTGAGGCAGGGGTTGTACAAACAAAACCATGAAAGAAATTTAAATTACTGATAAATTTCACAATGGATCTACTTAGGTACAGATCAATAAGAAAAATATAGTCCAAACAATTTTCCACTTCATAGCATACAAGACGGAAATTTTGGACACAGTTTGCTTAGCAGTCATGTCATGTTCAGAAAGGCACAGATTACTTCTAACTGAGTAGAGACACAAGTTTGCTAATCTTGCTCCAGTGTTAATCCTTGAAAGATCAAATACATGCATCTATAACCTTGGCACTTAAAAACAGATTAACAAACCATGACAGACTCATAAATTAGGGATATAAAGGTGATGGACAAAACTTAGGTACATTACCTTAGGTGGTGTTCCTTAGGTTTCCTTCTCAAGATTTTGCCATGTGGCTAAAAAATGCACTTTCATTCCATGAGAAAAAATCCATGAGGCAGAATCTTAAAAAGAGAACTTAAGGCTGCGTTTGGTTCGCGTAAAACGTTTTCCGGAAAATACATATTTTCCGGAAATGCTATTTTCCGGAAAAGGAAAATGTATTGAGGTTGTTTGGCTGTCTCGGAAATCGATTTACGGAAAATCAATTCTGGTATTTGGTTCGGTCAAACATTTTACGGAAAATGCTTTTTGTTTTACGGAAAATCAATTTTTATGTTTGGTTCAGGTAAACATTTTACGGAAAATGAAATCCATTTTTTCCGGAAAATCAATTTTCATGTTTGGTTTGTGAATTAATTTTACGGAAAATATAAAATGCCTTACACAATCCTAATTTTTGACAGACATAATGGTTTAGAATTACATAAATCTTCATAATTTACAAAAATACACAAGTCGCAATATTTACCTTAAAATATGGGTAGAACCTTCTGCTATTCCTTATCTCTTGGGGTGTATCTTCGCTACGCAGTCTTATTAGAGTTCTATATAATTTTAGGACCCCCCTAAGGACGACCTTAAAGTATCTATGAACAGTCTCAGTTGATCTATAAATCCGACTACCCATTACACGAAACCTCACATTATGACCAATAATGTGTAAAAAAATAAACACTTGCTCCGTAACAGGCATGTGAATAGTCGGGCGTACATGCTCCCCCTCAGTGAGGATGTGACATAAGCGGTGAAAAGCTATAGGCTTCATCCTAATTTGATTCACACAATATGTCTTACTTCCATGCAGAATACTATTTATGTATTCCTCTCTCTCGGCTGCATGATTAACAAAAGGCGCCCTAGGCAGTCGTTTACGTCTACGCTGCAATTTCCTTAACAATGCAGCACCCACAAGAAGGACAGATGCAACTGAAGCAAAAATTGCGGCTTTCGTTTTTTTCTTCATCTAAAAAATCACAAACATTGTGGTCTAAGAGGTATGTACACAAGCATGCTATTGATTGCACCGTAAATAAAAACAGTCACAAACAGAAAATATCCAAACCGCATTGATAACGAGTACCAAAATTTTTATGCACATATATTTATGTATAATTGTATCATCAACAACGTACACAATATAATACCATCACAGTCAATATTTACACCTTTGAACAAATCACATTGCATTGTTATTATAGAAAACACTGAACAAGGGTTTCCCAAAAAAAAAAAAAAACACAGAACAACAATAGTCGCAACAAATTTCACAACTCACAGAACAACAATAGCCACGTCAAATTTCTGCCCAATAACCAACTTCCACCACAGCAACTATTTTTACATCAAATTTATACCCCAACCAACAGTATCCACATCAATTTATGCAACCCACTCAACATCAGCTACACCCAATACTCATGATCAACCAAATAAAACTGAGGAAATTTCAGCCATAACCTAAAAAAAAATATAATAATAATAATAAAGGTTGGGTTTTTTGCGAGGGACTGATGATTTTCAGTTGGATTGTTTATGGGTTTGAGGGTGGGTCGGCCATTTCAGTTTTTGTATTTTTGGTGTGTGAATCGGGTTGAGAAATGAAGTGCTGAGAGGGTTGATTGGACTGAGAAATGCGGGTGGATCGGACTGAGAAATTTTCGGATCGGACTGAGAAAGGGAAAAGGAATACTCACTGTGCGTGGAGAGGTGGTGGAGCTCGGTGTGTGGATCGGAGCTTGGAGGTTGGAGCTCGTCGGAGTGGGGATCAGAGCTTGGAGGTTCGAGCTTGGAGCTTGGAGCTTGGAGCGGAGGTCTGGACCGGAACGGAGGCTTGGAGGTTCGAGCTTGGAGCTTGGAGCTTGTTCTCGATCGGAGCTCGGAGCGGACGTTTGGACCGGATCGGAGACTTGCTGCTGGACCGGATCGGACGTCTGAAGTTGCTGCTGAACTTGGAGCTTTGGGTCTGGACCGGATCGGAGTACTGCTGTGTGAGAGAGAGCTTGGAGATGTGTTGCTGTGTGAGAGAGAGCTTGGAGAGTTGAGAGACTTTTTTTTTCCGGAAATTGGTTTAACGTAAAATGGAAGGTGAAATGCATTTCCACCAGATGAGGGCTTATTTTCGGTCAAAGGGTAAATTGATTTCCGTTGACCCAATTTTCCTAGGCAGCCAAACGCATCAATTTTACGGAAATTGATTTCCGGAAGTAGTTTGAAGTTGAAATAAACACAGCCTAAGGAACAGCACCTAAGTACTGTACCTAAGTCTTGCTCTAAAGGTGATATATTGGGTGCTTTTTGTAGAGGCAGTGCTGGTCTGAAATCTTAAACTTTGGTGTCAAAGCTCTGTAGGGAATGGGTCTCAAATCTTTTGTATACAAGGTGGCTTGGGCAGCTGCTGTGTATCACATATGATTGCGAAGAAATTTTGAAGAGAGCATCATTCAAGCCATTGAATGGGATGTAAAATCTAGAGCTGGTTGCTGCATGAAGTTTGAAGACTCTGCAGAACAGGATCTTGTGCAATTTGTGGGGGTCTCCGTTGCTCAGTTCTAACTGGTGGAAAGAACTGATTATTCAGTGGCCTGGGGGCTCTTGCTTAGATATCTTTAATATGTTTGAATTGAATGACTAATTCTTAATTGGGAGAACCTCCAATTTTCCGATCAATCTCATTTTTTAAATGATGGTTTGTACCTTAAAGGGGCCGCCCGCCGCCGGGGGGGGGGGGGGGGGGGGGGGGGGGGGGGTGGGTGTACAGATTACAAGGAAATAAATAATCAAATTCAAATGGCACAGTATGAATTTCTATATAAACATAACGACAGTATCCTTGAGTTATGTACATAGACGAAAAATTAGTACACGGATCACACTCACACACAAACCAATGCTCTTCAGCCCACCTAAGTAGTGGCTAATTCAATCTCAAATTTCCTCATCACGGGAGTTGTGCATACAAAGCTCATTTGAGAGGAATATTCCGAATCAAGAGTGCTATCAGTATTTGTAGGATGGGAAGGTGCATTAGTGCAAGGAGTAACAATCAACATGTGCTGAAATGGGTTTAAAGGTGTAGGAATCTCTACTACTCCTTCCAACATCTTCACCACAGAACTCATCATAGGTCTCGACTCAAGCCTACGCTGAACACACCAGAAAGCTACTTTCATCATTCTCTCTGCTGTCTTTCTATATTTTTGTCTATGCCACAAACAATGGTCAACTCTCCCAGTTCTCCACTTTCGAACTTATTCCAAACCCACATTGGGAACCACTCTTGGCTCTCTGGGACTGGAAGACTATCATCGAGGTTCTTTCTCTTACCTATGATTTCAAATAATAGCATCCCAAAGCTATAAACATCACACGTGGGTTACAGGATACGGCATCCACATTTCCGGTGCAGCATAACCAGGTGTCTCCTTCCTTCTATCATAGTGATATGTGTATTTTCCCTGTTAAAGGGCTTGGCCAAACCAAAATCAGCTATCTTAGGAAAGAAGTTATCATCCAAAAGAATGTTTCCTGGTTTAATATCGTAATGTATTATTTGTTGTTGACATTTTTTCATGCAAGTAAGCAATCCCTCTGGCTGTCCCAATTGCAATCTCATGAAGCTTTTCAAATCCTAAGATGTTGTTTTCACGGAATTAGTACTGGTCAAGTGAGCCATTTTTCATGTACTCATAAACAAGTGCTTTCACGTGTGCCTCAAAACAGAAACCGTAAAGACGTACGAGATTAAAGTGATGAACTCTTCCGATTGTACTCATTTCTGCCTTGAACTGATCCTCAATTCTCTCATCAGAATTCCTATGCAGAACCTTCACTGCCACTGCGACTCCATTAGTAAAGATCCCCTTATAGAATGATCCAAATCCTCCTGAACCCAACAAATTAGTGAAGTTTTCTGTTGCAATCGTGAGCTGCTGAGAGCTAAATCTGATTGGCGTCTCCCTTTCCATATTGTTGAGAAATTCATCCATGGTGAGTCTCATATATTGTGTATCCGAACTAACATTTCTGTTATTCCTTCTATTTCTAGCCCTTTTTAGGTATATCAAAACCAAAATAACAAGCTTGATAAGGAGTAATGCTGCAGTGTTGAGAATTCAATAAGAACCACACAGCTGTTCAGAATTATTTGTAATAATCATGCATGTAAATGGAGAAAAAAAAAAGTATTGAAAACACAAAACTGGAAAAGAAATAAATAAAAATGATGGATTTATAATATTACCCCTGCTGCTCCAAACAACAATATTGATAACTTTGTTTGCTTCTGGATTTGCTTCCCCTCCGTCACCTGCACTGGACATTATTCAGAAAATGAACTACTGAGTACTGACACTAAAAACTTAAAAGCACCCCCACAAACTCTATAGTCTATTGCATTTGAAAAAGATGAACTTATTAGAAAACTGCTGAATAGATGATAAATATATTATATACAACATCAAATTTGCAACCAAAGAGAGAATATCAAAGCTTGATTTCTTTAAAATGACAGCCTTGTTTTGACCAATTAATAATTCCCCTTCTAATGTATTAGTTTTTTCTTCTTTATTGTGAATATATGATAAAATGACAAAACATTTGGCTCAGTCAGAGGATTATGACATTCTTAAGCCGCCGTACGTACATTCCTAGGAATGACGAACTTGACAAGGACTTTCAGGGCATTGTGTGCGACGACATGTGAAGAAGCAGACATTATTTGCCCTCTGTCAGCCAACAACCCTAATCCTCTCAATTTTAAAAAGTAAACGAATGTGACTAATGATTATTAACCTCATTTTTTAGAGATGACAAATACAATAACGACCTCAAACTTCTAACCATCAAATCCGCAATTGTCCTTTCTTCTAAAAATAAAAACATAGGGTCCATATATCTAATGCTCCAAATGCGAAATAATTCTCCATAGGTTGAAATTATCTATAAATAATTTATTTAAATCAATATCATATTATTATATATAATAAAAGTTAGGCTTAGACGCCGTAGTTGCGTCACATGATTTCACCAAATTGCATAAATTTTAATAAATTTTTAGATTTTAAGAATCGATATATACATATTTTTTGGATAAATATGACAAATCAAGTAATAAAAGAAAGTAGTATTTGATTTACAATTATAACAGTTGTGTCTATCTAAAATGTTATCAACAAAACCTAAAATCAATAAAATAAAAGTATCTAAGGATATAATTTAAATAAAAAAGAGAGGTAAAACTACACTAAAAAAAGAGTTCTAATGCATCTTAAATTGCAACAACTTATACTACAAAAAAGATGTCTAATGCATCTTAAATTGCAACAACGTATACTACACCAAAAAGAAAGAGGTCTAATACATCCACTTAGAAATTGAAACTCCCACAATTGTAAAAAGAGCTTCCGTTGTATATTGAAATCATATATACAAATTTGCATACTTTTCTTTAGAAAACATAAAATATATATATATATATATAACTTGCATTTTTTTTTTTTTTTTTTTTTTTTTGCTTCTTATGTCACTTAAACTACTTTTTGTTCATATCATCTTCTTCACAACCTAAAATTCCCACTATATATACACACAGTTTTTTGGTGTTTCATTATTTCTACTACGTATTTTACAATTATTTGTTATATTCTTCCTTTCTCCTCTCTGCCCTACCTACAACCTTGCAGGTAATTTTTTTTTTTCTTTCATCAAATTGAATAGATTTTGTGTATTTGTTGCCTTTTTATTATAGGCGAAAAACACTTTTTAGTCCTTACATTTTCAGGCGATTCCCATTTTAGTCCCTACATTTTATTTTTACCGCTTTTAGTCCCTATCCTTAAAAACGTTTCTCGTTTTGGTCCCTGCCGTTACATCAGAAACGGAAATTGCACAGCTGGCAAACGGCATGCACTGTTGGCCTGACGTGGCCATTAAAATAATAATAAAAAATGCCACGTCAGTATTTAAATTAAAAAAATTAATTTATTAATTTTAACTAAATAAAAAAAAAATTAAAAACTAAAAATTACATGAATTGAGATCTAAGTGTGTGTCTTGAACAAGAATTACAAGAACACAAACCCATATCCAAGAACACAAACCCAGAAATTTAAAAAAAAAAAAAAAAAAAAACAACAACAACAACAACAACCATTCAACACCGAATTCTCCAGCAAATCACTAATCCACATGATTTTCACAAAGTCCATAATTGAATAACTAATCAACCATACAACACTGAATTCTCCAGCAAATCAAACCCATAAACCCAGTAAACAATCCAATCTCCAACAAACCCATAAACCTATATTTTCTTAGGAAACAGACACAAAATAAACCCAACAAATTTAGCTCAAATACAAATTTAGCTCAATTAGCATCAGAAATTTCAACCTCAGACTCAGAGACTTTACCTTCCTTTTCCCCGATTTCAGAGGAATCAGAAGCTTCATCAACCTCACCTCCTAGGGTTAAGGTTTGTCCATCAACAACAATGGAGTCCAAAAACTCTTGCAACGCGATCGCCCTCTTGATCACACTCACAATCCCTAACCCCGAATCGACGCCTCTCACCGAATCCAACCTGAAGAGCAAGCTCATCAGCGTCTCGTTCACCCTCAGCCTCTCCTTCGGGTCCTTTTTCATCGATTCCAGCGCCTCCTCCCTCGAGATCCGCCTCTCCACCTCATCGACTTCTCTCCTGATCGCCGCGATCTTCTTCACGCTCTTCCTCACCAGAAACCCTCGGAACACCTTCTGGATCTTCAACGCCGACGAGTCGGACTAAGCCCCGCCCCGACCTGACGAATTGGACCGAGATCGACACTACTTTAGATTTGGGTGTTGTTTTTTTGAGTGAGTTTGAGTGAAGGAAAGAAAGTGTGTGTATGTGGGTATTTTTTTCTTTCTTTGTTCTTAGATCTTGAACTGTGTTCTTGATCTCAGGGTTTGGTTTTTTTTTTTTAATTTCATTATCGATTTGTGATTTATTGGTGGGTTTGGTCACTGTGATTTTTCCTGGGTTTGTGTTCTTAGATTTGAGTTTGTGTTCTTGTTTAAGGTCCACTTAGATTTCAATTTATGTAATTTTTAGTTTTTAATTCTGTTTTTAATTTTTTTTTATTTAGTTAAAATTAATAAATTAATTTTTTTAATTTAAATACTGACGTGAAATTTTTATTATTATTTTAATGGCCACGTCAGGCCAACAGTGCATGTCGTTTGCTAGTTGTGCAATTTTCGTTTTTGATGTAACGGCAGGGACCAAAACGAGAAACGTTTTTAAGGATAGGGACTAAAAGCGGTAAAAATAAAATGTAGGGACTAAAATGGGAATCGCCTGAAAATATAGGGACTAAAAAGTGTTTTTCGCCTTTATTATATATAATATGATTTTTATCAACTATGTTTGATCACACCTTTTAGTGTTTTTTTAGAAGTCAATATAGCAAGCAATATATTTGTATTTTTTAATTTCTTATTACATGATTATTTGTTGTTGACATCAATATTTTATAATGGATTTAATTTGTTATGGCTTTTGTTTGGTGCTTTGTTCCATGTAATCTATATTCTTTAATTAAAAGCAAAATTTGCTTTCAAACATGAAATTGGATATGAGAGAATCCATCTGTCCAAATTTCTATGTAAGTCTATCTTTACTTAACTCCCCCCTTTTTATTTTAAGTTCAAAATTTTGGATATTTTTTCAATTATTGAATTCATTATTTTTTCATGTGTAATATTAATATCTGTGTTTTTTTTTATGATAAAAAATAATATATGTGTTCTTAAAGGCTAAAACACAATACAATTACAAACATTACTTTAAGTTAGGGTGTTATATTTATTTATTAGTAAGCTAGAATGTTACATCTAGTTAGAGTATTATATTTTTATTTATTATTAATTTAGAATGTTACATGTGGATACATATGCTGGTTTAGGGTTGATATAATTTATAACCATTTGAATGAAAATCAACACTAAAACAAATGATTTAAATATCAAAATAAGAAATAAAAATTAAATTTCTTTTAAGTGTACAAGTACAATTTATTTTTTAATCTTAAATTTTGAATTAATTCTTTTTTCATTGTATTTGTTATTAAATTTAATTATATTATCAAAATATTTTTTATTAAGCCGTGCATCGCACGGGTATAATACTAGTCTATATATCTATATATATAATAATAGGTGAAGCAGAGAGAAAATCCAATTAGATTTCAATTGGATTCTCAATTTTGCGCCACTTGTCCTAACCAAAACTAAAAAAAAAAAAAATCTAATTAGATTATAAATTTAACTCCAATTTTGTGTCATGTATCTTATCTAAATTTTCTAATTTTTGTGCCCAAATAAATGATGCATTAACATTTAATGTGGAAGCCAAGAAAACCACAATGATAATACTCATTAGCCTAAGCAAGAACTCTTACCTGCACACTTTAATGGAGATTATAAATTGGACTCCAATTTTGTGTCATGTATCTTATCTAAATTTTCTAATTTTTGTGCCCAAATAAATGATACATTAACGTTTAACACGGAAGCCAAGAAAACCACAATGATAATACTCATTGGCCTAAGCAAGAACATCTCACCTGCACACTTTTATGGGTGATCTTAATAGAGTCTGGAGCTTTTCTAATCCCACAACCAGAACCAAGGAGTCCAACGAGAAAGACTATAAAAGTAAAACATCATCTCCTCGTAATTCCATATCGTCATCTCATGTTTGCTCCTCTTTCAACCTCTACCAACTAGATCCACACACTACCCTCTCCTTCTCCTTACGGATTTCTCAGAGCAAGGCCGGGTTCAAACACAATATTTAATCCCACTCTTCCTTGCTTCACACTCTCATACATTAGCACTTCATTGGCGCCTCCAAGAAGATTCCAAGCTCAATGATCAATTCTTATTTTTTAATAGTTTTTAGTGTGTCTGGATTAAGATTTTGTTAATTTGTTAAAAGTGGACAAAAATATAATCATATATATTATATTAAGTTGAAGTTCAATTTTAGAATTCAAATCGAATCAAATTAATTTCTAATTGTAGTTTAATTTTGTGTAATGTGTCCAATTTGATTTTTAAATGTTGGTGTTAAGTTACCTCCATTCATAATGCTCAATGTGGAAACTGAATCTACCAAGATAAACATCTTATCATCACAATTTTGCAAGATTATTGTTTTAATCATTTTCAGGTGTGGATTTTGAGATTAAGTTGCTCACAATTGGTGGGAGAAGATTGAAGCTTACAATTTGGGACAGAGGCAACTGCTGGAATTATTTTGAATTATAGTTTCATTTTAATCTTTGATTAATGATGCTTTTGGAAGTGATAGTTTATGCTAACATGTAATCTTTCTCTTCTTTCAAGTTAGTCATTGCTTTTGGTGCATAAATAGATTGTAGAGCTATTAACAATTGATGAAAGATATGTATATATGATTTTTAGTTAGGTGAACTTTTGGATTTTAATTGAAACATTTAACCTTCAGATGTTGAAAAAACAAGAAGGTAAAATGTTCTATAAATTTTAATTTTGTGAAACTGATCAATGGCAATTTGAAGTGTTAAAAGAGACAACAATATTGACTTCGGCTTGAAACGTACTCAAAATAAACTCAAGGACAGTGTATTAGACATGTCTATAGGGGAAAAGTGCTATTCTTATGGCATCTCCACTAAAAACTGTGAATTGCAACACACTTCTAATTCCAATACACTATTCATGTCCAATTTTATTAGAAACTTTTGAAGAAAGTTCCATTAATGACCCTTTATATATTTTAAATAATAAAATGCAATATTCGCTTTTTTCTTCACCGTAGCATCACTTAAATAATAAAATGCAATATTCTCTTCTTTTATTCATCGTTTTATCTAATGCTATCCTATGTATGATAAACCCAAAAAAAAAAAAAAAGACCAATAGCATTACTTAATTAATAAAATGCAATATATATTTTTTATTGTTTGATTTAATTCTATCATTTGTGTGATAAACCCAAAAAAACAAAAACAAAACAAAAACAAAAAAATTGGCCAATAGCATCATTACTGATGGAGCGTGAACTCGTCAGTCAATGTGGTCGGATGAAGCCAATTTGCAGCCTCCAGAAAGGGTCACCGGTGTGGTGCCTGCCACCACGCCTCCGATGCCAAAGTTAGTATGCAAGAAAATCTTAGAGAATGGATAATATAAAGAATAAGAGTTTTCTTTTAGTATATGTGTGTATGTACCTTGTTCTTGGCAATGAGAGGGCTTTATATGCATACCTTCATGGCCTCTAGCCGTTGGAGTAGTTATGGAGATCTTAATGCTCCTCCTCGTAACGTCTGGTCTTGTGTAATGTGGCTTTAATGTGCTCCAACGGCTCATACAGTTGGCTTTGTAACCGTTCTGAACTTAATTGTGCTGTAATGAATGTATTGCGTTTTCCTCGTCAGCGACGTGGATATAAGATATGCTCGTCCAAGCATTCCTTCGTCTGTCTCGTCTAACCTCGTCACTGGAAGACTTCCTCGTCATGATGTTTATTGGTTTCGTCATTCCCATCAGTTGCCCCCGGATTCCATGGTCGTCATGACATGTCATGTTGGCCGTGGAAGATAAAAAGTCTCCTGGGCCCAAAAGTGTTTGTTGGGCTTCCGTGCCGCATTAACTGCGTAGTGATGGCGTCCTTTGCGCGGTTGCCACGTGTTGTGTGTGGATTGGTGGGGTTTTTTTCGTGACCCTTGGGTTTCCCGCCGTTTTTTCAGTTGCCTGAGTTTTTGGGTTAAAACTTCTCCACTTTACACCTTTTCGTTTCTAAAAAAAAATCTTTCGCTAAGTGTTTCTTGGTGAGCTTCGTTCCGCGATTCTTCTTCAGACTGGTGCGCCGTGCGTTGGTGTTTTCCGCCGTTGCTTAAGGTACGTTTTCTTTTCCTTTTGAGTTTTGCTTTTCTTTCTTGCCTTGCTGCCATATGTGGTTTCTGATTTACTCCTCTTTCTCTTCCTTTCTCTATATACTTGATTTCTTTTGGGTTTTTAGCAAGTGTCATTTTCTTCTGCGTTTTTGCGTTTCCATGGTCCGTAGTTCCGAAGTTAGGATAGACTGCCCCTCAATTTCCTTCCTATTTGCGCGATTAGGGGGGTCTTTGGGGAATTTCCCATATTTAGAAAATTTCGTTTTTGAGGGTAACTATTTGGGCGTTGCGTTGGCCGATCTATTGCCTTTGCTTCGTCAATCGGTTGATTGGTTCGAGGGTCTAGTGAGAGAGGGAGAAACGATGTCTGAAGTTAGGTCTAGCGACCTTGAGACTGGATTATCGTCAAACGATGTCGTCTCTTCCCCTCGAGAGGTTAGGGTTTTTCACGCCCTCGGAGAGGCGTGTGGTTTGGACGCGGATAGTGTGGGTAGATTCAAGGACAGGTTTCAATTTCCAGAACGGGTGCGCGTTCATCTACCTAGTGACGAGGATAAAGCCTGTCACTTTTTTCTGGGTGAGGTGTGTTTTTACGAGTCAGCCTTTACCTGCGGGCTTAGATTCCCCGTCCATCCGTTCCTGATGGAACTTTTGGATCATTTTGGTATTGCTCCTGGGCAGCTCATGCCCAATTCGTGGAGAATAGTGGTCAATTGTATGGAGATATGGTTGGTTGCTAACGGAGATATGATCAGGATAGATGAACTCACTTATCTATATCGCTTGAAAGAGTCCAAGGAGTATGGATATTATGAGTTAGTTCCCTGGGCGAGGAATACTAGGATTGTTAGGGGTTTACCTTCGTCCTTCAGGTACTGGAAATCCAGGTTTTTCTTTGTGTCGGGGGACGATTTTGAGACTCAATCCAGCAGGGATTGGGGTGATATACCAAGGTTGCATCGTCGGTGGGGGACCCCGGCTTTAGGTGCGTCAGTATCTCCATTCGTCGTTTTTGGTTTTGATGTTTCTGCTATTTTATGTTGCTGACCCCTTTGCCCCTTGCTGTGTGTAGTTAAGAGACGGCCTAAGCTCAAGAGCAGGCATAAAGAGCGCGTTGAGACCGCCATTGGATACGCCCAGACGATTGAGAGCTGGGACGACCTGGTAAACCCACGTACCTTGGCTTTTTACCACCTTGGGCCAGATCCGTCTCCTTACGTTCTACGTTCCATTGGTATTGAAGGCAAGAAAAGTAAGTACTAACCTCGTCAAGTTTGGCCTTCCTTATGCACATGTGGACTTTTTCCTAACCATTTCCTTCTTGCAGAAATGACGACCAAGTTTAAAAAGGACATGTACGCGAAGATGAGAGACAAGAAGGATGAACCACTATCCAGCATTGGGAAGAAAGCAGTGCGTGTCAAGGGGATGGCTACTCCTGCCAACCCAAATGTTCCCGTCAATCCCATAGTCTCCGTCACTGAACCGACGAGGACGGCTTCTCCGGCTACTTCGATTGAGGAGATCCCTACTCCGGCTTCGAAGAAGCAGCGAACATCAGGAAAGGAGAAAGCTGATTCACGCTCGTCAACAATATGGGATGACGAGAGATTGGCAGTGGACAGGGCCCACGAGGTGTTGACGGCGGACGATCTTAAGGTCTTCTCAGGTGTGCCTTTCAACGAGGTCGCGTCTCGTCATGTTCAAAGACTCGTCCAGGTAGAGTGTTTCTTGCACTGTCAAACCAATTCTCCTTTTTTTTTTTTTTTTAAACGACCTCAAATCTCTTTCCAGGTGTTGGGGGAAAGTATTCACATTACCTCTGAACATCTTACACAAGAGGCTAGGGTGGCATCCTTGACATCTAGGATAGAGGCTTTGGAGAAGGAGAATTCAGAGCTGAAGAAGAACCTCGTTGAGTCCATGGACGCAGCCACCACTTTAAAGGAGAAGGTCAAAACTTTGAACAACGACCTGAGGGCTGAGCGTCAGCTGACTTCGGAGAAGGACGAACAGCTTTTGAATGCTAAAGAGAGTTTGAAGACCATTGCTGCGAGGTCCGTAGAGGCTTTCCAGACTACGGACGAGTATCAGACCGTCCTGTTCAGCTGGTATTTCAAAGGCTTCGAGCTCCTTAGAAGATACCTCGTCAAGCATCCTTCCGGAGTGAACATGGATAATCTGGACTTAGAAGAGGTGGATCAAGAGATGGCCGCTGACGAGGCCGCCCCATCTTCTGTCGTTCAGCCAGATGCTCCTGGAGAGGTTCCTGCTGGTGGTGATACCAATGAGGATGCTCCTGGTGACGATGACGCTACTCGAACCTGACACTTAGAATTTTTTTTTTTTTTTTTTTTTTTTTTTTGGGATGCCCTTCATGTTTTGGGCAGTTATGTAAATCTAATTTCTGAACAATTTTACCTTCCGTCTATTTTGGGAACAAAAGAAAAGATTTTTAGCCCAGTGTTTATGGGTTTTTAGTTGTAAAGACAATGATGACTCAGTCTGTTCCAGGCTTTAATTTAATATAACTTACTTGCTTTTGAAGTAATTACCTACGTCGTGATACTTAGCCATTTTTTTTTTTGACTTACATCCTTCTATAGGGACATTGGATTCGTCAGTAACTTACATCTGTCAAGGCGGAATCTTGTTACTTAGCCATTTTTGGCTTTTAGTGACACTATTTTTCAGGGAAATTGTCCTCGTCAGTAACTTACATCCGTCAAGGCGGAATCTTGCTACTTAGCCATTTTTGGCTTTTAGTGACTTACACTCTTCTTAGGGATATTGCCTTCGTCAGTAACTTACATCCGTCAAGGCGGAATCTTGTTACTTAGCCATTTTTTAGCTTATTGTGGCTTACACCCTTGTTAGGGATATTGCCTTCGTCAGTAACTTACATCCGTCAAGGCGGAATCTTGTTACTTGGCTTATTGTGGCTTATTGTGGCTTACACCCTTGTTAGGGATATTGCCTTCGTCAGTTACCTTCAGTTGCATAGACCTGCTCATAGAGTAATATCAGCTGAATGAATTCTTTATTGATTTTGATAACAAGTACATTTGATTGTTACGTCTATTGATGGTACTTCTTTAAGTGTTCAATGTTCCATGGCCTCGGGAGTCTTTGTCCGTCCAGGGTTTCCAGGTGGTAGCTTCCCTGTCTGGAGTAATGAACAACCCGGTACAGTCCTTCCCATGTGGGGCCAAGTTTCCCTTGAGTTGGATCTTTGGTCGCCTGAGTTACTTGACGCAGGACGAGGTCGCCTATGTTGAGTCGTTGGAGTTTCACCCTTCTGTTGTAATACTCTGTCATCTTTTTCTGGTAATCCGTCATCCTGCTGCAGGCTTTATCTCTGACTTCGTCCAGGCAGTCCAGGTTGACTCGTAGGCGATCGTCATTGTCTTCCTCGCTGAACATCTCTCGCCTGGTGCTGGTTACTCCGACCTCGACCGGGATCACTGCTTCAGTCCCGTAAGTAAGTCTGAACGGGGTTTCTCCCGTCGGGGTTCTTGCTGTTGTTCTGTAGGCCCACAAGACGTTAGGTAGTTCGTCTGGCCAAGCACCCCTCGCATCATCTAGTTTCGTCTTTATGATTTTGAGTAGCGTCCGGTTTGTCACTTCTGTCTGTCCATTTGCTTGAGGGTGGCCTGGCGATGAGAACTGGTTCTTGATGCCCAGGCCAGAGCAGAAGTCCTTGAAGCCTTGGCAGTCGAACTGTCGCCCGTTGTCTGATATGATCGTCTTTGGAATCCCGAACCTGCAAACTATGTTCCTCCATACGAAGCTCCGGATCTTTGCTTCGGTGATAGTTGCCAGTGGCTCTGCTTCAACCCATTTTGTGAAGTAATCTATAGCGACTAGTAAGAATTTTACCTGGCCTTTGCCCAAGGGTAATGGGCCAACGATGTCAATTCCCCATTGTGCGAATGGCCAGGGGGACGTTATTGTCATCAGTCTTTCGGCTGGCAGTCGTTGGATATTCTCGAACCGCTGGCACTTGTCACATTTCTTGACGAACTCCATTGCGTCCACCTGCATGGTAGGCCAGAAATAACCTGTTCGCATAATTTTGCTAACCAAGGATCTAGGGCCTGCGTGATCTCCGCAGACTCCTTCATGGACCTCTCTTAGGATGTACTCAGCGTCTTCTTCGTTCACACACCTTAAGTAGGGCATGGAGAAGCCTCTCTTGTACAAAGTGTCATTAAGAATTGTGAATCTAGCAGACCTCTTCTTGATCTTCCTGGCTTCGTTTGTATCTTGAGGGAGGTGCCCATCCTGAAGGAAAGATATAATGGGCGTCATCCAGCCACTTATGTTCTGGATTGCGAAGGTTGGGACTTCTTCTATGCTGGGGTTCTTCTGTACTTCCATCAGCAAGTCTGCATTCGACCCTGTTCCTTCTGACGAGGCTATCTTCGATACTTCGTCTGCCGCCATATTCTGGCTTCTAGGAATCTGGACGAACTCTACCTCTTCGAACTCTTGAGTCAAGTGCTTCGTCAACCTGAGGTACTTCTGCATTCTTTCTTCCTTTGCTTCGTATTCCCCCTTGATCTGCCCAATTACTAGCTTTGAGTCGTTCTGGATTAACAGGCTCTTGGCCCCAAACACTTTCCCTAGCCTTAAGCCCGTCAGAATTCCTTCATACTCGGCTTCGTTGTTGGTCGCCGGGAATTTCAGCTGAACTCCATACCTCAATACTTCTCCGTCAGGGGTGGTTATGACGACCCCTACTCCTCCCCGCTTTTGGGCCGACGAACCGTCGGTCTGTATTACCCAAGGTTTGCCCTTACTGGCGGGGTTTTGTTCGTCCGGAAAGGTGAACTCAGCGATAAAGTCTGCCAGAGCCTGTGCTTTAATGGCTGCCCTGGGATGGTACTCTACATCAAATTGGCTAAGTTCAATCGCCCATTGGACCATTCTCCCTGCTGCCTCGGGTTTGCTCATGGACTTCTTGATAGGCTGGTCTGTCATCACCCAGATTGGATTTGCCTGAAAATACTGCCTGAGCTTGCGCGAGGCTATTATCAAGGCGAACGTGGTTTTTTCGATTTTTGGGTACCTGGACTCAGCCCCCTGGAAGGCTTGGCTGACATAATAAACTGGGAGTTGTATCCTGTTTTCTTCTCGGATCAGAGCTGCGCTGGCGGCTGTAGACGAAACAGCTAGGTACAGATACAAGTTCTCACCTTCTTTTGACGGGCTTAGGAGAGGTGGATTGCTCAAGTAGCGTTTGAGCTCTTGGAAAGCTGCTTCACATTCGTCGGTCCAGGCGAAAGCCTGCTTCAGAGTCTTGAAGAAGGGGAGGCATTTGTCCGTTGCTCTAGAGACGAATCTGTTGAGGGCGGCGATCAGTCCCGTGAGCTTTTGGACTTCCTTGACGGTCTTGGGTGACGCCATGTTGATTATGGCCTGAACCTTCTCCGGATTTGCTTCTATTCCTCTCTGGGACACCATGAATCCCAGGAACTTCCTTGAGGCTACACCAAAAACGCACTTACTTGGATTCAGCTTCATTTGGTATTGTTTGAGAGTAGCGAATGTTTCCTTGAGGTCGTCCAGATGGGTAAGCTCTTCTTTGCTCTTGACGAGCATGTCATCCACGTAGACCTCCATATTCCTGCCTATCTGCCTGCTGAACATTCTGTTCACCAATCTCTGATATGTAGCGCCTGCATTCTTTAGTCCGAAAGGCATTACCTTATAGCAATAGAGGCCTTGGCTGGTGATGAAGGTCGTTTTCTCCTGATCCTCGTCAGTCATTTTTATCTGGTTGTATCCTGAGAAAGCATCCATGAACGTCAATAGCTTATGTCCGGCTGTGGAGTCTACGAGCTGGTCTATTCTTGGAAGGGGGAAACTGTCCTTCGGGCAGGCCCTGTTCAGGTCCGTGAAATCTACGCACATCCTCCACTTCCCATTTGCTTTCTTTACCAGAACAGTGTTGGCCAGCCAGTCTGGATAGTACACTTCCCTGATGAAACCTGTAGTCAAGAGCTTCTTCACTTCGTCAGCGACTGCCTGATCTCTTTCTGGTGCGAAGACTCTTCGTCTCTGCTTGACGGGCTTCTTCTCTGGGTCTACATTCAACTTGTGTTGGATGATTTCCGGGGATATACCTGGCATGTCATCATGGCTCCAGGCGAAGACGTCCAGGTTTTGCTTAAGAAACTGGACGAGCTTTGTTCTCATCTCGGGGCTTAAGGTCGTCCCTATTCTGGTCGTTTTGGTTGTTTCTCCCTCAGTTAGTTGCACTGTTTCTAGAGCCTCCACCTTTTCTTCCTCCTTTTCTTCAATTATCCAGGTGTGGTTTTCCTTCACGGCCAACACGGCTTGGTAGCATTCTCGAGCTAAGACTTGGTCTCCCTTAACTTCACCAACCCCATTCTCCACGGGGAACTTTACCTTTAGGCAGTAGGTAGATGTGGACGCCTTCCACTTGTTGAGGGCAGGTCTTCCAATGATACATTGTAGGAGGAGGGGCAATCCACCACCAAGAAGTCCAGCTGACGGGTCAGTTGCTTCGGGTATGTCCCCACTGTCACTATCAACGTCACTATGCCCTTGGGATAGACCTTGTCACCACTGAAACTGACGAGAGGGGAATCAAAAGGATGTAGCCTTCTGTGGTCCAGCTTCAATTGTTGAAATGCAGGGAAGTAAATGATGTCAGCAGAGCTACCATTGTCCACGAGGATCCTTTTGGTGTTGAACCCTTCTATGGTAAGCATTATGACCAGGGGGTCGTTGTGGGGCTGCTTCACTCCCCTGGCGTCGTTTTCATTGAAAGTCATGTCTTGCTCGGTTCGTCTCTGCTTCGACGGGGGAGTCGTGTGGACGCTGTTCACCTGACGTTGGCATGCTTTTTGAAGGGACCTGAACGAGCCTCCTGTGACGGGTCCCCCTGTGATCGTCTGTATTTCCCCGACCACATTTTGAGGAGGTTGGGACTGACGGTCGTTCCCCCTTGACGAAGACTCAGGCTGGCCTTTGTTCCCGTCCCGGAATCTACTATACTCACCCTTCTTTACAAACTTCTGCAACTTCCCCTTTCGTATCAGCTCCTCTATCTGCTCTTTGAGGTCCTGACAGTCCTCGGTGTAATGGCCATGGTCTTTGTGGAATCGGCAGTACTTGTTCTTATCACGGACGTTAGGAGATGAGTGTAAAGGCCGCGGCCACTTTAGGTAATGCTCGTCCTTAATCTGTGTTAGGATTTTATCAACAGGCATAACAAGAGGAGTGAATTTTACCGTCCGCGGATTTTTATCATCTTTCCTTCTGATTCCATCACTGATTCGGCGGTCTGGGCGCTCGCGCTTTTGCCCCCTACGGTCGTCTTCTTTTCTACCCTTGTCTCCTGGCCTCTCACTGTCCCTGATGGCGGCCAGTGCGTCTTCCGCATTCATGTACTTCTGTGCTTTGAGGAGCATTTCGGCCATCATTTTTGGGGGATTTTTTGCAAGTGACGAAACAAGCTCTCTGGATCTCAATCCCGCCTTAAAGGTCGTTAGCTGTACCTTGTCATCAGCCTCATCTACCTCCAGTGTCTCCCGGGTGAAACGTTTCACATATGACCTCAAAGTTTCCTTCTCTCCCTACCTGATGGTGAGTAAGTGATCCGCGGTTCTCTTTGGTCGTTGTCCTCCAATGAAGTTACGCTGGAAGGCGTTGCTCAATTGTCCGAAGGTGTCGATGGACGATGTTGGCAGCTTTGTGAACCATTTCCGTGCGGCTCCCTTGAGAGTGGTTGGGAAGGAACGACACAAAATCTCATCTGGGGGTTGCTGGAGTCCTAGGGTCGTCTTAAATGTGTTAAGATGATCCTGGGGATCCTTTAGCCCATCAAAGGGTTCAAGTTGAGGTAGCCGAAATTTTGACGGCACTGGACAGTCGAGGACGGCTATAGTGAATGGCGAATCTGTTGCCCTGACCATTCGGTCCACACTTCGTTCGGTTTTCTCTTTGATGGCGTTCCTAAGCTCGTCCATCTCCTTCCTCATCTCCTGGAGTAGATCCGAGTTCTGCTCGGTTGGAGTGGTAGGCCTTCGGTGGTCGCTTCTTCTATGGCTATCCCCTTCGTCATCTCGATTTCCCTTGGACCGATTCTCCTCCTGCTGAAGCCTTTGCTTCATTTCCTCATTTTGTTTGGTCAATTCTTTGACGGTAGCTGCAAGGGCCTGAATTTGCTGCGCCAAGGCTGCGGAATCTTGATTGGACTCCATCTGAAAGAAGTATTTGACAGGAAACTACCTTTTCGCGATTGAATACGAAAATGTCGTTTCCCACAGACGGCGCCAAACTGATGGAGCGTGAACTCGTCAGTCAATGTGGTCGGATGAAGCCAATCTGCAGCCTTCGGAAAGGGTCACCAGTGTGGTGCCTGCCACCACGCCTCCGATGCCAAAGTTAGTATGCAAGAAAATCTCAGAGAATGGATAATATAAAGAATAAGAGTTTTCTTTTAGTATATGTGTGTATGTACCTTGTTCTTGGCAATGAGAGGGCTTTATATGCATACCTTCATGGCCTCTAGCCGTTGGAGTAGTTATGGAGATCTTAATGCTCCTCCTCGTAACGTCTGGTCTTGTGTAATGTGGCTTTAATGTGCTCCAACGGCTCATACAGTTGGCTTTGTAACCGTTCTGAACTTAATTGTGCTGTAATAAATGTATTGCGTTTTCCTCGTCAGCGACGTGGATATAAGATATGCTCGTCCAAGCATTCCTTCGTCTGTCTCGTCTAACCTCGTCACTGGAAGACTTCCTCGTCATGATGTTTATTGGTTTCGTCATTCCCGTCAATTACAATTAACCAATCCCGTGCGGTAGCACGGGGTTACATATTAGTATATATATAAAAGTAGAGACCTCATGCGAGAGTGCATGAGGTCCTACCAAGTGGCGCTCTAATTTTGCTATTAGCTTCTTTTTTTACCTCTTTTATTAAGTTTTTTTTTTTTTTTTTTTTTTTTTACTGTTACCCAAATGTTCACATTAACTTATTTTACTGTTGTCTAATTAATATCTCATTAATTGTTTAAGCTTACACCACACATTTCTCTAATCTTCATGTTTTTTAGCATACTCACTGTTTTAGTGTTTTAAAAAAAGCAAAAATAAAATAAAAAAGTAAGGACTAATAGTAATAACTAATTAGATAAGGCCCTGGAGAAAGATAGAAAGACACAAAAATGTTGTGGATTGTTAAATAAAACGCACTATTTCACTATATATTACCAAAATAAAAGACTTGAGACTAACAAAACATTTGAAAGAGAGAGAAAGAGAAATTTGAGGAGTCACCATTTCCGTTATACTAGCCTCCCACAACCATCAAGACGCCGAAACTCCTTCGGGTATTTTTTTTCTTTACTTTATTCTTTTTTTAAATTAGGGGCTTAAATATGATTTAGGTTTAGGTAATTTGGTTGGATAATTTTTGTTTTGATTATATAGGTAGAGAGTATTTGATGCGCAATGTAAAGTCATATTCTACCATGGTTTAATTTTAAATCATCTATAAGCCCTGGAAAGAGATAGACACAAAAATGTTGTGCATTTTTAAATAAAACGCACTATTTCACTATATATTACCAAATAAAAAGACCTGAAACTAACAAAACATTTGAAAGAGAGAGAAAGAGGAATCTGAAGGGTCACCACCTCCATTACACTGGCCTCCCACCACCATAAAGACACCGAAACCCCTTTGGGTTAATTTTTTTTTCCTTTTTCTTTTTAAAATTAGGAGCTTAAATATGATTTAAGTTTAGGTAATTTGGTTGGATAATTTTTGTTTTGGGTATATAGGTAGAGAGAATATTTGATGCTCAATGTAAAGCCACATTCTACCATGATTTAATTTTAAATCATCTATAAGACACATGCATACACACTTGCCCACACCATGTCTTTATGTCGTACTATCAATGAGTGAAAGACGATAAGAGAGTTGAGCAAACTTTCATTTCATGGTATAAAATTTGTGAATATAACATAAATTAATTGATTTTCATGGTCCTGTTACTCTTTTGCATTTATTTTTGGTTTCATGATTTAAAAAAAATTAATCTTACTTTAAGAAGACTACAAATATGCAATGCAACTACTAAACTAATTTTTAATATCTCAAAATGTATATATTTCTTTACTCTAATTTAGTTTACTTTTTCTTTATAATATATGTACAATATTATCCAAAACCATCTTCCATAAAATATTACAAAATTATCCGTGCATCGCACGGGCAACTTACTAGTATATCTAAAAGCTGAGACGTAGCATTTAATGTTGTTATACTCCTGTTGAGCCACCTCATCAGCCATATCATACTCTTTTTATTTTTCTTTTTAAATCATTTTTCTCATTATGATTTTTTAATTTTTTTATATAAAATAATTAAATACAAATCATGGACAAACATTATTATTCATTAGATACAAATATTTAATTATTCAGCTACCTAAATTGATTTCAACTTTTCGTTTTCTTCTTTCTAATTTCAAGTAATTTTTAAAATTGAATAAGTCATTATCTTTTTAGTGGATAAAATTAGCATTTCAAGTGTCCCTTCATTTATCTACCGTTATAGTGTTTCCTCTTCCAAAATTTCAGTTTTTCATAACCTTATTCCTCTCTCACTCATACATTGATTATTTATTTTTAAGTTTTATAATGTTATATATACCAATACACATTTTAGATACAACCACCCATCATCTACAACAAAAAATTTAGCACCATACTAATTGTTTTCCATATTTTTCAATCAAGTTTTAGTTTTCACCATATTGAGAAGACATCAAGCATTAAGGGTCTGTTTGGAATCCGCTTATTTTGCTGAAACTGAAAACTTTTTGTTAAAAGTACTATAGATAAAGGTAAATGTTAGTTGAAATAGTAACGTAGGACCCGTGAATAGTACCAAAAAGTGCAATGGGACCCATGAATAGTAACAAAAATAAGCTAAATAGTAAAATAATTTGGCAAAAAATAAGCTAGCCAAACAAACACTAAGTGTTTCTTCGTTTATCTACTGTTATAGTGTTTTCTCTTCCAAAATTTCGGTTTTTCACAATCTTATCTCCTTCTCACTCATACATTGATTATTTATTTAAGTTGTACAATGTTATATATACCAATGCACATTCTAGATACAAAAAAATTAGCACAATACTAATTGTTCTCCATATTTTTTAATCAAGCTTTAGTTTTCACCATTTTGAGAAGACATCAATTATATTTGCCTGAAACTTTCAAAGTTAAGGCAACTATTGGAAGACCATTGAGGTAAACAAAACGCACAATAAAAATGATCTTTTTTTTTTTCCTGTTTTCCTTTCTTTTTAGTATTCTTGCATTTTCTGAAGTGATTCTGTTGTTTTCCTTTCCAAAATTTTCAATGATATTGACTTTTGTTATTTTTAATTGACTTAGAATTGTTAATGCAGTTTTATTCGGCCTATCATTGTTGTGGAAATTCCTAATGCTGATAAAACATATTGATAATGAACATTTTTTGTGCTTATTTGTAGAGTGTCAAAAAGTCAAAAAGTATTCAGTGTAGTAATTTTGTTATTGTTGCATCTCACGTGTTTGGTAAAATTTCTTTTAGAAATCTTATTCGTCTTTCTCAAATCTGTTTGTGATTTTTATTTTGTTCATTCTACTACAAATAATAGGCTTCTCCACCATTAATCTTTTAGCTAATTTGAGCTTTCTTGGTAAGCTTTTACTTTGTTTAGTTGATCATCTTTAAGGAAAAAGCCAAAAAGAGAATAAAACAAAATATAATTTACTCTAGAGCATCATTATGCTATTAATGTTTTTATGTTATTAATGTTTTTATGTATAGATACTTAAGGAACTTGATTAATTCTTCTTAGAATTCCAATTATCCTTACGTCTAGTCTCTTAGATTATAATTTTTGGGGGTTCAAGTGATAGCCTAGCAACATTCTTTATGTTACTCTTTAAAGATTTTATTAAATGTATAGATGGCACTTTTGGTTTATGAAATATGATCAATAAAATGTGATTTTTATATAATTATATCTAGACTATACTGCAATGTCATGATGGATGGATTGGTCTTATTTTACTATAAAATCTAAGTAATCATGTGGTTTATGAATTTGATGAGTTATATATTGCAGGATTTGTTCATATGTTCATATGATGGAATAAAGTTTGCTCTTTGCATTTTATTTTATTTTATACTTCCTCTTTATGATATATGATTTATTGAATATGGTCTATTGCATAGTTATCTTTATATACTTTTTCATTTAGTTTCAATTGTATGGAAGAAAGAGACGTGGATTTATGTTTTGGAGAAAAATATACCTATAAGTGTTGAATCGCATACATCTGTATAGTAATAAACAAGTATACATGGATAGAACTTGGTCTAATAGTTCTCACACTATAATTTTTTTTTTTTTTAATAAAAAAATTATTGCATTTTATTTTCATACATATCTCACTATATATATATAATACCCAAGTACAAAATATATTTAATTTGCTAGTTGTAAAAAAGTTATAATATAAAACATAATTTCAAATAATACATATTGACTTTTAAAAATATACAATCTAATACATTAATTCTATAATTATCCAATAAAACATATTCATATAAAATTTTCTCACATATTGCGTGGGTCTGCGATTAGTAATAATAATAATTGAAAACTCAATATTACAAATATGAGAGCTAGTTAAGACCCCCAAATTTTAATTGTGGCTTGATTAATTTTAATTTAAACACACTTAATGTGGAATATACGTGATTAGCAAATTAATTAATCAAAGCATTAAACAATTGCATGGATGAACATATAAGTGCAAGGCAAATATGTAAAGGGCAATAGGAAAAAGAGATCAAACCCAAGATAACATCGCGATGTGTTGTAGAAGAAGAAAACCGAAAAACTCGACGTAAAAACCTCTCTGCAGCCCTCCAAGCCGAAATGATCCACTAATGAATAAGTTGGAGTATAAGGATAACCAAAAAGATCCTCCAATCCTAATCTACCCAAAGTACTTGAACTCTCCAAGCTCCAACTACCAATGGACTTCTCGGAGTCTTGTCTTCACTAACTTCTCGGATCCTGCAATATTGCCCTATTGCACCACCAAGCCTTATCGACTTATTTTAGCAAAAACCCAATGCTTCCCAAGCTCCAAAACACTCTCTACACTCTGAATGGGTGTGAGTTGTATTTGGGTACAATCTCCTTTCAAGGTATGACGATGGGAGAGGGGAGGAGAAAAGACTACCAAAGAATTCTCACTTAAGGATGAGTAGCTCTCTCTAAAAGGTGGATGTTTTGAAAACCTCTCTCTAGGGTTTTTCTTCTAAACAGTCTTCTTGCAATTTGGTGGGTAATGAGGGTATATATAGTGTGGGTGAATGAGAAGAAAAGGTCACACTTAAAATCTAGTTGGTTAGTGCATCTCGCAGGTCACTCGCGGGATAGCCAAGTCGTGAGTTACTCGCAAGATCTCCTGACTCTTAAACTTCCACATGTGCTCCTCACATGGTCTTTTGCGTGTTCTGCAATCTTGTGCTAGTTGCGAATTCCAACTGTTTTGATTAAATCTTCACCACTTAAGACTAAACCCATTACAATTAAATCCCACAAAATACAAGAAAATAAATTAATGAAATTACAACACTTTGTCATGGAATACAACCAACATAAATGTTATGTAAAAACCATACCTTTACAATAATAATAATAATAAAGTTTCATTTTGGATAATAAAGAAGGCTTTCTATTAAAGGGGTCGAACTCAAGATCTCTTACCCTTTTAAAATACCAATTCTCCCAAAAGCTTAAATTATTAGGAAAAAGTGAATTTCATCATTTAACCATAGTTCTAACAAAAGCTACTATAAATTTTGTAAAGTTGTGATTTTCAATTCATATTTTTTTGGCTTTAATTCCTTGTCAAATTTGATTGTAATTATTCAATCATTTACATGTATTTTTGTGGGATTAAATGTAATGGGTTTAGTGTGCAAATTGGTGAAGAAATGTGAAACAGGGTATCTCGCGACTGGCTTGTGATTGTTGCAACTTGTGAAAGGCCATGTGAGGAGCACATGTTGGAAGTTCAAACGAATCAAGTGTTAGAGGCATTTCGCGAGTGGCTCGCAACTTGGCCAACTCGCAAACTGGCTCACGAGATGCATGGACAACTATTTATGTGTTTACCTCATTTCTTTACCTACACTATAAAAGCCCACATTATCCACAAAATTATAAAGAGAGTTTCAGAGAGAAAACCCTAGAAATCCATTAGAGAGTTAGAGATTGCAAACCTACAATCCTCCACACATTTCTTTCAATTTTCTTCACTCTCTTCCCTCATTCCATATCTTTTGAGAGGTTCTTAGCCCAAACACAAACTACACACATCTAGAGTGTTGTGAGTTGATTTGGAGCATTTGGGAAGGATTGGGTCATGCTAATCTTTGGTGGAAGCAATTGAGGATAATTGCAGGATCCAAAAAGCTAGTGAAGACAAGGCTTGGTGAAGCCCGTTGGTAGCTGTGACTCGGAGGGTCTAAGTACAGAGGGTAGTATAGGCTTGGAGGTTCTATTTGTTATCCTTATACTCCAACTGGTTTACTAGTGGATCGATTCAGCTTGGAGGGCCGCGGAGAGGTTTTTATGCCAAGTTCTTCGGTTTTCCTCTTCAATAACACATCCAGTGTTATCTTGTGTTTGCTTCTCTCTTTCCTTACTACTTGTGCCTTTTAATTAATTTTCAATTATGTATGCCCATGCACTAGGTAATAGTCCCGGTTGATTGCGGATTTATTACTTTTGTTATGCATCTATGAGAGTAGATTAAAAGCAATCTAGCAATAATTTAAAAATTGGGGGGGGGGAGGGGGGGGGAGGGTCTAAACTAGCTCTAGTATTTATACTAGTGAGCTTTCAAATTTTACTACATAAGTGTCTGTAGGGTGTAAAGGTAATGTTGTATGATGATGGGGTGTCCTTGCCGATAGTTGTCGGTGATGGAATTAGAGATGAACGCAGCGGAAAAATAAGTTTAAAACGGATCTACTTCATTCGATATTGATAACATGCACAAAGGAAATTTCAGAATTAGAGAAACAAGAGAGGGTACCTTGAAGCGGTGAATTTCAAAACCGAAGATTGAAGCACTTAGGAATACTTTTAATCTTCACTCCAATTCCACAAACGCCCAAGAAGTGTGGACTCTCAATTGGTTACAAAAGGATGATTGGAGAGTGACATACACTCACTTCCACCATTACAATGTTGTTTTTTCACACACAGAAAATTCTGTACGTTTTTGCCTTTTGTATCTAACCAATTATCTAATTGGGCTGGCTACTTGGGCCTTTCCAATTGGGCTTAAGTGTGTGGCTTGGAGTGGGACCAAAAGGGACCAATAAGACACTAGCTCCAATGGGCCTTGGGCTTTTCTGTCAACTCTTGACAAGTCCAAAGTTACCATTAACTATATTTAATACCACTATAAAAATATAGTTGCACTCTAGGCCATATCTATAAATTATATCCCAAGATTTTATTATACATGCAACCCCTTCATTAAATATTCGTAGTAATACAAAGTCATTAATGTAGACTGTCACTTTATAAATTACTACATCTTAATCCTTGAGTACCCGGTTTAATCCTTTAATGTTATTCATTATATATTTATGAAATCCAATTCCATAAATATATACTTTAGTCTTACTAAAGTGGTTAGGCCTAACTCTCTGAATAACAAACTCATTAAACTTATCTCAAGGGAATACTTTATATCTCCGTTAAGAGACTATGAATTTCATCTTGAGAATACATGTTCCATCAACACTAAATGTGGCTGCCCAACATACTGAGGTTTTGACCATTACTTTAGATCTCACTCCTGATATATCAAAACAACCTACACCTCATGATCAGGTCCATTATTCTCTCAGGATTAAGAGTTCATGCAAATGTAAGTCGTGAGATTTATTATTCATTTGACAGTCTTAGGAAAATAATAAATCTCACAGCGGTCCAGTTCAATATGTCTTAACTCTTAAAACATATTAACACATCAACTAGAAGTCACCACTTCCATGATCAAGACAAATCATCGTAATTGATATGTTATAGTCTTCGCAGATGAAATGCCCAATTTCATCACCGACTACGAACTATAATTCTGAGTTTACAAAGAACTTGTGATTTATATCTTCTGTGACTTTTCACATAAATCACATACTATGCATCTCATGGACTAAATGATAATGTCCGAATATTCATGTTACCATTATTTCAGATAATAATAAAACAAATTCATTAAACACAATATTAAGTCATACATAATGTCATACACAATGTCAAACTTAATATCATACATAGGATCATACAATAGGATTTAAGGGCACTAATCCTAACAGTCGGAGCTTCAGTCCACCGACAGATGGAGAGGTGTTGTCTACCTTGCAGCGAAAGGATGTTCTTCTACCCCAACTTCAATGGTGACACTTAAAATTTTACATAAGAATCAGCTTCAATGGTGACACTTAGAATTTTACATAAGAATTCAATATGCTGCTGAGGTCTGGGGAGTACAATGAACCTATGGATGGTCGTAGAAGACAAAGGAAGATAAATGGAGGTTTAGAGGGGAAGCAACAAGGCAGATAAGTTAAGCCCCGAGATAGGACAATACTTGAGCCAGGGCTAAAACCATTGGACTACATGATCCAATGTGACACTTTCTTATATTCTAAGATCTGAGATATGTACCATGGCATTTGAGTGAAGTTTGTGGTATGCTTTTATATTAAAATCCTATCCCCTCACCCTTGTGTGTAATTGTTTCTCGGGAAAAAAAAACTTAGCTATGTGTCCCTTTTCTTTTCTTTATTTTATTTGCCTTGAATAGGGAATCTATCCCTCTATATAGGGGCGTAGTTAGGATTTTTCACCAAGGGAGAGGGAGGGGGGGGGGAATTATATATTTATAGGTCAATCATAACTCATAACTAATAACTATATTTTATTATTGAAATATAACTACAACTATGATGATAATGAGAGAAAAGATATATAACTATGAGGAAAACAAATTGGTGATATGAGAAAAAGATCAAATTTTGTAAAAAAAAAAAAAAATGATGATTATGGTGATGATGATGAGAGAAATAAATAAATTAAATTTGAAGACTAAGAATGAAAAAGAAAAACACACCAATTCGAGCAGAGCTGGCTGAATGCTAGAGCAAGAAATGCGGTCGCCTAAAGCCCCAAGTAAAAAAAAGGCCCCCAAATTTTAATGAATAGGGTTATTTATAATCAATAAATAAAATAATATTTTTTTACCAGATGAAAAACAAATAAAAAAGAGAGAAAAATGCAACGTCCACAATATTTTTCACAACACTTTTACAACTAATGTTAAGTAGTAGGTTGTTATTGATGGCAAAAAAAAATTAAAGTGATATTTTCAAATAGAAAACAAAAAACAACTTAAAACCTAGGATTTGTTGTAAAAAATATTGTGAATGTTGCACTTCTAAAAAAAATAATAATAATAAGAGTTGGGTTAGCAAACTTTTACTATTTTTCATCTAAGTCTACCACTAACACCGCTTTTTTACTTACCACTATCAATCTGCCACATCAACAAGTATGAAAAATTTTGTCAAACTTCTTCTTTCTATAAAATTTCTAAAAAAAAAAAAATTCTACGTAGTTCATATTAATTAGTAGTAATTTTGCATCTAATACAAGATAATCAATTTTCGCCTTAGGCCCCCAAATGCATCAAGCCACCCCTGAATTCGAGCAACACACATTGCATTTCACAAAGGTAAACAAATTGTATTCTTAGAAACAATAAAAAGAAAGGCACCTAGAGGCTAGGGATTTATTAGGTTTTGGTAAAAGTGTGTGTGTTTTTTTTTGGGTGGAGTACACTTGATAAATTACTAAATATTGGAATTGTAAATGGCTAAATGCGATTATTGTTAGATTGTTTTAGGGAATAAACTTAATAATTAACACTGGACTAACCTTTGTGACATTTTTCAAGGAAAGTTATAAGTTTTCTTTATCCAAAAACAAAGCAAAACAATAGTAAAAAATGAGCATGAACTATGAAGATGATGAACATCCATAGCTAATTGGAACTCTAAAACCAAGGACTATCTTCTATCCAATAGTTTAGAAAACTTCAATTTTTTGGAATGTAATGCAAGTAGGTGGGCTGCTTGGTTATCTTCTCGTTTAGTATGATATGATTTAAACTAACTTAAGAGTAATCTTGCCTAAGTTAAGACCAATTATTACATTTTGTTGTGGTCCAATTTATCCCCCCCCCCCCCCCCAAAGACTATATGTGCCTCTGCCCTTGCCTCTATATATAGGCACAGGTGAATCATGGAACAAAATCCACTACCCCAGCCCTGACATGACATGTGTCATTTGGACTGGAAAAGGGGTGACGTGTCACATGAATGTTTACTTAAGAGATACTTAGTGCATGGAAGGTCCTATCTAGCAAATACCACCGAAAGTCTTGTTCCATGAGCGATCCCTCAAGCACATATCCATCATTTCCAAGGTTGTCAAAATTGCGATCCGGACTATAGGATCATACAATCCTACCTACCCAAAAAGAGTAGGATCATATTAGGATTGTTTGAAACCTAGGATCGTAAGTAGGATCGTAGGATCATTCCGATCCCACTCAAAAATGAAAATTGGTTTGGGCTGATAGAAGCCAAGCAGCCTTAAACAAATACCAGTGGCGCAATAGGTCCTTATGAGTATTGAAGTGTCAAAATTACCCCTAGGTGAACTTAAAATCTAAAATAAAAAACCTCACTTCAAAACTTAAAAATCTGTATTCACTATACAGTAACTAAAAATCGCATAGCCCTCTCTTTAATTATCATATGGATGCTAATGTTTGGAAGGACATGGATGACAAAATGAATGATGATGATAATGATGGTAGCTGTGATAAGAACCTTAGAATGGATTATTAATGTTGGGAAGGGCATGGATGACTAAATGTCCACTTCACTGATGGGAATATGTACGAAATTCCCAGACCTGTGAGATGCAAAAATAGAGAAAAATATACGCCAAAGAAAAATAATCATACACAAGACAGTATTTACATGGTTCAGCAATTTTCCTACGTCCACGGAGTTGCAGGGATTTCACTATTCTCAAGGAAAAAATACAGAATGCGGCAGTACAGTTTTTTTCCTCTCTCAAAAATGACATCAAAACTCTTATCTCCAAAACAACAGTTTTTATATCCTGCGTACAGGATTCACAATGGGCTACAAAAACGAGCCAAATTTTTTTTCCCCGGAACCCCAAGGAGGCTTATCCATGAGCGCTACAGCTTGGGCCTATCGGCCTAAGCCTCCACTCCATAGACTAAGTCTTAGAAAATCTCCCATTAAAAACTGTAACAACATTATTTCGGGTCAGGTCATAATCCGGATCAAACACAACTTGGTTCCACAAAGCCCAACATTCACCTTATTATTCATATTGCTTTTGGATTTCATATTGTAGTTAGCAATTTCCATTTGCTAACTTATTTTGGATTTTGAACTTGGAAAAAAATTTCTATAAGTATTGATAGTTATTTTGGTATTTGGTTGTTAATTAAACATTTGCAAAACTTTTTGGATACATTGTGTTAAAACTTAAGTATATTTGTTTGGTTTAATAAAAAAAAGTATATTTGTTTTGTAAGTATAGATGTACTGATGTATGGTATACAAATTATATCATATTGATGCAAATCTTTGTTTGTTTATGAATGAATTCATAATTTATGTGATTATTTAACAAACAAAGTCACTACCTATGTGTGTTTTTTCCCCAAAAAATGTAAAATCTTATCATCTACTATCCAATCCTACAATCAACGATTCCACATAACTCCTAGTTCTCACGATCCATGTAGGATCTTGACTTTGACAACATTTCCTACAAGACTATGATCATTGTTGAACCAAAGAGATACAGAAGATAACGACGAAAGAGACTACTTTAAATGAATTTGTATATTCTACTATAGAAGGCTGCATGTATATATTGATGTGACAGTTGTATTAGGGTTCTCTCCATTTATGTTACAAATTTATAGGTATATCTATTGTCACAACATTTAAAATTTTAAATGACGTGGCAGTCTGTGCACATTTAGATTCAGGAAATAAAATCTTAACCTTGAAGTGGATTCCCTCTATTTCAAGTGAAGTGGACTCTCTCCATTTCAAGTGAAAATGTAGAGGTTCATGTTCCCAAAAGTTGACCAAGGAGGAGGTCTTGATTGAACTAAATTCAAGGATTATTTATAAATGTTCCTTGATTTTGATCACAATCAAAGGCTAACAAGTGCTAAATAAGATACACTAATAACATTTACCAAATGTGGTATTAAGATACACAAGCATAGAAGACAGAAGTTTTGGACAGTTTGATTAGTAGTCATATCATGTTCACAAAGGCATGGATTACTACTAACCGAGAAGAGACACAGGTCAGCTAATCTTGCTCCAGTGTTAATGTTAGAGTAGAATAATGATCCTGAAATTTGCCTGGTTGCACGTCCATGGTTGATCCGAATCCCAAACAAGGAAATTCAAGTTTACAAAAACACAACGAGATTGTGGCAAGAATTATATTGGGGCACACTGATTCTTTCCTAATTATTAACATTAACAAAAAGAGGTGGAGGAAGGTGCTTTCCGTGCATGCATGATCTCGTACAGGGGAAAAAAATATACATAGTGAGAATCAAGCGCCAGTGCATAGTGATAGCAACTCAAATCTGAATGTTAGTTAGTTCAATTGGTCAAGTCTCTTCTTGTCAAATAATTCAAATCTCTCCAACACAAAAAAAAAAAAAAAAAAAAAAAAAAAAAAAAAAAAAAATTAGTATCTTAACCTAATGTCATGCATGCAAGTTGGGGATTGTGGCCACTACATAAATCAATGACATCCCTTAATTGTAATGATTCATGAATTAGTAGGTGGAGTCACAAGAATGAAAGTGGACTCCTGCAGAATCTGGTACTTTCGATTGTGTAGAAACTTCAGAAGCTTTTAGATCAAAGCAACCAGTAATGAATTGGTGGAGGATGAAGTCATAAAAAAAAAAAAATAAATAAATAAAAAAAAACTTAAAACACAAAACTAAATCCCATCAACCAAAATAGAGTTCTAAAGAATACAAAACTTTATCAAGCTAAAATAGAGATGCAAGAAAAATAAAAATAAAAATCCACCAAAAAATTGAGGGAGAAAGAGTGGGAAATAACCACTTTTTTGTGAGAGAAAATTATGTAAAGAATGGAAGAGTGAATGACGAATTTATACTAAGAGGATGATAATAAAAAGAAACAAAATAAAGGAAGATAAAAGGAAAGAGGAAGAGTGATATCAAGGTAGAATGTTTGGGGAGATGAAAAGGTAAAGAGAATGAGAAAGGTTGGAGAAAGTGTAAATGTAAAAAAAAAAAAAATGAATACAATTTGATGAGCACAATAAAAAATTACATTTTTTATTTTTTAAAACAAAAAGAGAGAGAAAATATAAATAATTTAATGATAAGGAGGATGTGGTCGAATTTTAATATTGAGTAAAATAGAAGAGAAGAAAAAAAAAATTAAAAGATATAACAATAAACACTAAATTATTATGGTATGTAATGGAATACTATTCTATTTTCATCTACTATCTTTAATTTTTTATAATGTAATTGGATAAAATTTAACAATCAAAGAACAAAACAATAATAATAATAACTTAAAACACAAAATTAAATCGTATCAACCTAAATTAGAGTTCTTAAAAACACAAAAATTTATCAACCTAAAACGGAGATGCAATAAAAAATAAAAATCCACCAAGACATTGAGAGAGAGAGAGAGAGAGAGAGCCTTTTTGTGAGAGAAAACTATGCAAATAATGGAAAAGAGTGGCAAATTTATAGTAAGAGGGAATGAATAAGAAGAGACAAATAAAGGAAGATGAAGGGAAAGACGAATAGCAATATTAAAGTAGAGGGTAGTGGGGAGATGAAAAAGTAAGGGAAAAAGAAAGGTTAAAGAAAGTGTAAATATTTAAAAAATAAGTGAATGCAAAAAAAAAATTATAGGAAAATTGGAAATAAAAAAGAAATATATATAGATGTTAAAACTGACAAAAATAAATATGTAAAGTCAATAATCTATTTATATATATATATATGTAAAAAAAAATATGAATAAATAATAAATAACAATTACATGGCGATGAGGTGACTCAACAAAAGCTCAACAACAATAAATGCCACGTTTCAGATTTTAGTAATATATAAATATAGATTGTTATAGGAAAATGCCTCCTTATAGTACTACCACACAAGATTGATTGTGAAAAAAATATTATGGTAGAAAGATCTTTCGATGATGTTTTGGGAGAAGAGGTTTGTGTATAAATATGAGTTTTTTCATTGATAATTATGTCACGTTGTCAGCGTAATGTTGGTAAGTTCATGATAGAATTACATTTTTCTGATATTATTAAAGTATTGTATTTTTTTTCCTAATATAAGTGATGAATTTACTTATATATGCTTCCTCTTTATGCTATTCAAGACGTATAGAATATGAACCGTTTGTAAAGAGTAATAAAAAAATTTCATCCACATTACATTATTTACTAAATATCTTGACTTATATAATAATTTAATGTAAAATGTATTATGTTTCCTTGAAGAAAAAAAATACTTACAAAATTTAAAACACTTTCAAATAACAAATATAGATAGCTTAATTTTAAACATCTAATATATTGTATCAATCATACTTTGATAGAAAATAATTCATAATTTTAAGAAATGTGTGGGACTAGCACTTATAAGTCTCATCTACTATTTTCATTTTTTACTCAACAAAAAAACAAACCGTTAAGTTTTTTTGCGCATCATGCAGGTATGCAACTAGTAATTATTAAAGGAGCAAAATCATACCGGCTGAAATTTGAGTATCGACCGAAATTGGCCAAAATAGACTAGAATTTTTCCCAATGTGGAATTAAATGCTTTCTCATTCTAGTCTGCTAACCAGTTTGATAATTTTCGGCTGGAATGAAATGGAATCCATAACAATGTTTTAATTCAATCACTGAAAGATTTAAAAATTGGCTTCAAACTTGTAATTATCCTCAAAATAATTATAAAATTGTTATAAAAGAATAAAAATTCAAAAAAAAAAAAAAAAAAACTAAAAATTCTAAATTCTAAATTCTAAATTAGAGCCAAGCAATCAAACCGTCGTAGTGCCAACCAACACTTTTTCACAGGGAGTAATTATATGTATCTCTTTTATTTTGAACTTGCATGTTGGCAAGGGATCTAGCATATTGGATTGCTTGTTAGAAAGTGGGTATAAAGTATGAAGTAGAGGCCAATCCATTCGACCAGGCAAGCTTAGGTGCTTAACTGTTTTCCACTTTTGTATGCTAACTCTATGGTTTTGTTATATTTAGACTTTTGAACATTGATCAAAGTTGGTTCTTGAACATATAACTAGGTGGTAACTCGATTTTCTGTTCTAACTCGAGTCAGGCGCGTATTCCTATATCTAATGTGTTCGACTGATCCACATCGGCCAATCCCCAAGAAAGATATTCTTTTCGTAGACTTGATTCATGGGCTACACCTTGGGACACTCACACCAACTAGCTAGCCGCAGAGAGTAGCACCTGGAAGGGGCTCCCCATCGGCTGTAGTGAGCTTTGCATTAACCTTAATGACTAGAACGGTTTTGCTATCAACCAAGCCCAGCTTTGCAAAACTGTTCGATGCTTATTTAACCTGTGAGAGGTGATCTTACTGCCAAGGAAGTAGCTTAGGGTATTCAAATCTCTCGTCTCAAAGTTCTGGAAAAAATAGTGTTAAAGAGCTCAGATTTTTTCTTTTTCCCCGTATAGGGAAACAAAGACAAGGTCAATGGATGATCCTCAAACTTTTGTGCCTGTGAAAAGTACAGCTGCTCCTCTCTTTGAATCTAACCAAGGATCTTCTCCTTGTTCCCCATATAGGGAATTGTACCTTTACCTCTTCTTGTTAAAGAATGAGAATGGTAGGATGTGTCCAATGATCTAGAGTTAAGTGTTTGATGAATAGGGAGAGTAAAGAGTGTTTTTTTTTTTTTTTTTTTTTTGGGTGAGGAAAATGAGTATTTTCTCTCAAAATTATGTGGGTTTGAGAGTTACTTTCAGGAATTTTTTTTCCCAATAACCTTAAATATCAAACAATTTCATTAGTTGTCACGTTTCAAAACAATTTGAGAAACTAACATTTCAAGTGTCTAAATCTCGAGTTCCAAGATAAAACTCGAGTTTCTAAATCTCAATTTGTAAGTGATGGCATCTGACATGGGAAAATATCCACGTGGAACTTGAGTTTTTAAGACTCGAGTTTCACTGTGGAAAAATATCACTGTTTCACCTTCTTCTTCCTCGCATTCTTCTAACCTAGCGTTCTTCTTTGTTCTTCGACACTGCAAATCTGAAGACCAGATCGTCCAATAGCCCACCCAGCGTTCAATCGTCCAATCAACCAAATCGTCTCTTCGTTCTTCCTCTGTTCTTCGAAGCTCCAGATTGTTCCTCTTCAGATCTGTTCTTCTTCAGTTTGTTCTTCCTTTGTTCTTCAGATCTGTTCTTTTTCAAGTACAAAAATTGAGTCTTAGAAACTCGGTTTTGCTTTTTAGAACTCGAGATCTATATGGTATCATACTTCTAACTCACCAAGTGGGAATCGAGTCTTTAACCCTCGATTTTTAAACTGAAATCGAGTCTATAAAACTCAAGATGCTAGTTTGCAAAATTCTTTCAAACGCATACTAACTTATGATATTCTTTCTCCTCGCTATGCTACTCTGCAAATTACCTCTTACTTTCAGGAAATTGGAGCCCACTCTATAAAAAGGTGTCAGTTCTAATATTATCTTAGGAGAAATGGTAAACAAAAATGACAAAATAACAAAATCCTTCCTTAACGATAGGGGTGGTAAAATCTGACATGACCCGCGAACCCGACATGACTAACCTGTTTATAAACAGGTCATGGGCTGAGGCTAAACGGGTTCGGGTCATATTCAGGTTGACACAGCTAACCCGTTTAATAAACAGATTGTGTTCATGTTTAATGTGTAAACCCGTTTGACCCGTTTAGCTTATAAAATTATTAGATATTTTGATATTATTGCTTAATTAATGGTTGTTTTTATATGTTTATTACTATATTTATAGTTATAATTGTATTTTAATTTTAGATATATGGGAATTGATAAAAATTATATAGATTTGGTATGACCTATTAATCAAATAAATTATTAAATGAGTCATTTGTATTAACCTTTATATGACTTGTTAATTAAACGAGTTAAATGTGTTGGGTCAGGTCGACCTGTTTAATAAACAGGTCGTGTTTGGGTTGAGGATTTCTAACACGTTTACTAAACAGGTCGGGTTCGAGTCAACCCATATAACCGAATACACATGGCTCGACACGACACAAACCCGATCTGTGAACACGAATTGCCACCCTTACTCAACAATAACTGGAGCTGGAACCCAAATGTTTTTTTTTTTTTTAGAGAGAAAGTTTCAACTTATGGCGTCCGCTCCTGATAATAGTTCTTTATTATCAGACCAAGACACCAATCAGTTTTGGTGTAGGCGGGGATTGAACTCCAGATCTCTTATACAACTATCAGAGACTTTACCAGTTGAGCTAATTAGAACCCACAACCCAAATGTGAAATGTCACAATTGAACAAGATTGAAAGGTGTAGAAGAGAAGGAATCACTTTTATAAAAGGTAAATAAGTTTGTTTCCAAGATGACAAGACATACAATCGAACTTCTAAAAACTAACAAAAATAACAGAGACACGAGAAAGACGCATAACCTAGACGTGAATGCCACAGGTCAAGTGAGATGGTGGCAGCAATAGATGTGAAGGAACCTTCACAGAAGAGAGCTCAAACAAACGTCCAACTCTATGGTCCGTCCTAAACAGATGACTTGTCTGTAAATTATGCAGTTCAAATGGCACATTATGCATTTCTGTATAAACAGAGAAAAAGTATCCTTGAATCATGTACATACGTGAAAAATTAATACATTGATCACACACACAAACTGATGCTCTTCAGACCACCTAAGTAGAGGCCATTTCAATCTCATATTTCTTCATCAAAGGAGTAGCGCATACAAAGCTCATTTGAGAGGAATAGTCTGCAATAAAAGTGCTATCAGTCTATGTTGGATGGGAAGGAGCCGCGGGAACAGCCAACATGTGCTGGAATGGGTTCAAAGGTGTAGGAATATCCACTGCTCCTTCCAACATCTTCACCACAACACTCATCAAAGGTCTAGATTCAGGCCTATACTGAACACACCAGAAAGCTACCTCCGTCATTCTCTCTGCTGTCTTTCTATCTTTCTCCTCTATCCCACAAACTATGATCAACTCTCCCATTTCTCCATGTTCGAACTTTTTCCAAACCCACATTGGGAACCACAATTGGCTATCTGAAAGACTGTCATGATGTCATCATGGTTCTTTCTTTTCCCAATGATTTCAAATAATAGCATCCCAAAGCTATAAACATCACACTTGTGGGTTATAGGATATGGCATCCACATTTCTGGGGCAGCATAACCAGGAGTTCCCCTTCCTCCTGTCATAGTGATATGTGTGTTTTCCTTGTTAAATAGCTTGGCCAAACCGAAATCAGCTACCTTAGGCAAGAAGTTTGCATCCAAAAGAATATTTCCTGGTGTAATATCATAATGGATTATTCATTGTGACATTCTTCGTGCAAGTATGCAATCCTTCTGGCTGTCCCAACTGCAATCTCATGAAGCTTTTCAAATCCTAAGATCTTGCTTTCACGGAACAAATACTTGTCAAGGGAGCCATTTCCCATGTACTCATAAACAAGTGCTCTCAGGTTCTTCTCAAAACAGAAACCATAAAGACGTACCAGATTAAAGTGATGAACTCTTCCTATTGTACTCACTTCTGCCTTGAACTGATCCTCAATTCTCTTATCAGAATTCCCATACAGAACCTTCACTGCCACTATGGATCCATTACTAAAGATCCCCTTAAAGACTGATCCAAATCCTCCTGAACCCAACAAATTAGTGAAGTTGTCTGTTGCAATCCTGAGCTGTTGAAAGGTAAATTTGATTGGCTTCTCTCTTTCCATATCGTTGAGAAATTTATTTATGGTAAGTGTCATAAATCGTGACTCCGGATTAACATTGCTGCTTCTCATTTTAGCCCTTTTTTGGCATACCATAACCACAATAACAATCTTTATAACGATGATTACTGCAGAGTATAACATTTTTAACTCGATAAGAACCTCATGGCTCTTCAGAATTATTGGTAATAATAATGAAAAAAAAGTAATGAGAAAACAAAGCTGGGAAAGAAACAAATAATAAAGATGGATTTAAAATCTTACCCAAGGTCACAACAACAGCAACTGTTGTTGTTGTTGTATCTACGGACCCTCCATTGCTTGGAGGACTGGACATTATTCCAGAAATGAAATACAAACACTTAAAACACATGAAAGAGATGAACTTCTAAGAAAAAAATGGTGAATACATGGTATGTACAACATCAAGTTTACAACAAAAGAGAGAACATCACATCCTGATTTCTACAAAACTTCCAAAATGAGAGCCGTGTTTTGACCAATAAGTCTTATTCCAATGCATTAATCTTTTTTTCTTTACTATGAATATACTTGAAAGTTGAAACCGTGTGGGGTTTGCTTAATGATATGATAAAATGACAAGCCTGCCTGCCGGCCTGGCCATAATATGAATATATAACTCAGGATTATGACATTATCAAAAGAATAATCCAACCAAGGGCCATAGTATGCACCACTATTAGTGAATTTTCTAGGACATTGTATGCAACGAGTTTTGAAGAAGCAGACATAATTTGCCCTCTTTCAGGAAATAGCAGAAATCCTATAGATTTTAAATGTAAACGAATGCGACTAATGATTATAAAATGAAAGGGAAATCATCCAAATTAGTGATAAAATAATGTGGAATGTGTGGTGAAACAAAATATTCCGAATCTACATAGTGCTTGAATACAAGGAACATGGTGGGTTCCAAACTTCCAATTAGTTGTAAAGTCTCTCATCATAACGTGGGTTCCAGTTGTAAAGTTTCTTTTTGTTAAATAAAAGAGGGGTGTTCAAATTCCGTCTTGATTCAAACTTCTCAACAATTATTATTATAAGTCGTCAATGCTTCCTTAAAAGAATCACTGTCTTGATCTCATATTGTTTCTGGATGTCAGTCTTGACAAGGAACAAAGACATATCCGTCCATAGAATAGGATCAATATAATTCGTCACTGCCAGGATTTCAACCTTGGCCTTAACATCACAGCATCATTCGTCCAAGGTCTCATCTCTGTGTTATTAGTTAGCAATTAAGTCTCTGCCACTTCTTTATGTTATTCACCTAATACAAGCCAACAGATTAGTAATATCCCCAGCTTAATTTTGTAGACCTAGCATTTCTCTTATTTCTTTCAATGTTATGTAGTTTGTCTCACTTATTAAACACTTTTTGAGTATGAAGCCAATTGCAATGAGTTATTCTACAAGCAAAACAATTTTCACAAAAATTTTCACAATAGTTTCGTTGGTAGGTTCTTATTGGTTCTCATCTGAACCTACCACTAACATCACTTTATCATCTATCATTAACAACTTGCCACCTCAACAGTTTCCACTTGTGGTTTGGAATGAGTTTGCTATTCAAAAGTGACACTTTCCGCCTATCTGCTTTTGTTTTGAAGTCAAGAAGTGCTATAGCTCTCTTAGTTGAAATTTCCAGAACTATAAGGGGGTCCTTAAATTTGAAAACAACTTAAGAACTAACACTAAAATTTGGAGCTTGGTCTCTATAAATCCAAAATTTAAATCATTATTGGCTTTAATTTGAGCTTTCAATTAAAGTTCTATATTGCACAAACTATACTACTAAAGCTCTACTTGCTACAGTGGACACTTTGTCTACTTGTTGGCACTGTAATCTGCTTTTGAGAAGATAATGCGACTGGTTTCTTAAACAAGTCTATAATCATAAACATCATTCATTTATTTCCAACCAAAATTAGGCGACTCCATATAGTTTTATTGTCTTTTGCCCACCCTGCTCTCCGCACTTTTTTGAATCAAGAGAAAGATTCTGAACAACCAATTACATTTACTGCTGCCTATATTGGTCAACCAGCTAAATAATAGCATGGCTACATGCTTGAAAGCATCTTCCACATCAGAAGTTACAAACGGTTGCTTTTACTAAAATACAATACAAATACAAACACATTAACACTTCCAAGGTACACAAGCCAAAACTTGATCCAAACTAGATTAGATAACAGCTCAATGCAGTATATGAACAAAAAGTTTGGCTCGAAGGGAAAAAAAATGAAATGAGATTACATGCCTCATGGACTGTCACACAACCAAGTTCAGTTAGCTGCTGCACTAGGAGAGAATCACATTAACCAGATCCCAGATGTTTTCAGGATCCTGTACAAATTCAATGCACTTTGCTATTCCATACATAGGTATATTGATATAGTATACTCAACAGGAAAGTCTGCAGATACTTCCACTTCCAACAAATTCTGCATTACAAAAACATTTCCAAGTTCAAGAACCTCCAATAAACATTTCCAGTAAAACAGAAACTAAAATAAAATATTAAGTTACTATCCAACAAGGATTTTACACACTCTGTACTTTGCTTGATATATCTTTAGCTTTTGCATCCCTTTTTCCCTGAAGTGTTGAAATTCAAAATGTTTTACAAGGTAATAGAATAATAGGAATTGAAAATACAAGATATTGCAATAAAGACCATGTAAGTGAAATAATATCATGATATTTAGGTTTACCTATCAAAAAACAATATCATGTTATTTAGGTTATACATTTTCCATTGCAGCTTGAAAGTTCACATGCATGATTTCAACAAGAAAACTGGTTGTTTCTTTGATACTAGCATAATTGCTTTTAAAAAAGTGGAGGAACGCGTGTCACCATCTATATTGAATCTGAGTTATGTTTTTTATCTGACCAGCTCAATGGAGATCAGAAAGTGTGTTAGAAATATGGATGAATTTTTATTACAGAAAAAAATTAGCATTGCAGGGCAATTTCTTTTTCTATTGTAAACTTATACACAGAGCTAGTGGGAACCAAGGACCTTGCGCTCCCCACTCTTACAAAGTAATCAAATTCAAATAGCACATTATGTATTTTTTTATTTTTTATTTAAAAAAAAAAGAAGGTATCCTTGAATGTACATATGTAAAAGATTAGTACACTGATCAAACTCACACACACACAGAGATTGATGCTCTTCACCCACCTAAGTAGAGGCCATTTCAATCTCATACTTCCTCATCACGGGAGTAAGCGCATACAGAGCTCATTTGAGAGGAGTATTCTGAATTATAATTACTATCCGTCTGTGTTGGACGGAAAGGTGCATTAGTGCAAGAAGTAACAACCAACTTGTGCTGGAATGGATTAAAAGGTGTAGGAATCTCTACTGCTCCTTCCAACATCTTCACCACAACACTCATCAAAGGTCTCGATTGAGGCCTATACTGCACACACCAGAAAGCTACCTTCGTCATTCGCTCTGCTGTCTCCATATATTTCTCCTCTATCCCACAAACTATGCTCAACTCTCGCAGTTCTCCACATACAAACTTTTTCCAATCCCACCTTGGGAACCACTCTGGGCTCTTTGGAAGACTGTCATCATGGTTCTTTATCTTCCCAATGATTTCAAATAATAGCATCCCAAAGCTGTATACATCACACTTTTGGTTTATAGGATATGGCATCCACATTTCTGGTGCAGCATAACCAGGTGTCCCCCTTTCTTCTGTCATGGTGACATGTGAATTTTCCCGGTTACAGAGCTTAGCCAAACCGAAATCAGCTACTTAGGAAAGAAGTTTGCATCCAAAAGAATATTTCCTGGCTTAATATCATAATGGATTATTTGTTGTTGACATTCTTCATGCAAGTAAGCAATCCCTCTGGCTGTCCGAATTGCAATCTCATGAAGCTTTTCAAATCCTAAGATGTTGTTTTCACAGAATAAGTACTTGTCAAGCGAGCCATTTTCCATGTACTCATAAACAAGAGCTCTCAGGTGCTTCTCAAAACAGAAACCATAAAGACGTACAAGATTAAAGAGATGAACTCCTCCAATTGTACTCACTTCTGCCTTGAACTGTTCCTCAATTCTTTTATCAGATTTCCCATTTAGAAGCTTCACTGCCACTATGTCTCCATTACTAAAGATCCCCTTATAGACTGCTCCAAATCCTCCTGAACCCAACAAATTAGTGAAGTTGTTTGTTGCAATTCTGAGCTGCAGAGAGGTAAATCTGATTGGCTTCTCTCTTTCCATATTGTTGAGAAATTTATCCATGGTGGTGAATGTTATAAATCGTGAGTCTGGACTAACATTGTTGCCAACAAACCATTTTTGGCATGCCACAACGAAAGAAACAAATGTTATAAAGATGGCTGCAGAGTGTTAAAGAAGTTAATAAGAACCACACTGCTGTTCAGAATTATTTTTAATAATAATGAACTCTGCCACTTCTTGTCAAAAATAATAATAATAATGAACAAAAGTAATGAACAAAAAAAAGTTGGAAAAGAAAAAATTTAAAGGATGGATTTAAAATCTTACCAAAGCCCAGAAGAAGTTCTGTTGGGGACATTATTCAGGAAATGAAATACAGACTTAAAACTACCCCCACAAACTCTATAGTCTATGGCATGTGAAAGATGTTGGCGTGAGCTGTCTAATGAGATAAGTATAGAAATATGTTTATGTAAATCCCATACTTCAAGGGATGTCCTTATTTTTTGCCGCAAGATATGTATAGGTTAGAATAGGTTCCTTTGCTCTGTATCTATATAGATTGTATTCAACACATAAGAAAGATATACAGAAAATATACTACCTTTTGACATGGTATCAGAGCACGTCCCTAGGACCTCTGCTCAAACCACTGTGTGACCAGAAAAAAAAATAAAACCAGACCCGATAGACTCCATGGCAGAATCTAGAGACCTAACACAACCTCTCAATTCCCAGACTGATTCCATCCTTAACGATCTGACTACAAGAATGACGGAGGTCTTGACTAGAGCCCAGACCTCCCCTCAACCTCTGCTTGCTGATTCTTCAACTACTCCAATCGGTATCAAGTTGGAAGGATCCAACTATGCCTTATGGTCCCAGGTTGTCGAGATGTATATCTCTGGCAAGGACAAGCTGGGATATATCAATGGAGATTCTCCTCAGCCTCCAGAAACCGATCCTTCATTTAGGAGATGGCGCACCGAAAACGCCATTGTCAAGGGATGGTTGATCAACTCGATGGACCCTTCTTTGATTGCCAATTTTATCCGATTCCCAACTGCAAAACAGGTTTGGGATTCTGCTGCTATAACCTATTTTGATGGGACAGACACGTCTCAAGTCTATGATCTCCGACGTCGTGTTACTCGTATGAAGCAGGCGGGTGGATCCATTGAAAAATACTACAACGACCTTCAAGGGTTGTGGCGAGAAATCGATTTTCGTCGTCCTAACCCGATGGAGTGTGCTATTGACATACAGAAATACAACTCCATTCTACAGGAAGATCGAGTTTATACTTTTCTTGATGGACTAGATGACAGATTGGATAAAACTCGGAGTGATGTGCTCCAAATTAAACCATTCCCTACGGTGGAACAGGCCTATGCATTTGTCCGTAGGGAAGAGGTCAGGCAGACCGTGATGATCTCGGGTGCAGATACTACTCTAGGAGCAGTTATGGCTTCCAAAGGGATCAAGGGAAGCCATCACCAACTTCCACCGAAACCAGGAGCTTTTTCCCTGAGCAGCGGGAAATCCAACTCCTCATTTAAAACAAAACCACCATCTGAAGGCATGAAGTGTACCCATTGCGGCAACTCCAAACACACCCGTGACACCTGCTTCAAACTACATGGATATCCAGAGTGGTGGAATGACCTTCAAGCACGAAAAAAACGGGAAACCATTGCTAATGATGACCACACTGGGAGAGCTGCTGTGGTTACCTGTGATACTTCGTTATCCCTCATCCCTCAAGCCGAATCTTCACATGATCCAGGTACTTCGAGTAAGGCATTTCATATCTCTACTCACAATGATAATGAGGACTGGATTCTCGACTCTGGGGCTACAGACCATATGACATTTGATTCAAAAGATTTCTCTAATACAACTCAGCCGAGACGGAACTGTGTTGCAAATGCCAATGGGGTCACTTATCCAGTTACAGGGGCTGGAACAGTGACTTTATCTCCTTCCCTTTCATTATCTAATACCTTACTTGTACCCTCTCTTTCAAATAGACTGATGTCTGTAAGTCAAGTTACTTCAGATCTTAATTGTGTGGTATTGATGTATTCTACTTTTTGCCTTCTTCAGGATATTCTCACCAAGGAGATAATTGGGCGTGGTACTAAGAGGGGGGGGTTATACTACGTGGATGACTTCAGTTCAGGAAGAGCAAATCACATGCACCACACAGTTGGTAACAAGGAGAGACAGATTTGGTTATGGCATCATCGACTTGGGCATCCATCATTTGGGTATTTGAAGCACTTACTACCTGGGTTATTTTCCAATGTAACACACTTAGATTTTAAATGTGATACTTGTATCTTAGCCAAAAGTCATAGGGCTTCTTATCCCATGAGCATGAATAAACGCATGATTCCTTTTGATTTAATACATTCCGATGTTTGGGGACCTTCCCCAGTAACTACATCTTCTGGTCATCGTTGGTTTGTAATTTTTGTTGATGATTGCACACGAATGACATGGCTTTACCTCCTAAAACACAAAGATGAAGTATTTGCTACTTTTCAATCATTTCATACCATGGTTCAGACACAATTTTCTGCAAAAATTAAGATCCTTCGTTCTGACAATGGAGGGGAATATGTTAATCAACAATTCCAGACATACTTCAACAGCCATGGTATTCTCCATGAAACCTCATGTTCACAAACCCCACAACCAAATGGTACTACTGAAAGGAAGAATAGGCATATCTTAGAAACTGCCCATGCTCTATTGATCAATGCACATGTGCCAAATAGATACTGGAGTGATGCTGTTGCCACAGCCGTGTATCTATTGAACTGTTTGCCCACCAAAGTCTTACAATTTCAGACTCCATTAAAGGTGCTTTCTGATCATGTCTCCTTACCTACTGTTTTGATGATTCCTCCCCGAATTTTTGGTTGTGTTGCTTTTGTTCACCTCCATAAAAATCAACGAACTAAGTTGGACTCATGTGCTGTCCGGTGTTTATTCTTGGGGTATGGAGTACACAAAAAAGGATATAGATGCTACGATCCCATTGCAAAAAGAACCTACATTACCATGGATGTCACCTTCCTAGAATTTGAAAAAAAATTTCCCGTCACCGGTATCCAATTCCCCTCTTTAGGGGGAGATCTATGGTGAAGAACGGAATTGGTCTGATGTTGAAGTGTTAGACGTTGGTGATAATCCAGCACATCTAAATGATGACAACGACATGGTTGAACATGTACCTAGATCTGAACTTGAACCTATACCTGAACTTCTAAGAACTGAAGCTGAACCAATGCCTGAATCATCGGAAGATGCAGAATCTGATGAATCCCTCCACTCTTTAGTACCCTAACGACCCTCCTGTTGAGAATATTCCTGAGGTAAGCTCTCCTACCACACCTTTACAAACTAATGCTATAGATACATCTGTGGGTTATGTTCTACCTTTCAGACACAATCGAGGCAAGCCTCCAAATCGATACTCCCCAGACATAGAAGAACGGCGATCCAAGTATCCAATAGCCAATTATGTGTCTACTCAAAGATTATCAGAACCTCTCAGGGCGTTTGCACATACACTCTCCTCATGTCAGATTCTGAGTAGTGTTGAAGAAGCTTTATCGGATCCGAAATGGGCTCAAGCTATAAAAGAAGAATTGGAGGCGTTGCAAAAAAATAACACATGGGTTTTGAGTGTGTTGCCTGAAGGGAGGAAGACAGTGGGGTGCAAGTGGATTTTCTCCATTAAATATAAAGCAGATGGGTCGATTGATCGATACAAGGCGAGGTTGGTAGCAAAGGGTTATACACAGAAACATGGTATAGATTATCAAGAAACTTTCTCACCTGTAGCCAAACTAAAAACTGTTAGAGTTCTGTTATCTCTTGCAGCAAACTTAGATTGGCCATTGCACCAACTTGACGTAAAAAATGCCTTCCTCCATGGTGATCTTGAAGAGGAGATTTACATGGATATTCCACCAGGCTATACTGCTACATCAGAGGCAAAGATCGCATGTAGGTTACAACGAGCATTGTATGGACTAAAGCAATCACCTCGAGCATGGTTTGGCAGGTTGAGTTCAGCAATGAGGAAATATGGGTTTCAACAAAGCAATTCTGATCACACTCTCTTCCTAAAACATCGATTGGGAAAAATAACAGCCCTTATAGTCTATGTAGACGACATGATAATTACAGGGGATGATGTAGAAGAAATATCCAGGCTTCAAGAGCAATTGTCAACTGAGTTTGAGATGAAGAACTTAGGAGGGCTTAAATATTTTTTGGGCATTGAAGTGGCAAGGTCAAGACAAGGCATATTTCTTTCCCAAAGGAAATATATACTAGACTTGCTGGCAGAGGTAGGATTACTAGAGTGTAAGCCTGCTGATATTCCAATTGTCCAAAATCATAAACTTGGAGAATATGTGGACCAGGTACCAGCGGACAAACAAAGGTATCAACGGTTAGTAGGTAAACTCATCTATTTATCTCATACTCGGCCAGATATTGCTTATGCTGTGAGTGTAGTGAGTCAGTTCATGCACTGCCCGAGTGAAGACCATATGGATGCCGTAATGCGAATTCTTCGTTATTTGAAGTCCTCTCCTGGGAAAGGACTTATGTTCTCAAAGAATGATCATTTGAAGGTTGCTGGCTACACAGATGCGGACTGGGCAGGGAACATCACGGATAGGAAATCTACTGCTGGGTACTTTACTTTTGTGGGAGGCAACCTGGTTACATGGAGGAGCAAGAAACAGAAGGTAGTTGCCCTGTCTAGTGCTGAAGCTGAATTTCGGGGAATGGTCAAGGGAATATGTGAGCTCCTTTGGCTGAAAAAGTTGCTAGCTGAGATCGGTGTTGCTCCTAGTTCCGAAATGAACTTGTTTTGTGATAACAAGGCGGCCATTGCTATCTCCCACAATCCGGTTCAACATGATCGCACTAAGCACGTTGAGGTGGATCGGAACTTCATTAAACAGAACCTTGAAGAAAAGATTATTCAACTTCCATTTGTTAAATCAGAAGATCAGTTGGCTGATGTACTCACAAAAGCAGTGTCTGCAAGGAACTTCTACAACTCACTTGACAAGTTGGGCATAAGGGATATCTATGCACCAACTTGAGGGGGAGTGTTGGCGTGAGCTGTCTAATGAGATAAGTATAGAAATATGTTTATGTAAATCCCATACTTCAAGGGATGTCCTTATTTTTTGCCGCAAGATATGTATAGGTTAGAATAGGTTCCTTTGCTCTGTATCTATATAGATTGTATTCAACACATAAGAAAGATATACAGAAAATATACTACCTTTTGACAAAAGAGATGAACTTACAAGTAAAAAACAGCGAATAGATGATTGGTACAACATCAAGTTCGCAACAAAAGAGAAAATAGCACATCTTGAATTCAATGAAACTTCCAAAATGAGAGCCATGTTTTGACCAATATTCCTAGTTCAATTCATTAATCCTTCCCTTCCTACTATGAATATACTTGAATCCATGTGGGGCTTGGCTTGCTTATTGAAATGGTAAAATGACAAGCCTGCCAGCCTGGCCATAACATGAACATATAAGTCATAAGACTATGACATGCAGAGGAAGCAGACATGTATAATTTGTCCTCTGTCAGGCACCAGCAGTAATCCTATAAGTTTTATAATGTAAACGAATGCGACTGCTGATTATAAAATCATCAAAATTAGTGATAAAACAATGTCAAATGCATGGTGAAAAAAAAAATCCAAATCTACTTTTGTCGCATGTAGATTCATCAAACCCTCCGCTCTTGATTCAAACTTCTCAAAAATTATTATTAGTCATCAATTCTTCCTTAAAAAGAGTCACTGTCTTGATCTCATATTCTTAACCACATCATTCGTCCAAGTTCTCATTTTTGTGTTATTATTTGGCCATTAATTCTCTGCCACTTATTTATGTTATTCACCAAGTACAACCAACAGATCTAGCAACTTCCCGAGCTTAATTTTGTAAGACCTTGAGTTCTTGGTCAAGCTTATTTTCTTAAAGATGAGACAAAACAGAATTTTTAGCAAATAATTTGGCTTATCTCAAATAAGCTAGCCAAATGCTTATCAAAATTCTTTTAGTGTCCATTTGGTTGGGATGATTTAGGAGAGGATAGAAAATAAAGAGAATAATTTTTTTTTGGGGGGGGGGGGGGGGGGGGGGGGGGAGAGAGAGAGAGAGAGAGAGAGAAGAAGAAAAAAAAAAGGCTTTTGGTTGTTTAGTTGAGAGATGAAAATGGAGTGAATTTTGGAGGGGTTTAAGTGTTCTCTCCTTGGCCCACCAAAAATCAATCTCTCTGATTTGAGAATAAAATGGAGGAAGGGGTAGAAGGAAAATGACTCATTTACATCCTTTTCTTTTGTATTTTTTTTTTTTTTCTTTTTGAATCAAACGATAGTTTTGAGACTTGAGAGTAAATTTATACCAATTATATTTTTCATTCTCTCATTTTTTTTTCCCAACCAAACAAAGGAAATTTACATCTTTCTACTTTTCCATCCTCTCAACCAAACACACATGGTAGAAAATAAATCTCTTCTATCCTACTAGTTCTTACCCTCCCAATTATAATTGTCATGTTATCCACATGTGGTTTAGGACAGATTCATTTTGCCTACTTGTTTTAAAAGTGGGAGAAAAGTGGGAGTTTATTAATTTTTGTAACTCCCTTATCGGCCAAATTTTAAAAAAATGAATATTTTGATTTTGTCCCCTAAAGTTTAAATTTTTAATTAAGACCCCTAACATTTCATAGGGTTTGGAAACTAAGTCCTTCAATCCATGTCCAATGTTGATGTGTTTGTTAAGTGCCAAATAAGCACCAATAGCACACTTTTTTTTTTAACAACCCACTTCCCTTGAGATGATGACATGTCAAAGGGAGATATCACCATTTGAAAAGGGCATGATCTCTCCAAATATCAAAATCACTCTGTGAAAGAGAAAACAATGGTTGATACACACGAAGCTTCTAGGTAAAAAAATCAAGGCAAAAGAGAGGAGAATCGACAAAAGCTAAGGGAGAGGGAGGTGATGAAAAAGATAAAAAGAAAAGAGAAAAAGTCACCCTTCTACCCCTTTAAAGCTAAGATTCGATCTTGGTTGACAAAATGCCATATTTGATACCAGTCAAACCACACAGACAAAACAGATCCATCCCACACCATAGGTGGAAAAACTGTAATTATCCCTAAATTAAACCATGTCTATTTTATTTCAAGTACAATGATCAATCATGTCTCCCATTCTTCCTAAAAACATGTCACATAGTCCAAAGGCAAACCATTAAACTGCAATTCCCTAAAGCCTTCACTTCAGCCAAAATCCAATCACTCTCGACATTCACGATAAGCCACAAGCATAAATTCCCTCTTGAACTGCTGTGAATTCACATGAACCAAACAATGTGACAACTTGTTGACCGCAATCCAGTATTTTGCAGATGAAAATGGCTATTGTTTTCTTAATCTAGTCTACAATCATTAACATCATTCATTTATGTATCCATCCATCATTTATGCCCACCCTGCTCTCCACACCTTTTTAAATAAAGAGAAATATTCTGATTCTGAGTAACCTAATTACATTAACCATCACCTATATCAGTTCAATAATAATATGGCTACATGCTTAAAAGGCCCTCCCACAATTGGAAGTTACAAATAATTGCTTTTACTAAAATACAATACAAATTCAAAACACATTAACAGTTCCAAGGTACACAAGCCAAAAACTTGACCCAAACTAAATTAGGTAACACTTCAAGGCAGTACTTGAATAAAAAGTTTGGCTAAAAAAAAAAAAAAAGAGATTACATGCCTCAGGCCATCACACAACCAAGTTCAGTTAGCCGTTGCACTAGGAGAGAGAATTGCATTAACCAGATCACAGATGTTGATCAAAGGATCGTTTACAAATTCGATGCAATTCTGCTATTCCATAGATAGGTATATAGATATAGTATACTCAAAAGTAGAGTTTGCAGACACTTCCACTTTCAATAAATTCTGCATAACAAAAACATTTCAGAGTTCAAGAACCTCCAATAAAAATTCCACTTAAAACAGAAATTAAAAATCAAATATTAAGTTACCAGCCAACAAGCATTTTATACACTCTGTATTTTGCTAGATAAATCTTTAGCTTTTGCATCCCCCTTTTCCTGCAGTAGTGAATTTCAAAATGTTTTACATGATAAAGGAATGATAGGAGCTGAATACAAGAAACTGCAATAAAGACCATGTAATTGAAAATCTATCATGAAAGCTAGGTTAGACATTATCCATTGCGGCATAAAAGTTCACATGCATTATTCCACACCCCAAAATAAAAAATAAAAAAACTAGTTGGTTCTTTTTTATAGTTACAAGTACAACAACGGAGTTGGGCGGATTTGAAAAGGCTCTTGGCAAACTAGTTGTTTCTTTGATATTAGCATAGTTGCTTTAAATCAAGTTAAGGAACACATGCCACTGTCTACATTGAATCTCAGTCATGTTTTTATCTGACCAGCTCGATGGCAATCCCTTTTTTCTTTTTCTATTGGTAAGTTATACGGGGACCTAGTTGGAACCAAGGACCTTACCCTCCCCATTCTTACAAGGGCAGGAAGTAGCTATACCAGGGCAATTCCTGTACCACAGGGAAGAAACTTCACAGAGAAATGCCAAACAATTCCACTTGGGGTAGCATTTTCACTTTTTTCGCAAGGTCTAACTCATCCAAACAGGCAAACCAGATTCAAAAATAACAGTCCTACCTTAAACCAGAGAGAAACATGACGCAATGCTGTGACTGTCTGTCCTTAACCAGAGTTTACTAAATTTTAACCCAAAAAGCAGTTATGCACTGAATATTACGGTCTTAGATCAAGTTCATTTTATTTTAACCCAGTAACCAGTAATGCACTGAATTTTTTGGCCTTATCTAGGATGCACAGATACTCCATTTTTGCTCACATACCCGTATCCGATACGTATTGTATCAATATCATACTGGATACCTCTAAGATACACACCCAATCAAAATTTTTTTTTTTTTTAAGTGCCAATACATCTAGGATGCATCTGTGATACGACTTAGATACCGTTGTAACCCAATCCCGATAGTGAGAGATAGCCCAAACTTGTAAGAATTTTTATTTATATGCTTCATATATTGGTTTCAATGTTAAATTCTTATCTAGTTATCTTTTATTTATTCTTTTGGATCTTGATTTGTATTCTACACAGCATTTAATGGTTATGGATTCACTTTATCATTCATTATTGCTTTTAAATTGATATATGCTTAACAATATATAAAAAATATATCTAATAAGTAATTAATACACATATCCCCAACGTATTGTACCCTAAGTTTTTCAAGAAATGTTGTATCCTCATACCCGTATCCATATCTGTACCCATGTGTCTTAGGGCCTTATATCAGAGTCCATACTAAGCAAAGGAAGATGACGTCTTGGATATTAAGCAAAGGAAGGAGCTGAAGACCCCTTCCTAATAATCTCATTATATCAATGGGAGTTGCATTCAGTGGGATCATATTTGTAGGTAGTACTGCAAGTAGAAACTGATAGACAGGAATATGAGGTCTATGATAGTAAGCAAAGGAAAGAGCCACAAACCCCTTCCTAATACACCACATGGAGGCTTTTAATACATCATGACGTCAGAAAACCTAGTTTCACCTAAGCTGCACAATTCAATCAGTAGGAGACATTCTTTGTTATCCCTCAATTCATGTTGCCGCTTAGCCAGTATCAGTGAAATTATTGCTAAATCAATGGAATTCTGGCGCTTAGACAGTATTGGTGAAAATATTGGTAAATCAATAGTATTCACAGAAAATGAAATCACATATCACTTATCAGGCAATAGAAACTTGCAAAAAAGAAGATGAGGTCACTAATATTGGGGAAGAACAAGTTCAACCACAAAAGCAGAGCATAGTCCTACTAAATTTCTGAGCAGCATGCTAACCTATTAAAAGGATATTCCATATCTAAGATACACCTACTGCAAGTAGTTTCATAAGCAACTTAGCCCTATGGCAGATGTAATTTAATACCATGCTATATATTTTAAACGAACAGAAAACTTAATGAATCTAAATTGTTCAATTTATTAAGGAATCACAAATCAATTGTGTGTATGCTTGGTTACTACACCACCTTCTAGCTTAAGTTTTTGAGTTGGATGCTTTAAGATGGTATCAGAGCATGGTTTATTTGTTCTTAGACTACATGCGCCAGGCCTATTAGTCTTTGTTTGAAACTAAAAACCCCATATACTTCTAATTTGAAACTAAAAACTCCTGTACTTTGGGAAATGTCCAAATTGACCCTTTGGTCATCATTCCATTAGTTTAATTGACAGAAATACTATCACATCACATGACAATAATTTCATAAAAAATTAAAATTTAATAATAGAGAAAAAGGTTCTAAAATCCATTTCAATTTTTTTTTTTCTTCTTCTACTCTCTCTCTCTCTCCTCAGCAGCCAGTAAATTACATAACATAGCGCACACAAAATTCAAAAACCAATGGGCAGGGCAAGGTTGGTGAAAAAGGGCTCACAAGTAATCATTGAGGTTTCTTTTTTTTTTTTTTAATGAAGGATTAAAATCCCAAGGTGGCGGTGGTATTGAATGGATCACTTGGCTGGCATTCATGGGGTTTGGGTGGACAATTCGGGATGGTGGATTGGCTTGGGGCAGTATGGGTTCTTGGTGTTGTCAAATTGCAGTAGTTTCATATCTAAGAATCAGGATATCCAAGTTCAACTAAACAAGTAAAGCATGGCTGTCCAACTAAATTTCTGAATGACAGCATGCTACCCTATTAAATGGATATTTCAGATCTAAGATACAGTTGGACCACTCCACCTACTGGCTTAAGTTTTTGAGTTGGATGCTTTAAGGTGGTATCAGATATTGGTTTATTTATTCTTGGAATCTGTGCACAAGGCCTGTTTGTCTTTGTTTTGGTTGGGTCATAGGACGAGTTTGTCTTCATTTTGGTCTATATTGAGCCTAGTCAACCTGGATGTAAGAGGGAGTTTTCGGGTTAAATGCTTTAAGCCTTTAACAGAACTAACTTTCTAAAATCACAACAAAAGAAATCAAAGAATAATGAATACGTTCCAAAAAAATAAATTTAAGTTTAATCTTGATCAATGATGTAGCAAAGGCACAATGAAACAATATAATCATTGCAAAGTAGTAATTGCTTATAAGCTACTCCCCATATACCTTCAACAGTCAATATCAACATATTGTACCCAACCAAACCATTCCACTAAAGCTGCTAAAATTCAGAGAACCAAAGTCATAAGAAATACTCAGTGCACATTTACTTCAAAATCAAGTGCTTACCAATCCCTTGCTCTCATAATAATCATCTAGCGCCCATTGATACTTGGACTGGTTCAACCCAAACCACCGCGCCAAATGGTCATCCAAACTTGAATGTGCTGCATAATACCCAAATAATAATAATAATAATAATAAATTGTCCGGTTACAAAGAAAACATAAACAACAATATCATTACTAACCAAAAAACACTAAATCACATAATTTCATTACAAAGCATTTGAGAAAAAACAAAATCCTCCACCAAACCCAGCCCCCAACAACCAATTCCCACTTAGACTATCCTACCAACTTCAGCTTTCATAGATACAACAACAACAACCACCAAGCCTTAGTCCCAAACATTTTATCTATCCTTTTCCGCCATTCTATTCTATCCAAAGTCATAAATGACATGTTTATTTTTACTATTTCTATTAATCTTATTTCTCCTCCATTTTCTCAGTAAGTACTTAAAAAAATTTAGTTAAATTATATGTTTTTTCCATTAACAAATGAGCATAAAGCACACATTTTTGCAACTGGGTTTTTCATATTCCTTCTCATTTCACCCAAAAACCAAAGAATCATAAAAGAAATCCATAAAAACTGAGCCAAAACTGAAAAAACCCACATACCATTTTGGACCTTGGTGACAGCATTCTTGAAGAAACCAACAACAGAGTCATTGGAATTTGGGGACTGAAGAGACTTAGTGAACTGTTGCGGCGGAGGCTGCACCGGCGGCGGCGGAGGAACCACGATCTTCTTGGGTGAATCGAAGACAGGTTGCTGAAAAGGCTTTGGGGAAGGAGTGGATGGTGGGGTCATGAACACAGTGTATGGTCCAATTTTGCCGATCATCGGAGGAGGCGTTGAGTCTCTGTTGATAGCCATTGAGAAGTGAAGAGAAGAAGAACAAGAGTGAAGTGAAAGACAGTGAAGAGTAGAGAGAGAGAGAGAGAGAGTGAAGCTAAAGAGTAAAGAATAAAGTTGGAGAGAGAGAGAGAGAGTGTGTGTGTTTGCACGCAACTAGATCTTTGTCTTTGGAAGGTTTAGGGACAGTTTGGTAAAATAGTTTGAGTCATGTTATTTGTATTTTTTTAAAATAGAAAATGTGTGTAATATTGTTTAAAAATTAAAAATATATTGCTAAGATACTCTATCAAATGAGCACTAAACTTCTTCTTTTTTTGTAAGGACTAGAAATTGGTAATTTTCTTACTATAGTATCAATGACAAGTGTGCTTTTGGTACGGTTTAAAAAGTTATTTTTTTTTTTATTTAACTTATTTTTATTATTATTTATAGATTTTATTACACTTATTAGTACTATTTATGAGTTCCAATATACTATTTCAGTTACATTTTAGCTTTATTTATAATATTTTTAACAAAAAATTTTTAATTTCAACTAAATAAGTTGTTCCTAAACGGACACAAGTATAAATGTAAATCCTTTGTTTAATGTGTATATGTTTTTTAAAATTTTACTATTGGTCTCTAAAATCTAGCCCATGAACACTTTTGGGGAAGAGGATTTTCTAAGTTTCAAATCCTATTCATTTCGTCCATTTTTTTTTTTTAATCTTATTGCGTATGATAACTTTTAAATGTTATAAAAATCAGTACATTTTAAATTTGTAAAATTTAATCTGCACCATAAAATTGATGAAATAAGACTTGAAATGAAGAGCTTCATTTCATAAAGAGTAAAAACGATTGTTTTAAGAGACTTAAAAAGATTGTTTTAAATTTTAAGGATTAAAATTTAAAACCGATCATGAACTAAAGTAAATACCAACCTTATATTTACTATAAAAAAAAAATTTTAAAAAAAAAAGACATGCATGTAGCATGCTATAGTTGGTTAAAAATAGAGGGGTAGAACAGAAGAATTTGATCCATGTGATAACATGCGTGTCTGGCTTGGAATGTTGTGTGGGGACTAAAGATGTTTTGGCAGTTGGCAACTTGGGCATTTGCTTTTTTACTCGATTTATGTTGTACTTGAAAACTTGGGTAAGTTTGGCCTGCACTTTGGAGTGTTGCGGTGGAGTGGGTAACTATTAAGTATTAACTATTAACTAGTAGTACTGTACTAGTAACGACTAGGAAGTACAAAACTTTTCAAAATGGAAACCAAAACAACATTGACTACCCTATTGCTTTTTTTTCCAATATTTCATGTTTGTGTTAACAAAGATCATAAAAATTCAGCCAAAAAAGAAAGAGATAATAGTTTATTGGTCCTGGATTTTGCCTCAAATAGAAGTTCATACAATCACACTACCAGATTTAATAGGATTTCAAGTGTTATTTTTGAAGAAAATAAAGTTTAGTAAGAAACATTTAAAACACTTCATATTGGATGTGAATTTCAAAAATGTAATTGTTGAATTGTATGCTCTTATTATATCTTCCATGCTTACAAAATTTCAAGAAGAATAAAAATTAATAGTTATGTCATCAATCAAATGTTTAAATTTCAAGTTTTTGTGGTCTAAAATTATACATAAAAAAATAAATTTATTGATCGAATAATAAATAACATCTAATTTGAACGAAATTTGATATGCGTATTAAGCATATAAAGAACATGTAATCTAACAGTTAGATTTTCAAAATTTATATCCAACAAAAAAATATATGATTAATTTGGAGAGAAATCTTGTCCAACAAAAATCTTCTTTACTTGATCTAGTCGCATGTCACTTATATGGATCATATTAACGGATGTTCTTAAGACAATTGTTAATAAACTATAATATAAAAAAATTTGATACTACTTTCATGAGAAATATAAAAAATTTCAACAACATTTATTATTTTGTTATTCTCCCAATAAAATGTTTTTTAAAAATAGTTCCTAAACTAAACCCTTAAGACATTAGTTAACTTAACATTTCCCATAAAATATTCCTAAAATAGATTGCAAAAGAGTATCATCAATGATCATATTAAAACCCTAAAATCCGTGACATGCTCAATATAAGTCCAAAAGTAAGTAGACTCTCAAAAAAAAAAAAAAAAAGTCCAAAAGTAAGTCTTCGCATATTCTATCGCCAAAACTTTCGGTTAAAATGTATTTAGATCAACCATAGGACTAGTGAATAAGTAAGTCTTCGCAAATTCAATAATTCAAATGGTATAGATCTATAGAAACCAAAAGCCACAGACTTTAGAACTTATTCTTTATTTTTTGTCTCACATCATTCATAAAACAAGATTTGGAATTCCCTAATATTTTATTATTAAAAAACTATTAAATTTTGAAATTTAATTTTGTTGTTCAACGACTTTTACAACCTTCTTATAAGAAAAAAGTCTCATCTAAAACAAAGTACCCTTTCAATTTGAATGAGAATTCAGTGGGTCTTCGTCTGCAGTGGCGACTCCAGGAAATTTTTTCAGGATGTTCCTTAACAAGCATAAATTACACAATCTAATAAAAAGAAAATTTTATATATTGACAACAACAACAATAAAAAAATACGCAAATACATAAAATTTACAATTGTCTTCTACGAGTTTTCATATTTTGAAATCGTTGCATAATAGTCTCATTATCAATGCTACAAGCTACATCTTTTTCAATATACACAACCAAGCAATCATTCATCCATTGATCTCTCATTCAATTGCGCAGTTCATTCTTTATATATTTCATTGCTGAAAAACTTCTTTCTACTATTGCAGTAGCAACTGAAAGGGTCAAAACTAGCTTCACAAGCAAATAGACTAATAGATAAGTCTCGTGCTTCCTTGTGCTCACTAACTTTTCAGCAAGTTCACTAACTCCTTGAAGCTCTAAAAAGAAGTCATTGCTCCGCATATCAAAAATGTAATTCTGCAGTTGAGAGTTAAGTGTCAAAATATATGTCCTAAGAAAATCAGAGGGATAGAACTTAGCTAGACGTATCAACTTTTCCTTATCGAAAGCCACAAATGAATTACTTGGATCCAAGCAAGCCATACAAAGTAGCAAATCGGTATTCGCCTCAGAAAAGCGGTTGTTAAGCTCTTGAAGTTGCATATCTATGACTGTGTAGAATAGCTCAACACTATAAAGATGTAAAATTTTATTTTGTTGGGTGTTGCGTCGCAGCCTCCCACTAACTACAAATATCGCTTCCATGTCCAAGATAGGAATATCATGTGAGATACAAAATAAAGATACTTCAGCCAATAAAGATGTCCATCCATCATCTCTCATCACTTGCAACCGTTGCTTAGACACTTTAACAAGATCCATAACATTTACTATATCTTGATGTTTTTTTTGCAATGCTATTGACAACTCATTTGTAATCCCTAAAATATTTTTCATCAAGTGTAGAGCAAAGACAAATTCAAAAGATAGAATTGACCTCATAATAGATCGAGCTTCAACTTTTTGGTCAGAGAGGCCATCTTCTTCAATAATCTCTAGTACATCAACAACAGCAAAAAACATCAAAATCAAATTGAGAATAGTCCCATAATATGATCCCCAACGTGTATCACCAGGACGTTTAAGATTTGTCTCTTGATTCAAACCTTGCCCACTTCTACGTACACCATTCTCTAAATCTTCTTTAATTTTGGCAAATTGTGTATCTCGAAGAGTATCTCGTCTCTTACAAGAGGATCCAACAACAGTTACTAAATTACTAACCACATAAAAAAATTCAGCAATGTTAATGTGATTTTTAGCAACAGCAACAAGTGTCAATTGAAGTTGATGAGCAAAACAATGAACATAAAATGCTGACTTGTTCTCTTTCAAAATTAAAGTTTTGAGTCCATTGATATCACCTTGCATATTACTAGCCTCGTCATAATCTTGCCAACGTAGGTTCGATAAACTCAAATTATGTTCACAAAGTAAACATTCAATAGTATGTTTGAGTGACAAAGCGGTGGTACTTGCTATATGTACAATACCAAGGAATCGCTCTATAATAATTCATTCTTTGTTCACATAACGAAGAACGGGGGTCATTTGTTCTTTCACTAAGATACCACGTGACTCATCAACTAATATTGAAAAGAACCCATTGTCAAGATCTTTGATGATGACTTTGGATGTTTCCCGTGCAATTGCATTCACAATGTCTTTTTGAATATCAGAGTGGGTAAACTTGCAATTTTTCCAAGATTTTTGCAATACTTCATTGATAGATTCATTGTGATCCCCCAAAAATTGTAAAAGCTTAAGGAAGTTTCCTCTATCATTTGAACCTTGAGATTCATCGTGACCACGAAAAGCTAATCATCGGCATAAAAGGAATTTTACGCAATCAACTATTGCATTTAATTGAATCTAATATTCAGTTTTATCTTGTTTTGATTGCTTAACAAAAACACTTTGAATGTGTTGTTTTTCCTTCAATAGATCTTCACTTTTCTTGACAGCTTGGTTATGAGCACTATTAACTCCTCCAACATAGGAATCTAACTTCGCAAGCTGATTCCAAAGTTTGAATCCCTTCGTTACAAAAGTCTCACCTCCTCCTTGCTTACCAACATCTTGCCCAAATAGGTAGCAATAAAAACAAAATGTCGCATCCTTGTCTATACTATATTCCAACCACTTTCTATTTACATACCATTCCGATCTAAATCGACGGGGCTTTCCAGAAAAATATGATACAGGGTAATTATGAACAAGTGGTTGACAATGGCCTTTTGTTAAATAATATCTTCTTATTTCATCATGATTATTAGGATGATAAGATGATATCTTTTGTCGTAGCCTAGGATCTGAAGGAAGATTTTCTAAGTTAAAGTCAATATGAATTCGCTTAGAAGATGAAGATGAATCTTGCACAGGAGATGAATCTTAGGTACGTGGTTTTCTTATCCAATATGTGTCCATAATTCTAGCAAAAGAATAAAAAATAAATTATAAGTTTATTTGGAATATTAATAAAATTATTAATTATTATTATTTAGTTGTTTCATTAATTTGTTTTTCTTTTATAAATTATAATTTGTTATATTGTTGTTTCATTAATTATAAAATTATTAATTGTTATTTAGCCTAACATAATTTAATTTATTTGTCTTTTATAATTAGTTAATTTAATTATACAACTTTAATTATTGTTATTTAGCGTAACAATAAACTATATTACTTTAATTTGTTTGTCATTAATTATACTGCTTTAATTTGTTTTATTGTTTAGCCCCTTATGCACATTACACTAAAAGAGTCGGACATTACACATTCTATGTGCATCACAATAATTAAAGCAGTGTAATGTGTAGCACATTACACTACTTTAATTATTGTTTATTCGGCCCCAGCCCATCTACCCCCTCCCACTCAACAGACAAGCACATGCCTGATGCCCCAATCACAATACCCTGCCAATTAGAAAATTTCACAATCACAATAGACAATACACATTACACTAAAAGACAATCAATATTTCACCAACACCAACACCAACACACTGACCAACACCAACAGATAAGATAAAGCCAAATTCAAAAAGAAAAAATAAAAACAGGCAAAAGCAAAATATAAATAAAGGTAATTCGGTTAGCCAATCAGAGAATTCAAAAGAGAGAGAGTTACCGAGTTAGACTATTAAAGAATAAAGAGAGAGAGAGAACCATTCATTACTTTCATTTCATTTTTGCATTTCAGTGAGATAAAGAGAGAGAGAGAGAGACTGAGAGACTGAGAAAGAGTTAGAGAGAAAAAGAGAGAGAAATACCTTGAGGGAGGGAGCACCGAGGTCCGAGCGGCAAGCACTGAGCACCGGAGCAGAGCGATCAGCGATCTGCGATGAGGGCGAGCGGCGACGTTGACAAGCGAGCGACGACGACGGCGACGATGAGTGAGTTACGGCGACGACGAGCAATCTGTGAGTGACGGCGACGTGACCGTGGGTTTGGTTTTGGTTTGCTCTGTATTGGGGGCTTTTTTTTTTTTGGATAAACACTAAAACACCTATGTATTGGAGTTTGTTTTGCTTTTGCTCTGTATGGACTGACTGTATTGGGGTTTGGTTTTCTGATTTCTCTGCCAGCAACGTGACCGTGGCATGAGTTTGATTTCTGATTCTCTGTATTGGTTTTTTTTTTTTTTTTTTTGAGAATCCGTGGGCTACCTCTATAATCTATTGGGCTCGCCGTGGGCTTGGCTCTATTACAATTTTTTTTTTTTTTTTTTCAGATTTTAGTTCAAATTTTTTTTGGGCTTTTTTTTTATTTTAATTTGAGGGTGTTCCTAATTTTGTTACTGAGGGTGTTCCTAATTTTGTGATCAGGGTGTTCCTAATACAGATTAAATATAAATTTTTTTTAAAAAAAAAAATTTCAAGTCAAGGTGTTCCTAGGAACACCCTGACTTGTACGTGGCGTCGCCACTGTTCGCCTGACCAACTTTAAAGTCTCGATCATTCAAACAACTACTTTCGAGTGTTTGATGGGAGTTTTTGCAAATATTTTGTTTTTTTAGGGATAGCAATCTTGAGAAAAATCTAATGACACAACAAAATCTCACAATATTCTCACAACAATCTTGTTTTGAGTTCTGGTGGGTTCGGGTATAATACATATATATTTTATTTTATCTCATCTTATTTGGACCTCTGGTGGGCTAACAACTCAAATTATTGTAAAAATGTTGTAAAATTTTGTTCTTCTTGAAAAAAAAAAAAAAAAAAAAAACACGCACACAAAGTTGCTCAATGCCTTTATAGCTTAGAATTTTATTGTAAGCCCTCTTCCCTTCTCTCTAAAATTCTCTTTATCTTTCAAGCTTATTTTCTTGAGAGTTCTTGTTGTTCTAGCTTTGATTTTAATGTTTTAATATTCCCTTGATTCAAAGAACTTTTGAGAGATTCAAACCATATCCAAAACACTCTTTTCTATTTAAGTATGATGATCATACTTAAGATTTTTTATAGTGTGTGATTTTTTTCTCTGCTTCTTTTTTCCAATAATTTAGTTATTATATGAGAGAGATGATTTAAATCTTAAATGTCTTTGTTAAAAACACCAAGAAATGTCAACCAGTTGATACTAAATATGGTTGTGTTCTCTTGGCCATAAAGAGTTCGTGACGCACACATAGAGTCACGAGCTTTTTGCTGAAAGTACTATAGATAAGGGTAAAAGTTAGCTGAAATAGTACAGTGGTACCCATGAATAATACCAAAAAGTGCAGTGGGGCCCATAAATAGTAACAAAAATAAGTTGAATAGTAAAATAAGTTAGCAAAAATAATTTTTGCCAAACGGACATATAAATAGTAATTTTCATGGTGTTGTTTGAAGAATGCACTTGTTGAAGACAAAGCTTGGGTTGCTTCAAGTTTCTGCTTTTAACATCATACAAAATATTTTCTGCTTTTAAAAAGTAGAAAATGTTAGAAATAAAGTCTTATTGGAATGTGTAAACTTTGGAGAATGAAAAGGTTAGTAGGGATGTGTAAAGGGTGAAATGTATTAAGCCCATAGGGGAGATGTATATCCATAAGTGTACTCATTACTACAACCTTATCCCATAAACTCTACAAGCATTCTAAGGTCCTATATATATGTGGGATTACTTTATTGTTATTGTACACACATCTAAGAGAGATCAAAAGAATTATGGATGACCACTTAAAAATAAGAGTTTATCAATATATATTTCTTATTCCTTTTACTTTGTTTTATATACATTTCCACCATTTCACAACACATTATCAGCACGAGCTTCTACCCAATCTTTGGAAAGGAAGTTGTCCTTCTATTGTTCTTCAATCATCAAAGATTATTTGTGTAGTTCTCTTAATTCACTGTAAGTTTTCTTTTTAAGGAATTAGTAATTATCCTATTTGTTTGTCTTTACGTTTTATGCTCATAATTTTTAGTGATTTTTAATTGATTAAAATTGTTATGAGATTCACATTATCCTATTGTTGTATATTGTCATGAGATTCACATTATCCTATTATTATATATTGAGAGATTCACGTTTATTTAGTTATGGTTAGTAATATATTGTTATATACTGTCATAAAGTTTACTTATATCTATAACTATATATTACGTGTATTGATAATCTTTAAAAATGCAAGTATTGTTTCATTACAATTAAATTTGAACACGTATATGTAGTATTGATTCATTAAAATTGTGTACGAAAAAAAAATTAGTTATATAATTTCTTTTGTAATTATATATTTGATATAGATGTCAAACCTTACAAAACTTAAATTTGTTGCCCTTGACATCTTAAACAATAATTTCTTATCATGAATCCTTGATACTAAGATTCATCTAGAAGCAATGAATCTTGATGAGATCTATGTTGATGTAATAAATCCTAAAGATATTATTATGGATGACAACAGAGTATCCTAGAAGGATCATTCAAAAGCAATAACTTTTATTTGTTATTATTTCCATAAAAACTAAGTACTTTAATATAAACGACCCCTTTGGAGAATTACAAGTTCTAGAAGAACTTGATCATCCTAAAAGCTTAACATGACTAAAGTTGCAATAAACTAAGGGTGCAAGTGAGTTAATCTGGCACTTTAAAATCAACCCACAATTAAAATTATATAATAGAAGACACATATATCATGTTTCGAATGTGCTCCTGTAGTAGCAATATCGAATGCATATGTTCATAAAGTGTTATGAACTAATGTTTAATCTTCTAATGGCTGAACAAAATAATGAGTTGTTGTTGAAAACCATTGAAGGGCCATGAAATTAAGTGTTATAGGTGTGGTATGGAAGATCATTGGTCACGTACTTGTCGTACTCCTAAACATTTGGTAGATTTGTACCAAGCCTCCATAAAAGAAAAAGGAAAATGGAATTTGAAACGAACTTTGCTAATCATAATGATCTTGAAGATCCTATGAATTATCTTGATTTTTTCAAATGGAGTGGATATGACTCATCTTGATATGTCGTTGATGGAAAATTTGATAATTTGATTAGTGATGGAAATCTCCATACAAGTTAATTGTTTTCTTTTTATTATATTATTGCATTGTAATAAGTAAGTTTACTTTGCTATGTTTTATTTAAGTTTAAAATAATAAAGTTTAATTTATGTTTTGCATATATGAAGATGCATGGGTCTTACTGGTAAAATCAATTCCAAGATGACTAGGAAATATTTTTGTCTAGCAAACAGTACAACAACTCATACAATCCTTAAAGATAAAAAATAAAAATAAAAATTCAAAATTTAAAATTATGCAAAACCAATGTCAATACCATATCAGATTCATCGAACTTAATTGAAGGCTCTGGAAGAGCGATTATCATGTTGCCAAAGGGCACAAAACTTTGTATTGATGATGTTTTGTATTCTTCTAAATCAAGCAGAAATTTACTCAGCTTTAAGGATATACGTTATAATGGTTATCATATTGAAACCAATAACGAAGGCAGTGAAGAATTTCTTTATATTACTTCAATAGTATCGGGCTAGAAGCTCATATTAGAAAAACTACCTATTTTTTCTTTTGGGTTATATTCTACTACAATGATAACAATTGAAACAAATGTTGCAATACACCAGAAGTGTTCGGACCCAAAAGTTTTTATGCTTTTGCATGATCGTCTTGGTCATCTAGGATCAATAATGATGCGTCGAATTATTGAAAACTCCCACGGACATCGCTTAAAGAACCAGAAGATTCTTTTAACTAGTAATTATCCATGTAGTGCATGTTCTCAAGGTAAATTAATTACCAAACCATCACATTCAAAGATTATTGTTGAGTGTCCATCTTTCTTAGAAAGAATTCAGGGCGATATATGTGGACCAATACATCCACCTTGTGGTCCATTCAAGTATTTTATGGTTCTAATTGATGCATCAACTAGATGGTCACATGTATGTTTACTTTCTACTAGAAATGTTGCATTTGCTAAGCTTCTTGCTCAAATAATTAAGTTGCGAGCACAATTTCCTGATTATCCAATTAGGAAAATTCGTTTAGATAATGCTGGTGAATTCACATCTCAAGTTTTTGATGACTATTGCATGTCAATTGGAATTGATGTTGAATATCTTGTTGCCCATACACATACTCAAATTGGTTTAGCTAAATCACTTATCAAAAGACTTCAAATTATTGCTCGACCTTTGCTTATGAAATCAAAATTACCAGTTTCTACTTGGGGTCATGCTATTTTACATGCTGCATCATTAGTTCGTATTAGGCTAACTGCTTATCATAAATTTTCACCATTGCAACTAGTACTTGGCCAACAACCAAATATTTTTCACTTGCGCACATTTGATTTTGCTGTATATGTACCTATTGCACCCCCACAACGTACTAAGATGGGTCCTCAACGTAGACTTGGAATTTATACGGGTTTTGATTCCCCATCTATCATTAGATATCTTGAACCTCTAACTGGTGATGTTTTTAAGGCACGTTTTGAGGATTGTCATTTTAATGAAACAATCTTCCCACCATTAGGGGGAGAAAAGTCGTTGCCTGAAGCACGACGTGAGATTACTTGGAATGTTTTGACGTTATCTCATCTTGATCCTCGTACAAATCAATGTGAACTGGAAGTTCAAAGGATTATTCACTTGCAAGGAATTACAAATCAATTACCGGATGTATTCACCGACAATAAGAAAATAGTGAAATCTCACATTCCAGCTGCTAATACTCCAGCACGGATTGAAGTTCCTGTAGGACAATTAGTTAATACAGCAGCAAATGAATCAAAGCCACACCTAAAGCATGGAAGACCTATCGGTGTTAAAGATAAAATTCCCCGGAAGAGAAAAGTACAAGAAAAACAAGTTGCAGCCAATAAAGAGGCTATACCCAGGAAACAGGTCACAGAAATAATTGATCTATCCAAAACTTATGCACAAAAATCTCCTGAAAATAAACCTCTTGAAGAGTTATCTCCTGAAGAGGATCAAGTACCTGAAAATAACGAGATCTCGATATATTATGTACATACAGGAGAAATATGGGATAGAAATAAAATTGTTGTCGACAACATATTTTCATATAAAGTTGCCATTGATATTACCAGAAGTAATAATATATATGAACCACAAATCGTTGATGAATGTCAACATAGAAATGATTGGCCAATGTGGAAAGAGGTGATTCAAGCAGAATTAAATTCACTAAGTAAACGTGAAGTTTTTGGACCTGTAGTCCGAACACCTAAAGGTGTAATGCCTGTTGGATACAAATGGGTATTTGTACGTAAACGAAATGAGAAAAATGAAATTATAAGGTACAAAGCGCGACTTGTAGCACAAGGTTTCTCGCAGAGACCTGGTATTGATTATGAAGAAACATATGCTCCTGTAATGGATGCAATTATATTCAGATTTTTGATTAGTTTGGTAGCAAAAGAAAATTTGGATATGCGATTAATGAATGTTCTTACAGCATATCTGTATGGATAATTAGATAATGATATCTTTTGAAAGAATGATTTGAGAATAATCCAATTTGTCCATGTGTTTTTATCAAAAAATCAGAATTCGGATTTGCTATTGTTGCAGTATATGTTGATGATTTAAATCTTGTAGGGACTCCAGAAGAGTTAACAAAAACAGCAAATTGTTTAAAGAATGAATTTGAAATGAAAGATCTTGGTAAGACAAAATTTTGTCTTGGCCTGCAAATTGAACATCTTCCAATTGGAATTCTTGTTCATCAATCAACGTACACATAAAAAGTCTTAAAGCAATTTTACATGGATAAAGCTCATCCTTTGAGCACTCCAATGGTGGGTCGGTCACTTGATGTCAAGAAAGATCCGTTTCGATCACAAGAAAATGATGAAGAAACTCTTGGTCCTGAAGTACCATATCTTAGTGCAATTGGTGCTTTGGTGTATCTTGCAAATTACACACGACCTGATATAGCATTTGCAGTTAACTTACTAGCAAGGTATAGTTCTACACCAACTCAAAGACATTGGAATGGAATTAAACATATTTTATGTTATCTTCGTGGGACTACTGATTTGGGATTATTTTATCCAAATGAATCAAAACCACAGTTAGTTGGATATGCTGATGCAGGTTATCTTTCTGATCCACACAAAGGCCGATCACAAACAGAATATTTATTTACTTATGGAAATACTGCTATTTCATGGAGATCTATTAAGCAAACAATTTCTGCTACTTCCTCAAATCATGCAGAGATTATCGCAATTCATGAAGCAAGTCGTGAATGTATTTGGTTAAGATCGGTAATTCAACATATTCGTGACAACTGTGGATTATCATCAATCATAAAAAGTCCAATGATATTATAAGAAGGTAATGCCGCTTGTATCACTCAAATTAGTGGAGGATATATCAAGGGTGATAGAAACAAGCATATTGCACCAAAATTCTTTTATACACATGAGCTCCAGAAGAATGGCAATATTGATGTCAAGCAGATATGATCATGTGATAATTTGGTTGATATGTTCACTAAGTCATTACCAACTGCGAATTTTACGAAGATGGTGCACAACATTGGTATGTGTCGACTTAAGGATATTCGATATACTCATGAGGGGGAGTAAAGTTTATAAAAGATGTGTGCTAATTGTACTCTTTTTCCTTTGCTAAGGTTTTTTCCCACTGGGTTTTCCTTTGCAAGGTTTTAATGAGGCAATCCTAAGGCACTAGAAGATATACAAGAATATTGTACTCTTTTTCCTTAGCCAAAATTTTTTTTCCCACAGGGTTTTTATTTGGCAAGGTTTTAACGAGGCATATTCTTAGAAAGTGGTCATCCAAGGGAGAGTGTTAGAAATAAAGTCTTATTGGAATGTGTAAACTTTGGAAAATGAAAAGGTTAGTAGGGATGTGTAAAGAGTGAAATGTATTAAGCCTATAGGGGAGATGTATATCCATAAGTGTACTCATTATTACAACCTTATCCCATAAACTCTACAAGCATTCTAAGGTCCTATATATATATATATATATATATATATATGTGGGATTACTTTACTGTTATTGTACACACATCTAAGAGAGATCAAAAGAATTGTGGATGACCACTTAAAAATAAGAGTTTATCAATATATATTTCTTATTCGTTTTACTTTGTTTTATATACATTTCCATCATTTCACAACAGAAAATGTTTTCCATCCTATTGAACATGTTTTATTTTTTTTTTTTTTGTTAACCATAATAGATTAAATGTTTTTTCCTCCATACCAAACACCATGGATGAGAGTGTGATCCTCTATGCTAAATAGAAACAAAAGATTAAATGTTTCTTTCTTTTCTTTTCTTTTTTGTTAACCATAATAGATTAAATGTTTCTATTTTTTTTTTTTCATAAAAAAAAAAAAATATATATATATATATATATATAGAAACAATAGAGTGCTAGTTGTGATCCTCTTTTATGCTAAATAGATTGAACTCAAAGAGTATTTCCTATGGATAAACAGCCGTGGCTCTATCACCAATCCCCATTTTTTATGGGTTTTACTTTCGATATTGTAAAAGTTAAGTTCTATAATTGAACATGTTTGGCTAACCACATAGAATGGTTGTCCCAATTTATAATGCCAAGGAGAAGATGTATGACAAGCCCAAGCTCAAGCAATAATTGACAAGAGAGGAATTCCAATTCGAAAACAAGCATCTGGATATACTAGTGACAACCTTTGAAGGCAATCCCGTAGTCAAGAATTTTAACCTTCAATTGCCTACCACAAATTATGAGACGATTAACAATGGAGGATGGTGAAACAGTTTCCGAATTCTATGCTACATGGTGATATTATTAACTCTCTTTTTACGCTAGGTGAGCCCATGCCTGAGCATACGGTAGTGAAAAAGATTTGAGATCTCTTCCTAGGAGATTTAAACCTAAGATTATGATCATTAAGGAGTCCAAGAACTTATATGAAATTGAATTGTCTAAACTCTTCAAACATTTGAACTCAACTTAGAGGAGTCTATGAAAGAGAAAGGATTTGCCTTTAAATCCACTAAGATTGAGTTTAGTAAATCAGAGGAAAATTGAGAGGTGATGAGAAGCAACTTGGCTACTTTGTAAGAAGTTCAGAAAGATTACCTATATCCCATGAAAAACCAGCAATGATGGCAATGACCCCAAACAGGACGAAGTGCTCAATTGCTTTATACGCATTAAAAAAAAAGTTTATAAAAGATACTCCGGGAACAAGATCTTACACAAAATTGTATTCTTCATGAAGTGCATATGGGATGGGATCCACCACTCGTATGGGAGGTGTGAACATTACTCGATGAGTGACTACTGATTTGGCGTAAAGAAGTGACATAAAATGAAAATCTCCACCCCAAAAAAAAAAAAAAAAAAAAAAAAAAAAAAAAAAAAAAAAAAAAATCTTACAGAGGAAGGAAACAATTGTCAAAAATGTTTCAAGTTATCAAAGAAAAAATTTATATAGGGGAAAAAAAAAACAGTATGTAAGCTAAACAAGCAAAGATAAAGGCAGCAAATGAAGAAACCACGTCCCCCTTGGGGCTGGAAAAATATAGTTACTCATAAAAAGAGAACATTATCATAAACAGTGCACGGTCAGAAAGACTTGATCTGGTCACATTGTGCACCAACATGTACCGCAAAGATGGGGGGCGTGGCTTCTTCATGGTCCTGCCTCATGACCTTGCTTCTCTTGTGTGTATATTTTGAACTGGAAGACATGTTTCAGTGAGCAGAGCAGAACAGAGTTTTCATTACATATAAGAGAGTCAAGCAGTACTGATACTATAAACAAGCACCTTTCTCCTTTTTTTTGCACCAGATTACAGAACCCAAACTAAAGCAACACGTGGGCGGAACAAGATACTAAACCTACATATATAAAACCTACCTGTCTACCAAATACTACTAATAACCTAAAAAGAAGAATAATTCATTGCGCATACTAAAGAGGAAAGTCTCACACAAACCTCACAAGAAGAAACACGTTCTCAAGTCACCATCGAAACTCATTAGTTTATCCCAAGCCAGAACAACCCCATACAAGAAAATGCATTATGAACAACCACCTAAAGACGAGTCCTGACTAGATCAACGTTTTTATCAAGAGTTATTAGCGACCAAACCAACATACTGTGCAGACCGATTCCTAGGAATGTTTTCACATCTTGCAGTTGAAGGCTCTAGTGCCCCTTTTCAACAGCTTATTATTGTCCAGATCAGATGACAGAACTTGCCAGTGATAGCTCATGGAGCTCACTCAGCATCCACTCCTCTCCAGTTTGACCACCAAGAACAATAGCCCTTGTGCCCCCAACAACACAAGTACTATGACCCCAAGCAAATCTCGGAGGTCGCCCAGGTACGTTTAATATCCTCCATGTAGGCTTCTCATCTGTTGGGTCCAGGAGATAAAGCTGTGAGGCAGAGTGGAGACCAGCCACAGACCCACCAAAGATCAGGATTCTGCCACCTGGGAGACTCACAGCCACATGATCAAGTCTTGGTGGAGGAGCTATGCCCCCTGGATTTCCAGCCCCAGGCATTCCACTCCCAGTTACACATCTCCAACAAGGTTCCTCCTCACTTAGATCCATTGTAAACACATCGCTGGAACGAAAACGAACAGGCCCACTCTTGGCCAGACCCCCAAACATCAATATTTTCCGACCACCGTATACAGACAGTGTGTGACCTAACCGAGAAGGTGGGGTCCATGTTACTGGTATCTCCCTCCAAATAGGTCTCTCCATTGAAAGATCAAGCAGAAAAGTATCGCTAAGGAGCACTCCAGAATCAGCACAACCACCAGAAACAATCAACTTGGTGCCATCTAGGGTGCAGGAACTATGCCATGATCTTGGAAGCGGAGGGGCCAATCCAGATATTTCACGCCAGGTTGGTGGCTTGGCATCCAAATCCAGCACAAAAACATCATTGAGCAAACCCTGCCTTCCACAGCCTCCAAATACCACCAAATGAGACCCATTTACACAAGAAAGTGTATGACCCCAACGACCAGGAGGAGGGGAGCTCACTTGGACATGTTGCCATTCTGGATTACTGGAATTCAAATCCAATACGAAAGTGTCATTCATTGGTTGCATGTTGACTCCTTCCCCACCAAAAAGGACAACACGATTACCAACTGCACAAGCACTGAAATTACAACGTGAGGGTTCAACAGCACCTCCAACAGTCAGTTTCCTCCATGCCGCTGCCTCAAGAGTGGTCAATTCCCTTGCCAGTCGACCCCAACCTAGTCTCTTTGTTCCGGGTACAGTCTCTAAAACACGAGTTGTTTCGCTACCCCATGCATTTTGGCAGACCATTCTCCAAAGGTCCTCATTCTTCGTCAGCTCATACAGTTGCCTACAGACAGATCCAACAGATGCAATATCCCTAGGTGACAAACGTGAAAGAATCTTCAGAGACAGCACCTCATCACTCAACTGCAATATCCCACAAACCCCACGACAAACATTTCGGTCACTCACAGGAACAGGGCGGATAGCTGACAGAACAGAACGGAACCGATCAGAAGACTTAGTAGATTCCCTTATCAAAGAACCAGGAACAGGACCCAAATCAATATCTGCTTCAGTGAAGAACTGGATTCCAATAACATGAGTAATTGTTTCATCATCTCCAAATATAGGTGTCAGATGTAATCTATTCATTAGTGGAGATCCATCTTTCCTGAAGTTCAACAACTCACCTTGAAATTCAATTCCCTCATCAATACATCTCCTAATTTCTGAAACTACTGCAGAGTCCACCAATGGGTGTCTTCTTTTTGCAAACGGGCCTCTACATTGCAAGAAACGGCTGTAACACAACCACAAGATATCAGGACACAAGAAAACAAAAAACTCTCAACAAAGTAATTAATAATGAATAAAAAATTTCTAATGATCATAGCATTAGTTTACAAGCCCAGAGGGGGAGAGAGAGAGAGAGAGAGAGAGAGAGGCAGAACAAATATTCCTGAAACTAATCCACCAGGCTTCAGCAACTATTCTAAAAATGTAAACAACAAGCTTCAGCAAACAAATGTAATCCTTTATTTGCCAAGGCATAAACTGTAAAAACCACAGATCTGTCGTTGTTCATGATATAAAACAGTTCATAACAATTACTAGGAGGCACACATGCAAAGTCCAATGTTTTTTGGTTGAATGGTGATAGTTAGAATTTATTCACTTGACAGATTGACAAAAGGATAGAATCTTTTAAGTACCTCATACACATTAACAAACCATTATGTTGCACTAGCTGCTTTTGAGTAGCATTTATTTCAACCCTAGCAGGCACACATGCATTAGTGCAATGTTTTTAGGTTGCATGGTGATAATTAGAATTAATTCACATGACAGATTGACAAAAGGATAGAATCTTTTAAGTACTTCATAAACACTAACAAACCATTATGTTGTACTAGCTGCTTTCAAGCAGCATTTACTTCAACATGAGCATGCACACATGATGCAGATATGCATACACATCTGAAAGTAAACCATATGCAACAGGCAAACCACCACAGATAAATGGATAGTGGTAGGTATGGAAATATGGTGGCAATAACTATATGTGAAGTATACCATGTATGCCAGATAGAGAAATTTGAAAACATAAATAGATGGATGTACCAATGGTGATATGATTGTGGTAATGGCATGGTGGTGGTGGGGTGACTGGCCATGGTGACAACATAAGGATTAAGGTGAATGTATCCTATAGACATTTTTTTAGTTATCATCCACCTGCGTAGTACCATTTTAGTTAGAGCTCACTGGGTATCTTATTACCCAAAACACTACAACAACAGCAGCAGTATAAAAGTCTCACTCTTACATGGAAATATTAATACAATGGATTAATTATCTAAATCTGAGTGGGCATAAAAACATTGGGAATGGATAAGTAGTTATGTACATCATATCTCAGACCCTACTCTTGCCAACCATAACTTCCCTAAGTACCTGAATAAGCGAAGTACAAAGGTATTCATAATTGCAAAAACTTTGGCAGTGGGGTGAAAGAGACTCGAACTTTCGACCTCAGAAATACAACACTACATAGTTGCTAAATATAGATAGTGAACGCTGCCCAATGTCCACCAAAGCTTTGATTAGAAAGGGAACATTGATCATGTGCTTCAAAAGGATTTGAGACCATCAAATGATACCCTAAAATGTTTCCTAGAGCTTGCCATATGAGCAACTGTATGGATCTTCAGTTTGACAGTGTAATACCAAATAAATTAGAGAGAAAAAATTATGCATCCCTTGTAATCAACCATTCAGTAACAACTTGATCTATTTGTACATCTGTATAGAGGTGAATTTTTTTTTTTAGTAAATTTATTCACACAAAAATCTCTACAAAGGTGAATGACTACACGAAAGTCATCATCATCCAACTAAAATGCTTGACATGAACTAAGAAATGCTGGATTTTGTTTGTTCCAAGATCTTTGCAATGTCAGTCTGGAATATAGGAGTAATTTCCTGTAATTTACTACCATTTCCGGCCAAAGCAGCCAAACATTACTCTTCTGCTACTTCTCCCCTAATTCAAGGCAACAATGCTCATAACCACAACAATGATTTTAAACGGACAGAATAACACCAATTTTGAAGTCACATACACGAGCGACAAAGAAAAAGGACTAAAAATGAATGCATCCACAGTATCTTCAAAGTTCAAACCAAAGTTTTGTAATAGTTTTGCTCTTCAAGTCCAAATCGACTGAAGTATAGTACTTTGAACACCAGTCCTCCAATAATGCTTGACATCACATATAAGCAAAAAAAATTGTGGAATCTTAATGTAAATTAACACGTTATTCAAAAGAAAGGATGATATATTGATATTACCTTATTAAACAATTAAAATAAAAGCTGTAGGGCATTTGTGATGTGCACCCTAAAGTTTGAAATTCAGCAATGAACACCCTAATTCAAAATTGATTTGCAATGTTAACCCAATCGTCCAAATCAATGTCTAAATTGACAGATTAGTGGGCAACTATCCACCCTAAACTACAGAATTTCTGCAATTAACACACTAATTTGAAATTAACCTACCCACTAATATGATAATTTAAGCACTAACTTGGAAGGCATGGGGGACATTTCAAATTAAATTCGAATTAGGGTGTTGATTGCAAAATTTTGTAGTTTAGAGTATATATTGAAGCTACCACCGTAGTTTTAGGGTAGATACATCATTCTCCCAAAGAGAAGAAGTTTGGATGATCTACCATATATTCTTACATAATCCAATGATGGTAAGGACAAGAAATGTCCCCGTCTTGACTAAATGTATAGAAGCAACAGTACTTATTAGTTTAAAGTTCTGATCAAGTAGATGTCTCTCTCACAAAATCCCATTTGATAACAAAAATGTATTTTTTTTTTTAAATCAGATGTATTCAACCAAAATACCTTAAATCCAGGTACAATATCTTCAGCCAAAACCCCCCAAAAAAAAATTATTTAAAAAAAATCCAAAATACACTATTGGTCCCTAAATTTCAGCCAACGTGCGATTTTAGTTCACGAATTTTAAAGTAATTGCTTTAATCCCGATGGAGTGATAACATGAAATTAGGGATGAACATTGTATTTTAAGGCTGAAAAAAAAAAAAAAAAAAAAAAAAAAAAAAAAGAAAGATTCTACCACAGCTAATTACATCCAAATCAAACAATAGACCTAAACTAAAATTTAACTGAAAGCCAACTAACCTAAAAGTTCAAGCCCTAACAAAAGTCACCAAAAATCAACAAGCCATGATTATACTTAAGCACACAAATACCTTAAATTATCTAACCATAACCAAAGATTTAAAGACAAGGCAAACCCTACACATAGCACAAACTGCTAAGCTGAAGCTATCCAAGAATCTATATATCTCTGTCACATTTCACTGCAAATTCTTAACTAACACTGAAACAAAAGGGGCTAAATAAGGCTAACCAAAGTCCAATACTGCCCTAATTGTGAGCAAATTGAAGTCTTAAAGAAAGCAAATAACAAAATTGAAATTCAAAAGACAAACCAATCACAACAGAGGACCTCTATGGGTAACTAACATGATACAATCATATCTATCTACTATATCACATTTCACTACAAATTGTTAACTAACAATCAAACACTGAAGCTAATTAATTACGTTGTTTGATGCTACAGTATAAGAAGAAACAAAAAGGAGCTAAGTATAACCAAAATCCAATACTATCCTAATTGTGAGCAAATTCTAATGTTAAAGAAAGAGATTACCAAAATTGACATTCCAAAGCCTAAAAGAAAAGTAAACAAAACACAAGCCAAACCCTAACAAATGGCGAAAAAAGCTCAGCTCAAGCTGTCCAAGGAATCTATATATCTATCCACATAATATTCCACTACAAATTCTTAACTAAGGCTACCCAAAGTCCAATACTGCCTAAATTGTAAGCAAATTGAAGTCTTCAAAAGAGCAAAAACAAGAACTGAAATTCGAAAGAAAGGACTAACCAATTGTGACCGAGGACCTCTATTGTTAACTAACATGATACAATCATATCTATCTATGTTAAGAAACACTGAAGCTAGTTAATTACAATGTTTGATGCGACAGTACAAGAAGAAACAAAAAGGGGCTAAGCATAACCAAATCCAAACTACCCTAATATGAGCAAATTCTAGACTTAAAGAAAGTGATTACCAAAATTGACATTCCAAACCCTAACAATTACCAAAATTAGCTCAGCTCAAGCTATACAGGGAATCTATATATCTATCTACATCACATTTTGCTACAAATTCCCAAACCAAGGCTACCCAAAATGCAATACTGACCCAATTGTAAACGAATTGAAGTCTTCCAAAAAACGAAAACCAAAACTGAAATTCGAAAGAAAGGACTAACCTAATTGCGACCGAGGACCTCTATTGGTAACTAACATGATTCAATCATTTCTACCTATCTACATCACATTTCACTACAAATTGTTAACAAACACTGAAGCTAAATTTAAGTTCTTTGATGCTACAGTATAATAAGAAACAAAAAGGGCCAAAAGTATAACCAAAATCCAAAAGTACCCTAATTGTAAGCAAATTCTAGTGTTGAAGAAAGCAATTACCAAAATTGACATTCCAAACCCTAACAATTAGCAAAAACAGCTCAGTTCAAGCTATCCAACCAATCTCTATATCTATCTACCACATCACATTTCACTACAAATTCTCAAACTAAGGCTACCCAAAATCCAATACTGCCATAATTGTAAGCGAATTGAAATCTTCAAAAAGAGTAAAAACCAGAACTGAAACTCAAAAGAAAGGGGCTAAGTATAACCAAATCCAAAACCGAGGATGCACGGGCACGGAAATGGACACAGGTACGGGTACGATATGGCGACACGAGCAATTTTTGAAAAATTATAACATGATACAGCAGATAGTACACCATTACGACACGGGTACAGCACCTCAAAATGAAGTGTCCGTGCTTCCTAGTCCAAAACTAACCTAATTGTGAGCGAAATGAAGTCTTAAAGAAAGCAAATAACAAAATTGAAATTGCTACCAAACCGAGGACCTCCTCAGCCCAATAACCAGTGACCAATTGCAAATACCTTAAATTATCTAAGCATGACCAAAAAATTTAAAGACAATTCAAGCTATCCAGGAATCTATATATCTATCTATCCACTTCGCATTCAAACGCTGAAGCTAAATTTAAGTTCTTTGATGCTACAGTACAAGAAAAAACCCAAAAATTCAGAACTAGCAAATTCTAGAATCAAACAAAGGCAATTACCAAAATTGACATTCCAAACCCTAACAATTACCAAAATCAGCTCAGCTCAAACTATCCAAAGCAATCTCACATTCCGCCCTAATTGCGATCGAAATTGAAAAAAAAAAAAAAATTGACTAACCAATTGCGGCCGAGGACCTCCTCGGCGCGATAGCCGGTGACCAATTCGAAGACGGTGTTGACGTAGATGATAGGGTGGTCGGGCTCGAGAGCGTCGGTGACGACGAACCCACACGGCGGCGCTTGGAGGAAGTTCCCAACCGGAAAAGGCAGTGGGCCCCCATCGTTAAGCTTGAAGAACCCGACCTCGTCTTCGTCGTCTCCGCTCAGATCCGATGAGTTGTTACTGCTATCCCACTCCATCGATTCTTCTTCTTCTTCTTCTTCTTCTTCTTCTTCAAACCATTTATTTTCGCACGAAACAAACAAGCCCTAAGAGACCAGAGAGCGTTTTGGTTTTTTGGTGAGAAGTGAGTGGTGGGCAATGTTTTGTGTTTGGCGATGAGTTTTTTTTTTTTTTTTGGATGAGTTGAGTTGGGTTTGGCAGTGGTGTTATAACTATAATACCGTGCACCGCCTATTGATTCTTTTCTCTCTCTCCTTTTCAGTTTGAGAAAAAATCTGGGGATTTTTTTCTACTTTTTATTAAAAAAGCTACGGGTTAGTGGTTTTTTTTTTACGTACGGTGTAGAAACCCGTTACGTTACGCTTTGGAAGTACGCGAACTACTTACCTCCCCTGCCTGTTAGTTGAGCTCAACGGATTAAATTTCTTATCGTGAAAATGATAGAATAAGAGATGAAAAATACTTTGTCGACCACATTTTTACAAAAAAAAAAATTATAAATGATATTTTGTTATTAGTAAGTAAAAAAGTAATTTTAAAAGTAAGTTTAAATTAAAATTAATAAAGGGCAGTTTGATAACATTATTCTAGTAACGTTGTTTGTATTTTTTTTAAATACGTATGAGTGAAAAAATGTGGAGAAATACGTATAATATTGTTTAAAAATTGAAAACATGTGTTTAAACACATATACCAAACGGGCCCTAATTTTTTGTAAAAATATTGTACAGATAACACTTTTTTTAAGAGATTAGAGTTCAAACTTCACTTATACCTAAAACCAAATAGAATCTTAGTATTAGTTTGATGACAGGAGCAATTATTATATTAGTGGACAAGTTATAAATTTTATATAGGGTAAATTTTATTAACCTATCCTGAAGTTTAGGCTAATGTCAAACAAATTTAAGACATTTCAAAACTGACTAATTTAATTCCTAAGAGAGAATAAAGTAACGACTAAAGAGTCTAATAGTGTTTAAGAACTAAATTTGTTAGTTTTGAAATTTTTTGATCTTTAACTAACACTATCCCAAACTTCAAAGGAAGTTAATGAAATTTACCTTAGAGCATTCACAGCAGTGGAGGTATATTGCTATAATGCTAAAATTTAGCTCCACAAACCCAAAAAGTAAGCTCCAGCAGTGGAGCTATCCTTATTTTTTTTAGCTGATTTGCTACAGTACACATCTATAGATAGATGTGTACTGTTCATGAAAGCTAAAAAAAATAATAATATTTTAATAAATTTCTCTCTCCTCTTCCATTTAAAAAATATTTTCTCTTTCTCTCTTTTTCACTGTTTCTCTCTCCGGCTTCTCTTCTTTCTTCATTTTTCCTTCTCATTTTTTTTTTCTCTCCCTCATCTACTCTCTCGACTGTTCTGGGTTCATCTTCATCGCCCAGTCCTTCATTGCCGATCTTCATCGCCGATCCTTCATCGCCCAGTCCTTCATCGCCGATCTTCATCGCCGTCCCTTCATCGCTGATCTTCATCGCCCAGTCCTTCATCGCTGATCTTCATCGCCGATCCTTCATCGCTCAGTCCTTCATCGCCAATCTTCATCACCGTCCCATCTCTGGGTTTCGTGATGGCGGTTGTGTGGGTAGATCGGCGTCAATAGGTGGTTGGGTTCATCGGTGGGTGGCTGGGTTGTGGGCGCCAATCAGCACTTTTTTTTTTCCCTGCTGTGGGCTGTGGTGTGGTGGTGGTTGTGGTTGTGGGTGTGGTAGGTGGTTGGTTGATTTTTTTTTTCTTTTGTTGTGGGCTGTGGTGGTGGCGGTGGTGGTGGTGGTTGTAGTTGTGGTTGTGTGTGTGGCTGTGATGTGTGGACTTGGTTGATTTTTTTTTCTTTTGTTGTGGGTTGTGGTGCTGGTGCTGGTTGTGTGTGGCAGTGATGTATGGGTGTAGTTAATATATTATTTTATTGCAGTGAGATGAATTATTTTATTGTAGTAGATATATTATTTTATTGTGATATTTATATTATTTTATTGTGTTGAAAGCTAAAATAGATCCACTGCTGCAGCATGTGTGTAGGTAAAATAGATAAAGTAACTTTTGGTGGAGCTAAATAGCTAAATTTTTAGCTCCACTGCTGTGGATGCTACCTATCAAAAATTATTATAGAGAGAGTCAAACGGTTGCCCTCGAGGTTCCATTTGATGAATAGTTGTTGTTTTGTATTGTACGTTCATGTGGGATGCACGTGGGTCGTGAGTGGGATGGGATGATGTACATGTACTGCTTTCTTTAATTAAAAATAAAAATAAAACAGTCACACTCTCTTTTTGTTTCTTGTTTTTTCTTTTTCTTTGTTTTTGTGAGGTTTGAATTTTACATCTTGGTCACCTTCCAACCCATCCCATCCCAACCCCCAAGAAAAGATCTTCCCTAGGTGCTTTTTTGTTGAGTCATGCTAACAAGTGTCTTTATAGTATTAGTTAACAATCCAGTTAAAGAAAATTTTATGGAAAAAAAAAAAAAAACAATTAATGTTTTGACGGTTTTTTTCCATTTTCTATAAAAGTGATATTAAAACTTTCCTAAAATAAATTGTTAACTAATGTCATAAAGGTACTTGTTAGTATTTTCTTTTTTTGTTTGAGGCTGTACCAATCATTTTTGTTTTATTTTGTTTTGTTAACTAGTATCACCATTGTACCTTACGTGAGTAAATGAAACTTTTATTAAAAACAAATTTTTATTTGTTTGTACTATTTGATTTGTATGGTCCTTGGTTTAAGATGGGATCCATGTGTGCTTGTGGTAGAGATAAAAAATGACACGATGGAAGTCAACAAGTCAACTTGAGGGGACCTTTGATGTTTAAGTTAGTAAAGATCTTATTCTCAAAAAAAAATTAAAAAAAAAAAAAAAGGTTAGTAAAGATATTTTTAAAATGTGGATTCTAACGGGCTTAACTGAAAAAGTTTTACATTTTTAAATAAAATATTTGAAATTCAATCCCCGTATTCACTAAAAACCAACTAATGTCTTAATCTAATAGTAAAAAACAATTGTGGTAGAGTGAATATCATAAGTTTGAAATAGTACCATATCTATATCCCTGGGATTCAATCTACTGCTCTTGAGTTACCTGCCATGTCATTCCTCCATCCATTTATTGCCAACCATTTCTAGGTCAGGCCAACGTAGTAGGCGTGGCCTTGGGAATTTTTTCTTTTACTAAATAGTAATTAGACTAAATGAAATCATATTTGATTGTCATTGGAGAATGTATTTTTTTCCATTAAATAATAACTGGGGTTATAATAGTAACATTCAACAATAGTGATGATGAGGTAGTTTTACCTAGATAAATGAGGTAGTCATCTCAGCTTTCGCATTGAGTATTATGAATTGGTCACTTAGAGCATTAGCATTGGGGAATGCTAATGCCAAATCTAAGGGAAATTTGGAATTTCAAGCCCCAAAACCATCTGCATTAGGGAATGCTAAACAGTAGCATTACAAATTTTTTTGCAATATTGCTACAGTGCAATTCTAAAAATAGAATTGCACTGTAGCAAGTATTGTAAAAAAATAATAATATTTTATTATGTAAAGAGAGGAGATAGATGGGAGAGAAAAGATATAATTTTGAGATATATTATTTTATTATGTAGATATATTATTTTAATGAGTAAAAGAGAGAAGTAGAAGTTTGGGATGTGGAGGTATTGTAAAATGGTATAGTATAATGATAAAGTGGCTTTTTAGAATTGTAAAATAGAGTAGCATTGAAATTTTCCAATACTAATGCTCTAAGCACTAAAATTTAAAAAATAAATTCTATGCAGTATGCACAAACGAAATTATTAGCTTATTTTTAATCAAATAGCTTCAACAATTTCTTTATAATTATCTAAAATTGTCCAAAAAATTCATATCTATACAGGAACAAATTATAAAATAAAATAAAAATCAAGAAGCCAAGCCACCATGCATAGCCCCTATTCCTCAAAATCCCTAAATCTTTTTGAATCTATTCCCCCAATTTTCCAATTAAAAGAAAATTATTCCAAATCTATCAGCAACACTCCAATGCACCAAAGCCATCATGCACAACTAGCCACTGTGTATATTCCTATCACACCCAAAACCCTTCCCCAAAAAAACTGAAAAGGAAGAGGTAGAAATTGCAACTGGAGAACCCACTATGCACTATGACTACTAGGCCACCCACTTACAATGATTTAAAAATCTCTCATTCTTCTCAATACCACTTTAACCATCTTATTTTTTAAACAAGATAAAGCCACCTTTTTAGATGCTTAACTCAAACCATTGGGCAGTAGCCCATCCAAAAAGTCCAAAGTCCAAGCCTTAAACATAGAAGACTTTTTGAACTGATTGTTAAACTAACTGGGTCCTCCCTCCATTTCAAGTGGTCTACATCACTGCTTTCACTAGTAATTTAACAATGTGCACATACTATGTGCATGCGAGCCTTTAAACCACCTCATTGAGCTCCAAATTATGTCATTGCATGAAAGATTTACCTATATCAATTGGGTTGCTGCCAATAGGGTTCAAAATTTTAAAGCACAAATCTGGTAGTGGGTTGAACAATGTTTTTGAACCAAATAGTATGAGAAGGATTCTTGCTTGACTACCATATAAAGATGATGGACAAACGAAATGAAAATCATCATCCTGAGTTGTGCCATGGAGAATTGAAAAATTATGCATCATGAGAGACAACCCTGGATCAAAGTTTCACGGAAGAAATGGTTAAAAATTTGAACCACACGGTGAGAAGTTGGAGAAGTGTTTCTCATAAAAGAAACTAGTATTTACAAATGGATAAAAAATGTTGTATCCAATGCATAAAACTTCCACCGTAGCAGGGTCTAGGAGATGAGATTGGTAGGCAACTCGAACCCATGACATGTTGCTTTGGGTGGAAGCATATAAGAACTTAGGAAGAGTAAGTTGATGGAAGCATATGCATCAGCTTCGAGTCAGATAAACCACTTTGTTAATAGAGGATACCATTTTCAGATGAAAATAAAAATGTAATCCTATATGTACAATATACCAATGAGGGCAGCTTTTCTTATTAATCAAGCAAAACAACTTTACATTATGAAGCTCTCTGTACAGTTGATCCAATGGAATTCGTGGTTCCAAGGATCCATAGGTATGTGAACAAAATTTTAAAGAGAAAACGATCTTATACCATATATAATCATATTGCTAGTAGCGATGAAAGTCTCCATAGTCATTGCCTGAAAAACACCTATTTTATACATATATAGTTTTAGTCACAGCAAGAAAAACTTGATTCTGACCTGATTCTTGAACTCTAATCCATTGCCCCATTAATGACAAACATTCGTAGACCTGATTTCTGATGCAGGTACAACACCCAAGAACATTCACCAATCATAAGTCTTTAAATCAAATTTGATCTCATATAACAAGAACCACGTCCGGGAATTAACCTCTCCAAAATTGAGGTAACACTCCCTACCAATTACGGAATTACCTCTCCCAGACCCTATAGAAGTGGGAGGTTTGTGCACTAAATAGGACCTATACCGAGGAACAAGTGACTCACCCAAAGAAATATACATTCAAGCCAGTAATTATAAATTTTGTTACACTTGACCTGCACCTGCACCTGTATTCCCCAAGCAATAAACAAAAAGATGGCCATAGATATATGTGATGAAATCATGACTCCATATACTCCCTGATACGGGAAGTAAGTCTTTGCACAGACGAATCATCAAAAGAATCATCCATCCCCTTTGTCTTTGACACAAAGTCCATGGCTTCTTGATACTTTCTTGCTTTACAATAACCATCCACCACTGTCTTGTAGGTTAGCTCATTTGGTTTGCAATTGTTCTGAATCATATAGCTAATCACTTCATCTACTTCTGTAAACATTCCCTGCCCAACATAGCCTGCTACAAAAGTATTGTAGGTAAAAATACATGGCCGGATACCTCTAGTCATCATCTCTGAGAGAGTTCTTATAGCCTCCTGCATGAGCCCTTGCCTGCAAAATCCTTTAATGACAGTGTTATAAGACACAAGGTCTGGTTTCCCACCGGATTTTTGTAATACCTTGAGGACTTCTTCTGCTTTCCAACATTCTCCCCCTCTGGCATACATGTCCATCAAGCTATTGTAGGTAACAAGATCTGGTTGCAGCCCGGTCTCACGAATCAAGTGCAGCATCTCATGGGCCCTGTCATACATGTTTCTTTTGGTGAAAAGGGATAGCATAGAGTTAAACAAAACCAAATCAGGCTTGTATCCATTCTTCCGCAGTTCCAGAAATGCCCTCTCCATTCCCGTTACTGCCCTACACTTGAAGTTTGCAAGTACAAGGGTTCTCAAAAGCATCCAACTAGGATAGATATGACCATCATAAATTTCTTTCTCAATCTTCTCTATCCCCTGGACATTTCCTCCCTTTGCATAACAATGAAGCATCAGTGAGTATGAAGTTTCATTTGGCTTGAAACCCTTATTCCTCATGTCTAGTATGATAGATTCTGCAGCCACAAAATCACCTCGCCGGGCCAGAGCATTTAGAAAAGCATTGTACGTTGTAACACAAGGAGAAAACCCTGCTTTAATCATCTCCTCGGACATTTTTGCAGCATCAATTTGAGACCCACACCGGCCATATGCACTAATCAAAGTATTAAAAGTGTCTCTATCTGGCTCAAAACCACAACTCTTCATTTCCTGTAAGATGCGGTTCAGATACTTCTCTTTACCCTTATCACCGCACATGGCAAGCATTGTATTCCATGTAATACGGTTTGGAGCACACCCATTCAATTTCATATCACAGACTATCTTTATCATGTCCTCTGATCGAGATCTTTTCCCTAACATCCCAAGGATAGCATTGTATGTACATACATTAGGAACACAACCCAACTCCTTCATCCGGTTGAACAACCTCAAAGCCTTGCCTTCCTTTCCTGCTCTGCCGTAAGCATTTATCACAGTAGTATACGTAACAGCATTTGGCATTACTCCTTTTCGGGTCATTGTGTCTATGACAGCTGCCCCTTCATCATAGAATCCTGCTTTCACATAAGCTGAGACCAGCTCATTGTAAGTAACAGAGTCAGGTGGGCAATTATTATCCTCCATTTCCTTCAAGATGCTCAAGGCCTCTGAGTATATCCCTGCCTTTCCAAAAACTTGCAGCAAAGAATTGTAAGTAACAGTTCCAGGTACATAGCCCTGTGATTTCAATCCATTTAAGAATTCTTTTGCTTCGGCCAAAAGTCCCTCTCTCCCACATGCCGATATCACAGTACTGCAAGTAAACTCATCAAACTCAAGTTTTTTGCCTCTCATTTCATCTAATAGGCCTAGAATCTTATTCCAAGACCGACCCATCTTCCCGTAAACATCAAGCATTACATTGTAAGTTACCAAAGTTGGAGAGACACCACTTTCCTTCATTTTCTCAAACAAAGTTATTGCCTTTCCATACTTGCCAGTGCGAGAATGTGCATGAAGAATAGTGGTATAAGCGCGGACATCAAGTGAGTATTCCTCAACTGGAATTACATCAAACAGCTTAGATGCAAACGAATGCTGAGACTCTCTCCCTAGAATCCTAACCATTATCTCAATAACCTGATTGTCTAGTTTCTCATTGTGAGAACTTGAGTTCAACAAAACCCATTCAAACAACAAAAGGGCTCTTTCCCAATTCCCTGAAATATCTAATGCTTTCAAGAGACTAATCAAATCAAAATCAACTTCAAGCAACTCAAACTTGGCAGAATCAAAGAATGCATTCAAACTAGACAAAGGCTGTTCTAAAATTGAATTGAATATGATCTTACCCTTTCTTGACAAGAATTGAAGAACCCCATCTTCTGGTTGAAACTCCTCAAACTGTGGAGCTGAAAGCGACGTGGGTTTTTTGTGATGGACTTGCTTGTGGTCTAACTGGGCTGAAATGTGAAAAGAAGGGAATTGGGTATTGGTGTTGTGGTTGGTGTAGCGAGGTGGGTGTAAAGGTTTGAGCTTTCTGTGAGTGGCGGTAGTGATGGGAGGTGAAGAGAGGTGAAAAAGGTGTTGGAGGAGAGTGTCTAAAGGAACTGAAGAAGGAGATGGAGATTGAGGAGGAAGGGGTGGCAGTGGGATTGTTGATGAAGTGAATTTCAAAGATGGGTTTGGCAATGGTTTTGTGGGTCTGTTTGTTGGGATGGGAGGCACTGGCCTGTTGGGAAAGAGAGCACCTTCCATTAGAGACTGAGAGAGAACTGGGTTCTGAATTCTTGGAGATTAGAGTTGGTAAAGTTGGAGACTTTTGAGAGGTAAGAGTAAGACACAGAGCCAGGCAGTTTGGATTGGTGTGTGTGTGTGTGAGAGAGAGAGAGAGAGAGAGGCAATCTAGTATGGTTGGTCTTTATTCAAGATGGCATAATCGTATTGCAGATTGGTTTTTTGAAACAGACACTACTTGCACACCTCAAATTCTTCAAGTTTTCATAAGTTGTTGTCTGGTCATCGTTTTAGCGGATTGGAAGAATGGAACAAGTGTGCTCTGTTTGTTATGAAGTGTTTGGAACAAGTTTTTGCTGTTTGGTTTTTTGGATGATGTTCTCAAACTAAAAATTGGCCCATAATCACTTCTTCTTTTTTAGAGAAGAGGCCCATGATCTTTTTTTTTTCTTTTTTTTGGAAATAGGCCCATGGTCACTTTTTAAACACGTTAGACTAAAACCATTACTTTAACTAACCTCGTCATACTTGCTTCATGCGTACAATGAGGCTTTTTTTAATTTTATTTTAGTGGTCTAGCAAAACAAAAATTTGTGTTTTTATTTTATATATATATATATAATTTTATTTTGAGAATCTAATTTATAAGTGGATAAAGCAATTTGAAAATCAACAGGAGAGTGACCTTATTTTTTAAGCAATGTTTTAGTGGGAGTTAGAGTTGTATTTATACCAGATTGTTCTTTAGTTTTGTCTCTACTTAAACATAGAGGTGTATGGGCATTTTTAAACCAAAAAAATGAGGAATCCAAACAAGGAAAGCCCTTAAATAATAGTATAGATTATTAGTGGTTGTGATTCTTTGAATCACTCAGAGGCCCATTACTTTAATCCCGTGCACTAACCCCTATTCCGTTTTGGTAATCTGGTGTGTTCCGGACAAATTCCAGTCTCTAAATTCAGGCCTATTCTGGAATATTTCGGATTGTGTTAAATTTTTTTAAACATTGAAGCCCACAATTCATCATTTGACACATTTTGTTCTCATATCATATTTTAATATTTGTTTTGGTTAATTGAATATAATGAAATACAAAGTTATAAATATATTATGTATATGTGTGTGTATATATCTTTTAAACAAAATAACTTAGTAAAAATAAACGTATTCTAGTGCCTTTAGGGATGAAACATGATAGGACAAACCCCTCTTTCACCAATGATATGCCTTAGTTAATTTTTTTTTATAAACTATGCCTTAGATAATTTAATAAATTTAATAGATTATGTTTCTATATACAAAAGCAATGACCTGTAAAATATGAGTTTGAATACTAGTTTTTTCTATTAAAAATTAAGTGTGCTTCGTATATAGCAATTTACACTCAAGTTTGGAGTCATTTTAAGCGTGTGAGCACATAAATCTATTAGACTAATTTGTAATTTACACTCTTAAAGTTTTGAGTCATTTTGATTTTGTCCTCTAAAAGTTTTAAATCTTGGATTCGCACTCTTAACATTACATGGCATTCGGAAAAAGGACCTCCTATCCATATCCGTTAATGTGATGGCATAATAGCTTGCCATGTGTGTTGGTAACTTAGTACATCCAATCAAATTATGCCTCCAATGAAGTATGCCCCTCGAAAAATTGAATAAGGTTGAGCATGAGAAATGAGAATGAGACATTACTAGTTAATTTGGATGAAGCCAAAAAGTTAGGTGAAATTTATAAAGATGGGAATGATTTTCGATCGTTAAGGAGAAAATAAAAACGTTAGAAAATGAACTTGATAGCTCAATTATGTTTTCCAATGAAACACTTGATCAAATGTTCAATATCCAGAAGTCTAATTATGATAAGAGAGGCTGAAGATACATAGGAATAGGATCTTTTTCCCATCTAGTTCAAAGTCACCTGCTGCTACTAAATGATGGACAATCTTTGTTCTCCCATGACCATGTCCAACAATGACAAAGGGCCCTATAGATGAAATTCAAGTTACAAAGCTCAAGTCTTGACCTTCTTCTGTATCTAGTTTGTTCCTGTATGTTTCTATTGTGGTGGTATTGGACATACTCGATCAAATTGCTTTTGATTAAATCTAAAGGACAATAATTATATGTTGTTTATCAAGCTAAGACAACAAAAATTGAGACTTTCAAAGTTAAACGACTATTACCGATCAAAAAATACTAATGTGAATGTGTGATATTTGGAAAACAAATGGTCACAATAAGAAACAAGTAATAAACTTTTCATACTCTCAAAAGAAATTTTAATTCCTTTCATAGACAACACTTTGATGATTCAAATTGTGTCACGACCCAAACCTATACTTGAGAATTTAGAGCATGACCAGCATGTTAATATCAAGTTTACCTCAATACTAACAGGAACCAACTTAAGCTGAAGGCGCTTATCAAAGATTTGTTTCTTGTATTCCTTTTTATTTCCTTGCATAAAAGTCATAATTTACAAAATTCGTAAAACTTTGAAGCTTCATTTCATTTCGAACTTTGCAAGATTGCAACTTGGTTGAAACTTAAGATATTCGTGTAAATATTACATAGCTAAACTTCTATACAACAAAAGAACTAAACTACTTGTGGGGGTAAGAGCCCAAATTTGTGTACTGGGCCTTGGGCTCTATTCGAGGATGAGTGAATGTCCGAGGAAGAGCAGACGACTGGGAAAGGCCCCAAAATGGAGAATCAAGCAAGAAAAGAATGGTGGGGAATAGTCTGAGGAGTACCTTCTTCTCGGATATATTGAATATCCATCAAGCACACATTTGGGGCAGTTCATATAACTTTCCAAGCAGTTCCAACGATCAGAATGAACCTCAAGTACCTAGAAAGGTGATAAGAACGCAGAAATATCTAAAAGGAAAGCTGCTACCACCGCATTAAATACGCTGCAGCAACTTTTCTAGCCGCATTTATGTGGAGAAGACCCCTGAACAGTGCAATCTCAACTACCACCACTCATAGAGAACCAAGAAAGGATGTTTGATGGGACATATACTCAAGTGAAGGTTTAGATGGCTAACAAGTGTACGGTCAGAATGGCTTGAAGGGAACTATATAATGTAAAAGATCTCCCAAAAGAGGGGATCGGGGAATAGAGAGGAAGATTTAATGTAGCATTAAAAACTCATAGCTTTCAAGACCAGTTCAGTACATAATTAATCTCCTCAGACGATAATTTAATCAAGTTCTAAGTGTGTTTTTGGGCTAATTCATCTCTTAAATCTTTTCTAACCGTTGTCCAGTTTGCATATAGTTCAACTCTTTCACCCACTCTTTACAAAATTCATTGTATTGGGTTCTTTAGGCTCATATCCAATAACTTTTGGGCTTGTGCCACAAATTGTGACCTTACAATTGGCGTCGTCTATGGGAAGAGTTTGAGCGATAGTGAACGCAACGGCCAACTATGGCAGAACCAGGTCCACAACAAGCCGAGTCGAGGGCATCCCAACATGGCGATCCTTTCCTCAACCTCGAGCGGAGAGGTGACCGTAAAGGAAGTGTACACACAATCCATGCTGAGAGGAGCCAATCACATGGTGGTAGTCATGTCTCCCATGCAAAGAGCAATAGGGGCATGCAGCTGGAGATTAACCGGCTGAAGAGGGAGCTATGCCATGCAAAAAGGAAGCGAGTTTCCCCTGATAGTGATGTTTCTTCTGATGATGAAAGAGACACTAGTTACAAGTGGAGGTCTCAAACTCTGCCCAGTGAGTCTTTTTCTTACGAAAAGGAGCTCCATAACGAGCGGCGGTTTAAAAGCTCGCCATATAGGGGTGTAGGAAACGACACTATGAGTAGAGCTTTGGACCAAATCTCTAAGTCACCTTTCACGCGTAAGATTGAGGGGGCGAGACTTCCCCGGTGTTTCCATCAGCCAACATTCACCATTTACAACGGGCGAACTGATCCTGTTGAGCACGTGAGCCATTTCAACCAGAGAATGGTTGTTTATTTCAAGGACAAGGCCTTGATGTGCAAAGTCTTCCCATCCACTCTCGGACCCATTGCGATGAGGTGGTTTGATGGCCTAAAGGCAGAATCCATAAATTCCTTCCACAAACTCACTCAAGCATTTGGTTCCCAGTTTGTGACCTACAAGAGAGTCCCTAAGTCGTTAGCTTCCCTCCTATCCTTGAGCATGCAAGAGGGCAAAAATCTTAAAACGAACTCCGACAGATATTGGGAGTTGTTTAATGAGATTGAAGGTGACTTCGATGACGTGGCCATCAGCACATTTAAGCTCGGCCTTCCATCCAAGCATGGTTTAAGAAAATCCTTGACTGGTAAGCCCGTCACCAACGTGCGTCAGCTCATGGACCGGATTGATAAGTATAAAAGAGTTGAAGAGGACCAGCAGCAAGGGAAGGGAAAGGACAAGGTTATCCCTCAAGAGATGAGGGATTTCAGGTCGGATCGTTACAATAATAACAAACCGCGTAGGGATTTTACTGGGCAGTCAGGATCAGCAAATATTCAAGCTGTCAACGCTATTTTCAAAGAGTTAGTGCATCAAGTGTTGGAGAAGATTAAGAACGAACCGTTTTTCAAACGACCGAATAAGATGGTAGGAAACCCTGAAAGACGTAATCATAACCTCTATTGCCAATACCACCAGGATCATGGGCATACCACAGAGGATTGTAGAAGTCTGTGGAATCATTTGGACCAACTTGTCCGCGAGGGCAAATTGAAACAACTCTTGCATCATGCCAGTGGCCAAGGGAGCCAGGCAAGCTCGGAACCTCGAAGAGACGATTGTTCAAGACCCCCTTTGGGAACTATCAATGTCATCTTCGCTGCACTTGGAAGAACGGGATCCTGACCATCTAGGATAATGTCCGTGGCCTGTCTATCCACAGGGGACGTTGGTCAGGATCGGAAGAAGGCTAAGAGGGAAATTCCACCAGTCCTGGGCTTCTCGGATGAGGATAAGATTGGACCATCCAACCCCATGACGACGCTTTGATAGTTACTCTCAGGATTTGAGGGTATGATGTGAAGAGGGTGATGGTGGACCAAGGCAGTGGAGCTGAGATAATGTACCCTGACCTTTACAAGGGGCTGAACTTAAAACCCGAGGACTTAACTCCCTATAATTCCCCTCTAATGAGTTTTGACGGGAAGGTCGTTGTCCCGAGGGGACAAATACGATTACCTGTGCAAACTGGTCCAGAGATAGTGGAAGTGGATTTCATTGTTGTAGATGCATATTCACCCTATACAGCGATCGTGGCCAAACCCTGGCTTCATGCACTAGAGGCTGTTTCTTCTACTCTGCACTAGAAGATTAAGTATCCATCCGAAGGCCGGATTCAGGAAATTTTAGGAGATCAATCTGTAGCCAGAAAGTGCTTAGTGGCTGCCATACAGCATAAGCCCAAAGCTGAGTCCTCGGCCCATCCAGGAGAAGATTTATAGCAATTAAAACACCCAGCGGCGCCCATCGATAAATCAGCCGAGGAGACAAAATGTGAAGATTTGGTAAAGGTCGATATTGGGGATGATCCAGAGAAGTTTTTTCAAGTTGGCTCTCAATTGCCATCTCAAGAAAAGGAAGAACTAGTAGAATTTCTTAGAAGGAACATAGATGTATTTGCTTAGAACACCTATGAAGCCCTAGGAGTGGATCCAGAATTCATCTATCATCACCTAAATGTCAACCCACTAGTCATCCCCAAGAAACAGCCTTATCGGCGCCCATCCAAGGAACACGCTGATGCAGTACGAGAGGAAGTAACGAAGCTCAAGCAAGCTGGAGATATTAAGGAAGTGTTTTATCCTGAATGACTAGCTAATATTGTGGTGGTCAAGAAAAAGAATAGGAAGTGGCGAGTGTGCGTAGATTTCACATACCTAAATAAGGCGTGTCCGAAAGATCCATTTCCTATGCCAAAAATAGATTAACTAGTGGATGCAACAGTAGGCCATCCTCAGATGAGCTTCCTAGATGCCTTTCAAGGCTATCACCAAATACCCCTAGCCCTGGATGATCAAGAAAAGACTACTTTTGTTACCCCCATTGGGAACTACCACTATAAGGTTATGCCATTTGGTTTGAAAAACGCAGGATCTACATACCAAAGAATGATGACAAGGATGTTCGAGCCTCAGCTGGGCAAAAACATTGAGGTCTACGTAGATGACATGGTGGTGAAAAGCAAGGTAGTCTCGGAACATGTGGGCGACCTTTTGAACATTTTTGAAGTTCTTAGAAAGTACAAGCTGCGTTTAAACGCCTCCAAATGTTCATTTGGTGTGGGATCAGGCAAATTCTTAGGTTACATGGTGACTCACCGGGGGATTGAGGTTAACCCTGACTAGATAAAGGCTATAAACAATTTGCAACCACCTCGAAATCCTAAGGAGGTCCAAAAGCTGACTAGAATGGTCGCTGCTCTGAACCAATTTATCTCTCGGTCAGCAGATAGATGTAGACCTTTTTTCTTGTTAATTAATAAGTGGAAAGGATTTGAGTGGAATGAAGAGTGTGCCTTAGCCTTTCAACAACTTAAAGACTATCTCGCTCGGCCACCAATCATGTCCAGTCCTGAGCCAGATGAGGTCCTTTTTGCCTACATTGTTGTGGCTCCTTTTGCAGTAAGTTTGGTGTTGATAAGAGTTGATAGCGATGTACAAAAGCCAGTTTATTACGTGAGCAAGTCGCTACATGAAGCCGAGGTTCATTATCTGCCACTGGAAAAAGCCATCCTACCAGTAGTACTTGGTACACGGAAGCTACCTCATTATTTCCAAGCACATACAGTCGTTGTCCTCACCCAACTCCCACTTAAAGCAATACTCCAAAATACTGACTACACAGGGAGGATAGCTAAATGAGGTACACTCCTAGGGGCTTTTGACATCAAGTACATGGCTCATACCTCCATGAAGGGACAAGTGCTTGCGGATCTGGTAGCCAAGTTCACTGAACCCCTAATAGAAGAATTGAGACCAATACAGAACATGGATGAAAAATCGGTTGACATGGTTTCTAAACAAAATCCCTTATCCTAGGAAGTATACGTGGATGGCGCAGCGAATCAAAAAGGTTCCGGAGTGGGGCTAGTGCTGATCTCCCCTGAGAAAATCATCATTGAAAAATCGTTGAGGTTAGACTTCTCAGCTACAAATAATGAGGCTGAATATGAAGCTCTGCTGAGGGGAATGGCTATGGTTTAAAAAATGGGTGGAAAGTCAGTAGACGTATTCTCGGACTCAAAGTTAGTCGTCAGCCAGGTGACCGGAGCATTTGAAGCGAAGGATGAAAGAATGCAGGAGTATTTGAGTCAAGTTCGACACCTGCAATCAAAGTTTGACTCTTTCAACTTGCAACATATCTCAAGAAGCGGAAATACGCATGCTGATTCCCTAGCCATGCTTGTAACATCCTCGGCTCAGAATCTGCCATGGGTTATCCTTGTGGAGGACTTGTACAAACCCACGGATATAAGAGTTGAGACAGTCTTAGTTCATCAGATCAAAGCAGGGCCTAGTTGGATGGACCCTATAATTCAATTCTTGAAGGAGAATACTTTTCCTGAAGAGAAGTCAGAAGCTGATAAAGTACGGAGGAAAGCCACTAGGTTCTGGTTGTCCGAGAACCAGAAGTTATACAAACGTTCATTTTCAGGACCATACTTGTTGTGTATACATCCTAAGACGACTAAATCAATCCTCAAAGAATTACACAAAGGAATTTGTGGAAGTCATACTGGGGGTAGATCGTTGGCACATAGAGCCATTACCCAAGGCTACTGGTGGCCAAACATGAAAAGAGAGGCCCAGGAATACGTAAAGAGATGCGATCAGTGCCAACGGTTCACACCAAACATACATCAACTTGGGGGAATCCTTAATCCATTATCTAGCCCATGGCCATTCGCTCAGTGGGGTTTGGATATTGTGGATCCGTTCCCTAAGGCAGTAGGAAACAAGAGGTATATGCTAGTCGGCACAGACTATTTTACAAAATGGGTTGAAGCCGAACCTCTAGCTAATATCAGAGATGTGGACGCGAAGAGATTCGTCTGGAAAAATATTGTCACTCGGTTCGGGATTCCTCATACTCTCATCTCGGACAATGACCTTCAGTTTGACAGCAAAGCGTTTAGGAGTTATTGTGGTGAATTGGGGATCACGAATAGATACTCTACTCCTGCTTATCCCTAAGGGAATGGGCAAGCGAAAGCTGTTAACAAGGTCATAGTCAATGGATTAAAGAAGAGGCTAGATGATGCGAAGGGCAGATGGGTGGAAGAACTGCCACATGTCCTCTGGACGTATAGGACTATGCCTCGTAGGTCTATTGGAGAGACTCCCTTCTCAATGACTTATGGGGCTGAGGCTGTTATCCCACTGAAGATTGGTTTCCCAACGTTAAGAACAAGTTCATTCAGTCCGAGTAGCAATAATGAGAAATTAGAGAAGAATTTGGACTTGATTGAAGAAAGAAGGGAGAATGCAATGGTCCAATTAGCATATTACCAACAAAAGCTCAAATAAGGTTATGATGCCAACGTAAAGCTAAGGCCTTTGACACCCGGTGATCTACTGTTAAGGAAAGTTGTGGGCACTGCAAAGAACCCAACTTGGGGAAAATTAGGACCCAATTGGGAATGGTCATACCGTATTACCTCAGGAGCTGGTATTGGGGTGTATTTCTTAGAAGATTTAGATGGTCATGTAGTACCACGCTCATGGAATGTAAATAACCTTAAAATGTACTATTATTAAATGAGTTTTCCTTCATCAATATGCTTATGTTATATAAAGGTTTTTGTATTTTCTGTTCCCATTGACATTCTTTAAGTGTTTAAACTTAAACTCAATCATACCTGAAGTCCTCGGACCAGATGATGTGAGTTAGTTAACACTTCATTACTATTCTTTAAGTGTTTAAACTTAAACTCAATCATGCCTGAAGTCCTCGGACCAGATGATGTGAGTTAGTTAACACTCCATTGCCATTCTTTAAGTGTTTAAACTTAAACTCAATCATGCCTGAAGTCCTCGGACCAGATGATGTGAGTTAGTTAACACTTCATTGCCATTCTTTAAGTGTTTAAATTTAAACTCAATCATGCCTGAAATCCTCGGACCAGATGATGTGAGTTAGTTAACACTCCATTACCATTCTTTAAGTGTTTAAACTTAAACTCAATCATGCCTGAAGTCCTCGGACCAGATGATGTGAGTTAGTTAACACTCCATTGCCATTCTTTAAGTGTTTAAACTTAAACTCAATCATGCCTGAAGTTCTCGGACCAGATGATGTGAGTTAGTTAACACTCCATTGCCATTCTTTAAGTGTTTAAACTTAAACTCAATCATGCCTAAAGTCCTCGGACCAGATGATGTGAGTTAGTTAACACTTCATTGCCATTCTTTAAGTGTTTAAACTTAAACTCAATCATGCCCGAAGTCCTCGGACCAGATGATGTGAGTTAGTTAACATTCCATTGCCATTCTTTAGGTGTTTAAACTTAAACTCAATCATGCCTGAAGTCCTCGGACCAGATGATGTGAGTTAGTTAACATTCCATTGCCATTCTTTAAGTGTTTAAACTTAAACTCAATCATGCCTGAAGTCCTCGGACCAGATGATGTGAGTTAGTTAACACTCCATTGTCATTCCTTAAGTGTTTAAACTTAAACTCAATCATGCCCGAAGTCCTCGGACCAGATGATGTGAGCTGGTTAACACTCACAATTTCCATGAGTGTTTAAATGGATTCTAAATTATGGAACTCTCTTGGACCATGTATTTAAGTGAAATTAGCACCTAGCAATATTCCTTGTAAGTATTAAACATAGCCCAACCCAGGCAAAGTCCTTAATGATTTACTTAGGCATAGAAGAGCATAAAAATATCTTTCTCTTCCATGGTTTACTGAGTTTGTTGTTAATTCATGTTAAAATCATTAGCATCATTAGCAAGGTGTTGTTATTAACTCTGCTCAAATTAAAGTAACAAAAAGTCAATACTATTTTCAATGATAAAAAAAAAAAAAAATCAGGCAGTGTGTACAATAAAGACATCGAAAGTGAAAATAAAATGCTTTCATTAATCAAAGGAGTGTTCTACATCTTCTTGTGCTAAAAAACAACAACAACAACAACAACAACAAAGCAAACAACAAAACAAAAGCACTAATAATAAAAATCCTCCTATCTAAGACTTTGTCTCGGGGCCAAGAGGGTCAACAATCTGGCTAGGCAAGGAGGCAGCAGCATCTTGGGCTTGGTCCTGGGGTTTAGGATCTTTTTTCTTCTGGTCTTGACCCTTGCCTTTGTCCTGGATATCCTGGGCTCCCTGCTCCTGGCCACCAGCCTGAACTGATTCCTTCAACGCCTCAAGAGGAGCAGGGGGGGCTTGGTTCACCGGTGGCTGCTCTGATACACCTGGAGCTTGCTCGGATTGGGAGGAGTCAGGACCTGGGAGCTCACGGATCTCAAGATTGTAGTAGATGCTCTCAGGTCGTCTCAAAACAGAGTCAGCAGGAACTCTTGCAACATCAAGGGCTTTACCCCAAAAGATATCGCAGTAGTCCCTGCACACTACAGGGAGTTCCTCTGTGAGTCTGGTTTGAGTCTCCTCCACCCCCAACTTGTACGATGCTTGTTTCTTAGCCTCAGCTGCCTCCTTGGCCAGCTGAGCATCCTCCTTGACCAGCTGAGCATCCTCCTTGACCCTTTGAAGCTCGGCACGAAGGTCTTTCACAAACTGCCTCTCTGTAGCAAGATTGATTTCAGAAAAATGCAGCTGTTTGTGCTGTTCTTCGACTTGCCTCTCCGCCGTCTTGAGGCCAGCATCAGCACTGTCCCTTTGTTGAATGGCCTCTTTGAGCTTCTCAGAAAGCTGGGCCTGTTCTTCCTTGAGGCTACCCAAGGTTTTTTCTACCTCGGACCGGTGATGGGCCTCCGCCCTGGCTTCATTGCGGGCATCTTTATTCCACTCTTCGGCCACGTAAACCTGTTGGGTAATCTACATAGCCGAAAAGAAAAATTTAGTGTAAAATGACGAAGAAAGATGAATAAAAATGATCAACAGTTTATTTGGAGAAGTGGAATGACTTACTTACCATGGCTAGGTCCCTTTTAAGGGATAGGAAGAGTTCTTGTTGATTAAAGCGCCTATAAGCGTCCATATCCCTTGGTAGGAGAAGTGGCTACTCCAAGGCCTCAACAATAAGCCCTGCCTTCCCCCTTTGATAATTCCTGACTGAGGTGTCCTAGGGGAAGGGGGCACCATCCAGCTCCAACTTAGGAGACCAAATGCGCTGCACTCGGCGCACATCAGCTTCTAGGGGGTCTTCTCGGCTTTCAACAAAAGATGACCTTCTGTTTCGCTGATCTTTGACCGTTTTCTGTTGTTTACTTCCCTTTGAGGGGCCCACTTCACCTTCCTCAAGGGCTTCGTGCTGCCTTTTCTTCCTCAGTTCAGGGACTAGTTTCAGCCCGAGATCAACAGGAAGCTGAGTAAGGGGAGGAGGAAGATTCACTAGAGGTTTAGACTTGTTGGTTTCTTGGGGAGTGGGCGCTTTATTCCTCCCCTTCAGGAGTTCTTTTAAACTTTTGCTGTCGGTTTTTGGAGCCATTTCTTCCACCTCTTCGTCCGAGGAGTCCTCCAAACAAGTAATCACAGGAGCAGGGGCCTGAACACTCGAATATCTATCTGGTTCTTCTTCTGCCTCTGAAATTACAATGGCTCCTACTCCCTGTGCTTCCTCTCCTTCAAATTGAAATTTGTCAATTTCTTCTTCAAGTGAGGAACTGGAAGAGGCAACACCTTCTTCGACTGCTGCTACTCCGAAGGGAACTTGTTGAATCGGTGGGATGACCAGAGGAACACCCTCTGGGAAGGGGTGTGGTACAGGTGGAAGGTCGTGGGGAGCTAAAAAGTGTGGCCGAGATACGTCTATCCGGTTTATTCGTTGATCACCCGCTCTTATTGAGTGGCCGACCTCTTGATATGTGTCCGAGAGAGGTTTGAAGTCCAAGATTAGATGGACCGCCCGAAGTTGTCCGTCCTCACTCACAAAAATTTGAGACCTTAGCAAGTAATTAAGCGCTCTAACGTTAGTCAAACTGATCCGAGGAGCTACGTGCCTTTTATCTGTTAATGTCATAAAAGAGTTAAGCATAGTCAGAAACTTAAAGTCCATTGTTTTAATAGAAACAGGGAGCATACAAATAAATAATAAAACATTAAGACAGATAAGTAGAACGAGGTTGAGGCCGAAGAGCCTAAATCTAATGTTAATGAACCTAAATCTAGGATATCCCACCTGGCTCTCCTGGTCGAGTTGGGCAATGAAGACCGTCATGTCACGCTCCCGAAGCAATCAGATAGTCGTCCTTCATCCCTTTGTTAGATCTGGGGAGGCAGGAAATGAGCCTGACGACATCGGACCGGGATTTAAGGTAAAATCCGCCCCTTTTTGTTTATGGCACTCGTACATGTGGACTACGTCGTGCCAAGTGAGCCCCAGTCTCAGATGTTGGTTCAAAGCATCAATATTTCCTAGGATCCTAAAGAGATTGGGTGCGCACTGGTGGGGGCAGATCCTATGGTTACGGAGATATTCCCTGGTAATTTCACCCATGGGAAGGGTCATTCCTCCTTCTATAAAGGCTATAACAGGGATTATAACCTCTCCCACTTCTCGGTCAGTTGCTATTTCTTCCGGGGAACAATATCGCAGGGCGACCTCCCGCGGTATGTTATACATTTCTTTAAATACCTCTATCTTGGTAGGACTGTCCACTAAATACTTAAATCTACCCATCCCAGACCGGTTAAAAGGGGAAATATCGGCAACAGTAACGAAGGAAATTAGAATTTGAGGGCTGAGGAGGTTGGCCGAGGAGATAAATGAAGATTCGAAGAAGGCAGAACTTACTAGAACTAAGACGAAGGACGATCCTTGAAATCTTTAGAAGGATTCGCAAAGGTTTCTATAGAAATAAGAGTACGATGATTTAACGGGTTTTGTGAGACACTTTGAGGCTGGAGTTCGCTGGGGATTTGAAATTCGCTGCAGCGTATGGGAAATGGTAAAGTAAGGAGAAAATGATCTCCTTTGAGGTCTTATATAGGGGACAGAAAGTGGGCAAGAGTTATCCCACCCAAAACTTGAGGGAAAATGTCATCCGTTGGATCAATGTTTTACCGTAGGATGCCAAAGACATAGCGCCACCTGGAGTAATTAATGACGCTTCGCGAATTCTGAAACGTTAGTAGCAATGATAAAGCGCCTAAAACTATGCTCCTACACGTGTAATCTCAGGTTCGTTCTACATTCTTCATCCCTCATTTATAAGTCAAATCAAAATCTCACTTTTTCTCCTCGGATGTGAGGGAAAAACAAAAATTTTGAGGGGCTATTGTGGGGGTAAGAGCCTAAATTTGTGTACTGGGCCTTAGGCTCTATTCGAGGGTGAGTGAATGTCTAAGGAAGAGCAGACGACTGGAAAAGGCCCCAAAGTGGAGAATCAAGCAAGAAAAGAATGGTGGGGAATAGTCCGAGGAGTAACTTCTTCTTGGATATATTGAATATTGGTCAAGCACACATTTGGGGCAGTTCAGATAACTTTCCAGGCAGTTCCAACGATCAGAATGAACCTCAAGCACCTACAAAGGTGATAAGAACGCAGAAATATCTAAAAGGAAAGCTGCTACCACCGCATTAAATACGCTGCAGCAACTTTTCTGGCCGCATTTATGTGGAGAAGACCCCTGAACAGTGCAATCTCAGCTACCAACCAAGAAAGGATGTTTGATGGGACATGTACTCAAGTGAAGGTTTAGATGGCTAACAAGTGTACGGTCAGAATGGCCTGAAGGGAACTATATAATGTAAAAGATCTTCCAAAAGAAGGGATCGGGGAATAGAGAGAAAGAGGAGAGAGGAAGATTTACTGTAGCATTAAAAACTCATAGCTTTCAAGACCAGTTCAGTACATAATTAATCTCCTCGGACGATAATTTAATCAAGTTCTAAGTGTGTTTTTGGGCTAATTCATCTCTTAAATCTTTTCTAACCGTTGTCCAGTTCGCATATAGTCCAACTCTTTCACCCACTCTCTACAAAATTCATTTTATTGGGTTCTTTGGGCTCATATCCAATAATTTTTGGGCTTGGGCCACAAATTGTGACCTTACACTACTATACAACAAAAAAGCTAAACTACTATACAACAAAAACTATACATTCTAACAAACGAGAATCATAGATTCCTTGCCACCTCTAATACTCTCGCTGGTTCCAAGAAAGAACCTGTGCACTGAAATATAATAGGGTGAGTTGCAAAGCCTAGTAAGGTTTTAAACTCCATGAGCATTTAATAAGGATGCATGTAAATCAAATATTTTTATGGATACCTGCTTGATAAAAAAAATCTTTATACAATTCTTAAAATATCTTATGAACTTAATCTTGTCTTTAAATAGACTATAAAATACTTTATCATAAACTTTTCATCAGACTTATATAACACATTCAATATACTTTTCTTATCATTATACTTTTCTTATAATTTCCAAATAGCTTAATAGCTCATTTATAATACATATTAGTCAGTCCAATTGTAAGTTTGTCACAACTTTGAGAGGCTTCCAGCACATTGTGCTAGGCATCCAACATTCCCCACAATGCTAGGAAATCCCAGGATCATATCAGAAAGTATCACCCCTTTCGGTATGATCATATCTTCAACCATGGAGGTTGGTTGGCATCCTCCACAAATTGGCCGTTCCTAACGAGGGTGGGTACATCAGAGTCCTCACCACTTATAACGACCAATCAAAATCTTCATGGAAATTCCTGTACTATAACCCCTACTAGCTGAGTTTAGATCATAACATGGAATAACCGAAAACTATATTTTCTGATAATAGTAGCATGTCCACTTCATTCTTAAATATTATATTCGTGATATAAGTAATAGCATCAATATGCTTAAATTATCATATATATATATATATATATATATATATATATAAGATTAAACAACTCATGAACATATATCTTTTCTTAAATCATGCTTATATGTAATATCTCTAACTAAAAGGTTTTAATGCATAATAAATTTATTAAACAGTCCTTATACTTATTAAACGCACATGTCACACATCTCTTACTTAAAAACAGAAGACACGAGAGATTTGTATAAAAGGAGCTCAAGTGTCCACGTTCTCATTCTCGTTCTCATCACTTAAATGAAAAGACCAAAACTTATTACTAACAACTACTAACAACTCTCCCTAAATATATAAACTTATACATCAATCACAACCTAACTCTCAAACTCAATAAAATTAATAATGAAATTAGGATGGGATGTTACAAATTGTGTGGATGACGATGAAATGAGTGTTCTTTTACGTTGTCCTTGTTTTTTCTTTTAATAAACTTGTCCCACATTTCAAATCTTTCAATCTTTTGAAGAATTTTTTTTTTCAATATTATATTTTTTGTTTGTTTTATTTTCATTTTCTTTATTATTCAAAAACCTAAAGACATTGAAAAAGTTTTAAAAAGACATAATAACTTGTGAGAATGTGAGACTCGTCCCATATGAGAGGGATGTTACATGCAATGGTTACGCATATCACTACCTTATATTTAAAAAAGAAGTGGTAAAATATAAAATGTCAAAAGTTGTTAGAAATTAATCGAGTTTAGTGTGAATGCTTCATGGTTTTATTGTTGACCGTGATGTTGTTTTTATAACAATAAATCTAGAGACACAATATATTTCACAAGTGTGTTAAGTGACAATTGACAAGTTTTTTTTTTTTTTTGGATACATTAACACGTACTTAATAGTGGATTATAAAATAGTATAAATGGTAGGCTCATATGAAAATCAATAGAAAAATTGTTGTGAAATTTTTTGAATACGTAGCATTGCTTCTTTTTTTCTTTTTCTTTTTTTTAAACTATCAAAGTTATCTAAAGAAAAATGGTAGTATATATGATTCCATATATAAATACAATCATAATAAATGTCCAATGAAAATATAGTTTTTCATACCATCACAATTATAATAATTGTATACTAATACCTACCATAATTAGTAAATTTTATATTTAGATAAAAAAAATTATATTATGTTAAACTTATTGGTGTTTCCAAGAAACCAAGAGTTCAAATCTCCTTTTTCTCATTGTAACTATTGAATTATCAACAATATATATATATATATATATCATCCAAGTTATCTAAAATAAATAAATAAATTCCAAAAGTGTCTTAAAAAGATAAGACACATGCAATCGTTACACATATCACTAACTTATACAAATTTCACAACAATAAGTTTAGAGTTACAATAAGATTGAAAACAAATTTCAAAACCATTTGAGATGGCAAATTGTTAATGGTAAATAAAAGAGAAATGTTATGTCCATAATATTTTCATAACAAATTTTTAGTGGCATGTTGTTACAAGTTGTGATTGGTGGATAAAACGGTAACTCTAGTGGTAGGTTCAAATTAGAATTAATAACAACTTATCACCTATGATTTGTTGTGAAAGTATTGTGAAAATATTGTGAACGTATCACTTCTCTTATATTTATCATTAACAATTTTCCATCTCAAATGGTTATGAAATTTGTTGTTAATAGTAAATATAATAAAGTATTGTCAGTGGTAAGTTTGGTTGCCCAAAAAAAAGTGTCAATAGTAAGTCATATAAGAATCAATAATATAACCTACTAACTCAACAATTATGAAATTTATTGTGTCTCTATTATTGCTCTTTTTATAACTATCATCAACACACACAAAATCTATTATCCTAGTTATCTCAATAAAAGAAAAAGAAATATTCAGTGAAAAATGCTAGAACTACAAATTATTTTGTAACATTTTTTATATGGTAATGGTAAATTAGTAGGTAAAAGAATGATGTTAGTAATGTGCTCAGATTAAAACCGATAAAAATTAGTCACAATAAAAATTTATAAAAATATTATAAAATAATTTATAATTGCCTCGTTACTCAAATCCAATTGTCTTTTTCACCTAGCCATAAGGAGAAAGGAAAAAGCGAAAGAGAAACATGGCTAGATTAATAGTATTTTGAATGGTGACAAAATATAGTACTAGTAACGCAGTCGCAATTCCTACCGCTACTTGCCAAAACCAGTCTATTAAATCAACTTTCACAGATACACAAACAGATTACCAATTTAGCAGCCCCTCAAAAAAAAAAAAAAGATTAGCAATTTAGCATACTTTTACCAAAACTATACACACAAGATTTTTAAGTGCTATATATGCTTTAAATGGCATCTTATGCTTTTTCTTAAATAACATCTTTTATTCCAACCAGAAAAATAGATTTTGTGCTTCGTCCTTTCTCTTTCTTCAATAGCTATAGAAATGGACAAAAAAAAAGTCGGCACCATAATTTATGCAAATTAGTAATTTAAAAAAAGAAAAGAAAAAAAAGAATAATGGTGCGTCACAACCACGGCGTACACTTAGCATGATAGTCACGTCCACGATGTACCCTTAGCTTTTTTCACACACGTATATACTTAGATTAGATAAGAGAAGACTTTTATCTTGTATAAAAAAAATGGTGTGTCACAATAGTTTTACAACAAATTTTAGTTTTTTTTTTTATTTTAGAAAATAATAATACTTATTAGAACATACAAACACGAAAATAGTATATAGAGTTTTTTAAACAGGCTTATAATATATTACAAAACCAATTGTAGTAATAGCCTGAGGTAATAAGGATTGAAACTTTAGTATACACAACCAATATGAGATAAACATCTCTATTTTTTTCTTTTTTGTTGAGGAGACAGTAATACTTATTAGATTGTTAACTCTAACACAACAAATTTTAGTTGATAGACCGTTAATAGTTATGATTTGAGCTTACTAATGATATCATTTTTTTTTATCTATTAATAATAATTTCCTAGATAAAATTTGTTGTAAAATTTCTATAAAAATATTGTCTTTCTTTAAGAAAATATTTTATATTTTATTGAATTGGATTTTTTATATTAAATACTCTGGACAAATCGAATTTGAGCTGAGAGACGCATTAAAGAAAAAAAAATAAGTTGAGTTCATTTGACAACTGAAATAAATGTATTCATAAAAAGAAAAAAAGAAAAAAAAAAGACTGAAATAAATGTGTTCCAACCTCCAGCAAACACAAATTCAATGCATCTGGTAAGTCAACATCGTCGTGGCCCGTGAGAGCAGGGAGCAAAGAGGATTATAGAGAAGTAGCCTCTGAGCACGCGAGTAAAGAGGCTCTTCTATTTTTTGGGTAAGGGTTAATTTAGAGCATTTATTATAATGTGAGACTATTACATTCTCTAATCACAAAAAAAAAAAAAACTAAGGGTGTGATGAAAAAATTATTTCACCACTCATAATACTCATCACACCCCTAGGGTTTTTTTTTTTTTTTTTTTTTTTTTTTTGTGATTAGAGAATGTAGTAATCCCAAATTATAATAAATGCTCTAAATTAACCCTTACCCAAAAAATAGAAGAGCCTCTGAGCACGCGCGTGCTCAAAGGCTAGTTTTTTTTTTAAATCTCTTCCATATTTTGGAAAAAAAAAAAAGACTCCTACTATAAAACTATTACTATAATTTCTCCATCTATATCCTTATATTTAGACACTAACATATCTAATTTTGAAAGAAAAGAAAAGGCTAAATTTTAGGGAAATTTAAAAGATTAAGGTGGGAAATTGGTGTGACCCTATCCTTATTTAAAAGTTTATCAAAAAAAGAAAAAGTACACGTTTGAAAAAATCCCATGTTCTATCCATGTACTATTTAAAAAAAATCTCACTTTCTATCCCACATTAAGCATCTGAAGTTTTCCTCTCTCCTTTTTTTTTTTTTTTAACCTTTTTGGTGTTGTTGATGTTGTTCTTTTTTTCAAATTTTATGTATGACAGTTATCATTTTTTGTCTAATCCTAAGATGTAGTTTTTTTAATCCTAAAATTTAGTCATTTACTACACATCCATAACATAAGTAAATAAAAGCTTAAATTGAAAATTTTATGGCAAGAGATACACGTTAATTGTATACAAAAGAAATATAGTTTCTATTACAAAAGAAATTTTTTTACAACACTTTCTTAGATAACAACCACGTTATGTGAGGTTTAATACATATAATAATTCTTACATATAATAATTCTTGTAAAGTCTTTCACCCGAACTTATCTAATATTCCATTCCAATGACTCCTCAATGCAATACAAAAAATTTGTGTGTACGTGAACCTGAGAGAGATAAAAGAATTAGGGTTAAACCAAGTATTTAAAAAAAAAAAAAAAAAACTCTAATCAACAAACCAAAGTTAGCGTGCGTGTTATTAAAGATAATAGCATAAGTTTGTTAGAGTTTTTGTTTGATTTAAATTTTGATGAGATCATTTTTCCTAAAAATCCTATTAAAATTGTTCAAAATATAGATACATATCTACAGGGACGGAACCAGGATTTGAACCTGGGAGGGCCAAAGCTCAAAACAAATTTTTTTAATGAAAATAAAAACTAACACCTATTTCATATTCAACAAAATACTATATATAAAATAAGTGTTTTTTAAACATTTGATATTATAAAAATGTCGACAAAGTATGACATACAAAATAAGTGTTTTTTAAACATTTCAACACATTTATCAAAATGGAACTCGACGCTCTTTTAAGTCTCGAAAGTCGTCTATGATTGAACAAAATAATAATAATGAGCAAAAGTAATGAACAAAAGAAAGTTGGAAAATAAATAAATTTAAAGGATGGATTTAAAATCTTACCGAAGTCCAGAAGAAGAAGTTCTGTTGGGGACATTATTCAGGAAATGAAATATAGACTTAAAACTACCCCCACAAACTCTATAGTCTATGACATGTGAAAGAGATGAAGTTACAAGTAAAAAACAATGAGTAGATGATTGGTACAACATAAAGTTCGCAACAAAATAGAGAATAGCTCAACTTGAATTCAATGAAACTTAAAAAATGAGAGCCATGTTTTGACTAATATTCCTAGTGGGGGTAACTAGCTTTTTTTTGTGGGGTAGGTCCGTCCCTACTTTTATTCATAAAATTGCAGCATTATTTATATATTTTTTAAGTGTACAGTTAAAATTTTCTTTTGACCAAAAGTAACTATTAGTTTTAGACGCTATAGTACACTTTCCTTCTTGGAATGGTGTGAACGTGACCATAGGGCAAGCAGTAAGCACCCCATATATGCATCCTCCAATAGGCAAAGATATATTGACTTTTTTTTTTTGGGGGGGGGGGGGGGGGGCAATGGCCCCCCCGGCCCCTATGTAGGTCCGTCCCTGCATATCTAACTCCCTACAAAATAAGACAACTTTATGTTAGTTTTCAAAGCAAAGTCACTTCACTTTCCTTACTCACGTTTAAAATTATTCAGTCACCACAACATTTCAAAATTACATTTAAAAAAAAAAAAAGTTAACGTGATACATAAAAAAATAAAATAAATTAAAAAATTAAAAAAAAAAAAAAAAGGAAGAAGAAGAAGAAAGAAGTAGAACTCAAGGTTGCTACAAACCTAAATAAAAAGATTTAACGCCAAAAACATATACATTCAGTCACCACCAACATTTCAAAATTACATTTAAAAAGAAAAAAAAAAGATAGTTAATGTGATTATTATTAAAAAAAAAAAAAAAAAGTAGAACTCGAGGAAAAAAGAAAACTTTCTTAAAAAGAAAAAAAATATGAAGAAAAAAAAAAGAGTTAGAACTCAAAGAAAGTTAATCATAAATAAACAAAAGAAAAGAAAACAAAGAGGAACTTGCAAAAGATAAAACCTGAAATTTTGTTGGAGCCTCTGACGTAAATATCTTTAATTTGAAGAAATAAAAAGGAAGATGTGGAGCTAAACTAAATGTCTTCAATTTGAAGAAGAATGAGAGAGAGAAAGTGAGATAGAAACTGCAAAGCATACGTGCGTTTATGGGTCTTAAAGTGTAGGAGTTTTAATTTACATATCTATCCTCATTAGTTGAAAACTTGTAAGTGGGTATGATGAGGGTATTTTAGGCATAAAAAAATAAAGGAAAGTGAATTTTTACCGGAATGTCCTTTAGTTTTGTCTCTACTTAAATATAGAGGTGTAAAGGCATTTTTGAACTAAAAAATGAGGAATCCAAACAGGAGAAACCCCTTAAATAGTAGTATAGACAACCTATGTCCATCATTAGTCATTTCCTATTTTGTTTTTGTTTTTTTGCGGAGTTATATGTCATTTCCAATCAAATTCTTGGTTTGAAAGCCTATTTTTGTAACATTAAAAAGAGTGTTATGGGTTTTTATAGCATTAAAATACATTGACATGAATAGCATTTCATTTTAAAGATTAGAATTTTAATAATGATTCTCAGAAAAAAAAAATAATAATATATGATATTGGTTCCATAATGATTGATCTTTATAATCAAGTTAAGACATTAATATCTTTCTTTCTTTCTCAAAAAAAAAAAAAGTTAAGACATTAATATCTTCTAAAAAAAATGTTCAAATATTAATAATCGGTTTTTAGTGTAGATGTGGTTTAAATTTCAAACATCTTATTCCATTATTTGTTGACAAAATTTTTTACTAGTTGAGTTAATTTGAATTTGCTCATATAAAAAACATTTAATTGTCTATAACTCCATATTGAGATGTAGTACATTAGGTCCCCTAATTAAATTCAAACATTTGACTAATAAAAAAAGAAAAGAAAAAGAAAATTGGTATCTTCTCTAAGAATAATCTAATGTAATGCATCTAAGATGGTTTACATAAGTTTCACCCTATATAACTTGTCATTAACTTGTGCAACATGCCAAAAAGTTTGACAATAAATATTTATAGATGATACATGTTTAATTAATAAATAAAAAATTTCCCATAAAAATAAAAAAATTAATTATTTATAACTTTAAAAACCAAATTAAATGATATAACTATAATGATGATTTGAAAAAAATATGGAATTTCAAAAACTTAGGTGACAATATTAAAAGAAGTCAACAAAAATAAATAAATAAAATTTGGTTCGTAATAATAATAATAATAATAATAATAATAATAATAATAATAGCAATAATAATAATAATAATAATAATAATGATAATGATAATGATGATGATGATGATAATTGTGATAACACAATCTATTTGTCCGCTTTGGGGGGCAAGCGTGGCATGCTTATGGTGCAACGTCCCGAGCTTCTATCCCCTCACGGCTTTGTCCTCAAGCGACGTGGGCATGCTTATGTGCAAGAGTCCCACATCGGCAAGAGAAGCACCCCACCTATGCCTTATAAGCATGAGCTCAAGGCATAAGTGTACCACTACTACATAGAAACTCGGGATGTTGCACCATAAGCATGCCCAAGCCTGCCCCCCAAAGCGGACAAATAGATTGCGTTCCCACAATAATAATAATAATAATAATAAGTGACATGCATAGTGTGTGGACTATATGTCTACAAGTATATAAAGACATATTTGTGGATCTAGTTAGCTCAATTTAGGAGTGTCCATGGGTCGGTCCGGGTCATGTTTGTGCCCAACCTAAAACCGACCCACTTACATCGGGTGGAAGGTTGTACAACCCACCCGCAAACAACCTTGGGTCAAGTTGGATTGGTCTCCAATGGACAATGGTCGGGTCAGTTGATGTCAGATCTAAGTTACAACCACCAAATTTTCACTGGATTTATGTTACAACCACCAGATCTTTGCCAAATTGAAGCAAAAACCACCACATCAAGCCTAGATTTAAGTGAAAACTTCCATCTCATCGCCAGATCTAACCAAAAACTACCAAATCTTCATCGGAATATCGCTGGATCTAAACAGATCTAGGTAAATTCAGCCTTCTTTCATAGGTTTCGTCGGATGAATCTGGTTCATCAGGTTTTGGAGAAGAAAACCCGCCATCCGACCCGCCTAAGTCGGTTTTTGGTGGCGAAGACCCGTCGGTAACAGTCATCGGTGTTGGGTTGGCCCAGGCAGTTTGGGTGGGTGGGTCGATTTTTGAGTTCCGGTGGACACCCTTAACTCAATTAGTAAAGTTGATTATTGCCAAATAAGAGATTTGAGATTTGAACATATGTATTTCTGTTGATTTTGCCACTAGAATCAAGATTAGGGAAATTTGGATGAGGATCTTCCATCTCTCTCTTTTTTCTTTTTCTTTTTAATTTTTTTATTATTATGGTGATCCTCCATATTTTCTTATCAAATATATACTTATGGATATATATCATTCTCAAAAATGATATCAAATTTTTTTTTTTCGTACATGAAATTACTTATCTTTTTCTTTTGGAGAAAAAAAAAACTGTACATGAGGCAAACAAGCTAAAAAAGGGGGGAAAAAAAACTTTGTTAAACCAAGTAATTAGCCTATAGCTTTTTATTAAATACAATTATATGTTAACCAATTTTAGCAAATAAACAAATAAGTTTTGAGCAAAAAGCACTATCTAAATGGACACAACAAATAGGCTTCAATTTATTTATTTTTTAAATTATATTATTATTATTATTATTTTTACATCCGTTTTTTCTTTAAATTATTTTTATAGATTTTATTATTATTTAAAAATATTGTTTTTAGAGTTAGTATTTTGTGTAATGGTTGTGTACGAATTGAACATTCATGTCCAACTCTATATGATAGTGATGCCGCGTAGAGTAGAACCCCAACAAAAAATTATTTGTCTTGTACGATGACAAACAATTTTTTTGGTTTGGTTGGAGTTGTTCCTTTAATGATTTGAGGTTTACTGGGGTAGTGGTCCACAGACTCCAGATTCTGCTAATTTTTCAGCTTCTGTTCAAACTTCAACCTTCAATTTATTTGGTTTGGTTGGAGTTGTAATGTGACTTTCATGATTTGAGGTTTCCTGGTGTAGTGGTCCGCAGACTCCAGATTCTGCTAATTTTTCAGCTTCTGTTCAAACTTCAACCTTCAATTTATTTATTTATTTATTTTTGGCTTCTGTCCTTTTTCCTTTGCAAAGACAGACAAGTTGTTTTTGTTCACCTGGAATTATACATTTTCTACCTAAAAAAGAGAAAAAAGAAAAAAAGAGGGTCGCACATCTTAAATTTGTCAATCTGGAATGAAAGTTGTAAAATCCAAATTTTGGGGCAAAATCTAAATTTTGATATGTTAGAGTGTAAAATTTAAACATTCCAAAACTTCAAGGGATAAACTTAAAATTATGAAATATTAGGGCGTAAAATTCAAACACTCCAAACTTTATGGGCGTAGTTTGCAATTTAACCTACTTTTTATATATAAGATAATAAGAGTAATTTGAATAATTTACATGAGTCTATTACTCACATTATGTGTGGGTTTGGATAAGAATTAATCCTACGTCTGCGTTTTCAAAGCACGTTTTCTCCTTTTTTTTTTTTTTTTCGCATTTGTTGACTTTGAGAGACAATATTTACTATTCATGAACAGTATATGCACTGTGCATATACTATTCACGCATTAAAAAATATTAAAAATAGGTCCCACGGTACTATTCATACATTTAAAAATTATTTTACTACAGTGTTTTCAACGACAATCAGTTTTCAGCAACAATAAGTTATATCCAAACAAATCCTATATATGTTTTGATAGATACAATAGAATTTGAATACTTCAATTGATTTATCAACCCAAATCCCTTATTAAAGATATCACATCTTTAGTATATAGTAATCACATTAATTAATGCTGGCAAACAATAAGATTTGAATAGCTTAATATATTTTTTTTCCAAACAAAAAATCTAGGATATCAAAATAAGAAATTTATCAATTATTATGCTAAATTGCAACCACATAATTGATAAAAATTTTATTACATACCAATCACAATAATGTTAATTAATAATTATATAAGAAAATTAGTTTATTGGTATAAAATTTAGGGAAATGTTAACAAGTATCATGTGGTGCTTGTTAAAGTTTCTCTAATGTGGGTCCTATGTAATAAAAAAAATGAGATAAATAAAAGAAAAAGATATAAAAGTACTTATAAAGCTGAAAAAATAACATAAAACTATAAAAAAAAACAAAATAATTTTTAGAAAAAAGTCAAAAAAATTGTTATTAACAGGCACCTTGCGATGTCAGTTAACACAACCTTAAAATTTATGGTCCCCTTGACATTATACATTCTCTACTTTATATTATGTGTGCGTTTGGCACTAGATTAAAAAGTCAATTTTTTTTACTATTTAGCTTATTTTTGCTACTATTCAGCTTATTTTTGCTACTATTCATGATCTATTGTACTTTTTGGTACTGTTCATAGATTTTACGGTATTATTTCAGCTACGTTTTAGCTTTATTTACAGTATTTTCAACAAAAGTTTTCAATTTCAGCTAAATAAGTTGTTCCCAAATATACCCTATATGTATACTTTTTTTTTCAAAAATTAATATTTTTAAAACACGATTTTAGTTATATTTTGAAACCATGATTTCAGTTAAAATCGAAACATGATTTCCCATTTTTAACATAATTTCAGTTCACCTTTCGAACATGTGAGCGTGTCGCCAAAATTGTCCCTTGCCATTAGAACGCACTAAAAACTCGTTCTTTAATTCTTTATCCCAAAAGGGTTGCCTAAGTTGACTAACTTTTCCATCAATTTGTCATTAAGCTCTGAGAGAGAGAGAGAGAGAGAGAGAGAGAGAGGTCTGAACTGTGAAGGCTTCAGTGTTTGCATGTCAGTTTCTTGGTTGAAGAAAGGAGCATGGATTCTATGATTGTTGGGTCCTTCCCCAGACCATCTTCACTTATTACCAGTGGTATGTTGTACTATCATGTGCTCATTTCATTTCAGTTCAGTTCTTATAGAGTTTATATTAATTTCTGCTTTCTTCACTTCTATATTAATTTTTGGGGTCTTTGGGTTTCTGGGTTTTAATTCAGACTGCTTAGTCTGTATTGCTGCATGCAGTTTTCTCTTGCATCTTCAGCTCTGACACATTTTGGTTCTGTTTTGCTGAAAAAAAAGTACTTTGAACTTGTGCTCTGTTCATTATATCTGGGTTTTTTTTTTTTTTAACCTTTCATAAAGAAGCTTTCTATTTTTTTGGGGGGGGTTTGTTCTGAGTCTCCTGACTGAAATTTTTTTTTATTTTTTATTTTTTGCTGAGTGAAGAGTTGCGTCTGTCAACATTTTTGTGTGTGTGTGTTTGAGATATAATATATAGTTTCTTTTTTGAATTGGTTGTGTTCTAGTGGTGTATTTGACTCAATTGAATTGACTCTCTACCTGTTCCATTTCTAGAATTTAGGATTTTCTGTGTTTATTTATATTTTTTTGTATAATTAATGTATTATAATAATTGGTAGGTGGGAATGACTGGAAGAGTGACAGAGTCAAGAAGGTTTGCTTTCCAAGTATGATCACCAATCTCTAGAATTTTATTTTGTACACCTTTTGTATAGTTTGATTCTTTTATCCTTTCCAATTCAAAATTTCACTTTTTGTTTTGCTTTTTTATAGTTATCTCCCCTGTTAGAAAAGGGGAGACATAACTTTGAGACCATGGTCAAGTGTGACGGGCTACGTCCATAGGAGAAAGCTTTGAGGGTCTACTTCTTTACTATTAAGCTCTGTATGTTACAATGGATCCAATATGGGGTATATATATTAGTAGCTAACCATAGGATTACTTGAAGTTATTAAGAGTAAGAATACTTTCCTTGGAACTTCAAGTAGGTCCTAATACAACGAAGCTAGACTAAGATAATGGATTTGGGCCTTGACTAGGATTGCACATTGATATCTCTAACAATAATGAAGAGGTGCAATAATTTCTATATAATAATTGTAATCACATCAGTCAGAAGAGAAGTGGTGTAGTGGTCCGTATGAATAAAGGTTGTATAGCATAAGCCTGTAAACATACAGTTTTGTGTAGTGTGTGAGAGTTAAAAGACATTTTTGCCTGCTGTGTGAGTTAGTCTGAGAGCTAAGGAGCATGGGCACAGATATTGACATGGGACACAGCAACAGGATAATTGTTGAAAAATTAGGACACGACACAATGTAGACTATTGGTTGAATCATCTTAAAGTTTTCTGTCTTGTGGTTCTTGCAGTTTTATATTCTGCATGTTTCTCACAACCATTGATGATTAAATTTCATAATATTTGTTTCACAATTTTTTATATATATTATTTCTAAGGAAATGTTATGTATTCAAAACACACTTAAACCCAAAAGACAAAGTTGGTTTCCTCCTATTAAAAGATTATTTTAGAGGGATCATAATTCTTGTCTGTATCCATAATATGGTAATTGGCCTTAAAGTTGTCTAGGTGGTTCACTTTTTGATACATCTTTTTTTTTCCCCCCTTTCTTTTTTATACATCTTGAATGTTGGTTACTACTAACTTAAGAATATGTTGGTGACATAGAAGAATCTTCTGTTATGCTTGACTCTTCTAATTTTGGATAGTGATTACTGTTATGATGTGATCTTTGAAAAGCAAAAGATATTTGGAGAATCAATTTTATGTGAAGAAACTTTTTAAGTAATGCTCAACTCTTTGAAAGTATCAAAGTATACCATATTGATATAACGAGGTATATTATGCATCTTAAAATATATCACAGAAATGTCACACTGCAGGACAGCACTAGCTAATGAATAGTTTGGCTTACTCACAATGAGTAGGTTATGTATATTTTGTAATTTTAGGTCTACCATTGGCGGGGCAGGTTCTTAGGTTTCATAAATGAGTTGGGATAAATAGAGTTGACAAAGTTGCTAGAAGTTAAGTGCTGTTCAAAAAATCTTATTTTCTTGCAAAAATTGAAAGATTAACATTGAAATATATGAGCTCCTGGAACTATCTTAGACTACTAAAGGTAATAATGTTAAAAAAGAAGAAGAGCAAACCTATTTATAAGGAAAAGATACATGTGGCCATAGATTATTACTTTGACAAGTTCGGAACTTCTCAAAATTACCTATCTCCAAAACAAAACTCATTCATAAGAAAACCAATGCATACCACTGCTATGACAATTATAATTTTAAGACTTGAGATCAACTAGACAAGACTATTCAAGGTCCCAAAAATTTCTACAAGGGGTGCTGGCAAAAGTTGCCATTGTGTCCTGCCATGTCTTTGCTATGAAGACTTGAGTTCTTACTAATTCTATGGTTTATAGTGAGTTGTGAACTCGTTATACAAAAAAAGTGCATACTTAAACTCCAGCACATAATTTCAAAACCTGATAACTAACTTGTTGTCGCCCCAGGAAACATGAATTGTAGTTAGTCTTTGATAAGACATAATTTAGCAAAGCCAGGGGATATTTGTTTTTGATCATATGTTAATTTTTCTAGCAGCTTTCATTTTTTTGGCCTTCCTTTTGTCTTTGTAGCACTTTCAATTTAAACAATTGCATATATCATTTTATTTTCTTTGTGCACTGCCATGCCATCTTAGCCAGCTTTATTTTTATTTTACCCTTTTTGAGACTATCTTTTACTCAAGTCATGAAAGCATTTATTTCTAATCTTGTCCAAGGTGGCCACTTGTGCATCTACAACAACAACAACAACCAAGCCTTAGTCCCAAAATTTGGGGGTCAGCTATGGATCCTCAATAGACTTATCAGGGCCAGCCACATGTATTCTAATCTGTCATTGTATTCTACTCGAATTTCATACTTTTTGTTACCTCTTTAATTGAAATTTTCTTTCTTATTACTTCAATCAATCTTATTTAAGTTTTCCTGTAGCTTTTTTTGTTCCCTTGACTTGAATTAACTCACTTTTCCTCATTGGTGCATTCATTGCTCTTCTCTCCACGTGATCAAACCATCTCAAGTGATGTGGCCACTTATGCATCTGATTATCTTAATTTTTTCATTTTAGCTATGCTTCATCTTATCAGCATATTTCATTCAATACAATTATTCTTGGCAGGCTTAGTGGTGGTGGTGGTGTTGTTCTAAAACTGTCCTTATATGATAGTAATTTTTGGATCTGATAATGATTACAATGCACTTCCCCACTTCATCCATTATGCTACTAGTCTATGAGCAGTGTATTCTATAATATTTCTTTCTTATTAATGACTAATCAAAGTTACCATATGATAACTTTTAGGCACACCTTTGTCATTGTTGACTAAAGCTTTACCCAATTGTAACTTGTGATAAGGGGGCATTGAAGATTTCAATTTAATTTGTTCTGCTGCAGCAACTCATGTTTCTAAACTTTTATTATCAAGACCTTTTCACCTACACCCATTTTTTTAAGAAATTACTTTAAACTAAAAGGGTTGGTCATTTATTTATTTATGTGATTTTTCTATAGCAATAAGGAATCTGTTGATAGAAAAATTAAATGGTTGGAAGTTCAGGAGATTAGACATGCATGTGGCAGTGTTCTCTTATAGAATCTCTTTTTGCTTCTTTATTTTATACTTAATCTATAATTTATCTTTTTTAGTCTCTGTCAGGAAGTCATTACCATTCCAGTTCTGTAATTGTAGATTCTTATGTAACAGTCAAACTTTCAAGATTTGGAGCATGGAACAGCCTAGATAGATGCTTGCTGGTCAGGTCTCAGCATCATCTTTTGAAGTCTTCTATCAAAGGCTTTGAGGAAAGAACTACCTTCTACAAGAGACATAATAGAAAGTTCCTAGTGAATGCAGCCTCTGGACAGTCTCTTGAATCTGAGCCTGGAGCCTATAAACCAAAAAGCGTCTGGGACTCTTTCAAAAATGCCTTAGATGCTTTCTACAGATTTTCACGGCCACATACAGTTATAGGCACAGTTAAGTTTAAAGTTGATGGTATAAATTGCAGCAAATTGTGCTTGTAATTGTTTAGTGAATCAATTTCATTTGATTTTTTTTCCTTCATTTTTCTTTTCCATTTATGGCAAGACCTCACCTTACTTTTTGGTAAGCAGGTATTAAGCATAGTCTCAGTGTCTCTCCTTGCAGTCGAGAAGCTGTCAGATATGTCTCCATTGTTTTTCACTGGGGTGTTGGAGGTGATGCCTCAAGAATCTTTTTCAACTTGAACAGTCCATTGAAAATGTTTATAATCTTTTTAACTTTGCCTTGCTTTCAGGCTGTGGTTGCTGCACTCTTTATGAATATTTACATTGTTGGTCTGAATCAGTTGTCTGACATTGATATAGACAAGGTAAGCTTTGTGAATGAATCTTACTGGCAGAGCATTGCAATGAATATAGTAATAAATAAATAAAACAAAATTATGCTGTCTAAGGACATAGAAAGGTATTATTGTCTCAGTCTGAAACTGCTTGGTGGGGTCTGATCATATGGTGTAACTAGGATGGAGTTCTCTCCTATCCTCACTTTATATTTGTGGATTTCAAATTGTAATTTTATACGGCATGTTTCATTGCAGGTTAACAAACCATATCTTCCATTAGCATCGGGAGAATATTCAGTTGGAACTGGTGTCATGATTGTGACGTCTTTCTCCATTCTGGTATTAATAATTTGAATCAGTCCTCTTAGCCGTTTAAGATGCAATAATATACTTGAATTTATACTTAATTTAGTGAGATAAAGCTTTGATTTTGTGTGTTTTGCATGCAGAAGATGAAATTGGACTTGATTAATCAACATTTATTTATTTTGGATAGATTAGTCAACATTTATTTAGTTATACTAATTATTATTGCATCATTTGAATAAGACAGCAAGCTATTAGATAAAACATTTCAAGGAAATAGGTTCAATAATAAATATATTTTTAAATCTAATACTCCATTTGCTAGAATACTTGTATGCTTTTTCATTTTTTTGATAAGTAAAACTCTATGCTTTTTCTGATAATTCAATTATTCATTGACTGAATGTATTTACTCCTTTCTTTTTCAACAGAGTTTTTGGCTTGGATGGATTGTTGGTTCATGGCCATTGTTTTGGGCTCTTTTCATCAGTTTTTTACTTGGAACTGCCTATTCAATCAATGTGAGTTGGTTTTTCTCACAAATAAATCATTGGGAACCCACATAGGCTCATGTAGCTGTATAATTAAGTATGTGTTACTCATATTGTTGTTAATTTATAGTAGTAGTTGTATTTGGAAAGTTAAGATGATAGTTTGATATGATGGTATATTAAATAAAATTGGATTCTGAGATGATGATATTTGGATTTCTTTCTATATTAGCCCCATTTTTTCAGTTGTTGTATATTGGAACAATTGATATAGATGGTAATATATTAGACAACGTTCCTTTTCTGACCTGATGTTCTTGTGGAAATCTTCGGTCACTGTAGGTGCCACTATTGAGATGGAAGAGATTTGCAGTGGTTGCTGCAATGTGCATCCTAGCTGTGCGGGCGGTGATTGTTCAACTTGCATTCTTTCTGCACATTCAGGTGAATTATTATTCTTTCAATTCTGTGTATCTTTCCGCTGTTTCAATTCAGGATATATGTGGTTCATTACTCAAAACAATAACATCAGAGCGTAATGAACTTTAACTCTCTGACATGGGTGTCAGGGCCAAAAAATGGTGTCCGACATGTATGTGTCAACTTACAAAAAAATTGGTAAAACTGGATCATCTTCTGTACATTGTCTGATGTGCTTCTGTGTTTGAGTACTAATGCATGTCACCATTTCCAGACCCATGTGTACAAAAGACCTGTTGTCTTTTCAAGGCCGCTGATTTTTGCAACCGCATTCATGAGCTTTTTTTCAGTTGTGATTGCATTATTTAAGGTAAACTCTGTAGCTTTTCATTTTAAGAAAGGTGGACTAGTGGAATATAGTTCATTCTTGTGAGTTTGTGATTTTTTTTTATTTTTTTTTATTTTGGTGGGATACAATATATGCAGTTCTTGTAAAATTGAAGAATTATATTCATTTTTAACTTTTAACCTTATGCTGGATTTTGTGTAGGACATACCTGATATTGATGGAGATAAGATATATGGCATCCGCTCCTTTTCAGTACGTTTGGGTCAACAGCGGGTTAGTTTTTGACATCAAAATGTTCCTAAAGTTCAGAATCATGTACAGGATTATAAGTGCTAATTTATATGGTTTGGTTGTACCTACTTTACCTTGGCCAGGTATTTTGGATTTGTATTTCACTACTTGAAATGGCTTATACCGTTGCCCTTTTAGTGGGAGTAGCATCTTCCAGCCTCTGGAGTAAACTCCTCACGGTAATTTGTTCATTTTCTATATTTCTTTTTTTTGGGTGGGGGGTTTAAGTTTCTTGATGTACAGAATACATAATGGGCATGCACAATCTTCATTCTTCTAGAGTCTATTGCATGACTCAAATTCTCTTTTATATTTTCTTTTAAAAGATAAAAAGGATGCAAGCTTTAAGAAAATATGGCCAAACTGCAGTAGCTCATGTAAATACAATGTAACTGAAAAGATTAATGGTGATAAGTATGCTGCATGATTAAATTTTTTTTTTTTTTTTTTTTTGGCTTGCGTAGTATGTTTTCATTATGTAAACTATGGATCTTTTTTGGTTGTATTTCTTCTTAACCCATTGTAAACATACAACCACTTAATTGCCCTGTTTGGTTACTAGTCCAAAGAGCTCAGTTTGTATGATACTAGGTTACACACTTACACATTAAAACAAGTACCTGCTAGGCAGCTACTATACCATGAATTTTTTTTATTTAATTTTTAATTTTTAATATATATATTAGGGAGTACTGTCCTCCTTTGAAGTTCTGACTGGATGTCATTGGAAAATGACACTTCAAAGCATTCAGAAAAACTATTTACTCCAGTTTGGATGGGTATTAACTTCACTATTAGACAGTAGAATGGCTTTCTCAATTTGTTTGCCATTGGTTTTACATGGAGAGTGAGTAACAATATGTTATGTGTGTATTCAAATGAGATTCACTTTTGTTATGATTTGCTTTGTTGATAAATTTTAGGAAGTTGAAGTTTTTTTTTTTTGGATAAGTTTTTATTTAGAAATAAAACTATACAAAGGAAAATCGAGCTTATGATTTAGTGATATTCAAGTAGTAGATTGGATTGTTACGTTTTCAGGTGATATTAACTTCTGATCATTACATAGATTGATACATTTTCAAGTAAGATTCACTTTTGTTTTTTCAATCCTCAATTGATTGAACTGTATGCTAAGATTTAAAATGTTGGTATTTTTCTCTTTACGTTGATTTTAGGTTGTGGGACATAAAATATTGGCTTCAGTACTCTGGAATCGTGCCAAATCTGTTGATCTGAAGAGCAAAGCTGCAATCACTTCTTTTTACATGTTTATTTGGAAGGTAACTCGGGCTTTTATTTTACCAAGGATTCAAACACTTCTATTCTTTCTTGTGGAGAAGGTCTTTTGTATGCTTGACTACAGAAATAGAATAATCCTAATTTTATGTACGTTTGCTATGTTGACACACTTAGAAATGTTGTCAAACATAATTTTGGGGTACTAGCATTTTCTCTCAAGACCTCATTTTTTAATCATGAATTCGACAGGCGTAGGGCTGGCAAAAGGTGAAAATTATCGAAACCTGGTTGCTACTTGCTACATCCATAAGACTAAATGCTACCCAAACTATATAGTGATTAACTGAACCTAATTTAAAAAATTTTGATGTTTTATTTTTACATATCATTGTAAGACATTTTGCTTGAAGTAAATCTGATATTGACTATTGGTGCACTTGGTCCATTATTGAGTGGGCATGTGTCCAATCAAATTTGACTTTGCTCAGACCTGCTGGAACTTGGACACATTGCCAACTTTATATAGTCGACAGTTTTGGTTTCATGTGTTTAGTTATCTGTCGGAAATTGTTCCAAGTTTCTATTTGGACTTGATTACTTGTTTGACTTTCCTTGGTGTGGAAGAAATGTTGACTTGGTTACTTTTTTGGGTTTGTTTCTTTGTGTGGAAGGAAAGTCTATTTCTTGTCAAAGAACTAATTGGAATTTCTTATCCAACAAGGAATAGAATTTGTCAACATAGTAAACGGTTTAATGGCCATGGGCCTAGGGTCCTTGTATATCAAAAGAAGAGAAAACTCTTAAGAGGAGGTCTCTTAGGAGAAGAGAAGACTCTTACAGGAGGAGTTTCTCTTGATAGAGGAGAAAATTATAGAAGAAGAGTAATATAATTCTTTTGAGGTTGAAAGAATAACCATGAGTGATCTATGAAACAGAGCTTGAGTGTAATCAATTTGATCCCTCTCTGTGGAGATAGATTGTTTGTCAAACCACGTAAATTCCTGTGTTCTTTGTGTGTATGCTTGCTGTTTTATTTTTGTCTTTACTGTTATTTGTTCAAATCCTTTAGTGCTATTCAACAAGAAGTGGTATTAGAGCTTCCATTATCACACGTGGTATCACAGCCTATGGGGATAGTGGTACAAGAGCTTCCGACATTGCACAACATAATCACTTAGAATTTACCTTAGAAATGATTCAATTTCTCTTTGTACATATTCAAAATTTACATTTTGATACTTGTCTGATAGCTATTTTCTACTTGCAGCTCTTCTATGTTGAGTACTTACTGATACCGCTTGTGAGGTGAGGATGTGGAACAGAGTTGAGAAAGGTTTAATTGAAGTGATTTGTGCTTTCAAACTTTTATTACGGATGTATATTCCTTGGATTCAAATCTGTTTTAGTGGATATCATGTTCAAGAATTTGTCAAATGCATTTGTAAAAAAAGTTCATTACCATTCTGTTAAACTGGTGTAGTAGTTTGAGACTACCCTTAACAGGCTGCCCTTAACAAAATGCAAGCAAGCATTGTACATAACTTTTGCCGCATCGGGTTAACTTCCATGGTGGCAACAGTTAGGTGGGGATCCCACTATATTACAAGATTATTTCGTTTTAGAAAAATTTATCTAGAATAGCTAAATTTTAAAAAGGGTTGGCCTTAAATTCTACGAAAATCTAGACAACATTTATTTTCCCTATGAGTGATACAGAATCTTTCTGATATGGGGCAATGCTTAGACACCTAGTTTACTTGATAAGGTGAACTGATTGTCTCCTATTCCAAAATACTTCTCTTGCAAACTACTTGTATTTGCAGTCAAGAAAAATTGAAGCCGAGACCTCTTACTTAGGAGGCTTTTATTTTTATGAATAACCATAATAAAGGTTTTTTAGTTTATGGAATTTTGCAGGAGAGAATCACAAGAAATTTTCAGATAAAGCTAGGCATGAAAGTGTTTTAATTAATAACTTTATGCCTTGTGTAAGGCCTCAGTTCCCTGCATGGTCTATCAAGCAAAAAGTTCCCTTCATGTTCTCAATCCCACGCAAAAAATTGGTGGCTTTAGAGATGGGGGGTATTTTAGAGGATATGCTGTATAGTTCCTTCTTCTTCTTTTTTTTTTTGGATAACAGAAAAACTCTGTATAGTTCCCGCTGTCCATTAGTTGGTACTTGCCTTTGATTTAGTCTCTTTCCCAACTTGAGAGAAATTTATTTTTTATTTTTTTTAAAGCATTATTTATCCCAAGAAAGGTAGATCTTTAGAGAGTGTCCCAACTGGCAACCAATCCTGTTGGAGACAAGCTGAAAGGGTAGAAGGAAATACAGGGGATCCAAGCTTCTTTTGAATAGAGAAGGTGCATGTCCATGACTGGTTGTTTCAACAGAGCTTTTTCTTCCTTTTTAATCTTTTTGTGGATATTCACAAATTTAACAAGAAACTTCCACTAGTAGATATTGCTACAGATTTTCAAGAAAAAAATTCCATTAATTGTATGTGCATGCAAGCAAGCCAAATACATATTATACATGGATTGATAGGCATCACACCTAGAAGTGATCCCTATAGCTATAATATCAAAATAGGATCGTAAATGACATAAAAATAAATAGTTAAATAAAATGAAAATTTTTAGCAAAAGAATCTATTATTGATCTAGAAGCTCCAGGAAAGCCTCCTTGACATATCATCCATTCTCTAACTTCAAACTATTTGGATGGTTGAAATGACAACCTCCCCTTAATAAAATGTGAATGGCTTTGTATTTAATAAATCATTTTTTTTTTAAAAGGAAAAATTAGAAATGGGGATTATGAAAATGGCATATATCAACTAAATGACAAAAATATATATTCCAGCTTTCAGGATGTTTCCTATTGTTTATTAGTATTACATAGCATCTTCTAGTTTTTCCAACTCTTCCTTCATAGCATCTTCAAGCTTTGAGATTTTACTCTGTTTTAGTATCTTAAAATTAACAAACAGGTGGCAGAGTTGGCCAATAGAGAGGCTGTGGTGAAGGACATTCATTAGTTTGCAAATGTTTGGGTTTGAAAGGAGGACGGATGTCCCAGCAGAGCCTTGATTCCTAGCAACCCTTGCCCCTAAGTTCTTTATGAAGATTAGCTTGGATAACAGGCAGAGCACTCTGGATCTTGTACTCTTTTTTTGTGTTGTTTTGGTTCCTTCGTTTCAATGTACGAAAAAAGAATGGCAAGACAAAGCTTTTTTGTTGGTGTCTTAAATGTAATAGAAATCATGTTCAGTAGTATCATCTGAGCCATTCATTACAAAATGAAGAGTCAAGATTAAAAGAAATTCATGTGGTAGAGTACCCTAAGAACTTTGGAGAATCTTAATCTTTGTTAGTCACCATTAGATTAATTTGTGTCGGTGTGTCGTATTTTCCTCTTTTCAAAAGCGTGAAAAGTGAGGCATGGTTAAACGCTAAAGCCAAAAACAACATAAAAAGTGGATCATGGTTAAACACTATAAGGTCAAGAGTGAATGTAGAAAGCTGATAGAGTTTTTAGCAAAAGTTACTACATACATTATTGGTCATATATTTCCTCTAAAAACAATCATGTAGTCCAGTTCAAACTATAATTTGAAGAAAGCAAAGCAATATCAAATAAAACTTCAAAGCAAGAGTTATGTCTTATTGTACTCTTTCCAAGAACGTGGAAGTGGAAAGTAGGCTAGGCTTGAAGACCAATGCTGCAGGTGACCTATTGGTCAGGGCTTTGGCTAACAAGACCCTGCTTACTAAGTGTCTTGGATTTGAGTCACTCCTTTCCTGCTAATGAGCGCGTTGGTGTCAATCTCCATTTTGGCTGCCCTAGACATGCATGAATTGCCCCATTTCCTACGCATTTTCTTTTTACCCAAAAAAAAAAAATCTTCATTAAAGGTACTGAGCAAATAACTAAACTTTAAATTATTTATGTTGTGACTTTTTTTTATCGTAAAATGTGTAAATAATAAAATTCAGAAATAATTATATAATAAAATTTAAAAAATGATATATTGTTTTCTTTGAAGGGTTTAGACGCACAAATGGTTAATATATGGTTTAAAATTGTAATAATTTAATCATTTTATGAGTCTAACAAAAACTGATATAAATTGTCCTTGAAGCTTATTGAATTATTAAAATTTTTTATTGAAAATTATAAGTGGAATTTTAACTATGAAAAAAAAAATGCAACTTATCGAGATATTATAAAATCTAGCAAATAAATACAATATAATGAATATACTATATTTTTATGGGTTTTCTAACATTAAAATACCACTTGATATTCACGAGTGGTATTTTATTATACAAATTGGCTTTAAGTATCATACATAAAAATTATAATGTATGTGTTGTTCTTGTCCATATGCTAAATCTACACATGTTTTTGGGTATATAAAAATGTATGTCAAATGGTTATAAATTTCGCCGTTGTGAACTTAAGTCCTGGCTTCTCTACTTGTTCTGGGGTACGTGTCTCATATATGGACAGAAAATGAAATAGTTTGATGATACTCCTTTTATCTGAACCTAATTTAAAATTTTTTTATTTTTTATTTTTTATTTTTACATATCATTGTAAGACATTTTGCTTAAAGTAAATCTGATATGGACTGTTAGTGCACTTGGTCCATTATTGAGCGGGTGTGTCCATCCAAATTTGACCTTGCTCTTGCTCAGACCTGCTAGAACTAGGACACATCGCCAACTTTACCTAGTCGACAGTCTTGCAAGGATGCACAGATACGAATATGGGTACGGGTACAATACGGTGACATAAGCAATTTTTGAAAAATTATAACATGATACGGTAAATAGGATCCTGTTATGACACAGATACAACATGAGTATAACATCCCAAATGAAGTGTCCGTACTTCTTAGCAGTCTTAATTACATGTGTTTAGTTATCTGTTGGAAATTGTTTCAAGTTTCTATTTGGACTTGATTACCTATTTGGCTTCTCTTGGAATGGAAGAAATGTTGACTTGGTTACTTTTTTGAGGGGAGGGGAGGGGGGGGGGGGGGGGGGGGTTATTTATTGTTAAAGAACTAATTGGAATTTTTTATCCAACGAGGAATAGAATTTTTCAACATAGTAAAGGGTTTAATGGCCATGGGCCTGGGTCCTTGTATATGGGAAGTCTTCTCTTAAGAGGAGGTCTCTTAGGAGAAGAGAAGACTCTTAGAAGAGGAGTTTCTCTTGACAGATGAGAAATTTCTAGAAGAAGAGTAATTTGATAATTCTTTTGAGGTTGAAAGGATAACCATGAGTGACCTATGAAACAAAGCTTGAGTGTAATTGATTTGATCTTTCTCAGTGGAGATAGATTGTTTGTCAAACCAAGTAAATTCCTGTGTTCTTTGTGTGTATGCTTGTTGATTTATTTTTGTCTTTACTGTTATTTGTTCAAATCCTTTAGTGCTATTTAACAAGTAGTGTTAGTGGTACAAGAGCTTCCAACATTGCACAACATTATCACTTAAGAATTTACCTTAGGGATGATTCAATTTCTCTTTTACATATTCGAACTTTACATTTTGACTACTTGTCTGATATCTATTTTCTTCTTGCAGCTCCTCTATGTTGAGTACTTACTGATACTGCTTGTGAGGTGAGGATGTGGAACAGAGTTGGGAAAGGGTTAATTGAAATGATTTGTGCTTTCAAACTTTTATGGTTTTATATTCCTTGGACTCAAATCTGTTTAAGTGGATTAAAAAGGGTTGGCCTTAAATTCTATGAAAATCCAGACAACATTTATTTTCACTATGAGTGATATAGAATCTTTCTGACATGGGTCAATGCATAGAAACACAAGAAAATTTTCAGAGTAAAAAGTGTTTTAATTAATAATATTATGCTTTGTATAAGGCCTCAGTTCCCTTCATGTTCTCAATACCAACCAAAAATTGGTGGATTATGGGTGATGGAAACTGAGTTATATATAACTCAGTTTCCACCCAATCCAAACAACCTCTTAGAGATGGGGGTATTTTTAGAGGATATTGTATATGCCCTTTGTCCATTAGTTGGCGCAGACAAGCCTTTGATTTAGTGTCTCCCAATTTAAGAGATTTTTTATTTATTTTTTTTAAAGCATTATTTGTTCCACTCCCAAGAAAGGTCTTAATAAAGCTAACGATATTTGGGAAGAATAATAATTCTTCTGAATAAACCAAATCTGGAGACCGCACATTTTCTCTAAATGTCATCAAATTCCTAATAAAATCAAACGTACATAGTTACATTCCTAGAATTTGGATACTTTATGTTCAGTTTGTTTTAATGGAAAACCTTATGTGAAAATGGTTTTCCTCATTTTCTTATGTTTCTGAGTATCCAAATTCATCTTGATGATCAAACTTAAGGATCAAAATAAAAACAACTCCAAACTTTGAGTCAAAAGTGTAATTTAGTCAATCACAAGGGGTTGATGTAATGGTTCCCAAGGCTTCATAAGATCCACTATATCTTTGGGTCAAAACTCTTAACTGTCATCTTGGGGTAACCCTAAGGTCTCCAAGGGATATTCATTCCCAATCCGCCTTTGGACAAAACCATTTCCACATCCAATTTTAAAATTTGTTAACTTGTGTAATTGTGAGTAACCTAAGTAAAGTGGTAGGTCACACAAGGTAGAAAATGATAAATTGTTGACAACTCACAATTGCACAAGTCAACAAATTGTGAAATTGAGTGTGTAATTGGTTGTATCTCTAGAATTATTCATTCTAGAGAGATTACAAAACCAAAAAATAATCACATGATCGAAGAACTCCTTAGAAAAAAAGAAAAAGAAAAAGAAAAAATGTTATGTAGTTCAAAATTAAATTAGAAAAAAGAAAAACCATAGTATGATGACTGGCAAGTGGCAACCATTGATTCCATGGATGTGTAAATTCAAGTGCTTCTCATTTCTCAACCGACACAACCAACTTCTAAAAGCCAATCCAATTTCTCAACCGACTTCTAAAAGCCAATCCATATTATCATTATACAATAACACATGCACAGCCACTCTCAACTCTATGCACTGTAAAGACCATATCCATGGCCTTATCTTTTCATTCTCATTCAATATTCCTCACCACCACTCAGTCTCAAACCGCTTCAAATCCCAACTTCCTCTCCTTTCATCATCAACATGCTCCTACTACTACCTTTCACTACTTCCCAGCTTCCAAACCGACCACCCACAAGCTCTCAGCCGCCACTGACACTGAGAAATGGAGAGCCAAAGTTTCATTCTTTCCTGCTTTCTTGAACAAACGCAAAAATGCTAAGACCCTCAAGGAGGAGCTTCTCGAGGCCGTTGCCCCTCTTGATCGAGGTGCAGATGCCACTGCCGAAGACCAGCAAGTGGTTGATCAGGTTTGCTTTGTTATGCTCTAATTTCTCTCTCAAAATTCAATCTTTATGATGACCCAGATAATGGTTCTACCTTGTTTGAGATTATATGTGCACAGCTAACTTAGAGTTTGTAGGTTGCTAACATTTGTGCTATTTCAATTTCATATCTGTGAATATATGTGTAATTTAGTGTACACGATTTTGAAGTCTGGAAATCAAAGCATATGTCACTTTCATGCCTGCCTGTTATGATATCCTAACGCATTTATGTAGTTTGATGGATTTACTACTTATAGAAAATGGGTGGCAACTTAAGGTTATAGTTAAAACAAGGAAAAAACTTTAGATACAGTTCCTTAGGTACTATACCTTAAGTTCCCTAATTGAATTCAATCACATGGGTGTGTTGCTATGACCAATACGACAAAAAAAAATATTATCTTTTTCAAGGACGATTAAAACAATATTAGTAGATGGACCAACCTAGGGTTGTTATTCTACATAATGTTCTTTAGCGATAGAATTCCAGTAGGAAAATGCACAAACTTTCGTTGGTATATTTTATAAGCTATGAATATATTATGATTAGTCTTTAATCCCAAAACATATGGGCTAACTTTTTTATTTTATTTTTTATTATCAGTAAATGGACTAACCTCAATTACTGATGTCTATGCAGTATCTGCATCATTTTGTTTGATTCTTTGAAATTATTTTTAAATAGATTGCACGGAATCTTGAAAAAGTTAGCCCAATAAAGGAAACACTCAAATCTAATTTACTCAACGGCAAATGGGAGCTTATATACACTACTTCAAGCTCGATTTTGCAAACCCAGGTAAACTTTATTTTCTATCTCCATAGCTATTATGTGTCTTTCCTGAGGCATCAACAGTCTTTTATAAAAAATTTCCATAGTTGTGATGTCATGCATATGTGTAGTACTTTTAATGTAAGGGCGGCAACTTATCGACATACATTCATTTCATAGTTGGCTTGCTTAATCATAAAACTCCTTGTTATTACATGAGGTGATTACAACTGCCTTTCTTAAATGAGGGGACAAATTGGTCAGATAAAGTTATTCAAATAGAAAATCACCCAAAATTTGGCTTAAAGACTTTCCCTTTGTAGTGTAATTTTGTTTGCTTAATCAAGCATGATTTACCAAAGATTTTTCTACAATCCCTACAGAACTAAACAAATTGTCTTAATCTTAACAACCTGTCATGACATATGAAGCACTACAGATCAGACATTACTTATACTACCAGAGTGCAATTTTAAAGCATTTCATAGTCAAAAATACTTTTCTTGGAACTCTTGCCTTTGAGAGTGTTAAAACCCGCCTGTAGTATAGAAGAAAAAGAAAAGTACTCTAAAAATGCCTCCTCATTTCAGGCTTTGTAACTAGCAATTTAAGTATCAGTCTCAGTATTAGTTTGACTAACTTACAGGGAGATTTTCTTGAGAAAACTTTTTAAAACCAAAAGCTGTCTTCCCTACATCCCTCACTTCCCACAGATGCAACCAAACTTTCAAGCTCTTTCTTATGAATAATCTCAAAATGTGATATAGTTTAGTTCTGTAATAATTTCTTGGTGTGTGAATTAAAAAGAAAACAAAAAGTTCCAAGAACAAACGAATGCATTCAAATTCACAAAAAAAGAAGAACAAGAACAAGAAACAAAAGCCAAACTGATTGGGTTTGTTTTGTCTTAACTCTTAACTGTTCTATATGGGGGGGCTTAGTTAAATCTAGTTCTGCATTCCTAATCATTTCTTGGTCCTATTATATGTTTTGAATTGCTAGAAAATCACTATGCTTACTCTTTTTTTATTTATATGCTCTGTTTTCTTTTGAGATAAAAAGACAGAATTTAAAATTGGAACTCTTCACTTTTACATTTTGGTCCTGTAAATTGCAATCACTTGAAAAATCAATGTCATGACAGAGACCCAAATTTCTGAGATCAAGAGCAAACTACCAAGCAATTAGTTTGGATACACTTAGGGCCCAGAATATGGAGTCTTGGCCGTTCTTCAACCAGGTATATTCAACTTGTTTTGTAATTGTATTTAACTTCTGATTTCTTTTCCCTCCTTTTGTGTGTGGACCATGATAATTACTAGAAGCATAAAAAATGTGTTTTATTATTCTCAGTTGCTCTGACTAATATCTTTTTGCTGACCTTATACCCTGTAAACTATGATCCTTCTTCTTATATTAAGAAATCACTAGCATAAGGCAAGAGAATTTATGACCAGTGAGATATCAAATGCAAAGCCTTGCATAATATTTGATGATTGATTACCTAGATCTAAGATTAAATATGTGATATTGACCCTCTTTATTTCACATGGATTCTTCAATCCTTTTGCTGAAGTTCTTTTTCTATTATTATTGCTTCTTTTCTCTAACATATGTTGCTATATACATAAAAATACTATAGTTAATAATGGAATGAGAAGGTGAAAATGTTTATGTTATCTGTATTTAGAGGCTTTAAAGTTTCTCCTAATTAGTTGCTCTTGGCATGAATAGCAGGCTATTGTTGTCATAATGGTTTAGTTAGTCTCATACTTGATGGTTTTGCATGAACTTTGACCTAACTATCATTGGCAGTGTGTCAGTTGCATGTTTTGCTGATTTGGCTTCTAGAAGTTCCCAGTGCCATGCTTAGACTTTGTTTTTTTTAATCCTGCAATACTGACAAGATGATGTTGAACCAAGCATTTCTACACTCACTTTTGCAGATGCTAACATATCAAATTAATAGTTCTATACTCTTCAGTTTGTGGGAGAATTTAAAGACTTGTGAATTTTTGCATTTACCCACTGCCTGCCAAATTTTATTGATGTTTTGTAGGTAACAGCCGATTTAACTCCTCTTAATGCAAGAAAAGTGGCTGTAAAGTTTGATTATTTCAAAATTGCAGGTCTGGTAAGTATTCTTGTTAAATTTTCTTGATTTTATGAGAGGCCACTTGGACCTCTCACCATTCAATGGGTGGTAGTCCTCCCCCTAAATCTCTTGTGACAGCAGGGAAAAATCTAGAATTTCTTCTGGAGAAAAAAGAAAAAAGAAATCTCATGTTTCTAGCACAACAATCTAGAGATTTATTGTAATATTAAAATGGTACATATCTTTCATGTGCTTATTTTTTTCTGGTAAGTGCCTTTTGTAGAATAGGCCAGAACTTAATTGTTGGATAGTGTCAAACAGTCTACTACATTCAAAATCTCTCTTTTGAAGTACTTGTGAATTTAAATGGCATATATATGTTAATTATTTTATTGGAGGATGTTCCCCTTTTCGATGAAGGTTTATTCTAGTCTTATATATTCTCAAACTAAGTGTACTCTTTCATTTTAAAGTGTGAATTAGTACCTGTCTCAATACATAGAAATCACAGAATAGGCAGAGCTTATTTCAAAAGTTTTTAGCCCTTCATGCAGCGATGTATTCATTGTCCATACAAAAAGGATGGAGTTAAAATTTTTATATTTCACACAGAGTAATATTGAAAAAGATTGAGATAGTTTGGTCATGTGCAACAAGAACCTATAATTATCCTATTGAAGTATTGTGGGAACCAATGGTGGTTTATCACTTGTGATTTAATAATAGGTATCTGTTAGGCAGGACAAAATGTGGAAACACACACACACACACACATTAAGCTTCATTTGCTCCATAATGACACGTCTGCCTAAATAAAGCACGTGCACACATCTCTGAATTTCAATTGAGTACTTAGTTACATATATGATTTATTTCATCTTGGTATACAGATACCAGTTAAGGCACCTGACAGTGCTCGTGGTGAATTGGAAATTACGTATTTGGATGAAGAAATGAGGTGAGTTAATGTTTTATGATATACTATTCATATAAATTCCATATCCTAAGAATGTGCTTAGAGGATATTGCAACTAACTTCATAGATTAGAGTGCAATAATTCAATATTCTAAAAGAAGAGAAATGTGTAAGGTTTAATGAGTTATGATTATATCATTGACAAAGGTTTAATGCCTCTTCATTCTTTTGAATATCATTTGCTTCTTTCCAAAAGAGTAAGAAAAAATCCAATGCCCTAAATTAGTTTGTCCTTGCACCAGATAAACTAAAATTATGTTTTTCTTATATTGCCAGAGTTTCAAGAGGCGACAAAGGAAACTTGTTCATCCTGAAAATGGTTGATCCATCTTACCAAGTTCCCGCTTGATGTACAAATCACACTGCAGTGTCTATAATCATTTGGCCATCATGCTTTCTTGGTCACGAGATTGGACTGAATTGTACTAGTTCTGCTTAAACACAATTTTGGTCATATTTTCTTGTTATATAAATGTTACAGAAAAATTTTGGGCCTTTATGAGTTTTACTTAAAGGTCCTGGCACATTTCTTTGCTGTACAGAACTTATGGATGGTTCATGGACAGTCAAATATTGATAAATGATCATTGTGTGTAGTTTATTTAAATAGCTAGAGGAAAGCCAATTTTTAGATGATTCTTGCCATGTAAGTATGCATTTTTTTTAGTAGTAGTTAGCCTAAACAGTTTATCTATGATCAAGATCTACTAGTGGAGAGAAACATTTTTTTTTTTTTTTTATTATTTTTTTTTACTAGATTACAGTTTTGACATCTAAGTGTGGATATTTTCATTTTGGTCCCTTAAATTTGAGATTTTCCATTTTAGACTACAAAGTTTGATTCTGTTTTGAAAAATGAAAATAATCATTCCCTTAGCAAAGATTAAAATTTAAAATTCAAAAAGAGAGAGGAAATCAGTCTTCCAAATTGAAGTGGAAAATAAACGTTCAGGATAGCTAATGTTGAGGCTGAGGGGGGTCTTGGCTTGTTTCCGAGGTGCCGCCTCATTAACTTGTTTAGGTGCCACATAAACTGCATAAACTTATTCAGGGGGTAAAAAAAAAAAAAAAAACTGCATAAACTACATTTTGTTACACATGGTAGAACCATCAGCCATGGTTAATGTTAGATTTTTTTTTTTGGGCAAGCATTCCTAATTTATATGTAATAGTCAGAGACCCGTGCGATGCTAAAAAAATTTGACAATTTGTTTTTTTGTTAAGTGAAAAATGAAACACGGTAGATGAGACTAATAAGTATTAGTTCCAAACCCTTTTTTAAATGATGTGATTATTTTCTAGTTGATACAATATATTTGTTAAGCTATCTATATTGTTATTTGAAAGTATTTTAAATTTTGTAAGTTTAAAAAAAAGAAAAGGAAATATAACACATTTTACATTTAATTATTATATAAGGTGATATATTTTGTATATAATATAATGTGTAATTGAATTTTGTTTCTAGTACTTCTTATAAACGATTCATCCTCTATACTTCTTGAATGATCCAAAGATGATACTCATATAAGTAAATCTATTACTTATGTTAAAAAAAATGCAATACTTTAATAACATAAGAAAAATGTAATTTTATCAAGAATTAGTAGACCGAAATAGTCCGAATGGATCGAAGTGGACCGAAATAGACTGAACCAAAATGGACCAAATTAGAACGAAATGCTAAGCTACGTGGCTGGGAAACATTGACCACGCAATACCCAATCTTATCAAAAAAAGAAAAGAAAAACCGACGTTAATGAGCCCAGGAGTTAAGGAAAGAGCATTATGGCTGTCTCTCCTTCATGTGCTTCTGCTACTCTGCCACACAACCTTCAACCCTGCAAAAACTTCCTTCCTTCTCACACTGCACCCATTATTTTTCATGCAAAATACCTACTATCCTCTCCAAAACCCAACACCACAACCACCAGCACCCACATCATATTAAGCCCCAACAAGCTCTTTGACCTTGCTGATTCTTGGAAATGGAGGACCCAAGTTTCCTTCTTTACTGGTTTTTTGACAAAAGGTAAGAATGCTGAAAGCCTCAAGGAGGAACTTTATGCAGCAATAGCCCCTCTTGATAGAGGTGCTGAGGCTACCCCCGAGGACCAACAACTTGTAGAACAGGTGGGAGCTTCATTTCAACCCCTTTGTGATTTTGCATTATTTCACTCTTCTATTCCACAGTTTCTATTTTTTGTGTGAAGTTTTATCTTTTATGGTACAAAAACTGAAAATTCAGGTCCTATAGTCATGCCTGGTTGTGATGCCTATTGGGATTTTGAGTTTATCATTTATAGCATTCATGGCTGAATGTAGGATGAGTTAAAAAGTAAAATAGCTAGTCTTTTTTGCTTAAATACATGGTTGGTCCCAAAATTTTAGCCTATGATATGACATATGAGCAATCAAAAGTGATCAATTTTAGTGCTTAGATGACGCAATCAAACTAAAAATTGACACGTTATCACTCCGTTAGACACATTAGTGACCAAATTTGATCATAAGTTTGTTAGGGACTAAAAGTGGTCTTTAATTTTGTTTTGGACTAAAAGCGATCACTTTAAATTTCAATTAAAATCGCTCATAAGATCAAGTATAAGGACCAACCGTGTATATTGGCCTTTGAGTTTTTAAAGCTGACATCCAGTATCATGTAGATTACTCTGTTTGATTATATAGCACATGCTAATGCCACATTTAAAATAGAATTCAATATTTTTTTTTTAAATTATAATATTAATTTTTAAAATTTTGCCATGGCCGAATTCCATATGAAATGCAACTACTATATGATTTTCCTGGTTTCTCATTGGCGCTTTTAGGTCTTGGTACCTATTTTTTTCAAGTGCACTGTCCATGTATTTCTCTAGTACACAACTAAGACTAAAACATTTGCAAGTTCAATATGTAACAAATCAAGAATATTTAATCACCGTGTCTGGGTTTAGTATTTGAAGATTTCTTTTATGACATTTATGGATTTTTTTTTTTTTTTTTTGGGATCAGATTGCTCGTAAACTTGAGGCAGTGAATGAAGTAAAGGAGCCTTTCAAGTCTAATTTGCTCAATGGAAAATGGGAACTTCTATATACAACATCTCAATCTGTTTTGCAAACGCAGGTGATTCTTTGTTAATGTCTCTTTCAGTTTTTTGAAACTTGTTCTCTGTAAGAAAGGCATAGTTTTTCTAATACAACATTATGGATTATGAACTACTTTCAAAGACTATTTATTCTCATGCTGACTACTTGGTTTTGATGCTTTGTTCCTTAATAGATGCATATTTACATATGAACACACACACACAAAATAGAGAATAACACCTATTGGTGTATTTTTATTCTTTCTTGGAGAGGAAAAATTGGGGACTCCTAGACCCTTGCAAAAGTGAGAGCTTTGTGAATTGGGTACTACCTTTATATTTTCTATGTTATAAATTGGTCATGTATGAACCTTTTGTCCAAGTAACTGAGGAGAATCTTGTCTTGTCAGGTATATAGGTCTCTTAAAATCTAGGATTGATAATTATAGCTGATTGTGCTTTAAGTTGTATAATTTTACTTTCATTTCTGCTTTTAGTGGTTCTCTTGTATCATGTTTTGTTTTGTTACATCTAAATTTGTTATGTTTGAATTCTTTTTATACAATGAGTTATCATGTCTGTGGGGAATATGTGTAAATTTGGATTTGAAAACGTATTCTTAATTCGTATTTTTTCTTCTTTTATTCTCTTCTTATATATCATTCATCTCTATAGAATTATAACTCATTACTTATGAATTTATATGACAGAGACCAAAATATTTAAGGCCAAATGGGAAAATCTACCAGGCGATCAATGTGGATACTCTAAGGGCTCAAAATATGGAAACTTGGCCATTCTTTAATCAAGTATTGCTTCTTAGTAACATCTGATTTATGTTGTTTGTTTGCATGCATATTTCTTTCAGTTTTCAGCTAATATCTAAGCAGTTTTGCTGAGTGCTCAACTACCAGTGGAAGTTGGAACCTTATAGTTAGATGATAATTGATAAATTTTTTAAAGAATGTAGTATGTGGCCCCGAATGGGCTGCCATTTTTTTTTTCTTAGTTTAGGCTGAAAATACAAAAAACAAAAAATATAACAAAAAAGGACCCCAAGCTACTAAGAGGCATTGGAAACAAGGCAAGAAACTAAATCTGATGGAGTACCCAGTTAAAAAGTTTGTGTTGCTTTGCTTTTGGAGCAACTATATGAGCTTCAATAACTGCAAACTTGCTTCCTTTATAACATTAGAAAGCAGTAGCTCTGATGTCCTGAAGCAGAGAAGAGATTACCCATGAAGTATGGTGTCCATTGATAGAATTTATTGGATCTTTTCTATCAGTTTCAAGGATCACTTTAGACAGTCATATAGCCTTGACTAGCACCTCTTTTTGTCTAGTGAAATGAGCTAGTGTTTGCATCCGTCCATTTTTCTGAATACTCTCTTTAACCCAGAGAAGTGTTTTCTCCTATCTTCTCAATTCAGATGGAAGTCCATGAGCATATACTGCATGTCAAGCAAAGGTCCTTATATAATCTGGTAGCTGAGTTCTGATGCTCTGTAGTGTACTCTGCCTAATACTATTCCAGGTTTGATAAGATTAATAACTTGATCCATAGCACAACAACATCTGATAAGGCATGGCTCTCTTGCTTGTAGCATTGGTAGATTGTGTGAACAGTAAACCTACTTTTCTAATTCTGGAAGTGATGATTGATACACAGGAATTTAGCTGGATCCATTTTTACATTGAAACTGAACTATTCTAGAAATCTTGCTTGGCAATCCTGTTCTATTTTGTCAAGGTCATGTCAACATTGTGAGCTAACAGATTATTGATACTTCTCTTGAATTGGTCAATCAGTCATGAGGACTCTTTTCTTCAAAAAATAAGATTGTTAAGCAGGAGTACCGAGCCTGTTAACCATCACTTTTGGTATGATTTTGCACACAAAATTTCATAGGCTGATGAGCTGAAATTGACTGAATTCTGAAGGGAGTTACACTTTGAAATTCCCTTGCCTGTTCTCCCCCATTTGGAAAAGGTCTAGTACAACACTGGTAATGTCTTATGAACTTGTAAAAGTGTGATTGAACATACACAAGCAGCCATCTGGGTCATGGTGCTTTTATAGCTCCTAATTAAAAGACTCAACTTTTGACTTCATCCTGCATAGGATGACTCTTCATGGGATTTGTGATAAAATTGGGTTAGAAACTCTGGTTCCTTCTTTTCTTTACCAAGTTTGAAGAATTATGAGAGTTGCAAGCCAAGTCAAGAAAAGGACTTACTTTTCTTTCATTGTAGTTTTAATGACTAGTAGTTTGAAGCCTTAAGAAAAGAAACTGGTTTTTTTTTTTTTTGGCATTTAGTTCTTTTGTCTTAAGTCAAGTTCGGTTAATCTTTCTATATGGTTAGGTTTAGGTTTTAGAATGTTGGCTACCTATGTAAAAAAAAAAAAATGTGTTGTAAGATTTGGTCTTTGACATAATAGTTTGCTACAAGAGGGACATGTTCACTCGGAAGCAAGTTTGACTGCTCCACAAAGCTCCCCTGAAGCTATTCTATCATGGGCAGAAGCTAAAAATATCACAAAAAGAATAAGAGCTATGGCAGCATGATTGAAAATATTGGTAGCTAAAATCTGAAATGGCTTAAATTGGATGATAAGAATTTGATCCAACCATTATTCAAAGAAGGCAGTCAAAAGTCTGATGGCAGTTGTTGGGTAGTGAAAAAAATCTGATTTGAACCCCAAATGGATAAGCAGCAGATTAATTTAGCCACAAATCACAGTGTGCATTTAAAAAAAATTTGTATATGAGATTTCTTAAACATAGATGTCAACATGTGCACAGCTACAACAGTACAACCTGTCCGGTACAAGACATCCAAAACAATGTGACTAGTGGTACATGCCATCATGCCAACGTGCATAAATGTCAATACTTTTGATGCATCAACATTTTCTAAAATAGGAGTGTGCTTAAAATAGGTTCTATGACTTCTCATACTGCATTCTAGCCTAATAAACACCTCCCATTAAGCGTGCTCCAAGCAAATCACAGATCTCTAGGCAGAGGTTGTAATGTTAGGAATTATTATAATACTCACCTTAATTTTATGAGGAAGAGCTCCTGAAGTATCCTAAGATCCTAACTATATCAAGTTTCTTTTAGGTTTGCCAACTAAGTTAACTGTGCAGTGTGCAGTAGCAAGTCAAAATATGCTGACTTTTGAGAGGAATCTATATAAATGAATGGTAATCATATTTTCTCTTGTGCTTTAGACCAATCTTTTATTATCATTTACAATTTATTCATATGCATATATGATCTTGTTTTTGAAAATTTCCATCTTCCAATCAAGAAATCTAGATGATTCTGTAGCCATTTTTTGGTGAATTGGGTTTACACTGGATTACAGCAGCTTTATAATGGAGGCCTTCTGTAGCATAAGACTTGGTTTTGATAATTGTTTTGATGCTGTTTGGTCTTTGTCTTGACATTTTAGTGCTGATTTTTCCCACATGCAGTATAGCTTTATCATTCTTCATAGCTCATGAGCTTAAGGTTAATCTGTTAATGTTTACGCAGGTCACAGCTAATTTAGTCCCCTTAAACTCAAGAAGGGTGGCTGTTAAATTTGATTTCTTCAGAATTGCTGGTCTGATACCTATTAAATCACCTGGAAGCGGTCGTGGTCAGTTGGAAATAACTTACTTGGACGAGGAGTTAAGGTAAGCAACACGAAACTATTGATTCTACAGTCTATGAGTGTCTAACTAATTCTTTTTCCAAGAATGTTAGTATAATGGTTACAATAAAACAAAACATTGTAATAAAAGTCTCACATTATCCAAGCCCCCCTTCCCCTCTCCTCTCCCCCCGTCTATCTCCATCCAAACATAAACCTAGGCCCTAGGCTTTGGCTCAAGATGTAAGGGGCATGTCTACACTTCAGATCATACAAAGAATGTCTGTTTTTGCAAATATCTTCAATGCTGTAAATAATTCTGAGTTAGTTACAAATAATTATGTCATGACAATGCATTTTTCGTAGTTCTTTACATTTTTATAATTCACATGGACTATTTCCTCATGTGATACCAGATAATTACTAAAGGTTAAAACATTCTTGGCAATAATTACTAGAAGTTAAAGAATGTTACTATCAACCTCTATTTGCTTCAGAAAATCATATAAATTAAATTCCTAACGATTTCATGAATTTGAAATTCTGTTCAGCCCTTTACTTTTGCTAAATTCTAGTCTCTGTTTTTGCAGAATATCAAGAGGTGATAAAGGTAATTTGTTCATTTTGAAAATGGTGGATCCATCTTTTAGAGTTCCTCTTTGATACAGCTTTTGCAAAAGAATGATTGTTAAGTCTCCTCTGGAGAGAGGGAATTGTAGGACTTAGAGGTGTCGTGTTCATTTATATAGACGTGTAGCTAAGCTAAGTTTAGTAAAAGCTGCTCATTCAGCATGTGAGAAAGGTAGCCAAGGGACGTTGGAATCCATTCAATTCAAGTGTTCGATAACCTGGCTTCATGTACAGGTCTCTAGTGTATGCTGTATTTATTGTCAACATCACCAAAAAAAAAAAAAAAAAAAAAAAGGAAGAATCAAATGTATACAGTAACAAATAGTTGAAAGTTGATACTGTTAAAATTATTGTATTCCAAATATAGAAAAAATAATCATATTATGTAAATAGTAAATACCAACCAACCTCTCTTGAGGTTTCATACTCTCCCAAACTTCGGATGAAATGACACTTCCCTTGATTATTTTATTCCTTGTTTGTTCTATTTCTTTGAACTTTCATTAAAGAAAGACTATTGACTAGCCTTTCTTGTTACAAGAGAATTAATCAATGGACAAAGTTTGGCTACAAACTTGATTGTAGTCTAAGGTTATAACTTCACTTAATATATTTTTATTAGATGTAAATTTTGACAAATCTATCATTAAATTACATTTTCTTCTTATATCCTCTATACTTGAATTTTTTTTCAAAAGATTAAAGATTAATAACTATGTCATCGATTAATTCTTTAAATTGCAAGTTTTTGGATTTACTATGGCGTTTTATCATCATTGTTGGAGAGTAGTGAAGAAAGATGTGTTAGCGGTCTTTGAAGAGTTTTTTCAACATTGTAAGTTTGAAAAATCTCTCAATGTTACCTTCATTGCTTTAATTCCTAAAAAGAATAACGCCTTTAATATTAGAGATTTCCGGCCTATCAGCTTGGTGGGGAGTGTGTATAAAATCTTGGCTAAGGTTTTGGCAAATCGTTTGAGAGTGGTTTTAGATTAGTTGATCTCTGAGACTTAGAATAGTTTTGTGGGTGGGAGACAAATCCTTGACTCGGTTCTTATTGCGAATGAGTGTGTGGATAGCTGAGGGAAGAGTAGGGTTCTTAGAGTCATTTGTAAACTTGATATTGAGAAAGCTTACGATCATGCGAATTGGGAGGCTTTGCTGTATTTGTTGAATAGAATGGGCTTTGGAGTGAAGTGGTGTAAGTGGATTCGTACTTGTATTTCCACAGTTCAGTTTTCTATTTTGATTAATGGGTCTCCAGCTGATTTTTTTGGTAGTTTAAGGGGTTTAAGACAAGGGGATCCGCTATCACCTATGCTGTTTTTGATTTTGGTGGAGGTGTTCAGTAGGATGTTGAGAAGAGTGGAGGGAGCTGGCTTGATCCGTGGTTTTAAAGTTGAGGGTAGGAGGGGTGGTGGGGAATGTGTTTCACATCTATTGTTTGCAGACGGTACTATCCTATTTTGTGATGCAAATGTGGAGAAAATTCTTCATATTCGGTTGTTGTTACTCAGTTTTCAGGCAGTAACAGGTTTGAAGGTCAATGTGTACAAGAGTGAAATGGTTCCAACAGGGGAGGTTGATGATGTGCATGCCTTGGCGGAAATTTTGGGCTATAGAGTTGGAACTTTGCCTATGTCTTATCTTGGCATGCCGTTGGGGGCTTCGCATAACTTCCCTTCAATTTGGAATCCTATTTTGAAAAAAATTGAGCGGAAATTAGCCAGGTGGAAGAGGTTGTATTTGTCTATTGGGGGGGGGGGGTCGATTGATGTTAATCAAGAGTACGTTATTTAGTCTTCCTACCTATTTTCTATCTCTATTCACCTACTTGTATGGCTAATAAGATTGAAAAGTTGCAAAAGGACTTTCTATGGGGTGAATCGGGTGATAGCAAGACTCATCTGGTAGGATGGGGTAAAGTTTGTGCGCCTATAGCTAATGGTGGTTTGGGGATAAGGAAAATTACTACTTTCAATAAGGCCTTATTGGGGAAATGGCTGTGGCGGTTTGGGAAGGAAGAGGGTCGGTTATGGAGGAGGGTGGTAGCGTCAAAATATGGGGAAGAATGGGGGGAATGGACCTCAAAGCTAGGTAGGGGAGTTCATGGGTGTGGTTTGTGGAGAGGTATTCGCATGGGATGAGAGGATTTTAGCAAGAATTGTTAGTTTGTTGTTGGGTTGGGGAATAGAGTGAGATTTTGGCAGGATGGGTGGTATGGGTATCAACCTTTCCAAGTGGCTTTTCCAAGGTTGTATGGTATTGCCATTGATAAGGAGGCATCTGTAGAAGTTTCTTTGTCAAGGCAGGGGGCGAAGGATAGAAGAATTTGGGATGTTTGTTTTATTCGAGAATTTAATGATTAGGAGATGGATGAAGGGCTGCATTTTCTTCGTATATTGGGAGCTAATACTTCTCCAATGGATGTTAGAGACCGAATGAGATGGAAGTTGAAGCCTAATGGGGAGAGACGGTAGACCACTTACTTTTTCATTGTGAGATGGCTTATCGGTTGTGGAGTTTTGTCTTAATAACTTTTGGTTTGTCTTGGGTTATGCCGAGATCGATCTTAGATTTGCTTTTTGGCTGGTGGAATTGGTTGGGGAAGCATTCGTCTCAGATTTGGAACTTAGTTCCGTTGTGCATTCTATGGTGTATTTGGAAGGAACGGAATCGGAGGACTTTTGAGAATTTGGATAGTTCTAGTGTTCAAATGATTGCCTCTTTTAGTGGGACTCTTTTTGATTGGTCTCGGGCATGGGAACTCACGATTAGTGATTCTCTCCCTTCTTTTCTTAGCTCTCTTTCTCTTTTATAATTAATCTGTTGTTTGGATTTCTTTTTTGTTTTTTTTTTTTTTTCTTTTCTTCTTCTTCTTGTATTTTCTGGGTTTGCTCTATGTTTTTCATGCATAGAGTAGCCATTCATATATATAACATTCTTACTTATCAAATATATATATAATATCTAAAAGTTAAAGCGTAGCATTTATTATTATTACGCTTCAGTTGAGTTACATTAGCAACCATGTCATTATCTTTTTTGTTTTCAATTTTTCCTATTTGTTTTTTAAAACATTTTCTCATTTAAGGTAACTTAAAAACTCCATTATTTAAAAATTAAAATATCTTTTAACCATTATTTTTATTATTAATTTTCCAAAACTCTTCCTCCTTCTTACATTTTCATTTTCCCACTACTTTCTACCTTAATATTATTCTCTCTTTACCCTTTTATCTCTTTTTATTTTGATCATTCTTATTCTGAACATCTTACTATAAATTTGACAATTTTCTTTTTTCCATTCTATGCATGGTTTTCTCACACAAAAAGGTTACTTCTCTCTCTCTCTCTCTCTCTAAATATTGGTAACAGAATCAATTGCAAGTTACAATTTAGTCTCAATGGATCAAGTGCAACTCCATCTAGATATTCAAAAATGGAAAATTGTCAGCATATTCAACATGAAGGATTTGATTGCTGAGTCCCACCCAATATTTTTACTTGGTTGATTTAGGCTATATAAGCAATTAGGAAGAGCTCTAATTGTAATATGATTAGTTATTTTAGAATATGGCTAAGATATGATTAATACTTCCTTGGGTCATAACAAATGCTACCCTTATGTTCCTCTCAATCACAAACTCACTCTCACCATTATGTGTTACCATCATTGAAATCTACCACCACTCCACCACCACCAAAATTAGTGGATTTCCACTTTGATAAGTTCAATCCTTTTTTTTTTTTTTTGCCCCCTAAAAAAAAAAAGTTCAATCCTTTTTATTTAGGGAAAAAAAGGTTGAATCCTTCTCTTAAAGATTAATTATGAATTGAATTTGATTTTTAGGTTGATTATATTGACTATGTAAATATACTTTAAAGCTTGGATTTGTGAGTTCCAGTTATCTTAACTGGTAAAATCCCTTGTCATTGGGCAAGAAAATTTGGGATTCAAATTTTACCTATACCAAAAACTAATTGGTGTCTTAGCCTAATGGTAAAAAACAAATAAACAATCATTATGTAGTAGAGGTCATAGGTTAAAATTCTATCATATATATGATATATCAAAAAGCTTGAATATATAAAATCCACTAATTGAACTTAGTGTTCGGTCCTTCATCTTCCCCAAAGGGCCAAAAGCTAGGTAATAAGGTAGGTTGAAATGGGCTGATTGTTTAGTTGACTGTAAATTTATGGAATTGTTTGATTTTGCAGACTATAAAAGGGTTGGTGGCCACAGAAGTTGAAGTTCAAAATTTCCATTGAAATGGGTTTAGATCTTATCAAGCACATAATAGCAACGCCACTGGTCAAGGATTCAGATCAGCAAAAAAAAGGGCCCAGCATCAATGAACATTTATTTGTATATTTTCATTAAAATCATTGTATGATATATATATATATGTGTGTGTATATATATATATATATATATATATATATATTGAGAAGAATATATTCTTTTATTTAAAGTTTGGCAAACCGTGTATAAATAAAAAAGTGGTATGGCTCTTCATATGGAGCAGTTATGTAGTGTACCAGGCATATAGTTATATGGTGTACCCGGCATAATTTTCGCTTCATATGGTGTGCCAGAAAGTCCCTTTTTCTCTGAAATTACAAATTTAGACCCCAAATGCCATAACTACTAATTTTCAATTAATGGACTCAATTATTAGCATGGTAGTTAGCACCCAACTGAAATCACAAATAAACTATTATTTAATGAGTCCTGGCATTCTTAGAGTATTTGTTTGTTTGTTTGTTTTTTTTTTTTTTTTTGAGAAAACTTCTTAAAGTATTTGTTAATAGACTATTTTATAAAAATTTTACACTAATTTTATAGAAAATATAAAAAGTTGTCAAAAAAATTAATTTTTTTTTGGGTAAAAAGACTTATAAAAATATTTTCTAAACCAATACTTTTATGACATACGTTAACTTTTTCCTTATTTAATTATGCATAAATAGAGTCAAAAGCATATTTAAAACACAACCACAAAAAGATAAATGTTCGTTCAATAAATGAAAACCTTTGTAGAAACACCTACCCAGGTACAAAGTAAAAACACTTTTGGGGGGGGGGGGGGGTGTTTCACCAAAAAGAAAATCCATAATAAAAGGTTTTTGCAGTATTTACACCCACACTCACACAACACCATTTTACATGTCTACAGATTATTGTACACAAGCTCCCAACTTTTGCTAGCAATTGTAGACTCTTGCCTTATTCCTTTAATGTCATTATATTTGCAAATGATCTTTGTGTGTAGAGTGTAGACCAAACCATCGGCCAATCCTAATTGTTAGAGTATAAAATGGCTGATTAAAGTCGACCTAAACAGAGAAGAGGGAGTCATTATTGTATGCTTTTACGGTTTATATAACAAATATCTCTCAAATCACCATCAAACCAGAGATACTGAAAAAGATTTAAAGATCGGTTCTTGAGATTGATGAAGTTGTTGAAGCTATAATACAATCACAATAGAGTTATTGTATGAATCTTCAAAGTGGTCTTTGAAGTCACGAACATGAAGTTTGTGGAGTGGAATTCAAAGCAAAAGAGTCCAACCGGGTTGGAGCTATGTGTGGTTATGTGAGTAAGTCACAACGGGAGGTAGTATTAGATATTAGGGTTAATCAATCTCTACAATAAGAACTTCAATTGTACTTCGTGGATTTCTCCTTGAACTTCAATTATACCCAGTAAATTTTTATTTATTTATTTATAGAAATCATACTTCATGGATTTTGCCTTCAGGGTTGATGGTACACCCCCATTGAGTGATTTTTCATTGGATTTTCACTTCATAAACATATTGTTGTGTTCTTTTTTCTTTTTTTCTTTTTTTGTTCCACACTTTTATATTTGGCAATATTGTTTATGTGGCTTAATTAAACAAATTTATTCCTATTCATACATAATTGGTTAATTAATTAATTTGGCTTAAATTCAGTGTAAAAGTAATCAATTGATGTCTATATTCCTAACACACCTTATGTGCTATATCCTTCCATAACACAACAACCTTCCCATTTTTTTTTTTTTTAAATCCATGGCTTTCTTTCCTGCAACTCCAGTAGCACAATTCCAAAAGCAAAAACATCAACTTTTGGCATAATAAAGTGTGTAGCAAACCTTCCAATAAAAAAAATGTGGATTCTAATTTTTGATCTAGAAAATGAAATATGGAAGATTGATTTTGGGAAAAATGTATTTTCACACATATTGAAGTACCAACAAACATGCCAACCCTTTTGAAAATGCATTATATTTATATATCTAGAAATCTGTAAAATGCATTCTAATGCCAAACACGGACCTTAAATTTTTGGGGGGGGGGGGGGGGGGAATCACTTTTCATCCCTATATACATGGTGTGTTTTTGTGTTAGTTCTTGATTTTTTTTCCCCTAGTTTTTCAGTCCATTAATTTTCAAAGAAAATTTCAATTTCATTCTTGCCATCATTTGTCTCCCGAAAAATGCCGAGGTGATTAAAGCCACGATTTGGACTCCATGTATCCCAATATGACAGGATCACTTTTTCTGGACCAATACTTTCTTTTTAACCTATACTGTTAGTTTGATATAATAAATTTTAAATAATATATCCCATGCACCCATGTTCTTTTAATTTCACATACAATAATTGCATTTTTATAAGTATATTTGAACTTTTTTTTTTAAAACAATAATTGTATTTATGGATTTACCTAAAAATGATCATATTTCTAAAATCATAATTCTCAAAAAACTATTTTTTAATGTAAAATAAAATATACAAACTAAAATATGTTTATTTATCCAATGTTAAGTTGTTTAATTGTGATGGAGGGTTTATTTATTATAAATAAGTGTTTTGTATTACATCCAAATAAGAATTTTTTTAGAGTTGGAGAAACTTAATGGCTAGAAAATATATGAGAAAACTTATGATGATAGAGTTGATTATCCTTACACTATCTGAAGTGCAAGCTAAAAACTTTCTTTCCCCATCTGTCCATCATTCTTCATTTTCCCATCCACTGATCTTCTCATCCTTCCCAAATTGATTTTGTTCATCGCCCATTAATACACGATTGCCTTGAGATGAAATTTGCATATTGTAAACATAAATATGAGCCTAAAAGCACTGATTTTAATGAGTGTGTATTGTTCAGAATTTCACCCGGTGCATATTCAAGAACCGAAAATATATTATGAATGCTGAAGCCAAAATTTATGAACTTGCTAAAGAGTGCCTAGATTTGTGCTTCAAAGAATCAAATGGTGATAGCTCCCTTATGGCAAATTGCTTACTTGAATGTCATGAAAAACGCATCAAGCAGCATTGAGATGTATTTATGTTGTATCAAAATAATGATATATATGTTGTATCAAAATAGGGATGTTTATCCACATTGATTGTGTGTATTTAGTGTTTGCTGTTTATAACCCTAGTTTACAGTTACAAATGTTAGACCCTTTTATAGTTGTACTCTGGTTATGTAATGTATTTATAAACCTAGTTTAAAACATTAGTATTATTATTTTCGTATGTGTTCTAATAAGTATTACGGTTTATTAAAAAAAAATAATGATATATATATATATATATATATATATATAAAGCAGTCAAAATAATGATATAAAAGATTCCAACCTTCATGGACATGCATACGTGCACATTCATTAATTAACAAAATATCCTTATGCCACACAGGCTTATCAAATTATTTATAATATTGTAACATCCTATAAGTTTTAATTTAGTAGTTCCAATTTTATTAATGTTAGTTGGTATATATCCAGCGCAAAGCACGAAAAAATTTACGGTAATTATTAATAAGTAATTAGTATAAATGCGTTTGTATATGAAACTACATATTCTAGCACTTAGAATTCATTATGATTGTGTATGGAATTATATAATCTGCTATTTAAAAAGAATGGTAAACTACGTATTTGATTTTTATCCTATTTTAATTTAGTCTCTAACCATGTAATTGTCTAACAACCAAAATAAAATAAAAATTAGTTTATTTCCACATCAACGAAAACTAATTTTTTATTTTGGTCATTAACCACATCAGCCATTTCTATCCAAGAGATAACGATAGAGATTAAATTGACATAGTACTGAAAGATTAATGACCAACTTAACACAATTGAATGGCTAGGGATCAAATTGAAATATGGTGTAAAGTATAGAGACCAAATATATAGTTTACCCTAAAAAAAAATATGTTTTACCAAATTTTAATGGAGGATTTAAATATAACATAGAATTTTAATTCAATTATAAATTATAAATTAGAATAATAATGTGTAAAATTGTAAGATCTCAAAAGTTTATGTGATACAATATTATAAGGTAAACTAAAAGTTAACAAATATTTGTTTTGCATATCAAATAAAGGATTAAAATTTTAATGAATTGTTCAACCTTAGTTTTTTTTTTTTTTTTTTTGATAATCTGTTCAACCTTAGATATGCTTTGGCAAAGTTTGAGATGTGATTTTTAAGCAATAATTTATGTGAGGGATACTTTACTAAATAAGCTCAAACCCTAGTTATTTTCTCCTTTCATGTTTTCCCGAATCACATTCCTTTGTAGTTTACCACCACCTTCCCTCTCTCACTTGATCAACCATACCTCTGGTTTTTCTTTTATTTTATTTTTATGGATTTGAGTTTGAAGGTGTTGAGTAGGCATGTACAAAGTCTCACTTTGTTACTAGATCTTTAGACTATATAAGCAATTATAGAGATCCTAATTATAACTTGACTAATAATTTCAAAGTAATAATAGAGTAGATGTGGCTAGTATTTCCTCAAATCGCAATAATTGGTACTAGTTCCAACCTAGTAACCCAAAGTGTTGCATTAGGTCAGTTTGGGCTATATAAACAATTAAGAACACTAATCGTAACTTGATCAGTCTTTTTAAAGTATAACCTATATATGACTAGTACTTCCTTCGGGAATCAGGTCATAACAATGTTAACCTTGTGTTCATCTCAATCACAGAACTCACTCTCACCCATCATGTGTTACCACAGCTGAAATCTACCCCCACCGGACCACCTTCAAAATTAGTGGATTGGCACTCAAATAAGTTGAATCCTGGACACATAAAAAGTTCAATCCTTCTATTTATGAATGGTTATGAAATAAATTTGATTTATTGCTTGATTATATAGACCGTGTAAATATGCTTTAAAGCATGGGTATATTGTCCTTAAAATCCCATTGATTGAGCTTAGTGGTTGGTCCTTTATCTTCCCCGCAGGCCCAAAAGCTACATTAATAGTTGGCTGGAAATGGGTTGGTGGCCATGGAAGTTGAATTTCAATGGCTGAATCTAGTGAAGCTTTTAGTGTAATGGGAGGGGTAACTTGTGATAAAAGTAAACTTCCCCAATAAAGCCAATGGTCATTGATTCCATCAAGCACATATTAGCAATGCCACCAGTAAGGATTCTGATCAGCAAATAAAAGGGTCCAGCGTCAATCAACATTTTATTTGTATATTTTCATTCAAATCATTGTATGATATACTTTCATGTATAGCTTGACAAACCGTGAATAAAATGCAAGTAAAATGTCCCCACACATGGTGTGGCAGCAATATTTTCTTCACTTTGACCAAATCCTGTTTCCTTTCTACTATGGTTTTTCTCACCTCCAAGCTCCTAGACCATAATTAACCATCTGCCAACACACTTTTCTCCCTATTTACTACAATTCATGGGCAAAGGAGGTCAAGGAAAGGTTTTTACTTTGGGATTGGAATTGGAATTGGAATTTCTCTTTTAATCTTGAGTTTCTCTATAGTATTTTTGGATCATAGGAAGAAAACAGACCATTTATCTCACAAAGAAAAGAGAGAGAAAGAAGAAACAGATATTGCCAGAGGATTTTCTAGTTCTCATTGCCTAGAAAATGGGGATTTATCAACTTGTTATCTATATTATTTTTCCATTCACAAAATTTAAAAATAAAATGTTATCATTAGAATATCAAAATGCATAAATTCACATTCAACTAACATGAACCATAAGAACGAAAATCTACATGGGTCTCTAGTACATGAAAGGTGAGAGATCTACATGGACATGTACATGATATATCCGAAGACAAATCCCCCTTCTCATTCTTAGTGTTCCATTTTAAGTTCCATGAACTACAAACAAAGGATGCATGGTAGACTGCAATTGGCGGAGCAAAAAGTGGAACGTTGAGAGTGGACAGAAAATTTTTATTCGATATATCTCATTACTTTCTTCACTAAATCAGCGAGCTGTAATTGGACTGATAGCATGAGTTATTTCTTCTCCTTCTATTCCAGCAGTCCAAGACCCTTCTGAAGCTTCAGGAGATGACTGAGTAAGAAGTAAGAACAGATAGACTAAAAACGATTTCTGCCATGCTTGGTCTTGCCGAAGACTTATCCAGTGTGCATGCCCTTGCCAAAGCTGCCAAGCTGAGAACACCTTCAATGGGATAAAATCTCTCCAAGTGTGGATCTATCCATTTTCTTAACCTCTCCTCTTTGTTCTCTTCTACTTCCAAGATCAACTTATATCCTTCCATAACATAGCAACCTCACCATTTTCTTTTGTTTCCATTTCCTGAAAGCAACTCCAGTAGCACAACCCCAAAAGTCAAAACATCAACTGTTGGCATGAGAGAATTTGTAGCAGACCTAGCCATTGAGAAATTTGCTATCTTTGCCTTAAACTTGGAGTCAAGAAGTATATTAGCTGCTCTGATATCTCTGTGAACAATTGTTGGTTGAGTGTGTTCATGCATGTAATGCAAGCCATTGGCTACATCTAGTGCAATGTTTAATCTCTGATTCCATGTAAGGACAAAGATTTTGAAGACTTGGCGGGCACGTGCAACCACTTATCAAGTGACCCTTTTTCAACATATTCATAGACCAGGAAATGATTCCCTTCTGTGTCAGATGCGGTGCCCAACAACTTCACTAGATTCGCATGATTTACCTTCTGTAAAAATTTTAGTTCCTCTGGGACATCTTCCTTGATTTTCTTTACTGCTAAGACCTGCTCATTGATGGTGGCTTTGTACACTGATCACCAATCTTACATTGTTCACTGAGGTTCATTGTTGCCTCCATAATCGTTTTAGTCTCATACATGATTGGCTTGCTGAGATAGCCTGAAACTCCAGCAAGTAGTTTACTTTGTATGCTCTTATGCTCAAAGTCATCACCTTTTGATTTTTCTTTCATTTGAATCAGCTCACTAGTCTCCAGAGAGGAACCTGTGCGATCTATAGTCTTCTTTCTCTTACTTAAACAGTGAGCATAGACCAAAAAAGTACTTAAAAGTAAGATCAAAATAGCACCCACCAAACTTATAATAACAATGAGGATCCAAAGATGTTTGCAATGATTTTTAGGAGGGTATTGTTGAAAGGGGTAAGGTTGAGAGAGTGCTGGCAATTGTGACACGGGGATCAATACCGGAAGCCCCACTGCAGTACTAAAGTTCTGATAGTAATTTTGATCTTCAATGTTAGCTGCAGTGGCATTGAATTTAGCACTTACCTGCAAGACTTCATCAGTGGGTTGCCATACATAGGTAATGAGGTTTTGAATGCCATTTGTCACTTCTTGTTTTGAGGGACACTTACAAAACAAAGGAAAGATAACTTCCACACCAATATGCAAGAGGCTTGGGTCCAGAGTGGGATTCATGTCTTCCACTACATGCCAGTTGGCGAGATTCTCAAATGAATTGGTTGAGACCACGTAGTAGCTATCACCCTTCTTGATCTGGTAAGTGATATTGGCAAAATGTTGGGTTCCATTACAACCACAAGTAACAGGCACTAGTAAGAGTTGGCCTGGAAATAACATGTTTACTCCGGAAGCTAATGTTGGGTGCACGTGACACCCTTGGAGTCCAGTCCACTTGCTGCCCACATGCCTTGTCAAAGCTCATTTATGAGCTTGCTTCCAAAAGTCTCCAAGTCAGCCATGCCTCTTAACGAGACTTGACTCAAGCATGTCTAACATGCTGAAGGAAGAAAGAAAATTGGGTGAAGCAAAAAGCATGGTCTGACTTCTCTTATTGAGAAGTGTTGCAAAGCGTGTTGGACACGCTTAAGAAAAAGAAAAGAAAGAAGCAAAGGCCATTCTGCCTTGAGTGAGCAGAGCTGAAAACAGAGAGCCATTATTCGGCCATTGTGTGAGTTCCAGAGAGAGCAAAAACACAGAGATATTCAGCCATTTGAGAGGTGCAGTTCGTGTGAAGAGATAGAGAGAAACACAGTGAGAGTGTGAGAGATTGAAAAAGAAAAAAGAGACATTTTTTCTTTGCTCAAGTTACACACAAGGAAAATAAATTGGTGGAGTTCTCATGGAGTTTTTGAGTGCTACAACCATGGAGAGTTGGAGTATTCAAAGGAGGATTTTGCTACTGGCTTTGTGATGAGATTCTATTTACTCTTTGAGATTTATTTATTGTATATCCAATTTATTGTGGACTCAGGTTTAGCATAAACTTGATAGTTGTAATCTCTATTTCATAGTGAATATTTTTCGGAGCTGGCCAGTAGTTTTTCCCTTTACATTAGAGGGTTTTTCACGTAAGATTTGGTGTGGTTTTTCCCTCTACACTAGAAGGTTTTTCATATAAGATTTAGTGTTTTTGTGTGATTGTGTTTATGTGGTGCTTGCTGAAATTTTTTTGTTTCCATAATATTGCTATTGCTTGGTAGTTAAATATTTTAATTTAGGATTTTTCCCCAACAGCTAAGTTACTGGCTTTCTCAATTAAAGAGACCTTAACGTCAAATAGATCAGATATGTTTGCCAAATCCAAATATTCAGGAGGCTTGGCAAAGTACGCGACATATGTTTCACAAGAGGGGACTGAATCCACTTAGCATGAAAAGTTTGTGCCCGGGTTGCGTGGCGATTGAGCTGTGATATTTGTGATATTTGAGCTTGAATACTTAAGCCTTAGGAGTAGTTATGTGACATGTACTTGTTGAAAGAAAGATGTTTACAAAATCACACACAACTTGACAAAGAATCTGGACAAAGTTGATATGATTGAGCTTTCCATAGGAATAAAATAGATTTTGTTTACAATAAAATCCTAGAGACTTTGTCTCAAGTTTTGACTCGAATGAGTCGCAAAACATCGTATGCTATCATTTCATAAATTACTTACTATATTCAATATGAGAGTGATATTCACAAGCTAGAAACAATCATGACAAAACTATAGATTTTAAAAATTACTAAAAATCAAAGGGAGCTTTGATTTTGAATGATTCTCTCTTAGTTTCTTATCCTTGATAGATATATAATATTGTGCTAAAATACGAATATATCATTATCTGAGGCAACTTCAAAGAGAAAATAGGGTCCAATCAAGACAAAACGTAATGAACTTTGTTAACTTTCTGGATTATAGTTCCCTTTCTACTAAGAATATTAAATAAGCATTGGATTAGTTTTATACAAAAATTCCAAAGGAAGACGGCAACAAGTTGTCCGTCCTTCCATTTTTATATACAAATACAGCAAACCTTCGTCTGAAACTGATTATTCTGTTGGCCACACCAAGATTTAAATAGAACAAGAATATGTTTCATGAGTGACGCTAGAGATACTACAAATTTTATTATATATGTCTTACAAATTATCATCAATAACAAAAAAAAAAAAAAAAAACTTAATATTTATTTATTATGTTGTTAATAATATATACCAATTATATTCATGTCACATTAATTTGTAAACATTTTGCAAATTAGCACAAATTATTAAATTTAAGACTCATGTCACCCAAAAGGTTAACAGGTCACATTGGTGGAGCAATCGGTTCAATCCTTCTTCTTCTTCTTCTTTTAAAAAAAAAAAATATATATATATATATATATATATATATATGGCAATCGGTTCAATCCTAATCCTTCATGTCACCACTATCAGCCAAATAAAATCTAGAAGTAGGTAAATTAAGTAATTCTTTTTTGGTATAGAGTAAACCTCAATAGACAAATGAAGTTGATCAATAGTCCATATGGGAGGGATCCAAAATTGGATCTTTTCGTTGGACCAACCAGGTAATCACATAGCTGCCAATTAGTGTGTGTGAGAGTGAGATATAGAGGGAGACAAAGACAAAGAGAGTTTACACCGAGCCCCAAAGTACTTAAGGGAAAACAGATTATAAGGACAAGAAAAACTGGTCGTAGGGAAGGCCATGGAATATTCCTAAAAAAAAATACTAAAATTATTACCAATTTTACCATAAAAGGTTTATAAACTTATGTGATAATAAATTTGATGGGTGTCATTTCAGGAACATAACTGATGATGCCGAAAATCTCACCAGTGAGTTGCACAATGCTTGTACGCTCGAAACTACACCTTCACAACAAAAAAGGAGAAGACCTAACCGAGAGCACCAGTGTGGTGCCGGCCAAATACCCTCCGAAGGTCAAGTTAGGACTTGTTTCAACTCTAGAGTGCTAGAGAGGGGTTAATTATGCGTACCTCGATTTGTGAGGGTATTGGGGCTTTTATAGTAGTAAGGGGTTGACCATTCTTTCTTGGAGTAGAAGTCTTTTCCATATAGGAATCCTTGTGAACGTAGATTACGGAATCCTTTCCTTATAGGACTCTAATATGTGGAATACAAGTAATTTCCTTATTTACTCGCGTGGTGGCCAAGTCATGGTTCTGCGAAAGCCGTCGGCCTTAAGACCGTCAGCTTGCCTCAATGTTGGCAGCCATACTGGCGTCAGCGTCATTGCTACGATTTGCAGGTTGCCCGTGAGCTTTGAGTCGCCGTCGGTTAATTCAAGGCCTTCAGCTTTTCAATTTGGCTGAACCCGTCAGTCTAAGCCGCGGGAAATTGACGGGTTGAGACAGTTTATTTTTGCATATCAATAATAAATAAATGTATGAATTGCTACTTGCGTTGTCAATCTAATATTAAAGAAGGAAAAAAAAATCTGATGGACCTAGAAAAGCAATGGAAAGGGCAGTGGACATGTATAGTTTTTACAATATACTGTGGAGTGTGATTTTATGCATGTCTAAAGACAAGGATGATTAAATCTTGGCCTCTTGGGAGTAATTGCTCCCAAAACAATTATAGAACCCTCAATAGTCAATACTCAATTCAGGTGTAGAAAAGAATCACATATTTCATAATTTTAATGTTAAGGTTCAAATCACCTCCCCCAACTATTGAGTTATCAAAATCTATATTCATATTAATATTTAAAAGTTGAAGTCTAGAATTTCGGTCCCTTAAGTCCACTACGGTTCATTTTGGTCCACTTCTATCCATTTCGGTCCACTTTAGTCCATTTGGTCAATTTCGGTCCACTTTGGTTCATTTGGTCCAGTTCGGTCCGTTCTGTCCATTCGTTCCATTTTAGTCCACTTCGGTCCTTTTTAGTTTAATTTGGTCCATTTAGTCCACTTAGGTCCATTTAGTCCACTGCAGCAAATTCGATCTATTTCAGTCCACTTCGGTTCCTTCATTCCCTTTCGGTCCCTTTTGGTCCACTTCGAACTAATTTGGTCCATTTGGGTCCACCTTAGTCTATTCAGTCCAGTTCGGTCCATTTGGTCCATTCGGTCAATTTTTCCCACTTTGGTCCATTTTAGTCTACTATGGTCCATTCGGTCCACTTCAATGATGCGTTGTGAGGAGATATTTGTGTAGAAAGACTAAGAGGAGTTATTTCATTAACAATTATGTTACATCCTCAACGTAATGTTGGTAGGTTCTTGATTCAGTCTAATTCAGTCCATTTGGTTTATTTCAGTTCATTCAGCCTACTTCAATGATACATTGTTAGGAAATGTTTGTGTAAAAAGAGGAGTTGTTTCATTGACAATTATGTCGCATTCTCAATGTAATGTTGATAGGCTCTTAATAAAATTATATTTTTCTTATGTTTTTAAAGTATTGTATTTTTTTTCTAATATAAATGAAGGTTTTACTTATATTTGCTTCATCTTTAGGTCATTCAAGACTTATAGAGAATGAATTGTTTGTAAAGAATATTATAAACAAATTCCAACCACAAATTATATTATCCACAAAATGTCTCATCTTATATAATAATTGGATGTAATATGTTTCCTTGAAAAAAAAAACTTATAAAATTTAAAACACTTTCAAATAACAAATATAGATAACTTAATTACTTTATTCAATTACTTTATTCAAAAAAGCCCACAATATCATACATTCAATTACTTTATTGTTTTCTTAAAAGTGAAAACAGATTCACAGTTTCACACCTTTCCTGTTGCAAATAAAATAACCAAACAAAACAAAATTCACACAAACGGCCTTGACCACCCTCCCAGAAAAAGCCATACAAACACAACAATAAAATATTTCCAAAAAACATGTCCAAACATAAACAAAACCGTAAACCTGAAAAAAAGTTTAAAAAAAAGAAAGAAAAAAAAAATTCTTGGATTGGGAAGAATCGGAAGAAATAGAAAATTCCTGAAATTAATTTATTAGGTAACAAGTCAGATAATGACAAAAGGATCGGCCTGGCTCACATTTTTTTCCACATAATCCACTATACTAAATAAATTTTGATTCTACCTTTACTCTTCTCCAAATAAGTTCTAAACTACTAATTATATTAAACAAGTTCCTGTCTACAAAATCATTAATTTAATTATATATATATTTATATTTATTAATTAATCATATATAGTATATAAATATTTTCTGTCGAACTTTACCGTACATTGCTGGGTTTAAGTCATATGTATATATAGTTGGGTTCAAGTTACACCCAGTGTAACTGTAAATAACGTTACACCACTGAATATTTTTTAATTGGATGTAAATATTGACAAATCCACCATTAGATTATATTATCTTTATATATTCTCTATACTTGCACAATTTCAAGGTGATTAAATATTAATAACCATGTCATTAATCAATTTTTTAAATTCACATTTTTGTAGTTTAAAATAATGCATAAAAGATGAGTTTATAGATTGAATGGTAAATAATATCCAATTGACATGAAAATTGCCGAGAATGTTAAGAATATATAGAGGATTGGATTCAAGTTACATCAGGTATAATTCTAAGCAATATTATACCACCCAATAACTTGATATAGAATTCATATTTTGAAAATCTCATCGTTGAATTACATATTCTATATGTTCTTAACATTCTTGCCAATTTCCATGTCAATTAGATATTATTTATTATTCGACCATAAACTCATTTTTTATGCATTGATGTTAAGTTATTGGCATGAAAATTAGTATGAATGTTAATGACATATAAAACATATAATTCAACGATGAGATTTTCAATGAATTTTATATTAAGTTATTGGGTGGTGTAACATTATTTAGAATTACACCAAATATAACTTTTTTCTTTAAAATGATCAGGTGTAACTTGAATTAACCTTTATATATATATATATATATATATATATATAGACACACACCTAACTAGATACGGAGAGTTTTGAAAGTTTGGTAGTTGCAATTATGGATAGAACTTTTGGTATGTACTTTTTCAATTTGACTGTTTGTATCCTCAGTTTTAGGACTTTGGAAATACTGCAAGCTATAAATAAAGAGTAGTTATAGTACTATATAAAATACTATAATTTTTGTTACAATTTTTACCATAACTATCTTACGTGTCAGATTGTAACTGATTATTTTTACCATTAACCACTTTTTTTCCACCACTCACAATCTGCCATGTGGATAGTTATGATATTTTATGTGGTCTTAGAATTTTTGATAAATAAACACTACTAAGTTGAAATTCCTTATTTGGAGTGATTGTTTCAAAACCTTGACAGGGAATGAAAAATTGAAATAAAATAAAATTATACCATCAAAATTGATTAATTATTATTTTACTCCTATAAATTTATTTTTGTCGTTTTGGTCTTATAAATCTTTTAAGAAAAAAAAAAATTGGGGGAAGGAGTGGGGTCAAACTTGAGCATGATAATTGTAGGGACCGGTTTTGAGCACTTCTACGGGTTGAGAGAGTGGACCCAAACCCAGCTAACCCTGTAATGAATTTATAGAGAATGGGTTCAAGAACTAGGCCCTAGTGAGGAATGCAGCGGCCATGCATGGTTATACGTGAGTGCTTAATAACTTAAACGTTAACTAGGATGCACAGTAATGCTCCTCGGATTGGCCTTTCAGAGCTTGGAGTTGTTATTATTTCTTTGAAGAATGGTTACAAGGTTTGAGAGAACACAAGTCACTATAGTATTTCTTCACCCTGGTTTTTCTCTCCCTTTTCTCCTTCAAGAGGGACTTCTTACATTATATACATCTCTCTCAGTTGATCCTAGCCCTACATTTGTTGATCAGCCAGGCCACCACTTGAGAGTCTGTCTCATCAGCCGCATTCCCATCCCTCCTGTGGGTTGCAGCGCCCAAGACGGCACTGTTCAGGGGTCCTATCCTCATTAATGCGGCCAGGGCGTTAGTTGAGGGCATTAAATGTGGAGGTGACAGTTCATCTGGGACTTGCTCCTCCACCATGCTTCCTTCGCTGGTGCTTGGTACTTGCTTTTTGCTCCTTGGATGCTCGGGGAGACTCCCCTTGATGGTGTGCTGCTTGTCCACTTTCAGATCTCGGAGGTTCGAGGACGTTATCATCTTCGGCACTGTTTTCTGGGCAACTGGGTTTTACACTTTCGTCCTTGGACCTTGGACGCGTCCTCGGCGTGGGCCTGGCTCGAAGTGGGCCGGGGTTGCCTGACTCTTTCTGGCCCCACAATAATAAATACTTTAAGCCATACACCTACCCACTAAGGTGGTTTATTTATTTATTATTTTTTTAAGTATAAAAAATACTAAATATTTTGTTTTTGAAAACTATTTTTGTTAAAAAGTCTCTGTACTAAACTTATTTACTAATGTAGCCTCTTTTTGGAACTTGACTTTCTCAAAATTAAGTTCAAAGTTAGTTTCGCTAAAGTGGAGTTCTATGAAATTCAATTATATGTGGCAAATGTGAAACTCAATTTTCTCAAAACTTGAGTTAAACGTTCCGTTAAATTGCAGAGAACTTGATTTTGGTGAAATCAAGTTTCTTGTTGGAAATAAGATTTTCAAAAAATTGAGTTCTAAAATGAGGTTATATAACTAAGGACAAAACTTAGATACAACTTAGGTTCCTCTTTTAAGATTCAGCCATGTGACTACTTATCTAAAAGTACACTTTCATCTCATGAGAAAAAATCCACATGACAGAATCTTAAAAAGAGAACTAAGGAACAATATCTAAATACTGTACTTAAGTCTTGCCCTATAACTAAATAAGTTGCGATAAAGGTTTTATAACAAAATAATTTTAAAAACTCAAATATTTAGCAAAAAGGGCCAACTAAGACACTGAAAATGATTATTTTCATTTTAAATAAGTAAGTTGAGGTAGCATTTGCTATTAGTATGTTACCCCATAAAGTCCTTCTGTCCATAACTCTTGTTAATTAATAAAATTTTCTTTTTAAATATTAAAAACAATTAAAGCTTCTTTAAAAAATATAGCCAATTACATTTTTTAAATTTAGTCAATTATCACTTTGATTATTTTCAATTAGCAAATTACACTGCACTAGCACCCTGGCATGCAAATGGCTACTAAATGGCTAGTAGGTAGTCCACGTCAGCTCTTGCTGGCCAAAATTGGGAATTAACAGTGTTTTTTAAACAATATAATTAGTAGGCATTGTTTTCAAACTATATTTTTTACTAACATCTCAAGTTTAAAAGACTCGATTTAGGGCCTATAAATCGAGTCTCAAAGACTCGATTTCCATGGTCTAATCACGTCTGATGTGACATTTTTTCCACATGGCGTCCACCTGAAAATCGAGTATCTAAGACTCGATTTATAAGCCAAAAAAAATTATAATCATTCATACTCCAACAAAAACACTATATTAGACCAATTTTCAGACAAAATCCAAATAAAAAAAATACCTACAGATGACCATACCCAAACCCTACCTTTCAAACCCAAATCAAAAATAAAAAATCACCAAATCTTTGTCACCCAAAAAAAACCCAATCCCTTAACCAACCAAGAACTGAACCAACAAAGGAGGAGGAGAACGATTGGTGGCGTTTCCGGCGTGATTCGTTACCTGTGGTAGTTGCAGAGGTCGTGGGTCTCATTCCCTCATTACTAAGAAAAGTCTCTCCTCCATGGCTGTGGAGCACCAAAGCTAGCATCTGTAGCACCTGATCGGAGCCTTCAGTGAGGAACTAGCAGTAGCGGTGGTGAGGAAAAGCTCGAAAATTCCTAGACATCTGTTTGGCGCATTTTCAAAATTTTTGGGTTTCATTTTTTTGCGTTTTCTGGGTTTTAATTTTCTGGTTTTTTGGGTTTTCTAGGTTTTAATTTTCTGGTTTCTTGGTTTTATTTTGTGGGTTGATTGGGTGGGATTGAATGTGATGGTGGTTGGGTTGTGGTAGTCCGGTGGTAGTTGGGTTGTGTTGTTTTAGCCACTCACAAATGTGCTTAAAACATTATACTTGTATTGTAAAGGGTTATAAATCGAGTCTTAGAGACTCGATTTTCAGGTAGACGTCACATGGAAAAATGCCACATCAGACGTGATCAGACTATGAAAATCGAGTCCCAAAGACTCGATTTATAGACCCTAAATCGACTCTTTTAAATTCAAGATGTTAGTAAAAAATATAGTTTAAAAACAGTGTCTACTAATTATATTGTTTAAAAAACACTGTTAATTTCCAATTTTGGCTGCTCTTGCCACACATGAAACTCTAGCCTTAAGCAATCTTGAGTCTTTGAGACTTGAGATGCTAGTTTACAAATATGTTTAAAAAATATGCCAACTAATAAAATTGTTTCGAAAATTATGCCAAATGCCAAAAAAACCCAATTCTTGTGGATCATTTCAGTGGTGAGACTGCAGAGAGATTTTCATGTCTGATACTCGAGTTTTCCTCTTCAATAACACGTACACATATAATAAAGCCAATGGTAAGTCACCACGTCTCCGAGCTCAAAAAAGCCCGAGCACACTATCATATATTCAATTACTTTATTGTTTTTTGAAAAGTGAAAACAGATTCGCAGTTTCACACCTTTCTTGTTGCAAATAAAATAACCAAACAAAACAAAATTCACAAAAATGGCCTTGACCACCCTCCCGGCGAAAGCCATACAAACACAACAATAAAATATTTCCAAAAAACATGGCCAAACATAAACAAAACCGTAAACCTGAACATAAGTTTAAAAAAAAAAAAAGAAAAAAAAACAATTTTTTTTTTCTTTAGATGGGGAAGAACCGGAAGAAATAGAAAATTCCTGAAATTAATTTATTAGGTAACAAGTCAGATAATGACAAAAGGAACGGCCTGGCTCACATTTTTTTCCACATAATCCACTATACTTAATAAATTTTTATTCTAGCTTTACTCTTCTCCAAATAAGTTCTAAACTACTAATTATATTAAACAAGTTCTTGTCTACAAAATCATTAATTTAATTTTTATTTATATTTATATATGTGGGGCCAGAATAAGTCAGCAGCCCCGGCCCACTCCAGGCCAGGCCCAAAGGCCCATGCCGAGGACGCCTCCACGATCCGAGGTCCGAGGACCAAAGTTTAGAGCCCAGGACCCAAGGAGCATTGCCGAGGATGCTTACATCCTCGGTATGCCGAGGACAGAAAGTGGGCACACGTCACACCTTTAAGGGGGGTCTCCCCAAGCACCCAAGGAGCAAATAACGAGAACCAATTGCCGGACATTGAAGCATGGCGGAGGAGCAAGTCCCAGGCGAACTGTCACCTCCACATTAAATGCCCTCAACTAACGCTCTGGCCGCATTAATGAGGACAGGACCTCTGAACAGTGCCGTCTTGAGCGCTGCAACCCACTGGAGGTATGGGAATGCGGCTGATGGGACAGGCACTCGAGTAGAAGCCGGATTGATCAACAAATGTAGGGCTAGGATCAACTGAGTGAGGAGTATATAATGTAAAAATCCCTCTTGTGAAGGGGACGGATGAAAAACCAGAGAAGAAGGAATACTGTAGCAAAGCATTTCCTCTCAACTCTTGTAACCCTTCTGAAAAGAGATAACAGTAGTTTCCAGCTCCATAAGGCACGTCCGAGGAGTCTCATTGTGTGTTTAAACCCACGTTCTAGTTATTAGCAACCACGTACAACCATGCATGGCCGTTGCCTTCTTTACTGAGGCCTAGCTCTTGAGTCCACACTCTACAAATTTATTGAAGGGTTAGTTGGGCTTGGGCCCACTCTCGCGATCCTTAGAGAGCGCTCGAATCCACCCCCTACAATATTTATTAATTAATCATATATAGTATATAAAATATTTTCTGTTGAGCTTTACTGTACATTGCTGAGTTTAAGTCATATATATATATATATATATATAATTGAGTTCAAGTTACACCTAATGTAACTGTAAGTAATGCTACACCACTTAATATTTTTTAATTGAATGTGAATGTTGATAAATCCACCATTAGATTATATTATCTTTGTATATTTTGCATACTTGCACAATGTCAAAGTGATCAAAGATTAATAGTTATGTTATCAATTAATTTTTTAAATTCACGTTTTTGTAGTTTAAAATAAGGTGAAAAGCACATTTTAGTCTCTACATTTTCAGGCTATTCCCATTTTAATCCATACATTTTATTTTTTTCACTTTTAGTCCCTATCCTGAAAAACGCTTTCCGTTTTGGTTCCAACCATTACATCAGAAATAAAGAAAGCTGACGTGACAAACAGTAGGAATAAATAATACTAAATTAATGTCCACGTGGCCTAAATTAATAATAAAAAATGTTTTTTGGCATTAAAAAATGCCACGTCAGCATCTAAATTAAAAATTTTAATTTATTAATTTTAACTAAATAAAAAAATTAAAAACAGAATTAAAAACTAAAAATCATATGAATTGAGATCTAAGTGTGTCTTGAACAAAAACAACAAGAACACAAACCCAGATCCAAGAACACAAACTCAGATCCAAGAACACAAACCCATAAATTTAAAAAAAAAAAATAAATACATACACAGTTGCTTAATTATTTTCTGGTGGTGCTTTTGTCTGCCACTATTGTCCAATCTCGAGAGTCGATTGGCGGAGATTTCTCTGATCAACGTGATGTCTTCGGAGGTCGAAGACATAAGGAGGTTGAGATTCTCCGTCCACCGGATTTTCGTATAGGAAAGAACGTCGTTACGCAAACGGAACCACCTGGATCTCCATCCTTTGCCGTAATTGGTCCACTTGTAGAGGACTTCGGCCACCGTGGCCTTCGATCGGCCCGCATTGCCGTCAGATCCGCTGGTCGTCATCGTAGCCGGCAAACTCCTCGCTCTCAATAGCGACGCCGACAATGGCGGCTTTGGTGATTGATCCCTAATACTACCTCCAGGACTTTCTAGCGAAATACAACACAGCAAGTGCATTTCCTTCACTCGCCTTTTTTTGCACCAAATCTCATTCAGTTTTTCCACTTATTCCATAAGCGAAAACCAAGAAGCATCAAAATGAGAGAGAGAGAGAGAGAGAGAAAGATGTTGAGCTCTGAAATTGAGAGAGAAAAAGAAAGAAATTGAGGGATTTGTTAACTTAAAAAAATGGTTATTTTATTTTATTTTAATTTCTGGGCTTGTGTTCTTGTTGTTCTTGTTGAAGACAAACTTAGATCTCAATTCATATGATTTTTAGTTTTAAATTTTTTTATTTAGTTAAAATTAATAAATTAGTTTTTTTAATTTAGATGCAGACATGACATTTTTTAATACCAAAAAACATTTTTTATTATTAATTTAGGCCACGTGGACATTAATTTAGTATTATTTATTCCTGCCGTTTACCACGTCAGTTTTCTCCATTTCTGATGTAACGGCAATGACCAAAACATGAAGCATTTTTCAGGATAGGGACTAAAAGCGGTAAAAATAAAATGTAGGGACTAAAATGAGAATCGCTTGAAAATGTAGGGACTAAAATGTGCTTTTTGCTTTAAAATAATGCATAAAAGATGACTTTATAGATTGAATGGTAAATAATATCTAATTGACATGAAAATTGCCAAAAAATGTTAAAAACATATAGAGGATTGGATTCAAATTACACTAGGTGTAACTCTAAACAATATTACACTACCTAATAACTTGATATATAATTCATATTTTGAAAATCTCATCATTGAATTACATATTCTATATTTTCTTAACATTCTTACCAATTTTCATGTCAATTGGATGTGTTTTACTATTCGACCATAAACTCATTTTTTGTGCATTAATGTTAAGTTATTAGCATGAAAATTTGTATGAATGTTAATAATATATAGAATATATAATTCAATGATGAGATTTTCAATGAATTATATATTAAGTTATTGGGTGGTGTAACATTATTTAGAATTACACCAAATGTAACTTTTTTTTAGAAGGACCATGTATAATTTGAACTCAACCTTTATATATATATATATATATAGAGAGAGAGAGAGAGAGAGAGAGAGAGAGATATATATATATATATATATAGAGAGAGAGAGAGAGGGAGAGTTTTGAAAGTTTGGTAGTTGCAATTATGGAAAGAATTTTTGGTATGTACTTTTTCAATTTGACTGTTTGTATCCTCAATTTTAGGACATTGGAAATATTGCAAGCTATAAATAAAGAGTAGTTATAGTACCATATAAAATACTATAATTTTTACTACAATTTCTACCACAATTATCTTATGTGTTAGATTGTAATTAGTTATTTGTCATTTTCATATGAATCTACCACTTTTTCTCAACTACTCACAATTTGTCATGTGAATAGTTGTAATATTTTATGTGATCTTAGAATTTTTGTTAAATAAACACTACTAAGTTGAAATTCCTTATTTGGAGTGATTGTTTCAAAACCTAGATAGAGAATGAAAAATTGAAATAAAATAATATAAAATTATACCATCTAAATTAATTAATTATTATTTTACTCCTATAAATTTATTTTTGTCGTTTTGGTCTCATAAATTTTTTAGAAAAAATAATAATTTTGGGGGAGGAGTGGGGTCAAACTTGAGCATGATAATAAATACTTTAAAGCCATACACCTACCCACTAAGGTGGGCTTTTTTTTTTTTAGTATAAAAAATACTAAATGTTTTGTTTTTGAAAACTATTTTGGTTTAAAAGCCTCTGTACTAAACTTATTTAGTAATGTAGCCTCTTTTTGGAACTTGACTTTCTCAAAATTAAGTTCAAAGTCAGTTTCACTAAAGTGGAGTTCTATGAAATTCAGTTATATGTGACAAATGCAAAACTCAATTTTCTCAAAACTTGAGTTAAATGTTTCACTAAATTGCAGAGAACTTGATTTTGGTGAAATCAAGTTTCACGTTGAAAATCGACTTTTCAAAAAATTGAGTTTTAAAATGAAGTTATATAACTAAATAAGTTGCGATAAAGGTTTTATAACAAAATAATTTTAAAAACTCAAATATTTAGCAAAAAAGGCCAACTAAGGTACTTAAAATGATTATTTTCATTTTAAGTAAGTTGGGGTAGCATTTGCTATTAGTATGTTACCCCATAAGTCCTTCTGTCCATAACTCTTGTTAATTAATACATTTTTTTTAATATTAAAAACAGTTAAAGCTTATTTAAAAAATGAGTAATGCTACAGACACAAACTATTTTACAACATTTTTACAAATTGTTGATGTAGCTTTAGTATTTTCCAAATAGTTATTGTAAGTAAAAATGTGATGTTAGTTATGGGCATATATTAAAACTAGTAAGAATTTGTCACATCAGCAGTTTGTAAAAATATTGTAAAATAGTTTGTGCCTGTAGCATTACTCTTAAAAAAATATAGAAAAATCTTCTCAAAAAAAAAAAAAAATAGCAAATTACATTCTTTAAATTTGGTTAGTTATCACTTTGATAATTTAAGTTTTATTTTTGTCATTTTGATATTGTAAACTCATATTTGCTGTCATTGTCATTAATGAAAACTTTTTTTCAGGTGCTCAATTGTTAAAGTCTTTTCTAGCGTAAAAAAATTGATGGATTACAAAAATAGAATTTTCAGAACTAAAACAACAATCCTCCAAATTTTGAAGATCTAATTTATATTTTAGCCTTAAAAAAAAAAAAAGTCTAACCAAAATAGAAGAATAAAAAATAAAATAAAATAAAAAAAAGAGGGAAAGAAGAAGAGCCAAAGTGAAGTTAAAAATGCATTACTTTTCACTTCGTTTTTGTAGAGGAGCCAGAAGACTTTCTTCTCCAAGTTTCATGGCTCCCTCATTCTCTTCTCTCTTACTCTCACCCTCCAACCCTTCTTTCCTTTCTTCCCCAAACCCTAACCTCACCCACCGCCGCACCATCTCTCGCCGCACCCAAATCCTCTCCTTCACCAAAAACAACAACAACAACAACAACAATTCGTCTTCCAAGCCCACCGACCTCGCCGCCACCGAGAAGAAGTCGTTCGCCGTGGCCACCGGCGAGCTCTTCTTGGGCCTGGCGTCGCGGCTCTTCATACGGAGAGGGCCCAGCAAGGGCCCGAATGGGGAGGTGGGTTCGGTGGCCATGTTTGAGGACTTGAATGGGAGTGGGTTTTATGCGAATGGTAGTAGTAGTAGTAAGGAGAGGATTGGGGCTGTGATGGAGGATGAGATTGAACCCGACGTCGTTTGGGAGCAGAGAGTGAAGGACGTGGAAGCTGAGCGTCAACGACGTGTCGTTACGAGTCCTGGGTTTAGTTTCTCTGCTGCTGGGCTCTTGTTTCCTTACCATCTCGGTGTCGCTCAGTTCCTCATTGAAAAGGGTTATATCAAGGTTTGTCACTGTGTCATGTCTAATTTTAATAAAAAGATTTTTTTTTTTTTTTTTTTTTAAAACTAAAATCGTCGAAATTGAACAATGCAACAAATGGGTACTAAGTTTTATGTTTATTTTATTATTATTATTTTTTTGTTTGTTATGCACAACTCCTTTGAGTTAGCAAATTGTTATTAGTGTAAAGTAACTTTCAAATAGGACCACTACTTACGTCGCTATCGATATACACCAATCACAAATTGCCACTTCAGCGATTTTAAAAAATGTTGTGAAATTTGTTGTGCCTTTCGACTTATTGTCTGGCGATGCGTGACAAAACGAGTGGAAGTTAGCATTTTTATGAATGTATGTATGTAGATTAAAGCTTGGGAAACAACACATTACACGACTTCATGAGGTAACGAGTTACTATTGGAGCAACATTAATAGTTGTGAAAAATGTTGTCTTTAGACTTATTGATGTATATGTACATTACAAGCGATTAGTGTAATTGCTGAGAGTTTGAATGTATATGTGACTATACGAGATTAGACTTTATTAGAGTGTGCTTGTGTTATGCTTTTTTGAATTTTGTTTCTTTACTTTTTATTTTTTTATTCCTTGACAACAACAACAACAACAACAATCTAATCATTATCTTCATAGAAAACGAACAATCTAATCATTTGCTCAAGTCTTTATATTCATAACTGGAATCTATACTCTGACACAGGAGACCACGCCATTAGCTGGTTCCTCAGCTGGTGCAATAGTCTGTGCGGTGATTGCCTCTGGAGCAAGTATGGAAGAGGCCTTGAAAGCTACCAAAATCCTGGCTGAAGATTGCCGGAATAGAGGGACTGCATTTCGGCTTGGGGTATGCCTCTACTCCACTTAGTTCAATACTGATATATCTCAATTGAGTAAAATCTTATATTCTTTCATGTTTGAAGAGAGTGGTAAATGGTTACTTATCAAAAAAAGAAAAGAAAAGAAAAGATAGTGGTAAATGGTTGCCTGGATAAGGAATTGAGATATAATCCTTAGTACTTCAAGTTTATGTGGTCCAACATTGATATCCATCTTTGTAGTGGAATTCAAATATTGTTGATGTCAGATGTATACTCTTTGCACTTTATCAACATGAGTGTGCACGTCAGTAACTGACTTTCAAGCTTTAACACTTCCCAAACCTTCATTGGTACAGAACTTTTATCAATTTAGAATACACTTGTTCATATCTATAGGACCTAGAGACTCTGTCCACTTTTTCTGCAGTATTATGATCAATATTTGAAATTAATTACAGTAATCCTATAGTGAGTTTAGCAGTGTCAATGGTTGGAATTTGTCCTTTTTTAACTGGTAACCGGTTGGAATATCTCTTGAGAATAGGCTCCGTGAATCATTCTTGATTTTATTGTCATTGTGATCTTGGCATGACAATGTTCATCCAGTCAGCAATCAATATTTAAGAATGTTAATTGCATAGCTTTTGTATCTGATTACAAAATGTCAGAAGTCTTTGTTAGTTGAGTTTGTATGGGACTTAGAAACTACTCTATAAAAGACTTACCAAAAAAAAAAGGAAAAAAAGAAACTACTCTATAAAAGTGTAATGTTTTTTTTTTCCTCGGTATGGGAAGTGCCTCACCTCTGTTGAGCATCTTGATGTAGTTTCCAATAAGTTTTTATCATAATAATAATAATTATTTCATATGAAGAGTCAATGACCTAGGCTTTAGAAAAAAAAAAAAAAAAAACTTATGTTTTTCATTTTTCCTTAAAATAAGGTAAAATGCTCAATGCAGGGCTAGGCATTGATGGACCATTGTCATTTATGCTTTTGACCTCCCTAAACTGAAATATGTAATCATCTTTCAAACTAGTGGACCAACTAGTATCCTAATAATCTGAAAATGTGTAAACAGTTTTTTTTTTTGATAAATAACGTAAGAATATTATTAATAATAAAAAGATTGCCAAACCGAGTACATTGGGAATGTACTATGGAGGCACAAATCAGAAAACAAAAAAACAACGGTCAAGAAAAAAAGAAAAAGAAGAACAAGAAAAATGAGAAAAAACCACACTCCATTCAAAGAGAGCGTGTAAGAAAAAAGACTTAATCTCTAGCAAAGGTCGTTCACAACCCTCAAAGCTTCTAGCATTCCTTTCACGCCAAATGCACCAAATCAAGCAATGAGGCACTAATCTCCAAACATCAATGTGACGGTAAACAGCTAACGGATTAGATTCTATAGTTTTAGATTTAACACAGACTCAATGACATCTAGGCATAATGAAGTAATAGACATGAAATCACAGACAAAAGGGTATATCTTCAAAAACTTGAGACTTGAAATTGAGTGTAAGTCCTCTTTCCTGTGACTTGATTTGCAATTGAGACTTTCTATTGTCTTTTGGGTATTTACTACCTTCTTCTTCTTTTTATTTTTTTAATTAAACTAAAGCAATTATCAAATAGTTTTATTTTATTTTATTTTATTTTTTGGGAATGTGGTGATATATACCAAGGAGTAATAAACTGCCTATGACAAAGTTGAGTTTTGGCTTGTTCTTTTCAAATTTGTGATCTTATGGCTCTATGAACTAACAGCACTGTGGAAAATGAGAGAGCCAACTTAATATCATAAATAAATCTTTTGCTTAAATTCCACGCATTCTTAATTTTGTCCAATTTTTCTTTGCATAGGCTGTTCTTCGAGATGTTCTTGAGAAGTTTCTGCCAGATGATGTTCATATTAGGTCCACCGGGAGGGTTCGTGGTAAGAATGGTTCTTTTGCTTCCTTAAATGTGCATAATATGATTTGTGTATACAGATGTTTACTAGTGAGGAACTCTTTATCTCTTTGATTACTAATAAAAATTTCATTGGAAAGAGAGGAAATCTATTCTTAGAAGCAGTGAAATAGAATCCCTCTTAAGAAAAACAAGCTAAAATTCAAATAATCAATCAAGTCTACAAAGAAAGGAATATATGAACACTGATAAAGCTAACAGATCACTCATACAAAATCTGCAAATATAAAGATTTTAGCTAAAAAAAAATATTTTTAATGAATAATCATTCTTTAAAAAATATATTTGAAGATGATTCGATCCCCACCTCCCCCTCCCCCATATGTACCTACCAAAAAAAAGGGATTATACAATGAGTATTTAAAAAAAATATTTTAAATTTGTAGGGTTTGCCAAAAAGGAATATTATGTTTGTACTTTGTAGGAGGGAGCAGTTTCCTTATGCATAATACAATGAAGGCAGCGTAGTCATAAAAAAAAAATTGAATATGGTGAGCATAAAAATAGTAGATTAATTGCTTTGATCAAAGCTGATTTGTTGGAAGGGCTGTGTTGTCAGATGACATAAAACCTGGAGGAGGTCTATTGCTGTTTCAAAAAAAGAAAAAGAAAAAAAAAGATGACTTGTCAATTTGCTTCTATGTGCCACTTCTTATTATGATCCCTTTTGTTGCAGTTGCTGTAACCCAGATTCTTTGGAGGCCTAGGGGCTTGTTGGTGGATACATTCGATTCCAAGGAAGATGTCATCAATGCAGTTTTCACTTCTTCCTTTATTCCAGGGTGATTTGTTAATATACCAATTTATATTGCGAATGTTTGCTACTGTATTAGTACATATAATGTGGTAGATCTGAAAATATACTTCTGTGCAGATATCTTGCACCAAGACCAGCTACATTGTTTCGAAACAGACTTTGCATTGATGGGGGATTGACGTTGTTTATGCCACCAACATCTGCTGCACAGACGGTATTTGCTTGAGATGATTTAATCTGTTATGACTCATGGTTTTGTTCTTATGTTGTAAAACTGTATGTTTAATACACTGATGCACCTTACAAAATTGTAGCTTCATTGCATTTAATCCATGTGGTTGCATCAATTAATTATGTGAAACCAGCATCATGCTGTGCCCTCCACTCTTGCATTAATTAATTATGTCATGTTTGAGTTATCTCTGAACAGTAGCAGAGGGCATGTTTGGGAATATGTGCAACAGTAGCAGACCAGTGGTGATTCTCTTTTGGGATTTTTTCAGAAAGCTTTTGACTAATTTGACTTAGTTTTTCTGTGTCCATTCTTCATATTCTGTGGTGATGGAATTGAATTTATTCTCTGCAAAGCATTGTGAAGTGGTGATCTTAGGCTCTCTCCTTTATTATCACTTAGAAAACTAACACCAAAGTTGGCCAATACATTCTGCTTATTGGATTTAGCAATTAGCAGCAATTGATGAAGAACTAGCCAAGCCTTATTTTGAAGGATTTATAATGGATTTGGTATTGTAAGATGTTTGGGATGAGCTCAAGTTAGCAAGGTCTAACTTATGCATGGAATCCATCTGAAGCTTTCTTGATACCTTTCGCGATCTTTAGATAGAGTACAGTATTGTGAATTGCGTTAAAGAAGATTTTATTTTCTCATTGAGGGAGATTCTCCCCTGCTGGGGAACTGATAGATTAGGTTGGAGATGGCAAAATGTGGTAGAGGAAGAGGTCGTGGTGACCCCGGAAGACATTTCTGGTATTACATAGTGCTTGGGCACTGGTAGATATTAGTGAGGCCAAGGAAGGGAAGGAGTGCCAATTCAGAGCATTAGAGACTAATACTGACAGCGATGTGTTAGGGACAGCAGAAAAGAGCCTTAAGGTTGGAAGTGAGGTAAAGGCGACCTCTTGTAATAATCTACCACATGGAGAAAGTCAAGAGGATGTTCAAGATTGGGGGGGACGAGTGGAATGTGTTTCCTCAAACATGCCCATTGTAATTGAAGATCTGCCATGTTTACTTCTTGAGTGTTGAAGATCAAAAACTGGTGAAGATGATGAGTGGAGCACACATGCTTGTTAAAACTGGTAAATTAGCAAGAAATTTTGTTTTGGCAGTTGGTAATGACCTAGCCTATGTAACAAATGGGGATGATATGGACAATCTACGGCTGAGGAGGCTCATAATACTTTGGGTGAGTTTGGATTTGGGCATAGTAACAAACTCTAAGCCTGTAATTATTTAGCAACAAACCGGCCTAGGCACTTGCCTGAAGTGCCTTTGACTTCACTGGGTGGGTAAGAACTTAGAACCAGTAACAAACTCTAGGCCTGTGATTTAGCAAGAACAAGACTAATTGACTTTGTTCAAGGAAGAACAGAGGAGCTACTCAAAGCTGGAATATCATGCTCTAATTAAAGTTGATGGAAAAGTGATTGTTAAACCACTATAGGAGGTGGTTGAGGCTGGCACAGCAAAGTGGGAAACAAGTTTAGCGGGTCAATTTCTAGAAGCCTTTGCCTTTTATGCTGGTCAAGCATATGGTCAGTAGCTTTGTGGAGCCAGTTTGGTTTGGTGGAAACATTGTCTTTTGAAAATTGTTATTCCTGTTCAAATTTGAGGATCTAAGGAGTAGGGATAATGTTCTTGAGGTGCGAGTATGGCATGTGGCAAACAAGCCTCTAATACTGTGCAAATGGTAGCCAGGTATGCCCCTGATGGATCTTTTCCTAAAGATAGTCCTGATCTGGATCAAGAATCTGAGGATACCCATTTAATATTGGAACTCAACTTGTCTGAGTCATGCAGCTAGTGGGGTAGGAAAGCCCATATATGCAGACACCATCACAAAGACTAACAAAAGATTGGGATTTGCGCAGATATTGGTGGAAATTGATTTGGATGCAGAATTTCTAGGGGAAATTGAAGTTGATGTGGGGGATGGTAAGTCATCTTGCTGGGAATCAATTACCTTGGATTCCATTGAAGTGTGCTAAATGCAATACATATGCTCTCTTGCTAAAAAAGCTGTGGTCCCAAGCGTTAAGAATGAACAGATAAGTAAGGCAAAGGAGATGTGGATTCCTAAGAAGCAACATACTCAACACAGCACCAAAATGATGGAACACGAAAATTAATGAATAGAAAGACAGAGGCCAGATAACATAAGAGTTAGCACCTAGACTTGCTTGGAGTCAGTACCAAGTAAAAGAGAACCTCTAGGAGTCAGCAACTAGGATTGACTAGAGTTAACACCAAACCATTTGGAAAATTTCAAGAGATTTTATTCCATCAAAATAATCTGTCTCCATAGGAGTACAATAACTATGCTTATGTAGACTACTAAACCTAATTCTAACTGACATAGCAAAACCCTAATTCTAATTGACTAGGGAACGATAATTCTAAATGACTTGGGAAATCCCAATTATTGAATTACAAAAATTAACTGACTCTAGGATATTGGATAAAAATACTAATAAACCTAAGTAATCACTAATACCTAAAATAAAATACAATTAACCAATAAAAATACAATCGACTCCAAATTTAAATAAGACTAAATAAAAATAAATATTTCTTTGTGCTTCCCTCATCATTGATGTTTTGAGTTGGTGTGTGTAGTTGTTAGCACCTTGTTACTCAAATTTCCTGTGATAATTGGAGGCTAATAAAGGTCCCGTTTGTAACTGGTTTAGTTTCAATAATAAATCTGATTTATCAGGAAAAAAATGAAGTGAGAATGTATGCATTTTTGTATAATGTGCACCGGCATTCATTTATTTTAATGATTTCATATTCTCTTTAAAAACCAAAAATAGAGTAGAGTTATTCAACTTGTCATGGTGCCTCTGGTTCACTTTTGTAATGACACTAGCAAAAATATTATGGAACCAAACAAGATATATTTGTGCAAGCACAAATTTTGAGGTTACTCCTGAAGGTACCATCACTGAGCCTTGTTGCTTTGCAGATTCGTGTTTGCGCTTTTCCAGCTAGTCGATTGGGGTTGCAAGGAATTGGGATCAGTCCAGACTGCAATCCTGAAGATAGGGCCAGCCCCCGAGAGGTAATCTTTTAGCTCTTTAATTGAATGCTCCATTTTTTCAGTGAATAAGTCAATGAACATTCTGTCCATTTCAGCTTTTCAATTGGGCACTTGAGCCAGCAGAAGATCATGTTTTAGACCGGCTCTTCCTGCTTGGGTATCAAGATGCGGCTGTTTGGGCAGAAGAGAACCCAGTCGAAGATTTAGTTGAAGATATAGTTGAAGATAACAACCCCTTAGTTGGAGATGGCCTTCCCTCTTCATGATAGTGATTGATATAGAAGATGTATGAGATCATCAGGGGGTTCCTTTCCAACCTTTTGGATCCTGTTATTACATTATCAAGTGGCAGGTTCCACAGGCTAGTATTCCTGTTGCAGTACAGTGCTTAATTATAGAGGACAGAATGAGCATTCTCTAGTATAGTACCACATATTGTATAATAAGATTGTAAAGTCGGGACAATAAAATAGGAAAAGCCATAGAATAGTTTTATATGAGATTAATAAGAACAGTTCAATTTCAATCTTTAGTTTCATCACAAGTGAACTTTATCTCCTTTCAAGAGTGGTTCAATATTCTTGATAGAATTTTAAGAGGGTCTTTGTAATTTGTATACATACAATTCTAAAACAAACAGAAACATTCTCCCATTCTGTTGTTTCTGCATGTAAAAAAAGAAAAAGAAAAAAAAGGGTAAATTGCAAATTGCATTTCTAAAGTTTGGGGGTGTTTGGATTTTACACTTTGAAATTTCAAAATTTTGATTTTACCTCCTAAAGTTTGGGGTGATTGGATTTTACATCTTGACATTTCAGAATTTGGATTTTACCCTTTAAAGTTTGGGAGTGTTTGGGTTTTATACACCCAAATTATGAAACTTTAGGGTGTAAAATTCAAACACTCTCAAACTTTAGGGAGTAAAATCCAAATACCTCTAAAATATAAGGGGTAAAATCTAAATTTTGAAACATCAAGGTGTAAAATCTAAACACTTCCAAACGTTAGGGGTAAAATTCAAATTTTGAAACTTTAGGATGTAAAATCTTATCACTCTCAAACTTTATGGGTCTAAAAAAAATAAAAGCAAACAAACTTGGGATGTATAGTTTAAACAATCGGTTTAGTATTGGATGTAGCTTCCCTTCCCAATCCCCCAAAAAACAAACCTTCAATTAATTACTTTAGCTTGTTGAACTAGTTGTGCGTTAAGACCCTTGATCCTCAAGAATGAGTGACTGCATGTGGTGGCATCTTGCACTCATGTTAACCACTCAAATAGTATATGGTCATGAGGGAAGCAGGCCATGGGTTGAGTAGTTTGTGTTGACCCTTTTGGTGGTGCATGACTACACAAGTAGGCTAAGTTGGTAGTACTAGTATGTTATTGGCCTTGTGAATGTGATGGCTCGTGGTCTTGGCCTTGTATATTGCAAGCAATGTGTTTTCTGGGTGGTATGTGTAGTGGTGAGCCATAGCAACCTTACATAGGCTTGACCATGAGCTAGTTGTTGAGTAGGTTGTGTAACGAAGGGTTGAACTGTTTGAGTGAGTAGCATATTGGTTCAATGTGGGAAAAACAAGATTGGACATGGGCTGTTTGGCCCAGTAGGTTGGACATGTGTAGTATGTTGGTTCAATATGGGAAACACAAGATTTGACATGGGCTGTTTGGCCAAGTAGGTTTGCTTTCTTATAAATAGGGCTGTAAATGAACCAAGTAGTTCATGAACAATTTGGGCTTGGCTCGATAAAAAACTTGTTCATGTTCGTTTGTTTATAAATAAGCCAAGCTTGAGCCTTAGTTTTAGGCTTATTTGATAAACAAGTCGAGCCCAAGCAAAAAAAAATTTCTCGTGAACTAGCTTGTAAACAATAGGGCTCGATACAAAACATGCCAAGCTTAGGCTCATTTATAACTTGATATATGTTTACTAAATAAACTCATTATTATGACATTACACATATGTTTTGGAATGTTAATTTATAACTTGTTTATTCATATATGTTTTGGAATATTAATTTATTTAGATTTGTGAAGATCATAGTTGCACGGATGACAAATGTGGATGTAAAAATTGTATTTTAAACAATTACTCAAGCCATAGACAATGAATGATGAATGGATGGATTTAATTATGTGAAGTTGTAATTTGAACAATTTCTAATCATGGGTGGAATTAGAAGTATGATAAAATGAGTATATTATTATTATTATTATTTTGTTTACTTGATTTTTGGTGATATTAGCATTTGATGATGCAATTTTTTTGGATCCTAAGCTAAAAAGTTTGACTTGAGCTTGAGTTTGAGCTTGATATTAAGCTCAAGCTTGGCTTTACTAATTAATCAAGCCAAGCCAAGCCGAGCTCAAGTTTTTTGGCATCCTCATGAGCTTGAGTTCAAACATTGGTTTTAGGCTTGTCTCAAGCTCAAGTCAAGCTTGAGCATTTGATTTTTATTGACGAGATAAGTTCAAACACGCACTACTTGGTAAAACTTAGCTCATTTACAATCCTACTTATAAATGGTATAATGTTGTGTAGGCTGTGGGTACTTGCTTGGGCTGCGAGGTGTGTTTGCATGACTTGGGATGGGCTAGAACATGTGCATAGGCAGATGTGATCTTATAAATGAAGCTAAATCTGCTTCTATTTATATGTAGAGATTCCTAGAAAATCTAAATCTAACCCTTAAGGATCTAATGACACTTGTCATTTGTTCTAGGACAGTTATGTGTCACGCGGATAAACCCCTTATATCATTTTTTTTTTATACTCATATGGTCTCCCTCTTCTAAACATCCTTCACCTCATAATCCTTCTAAGCCACAATCCTCATGACATTGCTCAAATGAATCATGCCTTATAGCTCAGTACCTTGATCCATGCCCAAGGCTAGGCGGGCATATAATTTCTTTGCCAATGTCTTTCTAAGGTGCCAAGGGCCCAAGTTCACCTTGACCCAACCCACCTATCTCAATGAGCTATCACAAAGGATGTATGCAGAGGAGACAGAAAAAATTGTTCTCACACACTCGCGAGGAGAAGATAGTATTTCTTGCGTCAGTCTAATGAAACCAATGTTTCACTGATACGTGAATTACACACAACCCACATGTTAGTGAGACAATGGTCTTATGAGACCCACGCATACAAGATTTTATTCACGAGCAAACTTCATGAATTTCTCCTAAAGGATTGTTAAATTTTTATTATTAAAAAAAAGAAAAAAACGTTAATATTGTTAAGATGTTACATGCATGTGATACATAAGATATCACCTCCTACCCTATTACTCTATAGATGTGATTGGCACATCTCACTACTATTCTAGTATTCTTTACATTGAAACTGCTACATCTTATTATTTTAATCAATGTGGGATTTCAAAATCAAGAAAAGTCCCTTATATTTGGAGTTCTGCTTTCTGAAAGAACGAGGAAAGGTTTTCGATATATACTAAGGTTTGGTACGTACTGTTAGTAATAATGCAAACCCATGTTCCTGCACAGGCTTAGTACTGCTAAACTTCAAATGGAAATAACTAGAAGAAAACATAAATACAAAGGAGACAGTCAGACAGTGATCGATAACGTGAAAATGATGGAATTATTCTGCCATGTGTTACAACGTTATTTGAGAGGATAATCATTCTTCTAGAATAGAGACTGTACATGAGGAGAAAAAGTGACCACGCCACAGATGATGTTGTCTTTTTGTTCAGTCTTCCAAAAGACATATATATCAAGTCATGATTTGAACTATTCATACTCATGATCATTGTTGACGATATGATTTGTAGCTATATACAGGGCTTTGACTACTTAGTACGTATTTTGGAGTTGTACTATTACCTTCTCATGCCACACCCGCATATTCCTTGAAAAGATCAATTAGTATACGTATTTTGCAGTTGTACTATTCCCTTCCCATGCCACACCCGCATATTCCTTGAAAGATCAATCAGGGTGGCTTATGCTATGTTTGAAAGTTTAGAGAGAGTAGAGAGTAGAAGAGAGTAGAGGGGAGGAGAGTAGTGAGGAGGAGGGTAGAGGAAAATAGTTATCCTTCATATTATTTGGATGTTTTTAAAATTTAAGTAAGAGGGAGGAGAATAATTAGCATTTTTATAGTTTGTAATTTTGTTAATATGGTAAGAGTAAACTTTGTAATTTATTTGGTCAAATATTTTTATATTCTATTAATCCTTCAAATTTCTCCAATTTGGGGGAATTAAAAATGAGGGATTAGAAGTAGTTAAAATCCTTCAAATCTCTTCACCTCATTCCTTAAAAAAACATCCAAATAAGGTAATTTAACTTGTTCTCCCTCGCTCTACTCTACTTCTCTCTACTCCTCATCCATACAAACAAGCTTTTAATGTATTTGGGGGCTTAACACGAAAACTGAAATTGAAGCCTTTAATATATTTAAATATGACTTTTTTAAAAATAAAATATTATTTAAATTATATTATCTTATTTTAGATGCAAAATTATTACTAATTAACATGAACTATGTAGAATTTCTTTTTTAGAAAGTATATAGACACACAAAATTTGACAAAACTTTTCATGCTTGTTGATGTGGTAGATTGATAGCATGTTAATGGTAGACCTAGGTGAGAACTAATAAAAGGTTGCCAACTCTGTATATATATAAAAAAAAAGTTGCCCACTCAGTTATTGTGAAAAATGTTGTGAATTTTTTGTATGTATTTCTCTCTTTTTTATTTTTTGAAAAGTCTACATTCACAATATTTTTCACAATAAATCTTAAGTGTTAAATTATTACTGGTTCTAAATTGAACTCTCTCAACTAAAATAATTTTTTTGCCATCACTCACAGCCTGTAATACTTGTTATTTAGAATTTATTGTAAAAATGCCGTGAACAATATTGTGGACGTAGCATTCTTCCTCTCTCTTTTTTCTTTTTTTTCATTTGATAAAAAAATATTATTTTATTTGTTGGCTAATATTTGGGCTTAATTAATTAAATAAATAATCATATTTGTTAAAATTTGGAGCCTTTTTTCTTCTTGGGGCCTTAAGCGACCGTATCAATTGCATATATAGTAGAACCGGCACTGAGATCAATATAAATGGGGGTTCACATTGCAATCACTATTTGTAACAATAAACCTCGGTACAATATTTATTATAATTGTTAACATAGTTGATTGTGATAGGTATTGTAAAAGTATCAGTGATGACTTGATTGAAAATGAAGTTACGTATCTCAATTATAACAAATCATATCAGCAATTATGAAAAACATTGAAAATTCGATTTTGAATGTTCTACCGGGTTATAGCAATCATTCCAAAAGATACCGTAGTTTGGATCCTAAGACAGGAAGAGTTCACACCACAAGCCATGTAGTTTTCTTATGAGTCTTATTGGAACCTTAATTAGAAGAGAGTTGACAAAGTAATACAATCTGAGTGGGAGACAAGGACAACTCATTTTGCGTCCTCCTTTAGTAGCAAGTCAAAAGGCATGCATATAGAAAGCATAAGAGAAGCACATGAACTCCATAGTCAAAATTTATTACATAAAGAACTCCCAATAGTCAAAAGAAAGCTAATATACAATACAAAAGAGAGCACGATATATGTGGGAAAATCCCTCTTTCCACAATTGAGCATGGTGGTACTCTTTAGTCACTATTGCAAAAATGAGGGCATTCTTGTCTGAAATCTGCAACAATGAAAGCATGGATGATATGCAAAGTCATGCACACGATTGCACATAAAAATGTGCTAGAGAATAATATATATGGGAACGCCCACACCATATCACCACAAACCGTACACCACCATGCACGCTCATGCACCCTCTTTTCTACAAAATGCCAGACCCAATATTCAAAAGACCACTATCCAAAAATTTCATCAAAAAAAAAAAAAAACTGTAAGTCTCTTCTCCATTTTTAAACTCAAAGACTTTGGTCTCTCAGTCTCTCTAGGGTTTATCAGGGGCCTTGTTGCAGAGCCAATTTGGCATTCTGTCCACCTCCGTGGTTCAATGTTCTTCCTAAGTAACCAAGTTGAGTTACAGATTTTGGAGGCGGCCAGCATGCCTAATTGACTCTGTAAATTTCTCTCTGAAAAACCCTATAAGAATATTCAAAACCCCTTCACAAGAAGCTGATCATTGAAGCTGGAATTATTGGGTCAATTTTTTGTATATAGAGGTCGGGACTTGGTGAGATGACAAGTACCTTCCAGCAAATCATCTCTCTCAAAACCATGCAAAAGTGGTAGTCTTATGCACTGGTATAACTTTTTACAAGTAAGTGAAACCAAGATGAGCTCTTCCATTATCTTGGGGTCCAACTCATTAGTAATTTAGGCAGGTTTATCCAAGCCGCATTCTTATTTTAGTAATTCAAATCCTATTAGCCTAGCTAATTCACAGGTTGGCCTTTCTTTTCTGATGTTTTCTTCTGTTCATTCCAATTTGCAGGTTAATTCTTATCATCCTTCACTTGATTTAGGCAAGAGGAGTATCTCCATTTTCACTTGGTCCTTGATTTTTTTTATAGATCTAACAGTTCTTTAAATTTATAGTATTTAGTTTGAAATATGAAGATTCATTTCAAACATTTGGATGTGATATTAGCAATTTTTATTGGTCAACCAAAAACTCAATACAAAGCAGTGATGTAACCGGCATAGATGATCTTTGCACAGTGATTGGGCTATAAACCAAAGCTGCATGTTCTTCTTAGCTTTTCTTTTTGTGGTGGGGGTTGAGAATATTGGTAGCTGTCAGGATTTCTGTGAGCTTTGACCTGCAACTTCGAGATATATACTAATAATGGCGTAAGTCAACTAAAAAACATGATAATTGCAAAAGCAGCCATACATGTTGCATGTAGAGGTTCTCTTTTTGTTAGTGTGCATTAATAATGTGATGGGAACTTTTCTAATCTTTAAAGTACTATTAATCATAACCCTGAAAACGTGGTTGGCTATCATTGGCTTTGAGACACTTTCCTTTTGTGCTAGGGCTTTGGATACCTCGAAGCATTATACTTGGAAATCGTTAGTGAGTCTGCCATTTTGAACAGGAACGATCGTTATTGGAGGTGGGAGATTCAATTCTTTCTTGCAAGGCCCCAACATACATACATAGGTGCGCGCACTTGCATCAGCATGACCACCACCTCTAACAATTAGAATGGTGTAAGTAACTACACAACACAACTAAAGCTTACAAAATAAAAAATAGAAATAAGAAGAAAGAATGTTGAGTGGGTATGATACCCACTTGTTATTGTTTGATGTAACATAATATAGACACCCTATTTCGTAACTTCAATTTGACCTAACTTGCATTACATTGCATTATATCATGTTTTCAAGGTAAGACTGTAATTTTGGCCATTTGATCCTTGGATCGATACTTTTCATAAAACAAATCTTGAGTCATAACAATCAAAACGACAGTTCATGAGCATTAATCGGACAACCGGATTAAAAGTTATCAAAGAAATAAATTGTAATGGTAAGGTGCACTTGCATGAATTAGATTCTGACTATAAGTGAATATGATCTCTTAATTTTGATTGGTCTATTTTAGTACAATTTGAATTAGATGATGTGTCATAATCCTATTGGCTGAGGGTAGGATTTATGGTAAGGTTGCATGCAACAAATTTAATCTAGGTCAAAGCCTTTTTTAATGCCCAACAGAATATTTGAAAATTGGTTAATTAAATAATTAATTAATTAATTAGACATATTTGGAATTAATTTGCTAAACTTTGAGGAACAAGAAAATCAAAACTAGAAGTCGAAATTTGGAAGAAATTAGGTCCAAATTGAAAACAGAAACAAACGAAACAAAAAAGGGAAGGATCTAGGAGATCTAGAGCCAACCTTCCTGATTTCCTTCCTTTTTGGTTCAGCGTGCTCCCCACACAAGTTGACTTTTATTCCTATATTTTTTGCTCAAAAAACCTAATTGTCCTAAGTCTCATATTGCCTAGAGACATAACCCTAACTCCCACACTCCTAGTATAAATACCCCCCTTCCACCCTCAGTTCCAAAAAAAATAAAAAAATAAAATCCATTTGAAACCTTAAAAAGTTTAGAATTCTTCTCCCTCTTGAGATGCTGCCTAGCTTGAAATGCTTTGGAGTGCTGTGCGTGCAGGTAAAGTTTCTTAACCTCTTTATTATTATGTCTTAGATCTTTAGACTCACGCATGTTTAGTTTCTAAGTTTTTAATATGTTTTTCTTTTGATTAGCATGTTAGATTTAGGTTGCTCTTAGCCTTTGCATAATTAGGGTTTTTCGATTTAATAACATGTTTGTTTTTAGACCTCTTAAAACACAGCCGGATTAACCTAGTTAACAAGCCAAGTTCTTACTTAGACCAAATTTCAGATCTAGGTTATCACAATCAAACAATCATATCATATATAGCAACGAAAATATAAATAACACAGAGATATGATCACCCAGAAAAATCAAATCGGTAAAAAACCTGGGAATGATTTAACCTAACTATCCTCAAGGTAAACTTAAATCCATTATAGAAAAAATTGAAGTTTTACAATAAGACTTAGACCACTAACATCTTATTGCTACCCACCAATAGAAACTTACTGACACGACCACGTGCAAGTTCCGAGACCACGGACTCCTTCTTTCTTGGATTCTCCAGCAAGTACAAGCACACCTGCTTGTGTATTTTTATTCTCTTATGTAGCAACTGAATGATCATCAAGTTCTTGAATGAATCTCCTTCTTGATAATCCTAAGTTTGTGTGAAGAAAAGCTCCTCATAGATCTCATAAGAGATTCACACAAACAGCAATATGAGCAACAAAGACCTTAGAGAGATTTAGGTAACAAATCCTAGATACAAAACAGGCACTCTCTTCTCTCTCTTTGAAAAGTCTCTTAAAAATGTGCTTAGGGTTTTCTTTATATAATGGGAGAAGTAGATCTGAAACCCTAATCCTTAATGGGCTTAGGCTGTGTTGGAAATTCTACAGAAAAAACATTCTGCCCGAGATTCGATCGATCAAGCCTAAGCTTCGATCGATCGAGCCAGGCCGAAAGTCACCAATACTTCTGCAGCCACTCGATTCCAACTTTACATAAAAGACACAACTTTGAGCAAGTCTAAACAAGACTAAACAACCTGTTTTGATCATGGTTTGCCAATATTACACATTTAAGTTCTAAATACATTAGTTTCTAAATCTTTAGAACCTAACAAACTCTTCCTTTGGCAATCCGTGACAAAACACAAACTAAAAGCTCAAAGTTTACAAATAAAAGCCTTTTCCAAAAAAATGCTCATTACCACAAATTCAATCCTAACTACTATCCATCAGTTGCAAGTGTAGATAGCAGCACAATTGAATCAACTTGTATTTCCTGAAATACTCAACAAACGCATAAACGCATGTGTGACAGAAAAATAGTAAATCAACAAATATGCAAACTAACTCTCCCCCTAAGTTAGATACATCAAAAAACAATGTTAACTCCCCCAAAACAGAGCATCCTTGTATTTCCCACACATATTGCCACATTTCATCTAAATCTCCCCATTTTTGTCACATATTGACAAAGATAACTCAAACAAAGAGTAACAAAGGTCAAGAGAAAATAGACAATCAAGGGAACACAAAACAATTCAACTCTATAGAAAATAGAGACAACACCCCCTATGAAGAAAAAAGGTTAAAAACAAGTTTCCCCCTCTATAAAAATAGGAAAAACAAAACAAGTTTTGGGAAAAAAAGTTTTGGGGAAACTTTAGGAGGTGGGGAAAAAAAACACACAAACCAAACTTAAAAACTAAGTTGATAAGGTAAGGATACACATAAAAAAATATTCTCTCTTTCAATAAATGCAAACTTGACACTATGTAACCCATAAACAGTGGCATAAGTTGAGAAAATATTGGCACATTGATTATCCATCATATCTCTTTAAGAAAAATATTTTCTGCAGTTCACACATAAAAAATAGCATATACTAAAAAGTACATAACTCAAAAATTAATCAATCAATTTTTAAATCAAGTTGAGTACCCAATTTAGCAAAGTGTATGCATGTGTGAAAACAATGAGAGATATGACTGCAAAACTGCAAGATGAATATAGAAAAACAATGCAATTCATGTGAATCCTAAACATAAATGATGCATGAAAAAGTTTGTCATGATGCATGCTCTAATGCAATGAAACTAAGTTCAATATAAGTTCAAATTCACAAAATTGGCTTGAGCATAGAGTTTCTAACAAAAACCCCAAAATTTGAAAAACCACTTGTTCGTTTTTTTAAAAAATTGACAAATTGATCATCACACAAGTTAGAGGACATATAATAATGATCAATTACATCAAATCAACAAGCCAATTTCATCAATTAAACCCAATTTGAACAAAATCCCCAATTCGGGTACATTCAAGCTCTAGAATTTCCAATTTCTCAAACTTTAAACACATTTTGCATTAAGATCAAGGAACTTTTAATCTTGGATGGTCACAACAAGATCACACACAATAAAATGTACTAAGTTTAGCAAAGAGTAACTTGTGTAGTGTGTGCAACTAGCAAGGACTTGAGATACATGTGAGGTGATATGTGAATAGAAATCAAACACAAATTCTACAAAATTCATTACATAGAATTTGAAAAAGACTATCACCTAAAGAGTTACATCATATAACTCCCACATCTCCTAGAAAACAAGTTTGCAATCATGTAAGTTTCTTGATTTGCCTCATAATATATACACCAATTTTATTTGATTAGGAAATTATTAGAATAGTCAAGATAATGTACACACCAATTTTATTTTATTGTGAATTTATTAAAACCCAATAATGTACACACCAATTTTAAGCATTTAGACCGAGGCTACACCTTATGTTCTTTTTGTGCATGTGCTACACTTTCTCGAGCACAGAATCTTACGATATGCACTAAGGTGTTCATGATTGGCTAGTGAACAGTGGTGAGATGGTTATTTATGTCTTTCTCAATAAGATCAAGTCTGACAATCAAAGGAATGTGACTTCAAGATCAAGACAAAGTGATCAAAAACTATAAACATCTTCCCACACAACATGCACTACAAAGTTCAAACTAGTAAAGTGTAAAAAATAAGCTCATCTAAGCTAAACAAGGTTCATAAACTTGTTATGTAAAGATAATATGGTCAATCCTTGATTATAAATCCAAGATATGAAATACAAAACACAAAAATCTTTTTGGTTTAAAAAGAATTTATGACCAAAAAACAAAAGCATACATTATGCTAAATGATTAAAAATGCAAATGTAATGCATGACAGTGCTTAACCAAGCTATAGAGGGTACACAAACAAGAAATATCAATTTCTTAATTAACCCATGAGTACATGTACAAACTAGTACATACTCACACAAAATCAAAAATAACTTAGCACTTATATAACACATACTATTCAAGTTTCTCCACAATGTCAAACATGTTCTAAATCAAGAGAGAGAGATTATAATTCATGTAATCCTCAAAAAAAATAAAACAAGACACAAAATAAAATATTTTTGTCTTTTTGAAAATTTTCAATGTTTTTGATTTTTTTTTTAATAAAAAAAAACAACCTAAAAAACAAAAACAAAACATGTCCACAAACAATTGAAAGAATTAAATCAGAGACAAGTCAGCAACACTCACCTTAGAGAATCTTTTCTCACCCATATAGCACAAGTCTTCGGCTTTGTAGATGAAAATCCATGTGAAGCAGAGTGTATTTAAGGGATTATATCAATCTTCTGAGAAAGACTAAAATCCTGCAATTTCCTTTCACAAGCCAACAAGCTTAAATTTTTCAAAAGCATATGAAACAATTTATTTGGACTTATAGCAGGAGAAATATCATCACATATCCTAAATTGACATACAGAATGTTTAAATTTTAATTTATGACAATTAGGACGAATGTGACCGGAGACACCACAAAAGTGACAAACATGAACAAATTTAGGAACATCAGTATTCCTAACAGTAAATCTAGTCTCAGATTTTGGTTTTTGCCTCAACAAAGAACAAATTGGTCTAATATGACCAACAACACCACAAAGATGACAGGTAGGCATAAAAACAGATTTATTATGCTTTCTAACAGTAGGTTTAGACTTAGGTTTAGAAACTTCACCGTCTACATCAGAATTTTTACCTTTGTCTAACCTAGCAAAATAAGCATTTTCTTTATTATTCCTCTTAAAATGAGGGATATAATCTTTCTCAGTTTTAGGCTTAAGAGAAACAGAAACACCTCTGTTATCAACAGCAGGCTTGGTACTAGTCAAATTTTCAATTTTGACTTTAGATTCAACTAACTCTTGTTCCAAACTTTTCATCTTCTCATCTTGAGAGGAAATTTGATTTCTCAAAAATTCATTCTTTTTATTAGATTCATCTAATCTAACTATCAATTCCTCTTTTTCAAGATTAGCCAATTTTAACTCTTTCTTGAATTTCTTAACAGTTTTCATAGATTTTAATAATTCCTTACTGAAAGTTTTACAGGCATCAATAAAATCAACAGAAACAACAGCATCTTCTTTATTCCAATTATCACAAACATGAGGAGAAAGACACTTCAAATTATCCATGAAAACAGGAGTCAAGGATCAGCTCTTAGATCAAAAGATCTAAAACAAAAGAGCTACCCGCTTTGATACTACTTGTTTGTTTTTAGACCCTTTAAAACACAACCGGATTAACCTAGTTAACAAGCCAAGTTTCAGATCTAGGTTATCACAATCAAACAATCATATCATGTATAGCAGCGGAAATATAAATAACACAGAGATATGATCACCTAGGAAAACCAAACCGGTAAAAAACCGGGGGAGGATTTAACCTAGCTATCCTCAAGGTAAACTTGAATCCACTATAGAAAGAATTGAAGTCAATAAGACTTAGACCACTAACATCTTATTGCTACCCACCAGTAGAAACTTACTGACACGACCACGTGCAAGCTCCGAGACCACAGACTCCTTATTTCTTGGATTCTCCAGCAAGCACAAGCACACCCGCTTATGTATCTTTGAGCTCTTATGGCAGCAACTGAACGATCATCAAGTTTTTGAACGAATCTCTTTCTTGATAATCCTAAGTTTGTGTGAAGAAAAACTCTTTACAGATCTCACAAGAGATTCACACAAACAATAATATGAGCAACAAAGACCTTAGAGAGATTTAGGTACAAAACCCTAAATACAAAAGAGGCACTCTCTTCTCTCTCTCTTTGAAAAGTCTCTTAAAAACGTGCTTAGGGTTTTCTTTATATAATGGGAGAAGTAAATCTAAAATCCTAATCCTTAATGGGCTTAGGCTGTGTTGGAAATTCTGCAGAAAAAACATTCTGCCCGAGATTCGATTGATCGAGCCTAAGTTTCGATCGATCGAGCCAGGCCAAAAGTCACCAATACTTCTGTAGCCACTCGATTCCAATTTTACATAAAAGACACAACTTTGAGCAAGTCTAAACAAGACTAAACAACCTGTTTTGATCATGGTTTGCCAACATTACACATTAGAGTTCTAAATACATTAGTTCCTAAATCTTTAAAACCTAACATTACATGCTCACATGCTCTTAGAATTAGAGTTTTTCACACATCACACATACATTTACCATCTCTTTTAATATCCAACATGCATGCCTAGAATAGGATTTAATCATGTTCTTGGATGATTTATCATGTTCTTAGATTTTTTCCCCTTGTAATCTTCTATTTTTAGATTGTAACTAAGATTCAAAATATTGTATTTTGTTTCAAATAGTAAAGTGATGTAATTTTTGGTTATTATCCAAGATTTGTATCTTTTTCAATTTATCAATAAGACAATGTTCTTTTCAATTTAGTTTTCTTATTTTTCTAAATAAATAAATGATGACTTCATTGTAAATGTAAAACTCTTGACATGAGAAGGAGAATAATAACAGTAGGATCCTCTCCTTCATCTCTTAAGAGGAAAAAACATGGCTCCACCACACAAGTAGGGGAAGGGGGAGGCACGGTCTCTCACACATAAGTTACATACTGTAATGTTGAAGGGGCATGATGCTCACTCATTATTCTTTAATGAGACATGAATTACATATAGATGTAATAACATAAAAGTTATGCGATATTATGTAATAACTTATCCAAGGCGGAGAAAAAAAAACAAAAAACAAAAGTAAAAGTAAAAGTAAAAGTAAAGAGATAAGATATATAGTTACTATATAATGGAACAAAAGCTGTCATCAGATTTGACCCCTATTATAGTAACATCAAAAATAAAAATAAAAATTGCTGGGAAATCATGGACTTACCATTTAATGTTGAGATGATTGATTTTAGAATATGTCCTGACAATAATTTCTAGTGTCTTATTTAAAAATATAAATCTAGCCCTTCATGAAATTTACAATCCTGTGTTGCTCCTAATAGCTTTACCTTTTGTTGGAGGTTATAACCAATTATCAAGAGTTATGCATTTCACTGGCCAATTTGGATGGAGAAAGAAAGAGAGGAGTAGAGGAGAGTAGAGTAAAGTTGATTAAAAATCAGTTAATTTCTAGCGAATTTTACTTTACTCCCCCTGTCTTCCCTTACATCTAAACTAGCCATAAGAGACACTCTTTAACCATATGTTTTAATTCCTCGAAGAATCATATAAATACTAAAGGGTTGCAACATTTCACCAAACAATAGAATTATATTGTGAAGTAAACCATCCTTTCAAGGGTGGAAGGAGATAGAATAGAGTATAGGTAGCTGCCTAGCTATAGTGTGATCACCCCGTGAACTTTCATTTCCTTCTTGACCACACAATAACATAGGTGATTCGCTGTAGTTACCGTGATTCTCTTTAGCTATACATGCGCACACTTTTGTCATTGTCAAAACCGACAACAGGCGCCCTATTCCTGCACTACTTGTCTCCAACAATTCATTCTAGCTGGCTTCCAATTTGCTCATTTTTAAGCAAATAACATTTCTCCTTAGTCCCAAAGTGGAACTTTGATCGGGAACGTAGTCCACAACATGTGCCATCACTAACTACTTCAACCATACACTTATGCAGAACTTTTAATATGTAAATATTAATTAAACAAAATTATTTAATACTAATCAAATTAAGGTTAATTTGATAAATTAAAGACATAATTTGATGAATAATACCAATTAAACTAATGTTAATTTCATATAGATAATTGAATATCATAGTTAAACCATAAGTATTAATAAAAAATATATATATATTATGATTAAAAAAAATACTTTATTTAAAAATTCTTTATTTTGGATAAACAATGATGCATAGTTAAGTAAAGTTAAAATTTAAATTTAAATTTTATATCTTGTTTTTAAGAGAGGGAGATAGATATTATTTGGTGTGTGGTTTTGTAGGATATCAGTTTACAAAAATTAAAATCTCAAACTATTAGGGGAGATTAATCTATAATTGATGATTTAACACATTTGCAACATTATTTTTTTGAAACATTTTAGAGTTTCAATTGGGGTAGGATTCTATTGGTCTCGTTCATTGAGAATCTTAATAGAAATGAAAAGGAAAAATGTGCTAAAAGCACTATAAAATGTTTACAATATGATGTGACATTGACTCTCATTGATGAAATTCATCAATCTAACTAATGAATATTTAAATCACTTTTTTGTGATTAGTAACATGACAATTTGTAAGCCAATAGTAAAATTTATAGTATCATTGACATCACTAATAAAAAATGCACAACCTTTAAAATATATATATAATTTTATAAAAATTTAGGCATTTAACCATTGAAAGTGGGGCCTTTTTCCCTAAGGGGATTGTTTTTTGGGTGGGGCCTTAGGCCTAGGCCTTGGCCATACACACTTGTTCGTGAGTTGATTTGCACTAAATATTCCGTTGAGTATTTCCTTCATAGAATGTACAAAAACTTTATTTGGAGTGCCGTACCCGTGTCCTACTTGCCGTGTCGTGTTATAATTTTTTAAAAATTATCGCCATATAGTACCCATATCCGTATTCGTACCCATACTCGTGTTTGTGCTTCCTAGCTTTCTTCCAAGCCATTTCTCCTAAATTTTTATTTCGACGACCTTACTAGTGTCTTTTTGTATTATACAAGCGTAGATATCACTCAACTTCAACATGATGCATAGTCTACATTTTCTCATAAGTGTCTGTTTTACCTTTAAATGATTAATTTTAGGTCGAAGTTGAATAGTCACATTCATCCAGGAATCCCAAGATCCTTTAATCTATGTAACTAGACATCTAATACTCATAAGGTGTTCACAAGTCACATTCTTTTTTTTTTTTTTTTTTTGAGAAAGAAACTGATGGATTTTATTAATAAAATTCAATTACATCCGATTGTAAAATTGAACCAATATAAGATGGGACATCTTCCATCCATATTTGAAAATCTGGTATGCATAATGCATTTTTAGCCAGACTATGAGCAACCCTATTGTCGTTTCTCTTAATGTGAGAATACAACAATCCTTCTCTACGAACATGTGAAAACCTAATACAATGAAATAAACTTGCAAAACATTTACACCTCGACTAAGTAAACCAAAGGGTTCCAAGGAATGCGAATCTGCATTCAAAGCGTTCATAGCAATCTCTGAAACTCCCTTTGAGATGACATCTTTCAAACTCAGATCAGCATCAAACTGTAAAGCCGTCGATATAGTCAAAGTTTCAAGCTCTATGACAGTTTGGGGAAGAGGGATGATTCTGACCATGTGTGCCAAGCCTTTTCCTTGGCAATCTCGAATAATCACACCAATCCTTGCCCTATCTTCTTCTTGAATCATTGTATCGATATAATTTGTGTTCGAACCCTCCGCAATCACATCAATAGTCAATCTCCAAAACAACACTAATCCACCTCCCATATCCAAAACAACACCCACAGAATTTTGTTCCCGAAAAATAGCATCATCAGAGTTCACCTTCAGGATCGGCCATGGAGGTGGTTTCCAAATGGCACAGTGTGGCGGCTGATTGGACTGATCCAGCTCATTACCCTTCATTTCTGTTGTTGCACTTTTTTCCTTGTCTGGAATTTTGACCATATTAAACACTTACCATTGGGATTGCTGGGAATTAGAGTTAATAGGAGCAAAAATTGTTGAGCTGTCATGCATGGATAATGCTGCATCAATATCACTTATTTTTGCTACCCCTGTATCACTCTTTACTTCCACAACCGAAATAAGAGGTGCAATAAACAGGCTGGACTCATTAGTGATTGGCTGGGATTTTGGACTTTCCATAGTAGTTGTAGAGTTTGAAACCACTGCCAGCTTGCCTCCTTTCTGAATTGATTTATGTTCTCACTTATTGCTAATATCGGTTTCACCATCACACCAATATTTACCGAATTAATTGGAGATAAATTAGGAGTGGATATCCGTTGGATATAGAGGGTCCGTTTGGATTGAACTTATTGTTACTGAAACTGAAAACTGAAAACTGAAAACTGAAAACACTGTAGCAAAATAATTTTTAAATGTGTAAATAATATCGTGGGACCCATTTTTAATGAAAAAGTTGCTGAAAAGTGGTATTTGTGGGTCCGTGAACAGTGCACAAATGCACTGTTCACAGTAGAAAAGTCAACCTTTGCGGCTGAAAGAAAAAAAAAAAAAAAAAAAAAAAAACTGAAACGCGGACTCCACAAGACGCGGACGCAAACGTGGAGGGCAAACGGTACCAGAGTCCCTGTTTGGAAAGGAATCAATATCCTTCAATAACGTATTCTCCAATTTATTGTTTTCTGAAATTGCCAGGTCACCAACTTTAATGCCTTCTCCTCCTTCCTCACCAGTTTCAAACTCCGTTTCTGATTGATTCACCTTAGTAGTGCATGCACTCAAAAAAAGATGACTATAATTCACCTCTCTTTCACTATATGTAATATATTGTGATACATCAATGTGCTTCCCCTAGAATTATTAGTTCCAGCTTTTACTCAATGAGATAGAGGACATGTTATTGTCAAAGGCATTGGCCATTATGCCAAGTATATCTTAATTTAAAGTATTTATGAATCACTTTAATCCAAACCACACAACTTACTAAATCAATATAAGTTATGTATCTACCATTATGTTGCAGGCTATGTACTCTGTTTTAATGATATATTTCGCCTCCGTTTTACGCTTAAATCAAGAAATTGCCATTTCACCAAATAAGAACGCTTACCCGCTTGTTTACTTCTTAATCACTTTAGTTGTGTGCGTGTCTATATATATATATATATATTTTTTTTTTTTGGAAACTGTGGTTTGGACTGAGTAATCTAGAAATATAACAGGATAATCTGTTGCAAAATTTTGGATCACGACAACTAGATAGATGATCATCAAACTCTTCTTTGAAAAAGGAAAAAAAAGATGATCCAACCAAAAACGGAAGCTTACCATTACTTTGCTTACGTTTTTAAGATGATGACTCAATAAATCAAATTTCATTTACCATATCAAATGAATTTAACTTTATGTTATAATTCTAGGCTTTAATGAGTCAAATTGTGTTTGGATCGAAACAGGTTGATTTGAAACAAGTTGCAAAACCTTTTACTCTTTGACAATTTTGATATGACCAGTAGATTTTTCACATAAAATTAATCAATAAATAAAGGTCTTGTTAATAAGTGCCCTAAAAATATAAATTAAAGATTAATAAATGTTCAATTATAACTAATATTTTATTTTTAGCCCTTAAAGCTCTTAGAAATTTACCGTTTAAAAAGTGTGTAATATATATATTCTTTTTTTTGAGAAACGTGTAATATATATATTCGATCATGCTAACACAATGCCTTTCTCAGCACTGCCTAAATCGAGACACTTGCAAAACGTCACTCAAAAATTGACTTGTAGATACCAATCTCCAGAGCCAAATTAATGGCTTCAAGTCTTCAACTACATCACAAACGTAAGCTATCCCAATACACATGGTTGTAATGCCGTGTGCCCTACCCTGCACCAATTCATATTTATTTGATAAATAGACTACTTTGAGAAAATCTAGACCCTCCAAGTTAAACTAGCTGACGATTTATAACTTAGAAAATTATGATGTTCTTTATTCGATCATACAAGATAGACTTTCAAATAGACTTAGATAAATACTAACTTCCTTTAATCAATCAATAAAAATCTAATTCTGAATTTCTAATCCAAACTAATGTACCTCCAAAATTGGCACAACCACGTTAGAGTGAGGGTTCAATGGGTAATCCACAAGAAGCTTCCCAATCCTATCACTCAGGTGCCACAATGTACCACTCAATTACGTTGATAGCAAATCAACCATATTTTTACTACAGATCCATGAAACTCCAGTGCATCCACAACTAATTTTGTAGAAGAATATCAATGAGTTCGACAAAACCATCCGATTCTCTCACACATATTTGTAACTTTACTCCAAAGAGGTCTAAACTCCATTCGTTGTTGCACAAGATCACAAGACATGAATCATAGTTTGATTCACTATAACAAAATGTATTTTCAGTGATGAAAAAATTCGTCACTAAAAGTCCAGTTTTTCGTCACTAAGGACCTTTAGTGACGAAATTGGACATTTAGTGACGAAACTCATTTCGTCACTGTAGCCCCGTCACTAAAAGTCCTGGTGACGAAAAATTTCGTCACTAAAAGTCTGATTTGATTTTTTTTTTTTTTAAACTTTTAGTGACGAAAACGTTTCGTCACTAAATGTTTTCCTCACTAAAAACACTATTCAGTGATGAAAATATTTCGTTACTAAAAACACTGTAGTTTACTAAATCATATTTAGTGACGAATAATTTCGTCACTAAAACTATGTTCGGGTACATATAGTGACGAAAAAATTCGTCACTAAAACTATTTTTAAGAAAATCCAAGCACATATAATGATGAAAATATTCGTCACTAAAACCATTTCTTACAAAATTTTGCTATATTTAGTGACGAAATTTTTGTCACTAAAACAATTTTTTGTTGCTATATTTGTGACGAAAAAATTCTTTACTAAAACTTATTTTCTGTTTTTATTTTTTCATGGCTTTGAAATTAACCTGTAATCTGTCATTATATTATTAAAACCTCACATTTGAATAACACATTTATTTCAACAACACATTTATAAAAAAAGATCCATACATTCCACAAGTAAAAAAATAAAACAAGTATCCAATTCAAACTCCTTCCATACAATAATTGTTTGCAATACATACAATAACTCTACCTAAACCCTATTTTAGAACTAACGGAAGATGTCCTCATATGTCTTCAAATAATGCCAAAAGTAAATCCCCTAAAAGCCACCAATAAGAAATCTGCACAAATATAAAAACAATACTTCATTAAAATCGTATAGTAAAAACATTAACTATGTTATAAGAAACATTTCTAACAATGCATTAAAAGTAATCACACCAATAAATTAAAATCACAACTCCTAATGTATAAGTTGTAGAAAGCAAATAAAGTACTAACCAAAAATACACAAATCTATATTAATACTTAAACAAATATACATTGCACACACAAATGTACACCCCCAATATGAATTTAAACCACTATATAACACCATGCAAGCCACCTGCTTGCTCCAACACAACAACCCACCACAAAACCAATCACAAACATCACAACTATAATACTTACAAGTATTGAAATCAAATAAAGGAACACAATTGCTACTAATCAACAATACTCATTCACATTTGCAAGAAATGAAAAACACTCCCTTCAATGAATTTAAACCACCTTATAACACTATGCAAGCCACCCACTTGCTCCAACACAACAACCCACCACAAAACCAATCACAAACATCACAACTATAATGCTTATAAGTGTTGAAATCAAATAAAGAAACACAATTGCTACTAATCAACAAATTTCATTCACACTTGCAAGAAATTAAAAACACTCCCAATATATATTTAAACCACCTTATAACACCATGCAAGCCACCCGCTTGCTCCAACACAATAACTCACCACAAAACCAATTTCCAACATCACAAGTATATATAGAGTTTTATAAGTTTTTAACTAGAATTTACTTACTTTGCTTAAACTAAGTTTACAACTTTCCGAAAAAATCCAAAGTTAACTTGTGTTCTTCACCTTGTTCCTCACAATTTCTTCTGCCACAAATGAGAAAGAGAGCTGGAGATAAGAGAAAGATAACTTTTAGTGAACAGTTAAGTAGACCCAAATTTAAAATACATATTATTTATTCTTTTTCCTGTTTCTAAACAGTGGTATAGCTTAGAATTCAATATTGAAAAGATTGAAACCCCACTTCATGGTATCAAGTCCCCACATTTCCCTTCATTCATATTGCTGGTAACCAAACCCAATCATACCTCAAAAATATTCCTAATGTTTAATTAGTCAACACAAAACATGGAGTTAAGTTGCCAAGGGCCCACACCTAACATTTGATAAGCCTCCCAATGATCTAATGGCTGCAGTCATCAACACATTCTATGTATCAATAGGATTTCACCTGCATGCAACGCATAGAACAGTGAAGCTTTACCTCTTGATGGAGACAATGCAAGAATTTCAATAAAAGGATGACTCCCAATCTAGAATACCATAGATTCACATAATAAATAATAAGTAGATAATTGACATAAAGTCATTAGAATACATACATCTAACACTGGTATCAATGTGGAAACCAAACCAAGAGAGTGAGGATCTAGAATCATCCAAACAATAAGAACCATAGAAATCTAAAAGAATTACAGTAATTGATAAGTACATATATAAGAAACTTTCTCCACAACCATTACACAGTAAATATCAAATACCCAAACTAAACAAAAATGCATATACCCATTACTGTATCAAACAAAAAAATACCCAAAGGAACTAGAATCATTAAACAAAAAAATTAACATCAAGCATTTAGAATCATTAAACAAAAATTAACAAAAAAATTAACTCATAGTTGAGAAATTCATATTAACATACAAAGCTCACATCAAGTTATATTGAACAATTTAATCAGCAAAAACGCCTCTAGCTTAGCAGGTTGTAATTGCAAACAAAACCAAGAACATAGTTACAGGATTACCATTCTTCACTTGTAATTCATATGCCTCAAAAGAATCGTTGAGTGATTGTTGTCTTCCTAGAAAAATTTGGCGACTTGTGTAAAGTTCCACCTCCATTATGCCATCTTTGAAACTCTTGGTAACGTACTCCAGCACCATCCTCTAATCTTAGAATTCAAGGCTTGTGAGAATGTGACACAGTGACAAATGTCAGTTAATGTAAGTCATTGAAGTAAAACCACATGAACTTCAATAATGTATGCTTATAAAATTCTTTTTAAAAATCAAAATAATTCTAAGCCCAAAAAACAAAGAAAATTTAATAAGGTCAGTTGACATCATACTGAAATGAAAACAACGCAAACAAACTTCATAACCCATGTCAACAAAGCAACATTGACTTTTGAATTTCAGTAAAAATCAACCATCATTCATTAAAAAAACCTCAAGCTAAACTATTATTACATTACAATATATAAAACATTTGCATTTACTGGGGAGGTTTTTAACACAACAACAAAAAATGTGGTCAGCACCTAGCATCTCAATGATCTCATAGTAACTGTATTGCACTCAGCAATGTTAGACTAAGCGCTGTGCTTAATGTTTTTGGACAATGCCTAAGCTCACTTCTCAACAAGCCTTCACCATGAGTATTTCCCTTTTTTCTTTCTTGGTACAATTCAAATACGCATTCATTATAAGCTCAATCAACAAAAACACATACCAAGCATCTACAACATGGTATATAGCAAGACATATGCTATTCTCTTACCGGGTCTACTCTCACAGACATTTTCACAAACAGTACTAGTGCAAAAAAAATAAATAAAACACTTCAACTTTATAGTTCAACAAGACGCACCAGAAGTATCAGAGGAATCACCAGACTCAATCAACAAAAACACATACCAAAATGTATATTCTTTTGAGTTGAAGCATCGTGACGGACCGGCGAGAAGCGAATCGGCGACGGTGAGGCGCGAACCGTTGCGAGCTGAAGCGTCGCGACGGATCGACGAGAAGCGAATCGGCGACGGTGAGGCGCGAACCGTTGGGAGCTGAAGCGTCGCGACGGACCGGCGAGAAGCGAATCGACGACGGTGAGGCGCGAACCGTTGCGAGCTAAAGCGTCGCGACGGACCGACAAGAAGCGAATCGGCGACGGTGAGGCGCGAACCGTTGCGAGCTAAAGCGTCGCGACGGACCGACGAGAAGCGAATCGGCGACGGTGAGGCGCGAACCGTTGCGAGCTGAAGCATCGCGACGGACCTGCGAGAAGCGAATCGGCGACGGTAAGGGGACGGGGAGGAGAATCGGCGACGGTGAGGCGAATCGGCGACGATAGATCGGCGACGGTGAGGCAAAGTATATCGGCGACTGGGTTTGGAACTTTTTGTGAGAGAGTGAGAGTTGGGTGAGTGAGGAAGTGAAATAACAAAACAAAAAGGGCTGAATATAACTTTTAGAGTAAAACTTATTGTGACGAAATTTATATTTCGTCACTATTAGATATCTTTAGCGACGAAAATTAGCTTCGTCGCTGGGTACAACCACCGATTTTTATTATTTTGTTTTTAGTGACGAATTATTTTCGTCACTATTTGTGACATTTAGTGACGAAATGGTTTTCGTCACTAATAGTATTCTTATCAGCACCTTTAGGGTCCGTTTGGATAGAGCTGAAAACTGAAAACTGAAACACTGTAGCAAAATAATTTTTAAATGTGTAAATAGTACCGTGGGACCCGTTTTTAATAAAAAAAATTGCTGAAAAGTGAAAATTGTGGGTCCGTGAACAGTAATTTTGGGTTGAAAAGTCAAGGTTTGCGGCTACTGTTCAATGAACAGTAGCCGCTACAGTAAAATATTTGGCTGGAACGCGTGAAATATGGCTGGAAAAGCGTGAAAAAAAAAAAAAAAAAAAAAAAAGGGCTGAAACGTAACGCCAGACGCAAAACGCGCTGGCCAAACGGAGGCTTAGTGACGAAAGTTTTCGTCACAAAAAACTTAAACTTTTAGTGACGAAATAATTCGTCACTATAGATGAATTTTGTTTGGCGCCTACATTTTCGTTTGGCGCCTTTAGTTCAACCCAACATATAGCTCACTATTAGATATCTTTAGCGACGAAAATTAGCTTCGTCGCTGGGTACAACCACCGATTTTTATTATTTTGTTTTTAGTGACAAATTATTTTCGTCACTATTTGTGACATTTAGTGACGAAATGGTTTCCGTCACTAATAGTATTCTTATCAGCACCTTTAGTGACGAAAGTTTTCGTCACAAAAAACTTAAACTTTTAGTGACGAAATAATTCGTCACTATAGATGAATTTTGTTTGGCGCCTTTAGTTCAACCCAACATATAGCTCACTATTAGATATCTTTAGCGACGAAAATTAGCTTCGTCGCTGGGTACAACCACCGATTTTTATTATTTCGTTTTTAGTGACGAATTATTTTCGTCACTATTTGTGACATTTAGTGACGAAATGGTTTTCGTCACTAATAGTATTCTTATCAGCACCTTTAGTGACGAAAGTTTTCGTCACAAAAAACTTAAACTTTTAGTGACGAAATAATTCGTCACTATAGATGAATTTTGTTTGGCGCCTTTAGTTCAACCCAACATATAGCAACGAAATCTATTTTTCATCACTAAATGTTACTAATTTTTTTATAAATAGTGACAAAATATAAATTTCGTCACTAAATGGTACTTTTTAGTGATGAAAAAAATTTTCCTCACTAAAATTCGTCACTGAAAATACATTTTGTTGTAGTGATTTTGCAGGAAGAAATTTTCGGTGTCTGTGGTTGGATATTGAAATTAATTTAGGGTTCTATTTTTATGATTTAATCATTTTTTATGTTTTGTTGTATTTTTTGTAATTCTAGGAGTTAGGGTTTTATTTCCTTGACTTTTAAATGTTTTTAAGGATTTTCTAGTTAAACTAGACTCTTGTTATAATATTGTATCTATTAGAATTTTGAACCTATTTAAGAAAATTTGTACTTAAAAAAGTTTTTTTTTTTTTTTTTTTTTGGAGATTTAAATAAGTAGGCAATTTGTAAAACGAAAATAAACAATTTCCTTTCAATAAAATTGGGATTTTTAATTTATTTTATAATTTTTTGGAGATTCTAGAATTCTTCAATTTGAATTCAAAGAATCCCTTATGAATTTAAGTGTTTCGTGTCTCTTTTGCATATTCGTTCTCTATCAATTGGTAACAGAGCTCGTTAGCATCTTGAAATGGTAAATGACAATGATAATTAAAGGCAAACACCCCCCCCCCAATTGATGGTGTATAACTCATTCCTTCTCCGGTATTGAAATGGTTTTTCTTGAACCCATTTCTATTCGAGCAGCCTGTTAGGACATATGTGGTTCACTTGTTAAAAACATATGTCATTCTTTTATGTAATTGGCTAATCCTTTGACAAAATGCACTCAACTTGTAATTGGGTAGTTCTAGATGTTTTTAATACTTCAAGAAATAAGGTTTCAAGATCAAGTGTTGAAGTCATCAAATCTGTCCAAGAAACAAGCTGAAGAAGTGCTGAATCATTAAAGCTCGACACCTGCTCGATAACTGCTCGACACCTTGCTATCTGTCGAGGTCTATAAAATCAGAAATTCTGATCTGATTTCTTGGGATTCGTGAATGTGTCTTTGGGCCTTCTTTTCTTCTAACCCTAGACATATAAAATGATTGTTTTAAGGGCCGTTAAATAGTTCACAAGTTGCACAAGTATTGAGAAAACTTTGTTTAAGTAAATTATGACCGGAGACAAAGTTTTGCCCTAGTTCATCTCTTCTAAAGAAGTTGCTGTGTACGTGCACCTTTGGGTTTTGTGACCAAGCATCTTCTTGATCTTCATCGTGGATAAACTGAAGAACTTTGCAGCCAACAACTCTTTCTAGTTGGTGATTGAAGTCGCGTACTGGGATCCGCGCAATTGGTTAGTCATGTACTTGGGAGCCGTGCATTGAAAAAGGAGAACTGTCACTACAGAACAAGTCCAATTGGATATTGGGGTAAGGGTTCAACTGTAGGTTGGTAAGGTACTTAGGATTTCTTTACTTGTAACCGTTTGTTATGATAATAGTGGAGTTTCGGGAGTGGTGACCTGAAAATCACTCGGTGGAGTTTTTGCCGTCAGGTTTTCCCCATTCGTAAACAAATCACCGTGTTATTTAATTTTCGCTGCATATTTAGTTATTTGGTGATTTGTTTGTGCTACCACGCGTTTGCATGTTAATTAACTTAATTAATATACTTGGCTAAATTAATTGGTTAATTAATCACAAAGGGTCAATATGTTTTTGGCCTATCAAGTGGTATCAAAGTAGGCACACTCTGATTAGGTTTAATCTTTGCTGTGTTGATCCATTGACCCCTGTTTGTCATGGATAGAGGAAAATCATTAATCATACCTCCTTTATTTGATGGCACTAACTATGTATACTGGAAAGTACGAATAAGAGCTTTCTTGCAGTCTTTAAATGAGAAGGTGTGGCAAGCTGTAGAGATTGGCTGGACCAAGCCAGAAGAAGCTCCGGCCGATTGGGATAAAGCCAAGATCAAGGCGGCAAACTTCAACAGTAGAGCGTTGAATGCCTTATTTAGCGTAGTCACCAATGAGGAATTCAAGAAGATATCCTCTACTGAAACTGCGAAGGAAGCATGGACCATCCTCTAGACAACCTATGAGGGTACAAAGGTTGTCAAGGATTCAAAACTTTAAAGGCTCACTACAAGCTTTGAAGAAATAAAGATGGAGGAAGATGAGTCATTCGATGAGTTCTATGCCAAGCTCAAGGACATAGTGAACTCAGCCTTCAATTTTGGTGAAACCATTCCTGAACCCAAGATTGTGAGGAATGTGCTCAGATCTCTACCCGAGAGATTCCATGCCAAGATTACGGCAATTGAGGAATCAAAAGATATTGACAAGATTCCTTTGACTGAGTTGATAGGAAACTTGCAGACCTATGAGCTAGGGTTGACCAAAATTGGCAAGATTGGTAAAGGAAAGAGCATGGCACTGAAGGCCAAGAGTAGTGACACAGATGAGTCTTTCGATGATGAAGATTCCAAGATGAAGTCCTACATTATAAGGCAGTTCAAGAAATTTATGAAGAATGCAAATGGGAGGAACTTCGACAAGGACCGCAGACAATCCAGTTCTTTTCAGTCTAAGGGCCAAGATAAAGGGAAAAAGGATGCTAAGGATAGCGGTCAGTACACTGTTCCTGCAGGACCAAAGTGTTTTGGATGTCATGGATTTGGTCACATGAAGCAAGAATGCCCCACATATCTCAAGAGCATTGGGAAGAGTAAGGCACTTGCTGCAACCTTGAGTGACACTGAGCCCAAGGATGATTCCGACGATGAAGATGACGGAATCTTGAATGCCTTCACTACCACAGTCAATCATACTGAAGGGATTGTTGAAGACGTGGAAGAAGAAGAATTGGTGGATTCTAAGTGTGAGAAGATGGATGATCAAGATGATATCCATACAACCTATGAGAAACTTTACAAGCTCTCTGAGAAGCATGAGAAATTGTATAGGCTGGCCACCAAGAAGCTCAGTGATGTGAAACTTGATCGTGAAGAGCTTTTCACAATGTTTGATAAAGCTAATCAAACAATTGGTACACTGAGGTTTGAGAACAATTTCTTGGCTAAGAAGACCAAGAAGCTTGAAGCGGAGCTGTTTCAAGTCAGAGCTCAATTGGAGAGGACTTCAAGTGCAAAGCTTGATGAGATGCTCAGCAATCAAAAATCTACTTCAGATCAAACGAGTTTAGGGTATGGTCTTTCTTCCTTTAATATTGCTTCTACTAGTTCTACTGTTTTTGTTCCACCCGCTAATAATATTGAAATTGAAAACAATGATGCTAAAACAGAATTAGCTAGTGAGAACTTAGACAAGGGTAAATCTATCTTAGGAGCACCCCCTAAGCAAGATAAGAAAGATGTTAAAAACCTTAGGGCTAAGAAGGCTATCTCTCAAAAGCCCAAACAGAAAAAGCAGCATCTTTGTCATCATTATGGAGCTACTGGTCATACTCGACCAAATTGCTATAAGTGGTTAGCCACTCAACAGAGCAACAACATGATAGCATCTGGAAGCCAAAATCAACTTCAATCCTCTCTTGCTCCTCTTGGAGATCTTCTGAAAGCCCTCATGTTCCTTTCGAACTTGAACGGGTTCAATTCTTCCCCTTCACTGCCAGTTCAAGGATTCAATCAAAGGAAAGGTTCTTCCAAGGTGTGGAAGAAAAAGGACTCTAAGTGATTATATCATTTTCTTCTTTCTCTTGTTTTTATTTGTTGCATTACTTGTGTGTTTTGCATTTATTTTAAGTCAGTCTAGTTTTATGCTTTGCTTTGATAACATGTTTTTGATATAAAAATTAAAAAAAAAATTTGAAAAATCAAAAAATACAAAAATAGTGTGTGTTTTGTGTACATTGGTACTTGTACCTTGGATGGCCATTGAAACAAAATTTTCTAAACTTTGTATCTTCTATAGCTTAGATGAGCATTTTTATGCACAACTAAGCAAGTGAGCTTTGTGGCTCTTGTTTGTGATAAGTAAGATTAAGTTATCTCTTGAACTTAACACTCATATCACTTTTTTTGACGGGTAGGACTAGAAAATCCTAAGAGAAAGGCATAAATGACCATCTCACCACTGTTGCCCGCCAATCATAATATGACACCAGTATGCTTCGGCATAGCAAAAGTGCAGTGTCAAAGACATCTGTATGCTTCGGCATAGTAAAAGTGCAGTGTCAAAGACATCCGTATGCTTCGGCATATCAAAAGTGCAATGTCAATGCTTAACATGTTGGGTATTTCTTTTCTCTCTCTTATATGCTCATGCATGATATGCTTAAAAGAAAATATGCAAAGAAAATAAAAAGCAAAAAGATTAAAATGATTTAAATATGATTGCAAGCGTGTTTTCTAGGAGATGTGGGAGTTATACGATGTACCTCAAAGGTGATAGTCTCCATCAAACAGTTATGATTGTGTGTGAGTTAAAGTGAATTTCTCATATCTCAAATGGTCATAATTTGTATACACATATGCAATCTTGCGATGTTTTTCACACACAACATGCAATATTCTTTGCTACTCTTGATACATGTGCAGTACAATGTGATTTGGTCATCACTAGGTTTACAAGTGCTTATGTATGCTCACTAAACTGTCTTGACTTGTTTTTGAAATATAAAATTGGTTAGACTTGTTTAGTGTGTGTGTGTGTGTTTCTGAGGATCCATGTGTTTAAAATTTTTGTTGAGAGATGATTTTGAGAGCTTAATATGTTGATTGGATCATTGGTTGAGTGTATGTTGGATTGCATTCATGTCTGTGTTTTTCACTTCTCGAAAAACTGTTTTTAAAAGCTGGCTCGACACCTCCTCGATACCTAACTATCTGTCGGGCTTCTCAAGCTTTTTCTTATCGCAATCTCGATACTTCCTCGACACTTGGTGGATCGATCGAGAAATCTCTTGTCTCCTCGATAGCTTTTCGATACCTGATCGATCGATCGAGCTTCTGTTCTTGGTTCTGGTGTTTTTTTCCTCGATACCTCATCGACACCTAAAGCTGTTGACGTTCATTTTCTCGACACTTTTCTCGACAGATGGCTCGACACCTCTCGATACCTTATCTGTCGAGATTTACTGAGGACTCTATTTAAACCCCTCGTGTGATCTGCATCTTATTTCTCTCGATCTCTCTCTCGATAGCTCTCTGTTTTCTCTCTCAAACTCTCTCATCTCACTCCAAATTTGCTCCTCAAGGTTTCTTCAAGCTTTTTCAAGTTTTTCTACACTTGGTAAGCTTCTTTTTTTTCTTCATTCTTCATTCTTCATGCATTTCATAATTTGAAACCTAGATTTTGGGGTTTTTGAAAAATTTTAGGGTTTTTCAAAATTGATGAGTTTTTGTTGAAATTTTGGGTTGGGTTTTCATTTAAATGTGTTTAAAACCTCACACATTGCATCACATATGCATTATAACTGTATTTTCATGCATTTAGATGTGTGCAATATGCTTGTGTGCTGGTAGGATTGGATTGGGCTGAGCCCATGATGCATTTTCTTTTGCATGTCACATGTTCATGCATTTCCCATGCATACGTACTCTCTTTTCAATATATTTGATATATTTGAATTGTTTATGACTTTTCTGATTGTCTTTTTTCTCTTCCTCTCTTTCTGTTTACGTTAGTCGTGTCTATGGCACCTAAACATAAGTCTGCTCCGTCCTAGAACCCTCTGCGTTCTAAGACATCTTCATCTTCTGATCCTACTCCTTCTAACATTCGGTTCCGTAATGAGGATGCTCGTAAGGCTTTCTCGGAGAATTTCTCTAGATGAGGTGTTCATTTGGAACGCCAAGTCATTTTGGCGGACTTCGCCGACACTGACCTTCCTTTTGTCATCCACAGTCGGGAATGGTAGTCACTGTGTGACGTCCCGATCACTTGTCTTATCATGCTTATTCAGGAGTTTTACTCCAACATGCACGGGATTGATCATTCAGTACCTCTCTTTTTCACTTGCATTCGAGGTACGCGCATTCCTGTCACACCGCATCTTGTTGCGGATGTGCTTCGGGTTCCTAGGATAGAGTTTCCTGACTATCCTTCTTGTGATCGTCTGCGGACTGTGTCCAAAGATAAGCTCATGGCTGCTTTTTGTGACCGCCCTGTTGATTGGGGTGAGCGTCAGTATACACCATGTAAGCCTTTTGCTAAAGGCCCTCGTTTCATGAACATGGTGATGACTTTTGTACTCCATCCACTCTCTCACTACAACTCCATCACAGAGCCTCGTGCTCAATTTTTGTTATCTCTTCTTGAGCATCTTACCATAGATTTTCCTTCTCATTTCATTCTTTCTATCATAGATGTTCATTTAGATTCGGCGTCTCGTGATAAGCTCATCTTTTCTTCTGTTATCACGAGGATCTTACGCAATTTTTCTGTCCCTTTTCCTGTGTCTGACCACTTCACAAACATTTGTGCCATAGACGCCGCTACCGTAAAAAGTAATGCAGCGTAGTTTAGGTCGCGACAGCCGAATTCCACTCCTCCCTCCCATCCGGCTCCATCTCATTCAGCTCCATCCACATCCGCTCCCTCCACTTCCATGGGTGATGTATCACTTGGAGACATCATGGCGCAGCTGCAGCGCATGGATGCTCGCCTTAATACACTCTCTAATGAGTTGTATCAGGTGAACGTTCGTGTCGGTCGTATTGCACGACGACAAGCGACTATGGGTGGCTTTGCTCCTGAGGCTTCTCCTCCACCAACTCCTCCAGTGGCTTCTGATTCTGATGCTGAGGATGATGATGATGATGGTGATGACGATGACGCTTCGGATGATAATGAAGATGTTAGCTCTACCGATGAGATGTCTACTTGACACTCTTACCCTTTGTCACTCGTGACAAAAAGGGGGAGTAGTTTTGGATATTGAGAGTAGTCATACTTAGGGGGAGAGTTAGTGTAGGACATTTTTGTTAGGCGGAGAGTGCTGATATGAGGGATGTAGTGAGGATTTGATGTATCTTTTTCTTTTCTACCTTATTAGATACTTTGTTCTTGTACATTGGGTCTTGTGACCAGTTTTTACATACATTGTACTTATTTTCTCTATATGTGGATGTATGTTTCTTTCACCTATCTCTACATGTGTTGTTTCTTTTCTATCTTTATACACATGCTTCTTATACTTGTATGCAATCTATTATTTCTGTTTCACATTAAGATGCCTTGATGAGTTTTGTTTAAAGTGTTTCAAAAATACAGGTTGTCAAAGTCTACTTGCCATAAACTCTCTTCTTGCAAAGTTTTTCAAGAGTTTGTGTTAGGATAGATTTTATTGTATTCACAAGTGAATATGAGTTGAGTGATTTATGACTTCTCTTATATGTTCATTTGTTTATTGTGATTTTGTCACAGATTGCCAAAGGGGGAGATTGTTAGGACAAATGTGGTTCACTTGTTAAGAACATATGTCATTCTTTTATGTAATTGGCTAATCCTTTGACAAAATGTACTCAACTTGTAATTGGATAGTTCTAGATTTTTTAATACTTTAAGAAACAAGGTTTCAAGATCAAGTGTTGAAGTCATCAAGTCTGTCCAAGAAACAAGCTGAAGAAGTGTTGAATCATTAAAGCTCGACACCTGTTCGATAGCTGCTCGACACCTTGCTATCTGTCGAGGTTTATAAAATCAAAAATTCTGATATGATTTCTTGGGATCCGTGAATGTGTCTTTGGGCCTTCTTTTCTTCTAACCCTAGACATATAAAATGATTGTTTTAAGGACCGTCAAATAGTTCACAAGTTGCATAAGCATTGAGCAAACTCTGTTCAAGTAAATTGTGACCAGAGACAAAGTTTTGCCCTAGTTCATCTCTTCTGAAGAAGTTGCTATGTATGTGCACCTTTGGGTTTTGTGACCAAGCATCTTCTTGATCTTCATCGTGGATGAACTGAAGAACTTTGCAGCCAACAACTCTTTCTAGTTGGTGATTGAAGTCGCGTACTGGAATCCGCGCAATTGGTTAGTCACATACTTGGGAGCCATGCATTGAAAAAAGGGAACTGTCACTACAGAACAAGTCCAATTGGGTATTGGGATAAGGGTTCAACTGTAAGTTGGTAAGGTACTTAGGATTCATTTACTTGTAACCGTTTGTTGTGATAATAGTGGAGTTTCAGGAGTGGTGACCTGAAAATCACCCGGTGAGGTTTTTGCCGTCAGGTTTTCCCCATTCGTAAACAAATCGCCGTGTCATTTAATTTCCGCTGCATATTTAGTTATTTAGTGATTTGTTTGTGCTACCACGCGTTTGCATGTTAATTAACTTAATTAATATACTTGGCTAAATTAATTGGTTAATTAATTACAAGAAGTCAATACGTTTTTGGCCTATCACAGCCTTTACCCTGGTCAAAATTCTGGTTCGCTATGAGCTGGTCTAATCAGGAGTTTAGAGAAGAAAACATCTCTTGCATTTGCTTCATCGCATTATCATGCTTAGAGTTTAATGCTCCAAGCTCGGCTTCAATGTGGCTGAAACATATCTTCTTCTAATATCAAGTTATTTTGATGAGTTAAGAGATTAGAAAGTGCTTTCCATTTCATACTTCTAAATATAAATATGCATTACAAAGATAATGATAAACTTGCTACCGACTCATATAGGATAGCTAAAGGCTATAGCTTATCCTTTTATTTGAAAACACTTGCTAAGAATAGCTTAGCTTATTGGAATTTGAAACTAACTCAATCTAAACAATATAATTTAGACAACTGAAATCAAATCAATCTATACGTACTAATATTTGAAAACATCATCTATGTCTCCTTAGCAACGTAGCTGCAGGCTACGGGAATATTCTTATCAACACGGCCATGCAAGACTTCATCTCTAGTAACGTGGCTATCTGAAGATGCTTGTAACAGGAACACACCCAACATGTTAGCAGTCCTGCCAGTTCCAAATCCTCTCCTCTGTCACTGAGCACACGCTCATAAATACTGGGCTCTCTAACTAGAAATCATACACACACAAAGAAATTGGCCATGGCTTCGCTTCTTCAACCAAATAGTACTAGATTGAAATCATGAACATAACCAAAACCCCACAACTGCTCTTGCTAGGATTTTAGAAATGGAAATCATTAATCCAATGCAAAGCAATAACAGAGGAGGAAACATTTTTAGAACAATGCCGCCGGAGGAGAATGGTGTTTTCTTGACATGGGAGGATTTGTGGGTGGTGGTTACAAATGGAAAGGAAGGTAGCAAATCAATACTTGAGGGTGTGACTGGTTATGCACAACCAGGCGAGCTCTTAGCCATAATGGGCCCTTCAGGTTGTGGCAAGTCTACCCTCCTTGATGCATTAGCAGGCGAGCTCTTAGCTTATTGGTCTTGCCATTTTGCTAGGAATGGTTGTTTTGTATCGACTATTGTTCTTGGGTTTCATCAAGACAACGGAAAAGATAAAGCCTATTGTTCTACACAAGTACCTTTACTTGGGGAGACTCTGTAACAGAACATTGATGTTATTGGCAATATTAGAAAATAATGATGGTCAAAGGACGAGTTAAGTTTACTATATTAATTAAAGGAAGAGGACTACGTTGTACTGGTGTGTGTGTGTGTATATATATATATATAAATTTCAATTTCTTTGCTATTGTAGTATATGAAATGAATCATGGAAGAAAAAGTATGTTGGTGTATTATTATAGTGAAGATCAATGTTATTAATTACGTTCTCGTGTTGGTGTGCAATCCAGAACAGTAGTACCACCCGTTCCACTTAGGGTCAAATATCGGTCTGTTTTCACCATTTCAGTCAACATCGCCCGGTACCAGTTTTCGCTTTAAAAAAAATCTATCCTACAACTACATCATTCTACATCTCAAATCAGATGTCACAAATCCATTGACACATCTAAAGCTTCTATTTTGAGAGGATATCTAAGCTTTAAATTCACTAGAAAATAATCACAATCCAAAAAGAAATTAAGAAGAGAGAAGGAAAATAATAACAATGGCAGTGTCTTCAGCAACCTTCATCTGCATACTTGATCTATGCTTTTCCCTTTTCTTTTTTTGCTTTATTTTCTTTCTTCACTGCATTGTTTCACTTGCTTGTCTTCACGTCAAACCTTCAAAGTGCTAAGAGTCTGAGACTTCATGTTATTTTTGAGCGGTTATGGTTTGGTAAAGTTCTGAATGGTTTCTACTTCCAAGATATAATTATCTTTTGATGAATTTGAAAACTATTATTTGGGAAAATTACAACCTATCACATGTGATTTGAAATTTGACACTTTATTCATATGAGGTTTGATTGAAATTTAAGTTGCTTACTTGTAGTTTGAAATCACATGATACAAGTATTCCATTAGATTTTTTTTTAATATCTTATTTAATTTTGTATTTTTATGTTTTATTTAATTTTATTTTTTTGTGTTTTTTGAGGAGAGAGACATACAAATGGAGCAAAATTACATATTTATCCATGTTTTTAATAGAATTGGGTTAGAAACTCTAACTGAGGTGGCCTCAGGTTGGCAAAGTGTCAAATTTCAATCAACAGGTAGGCAGCTTAAATTTCGGCCAAATCACGATAGGTAAGTTTTAATTTGCCCTTATTATTTTATTTGGTTTTTGAATGGTGTGATGGTGTAATTTGCCCATATTACATTGTGAAGAAAAACCAATTGTAGAGATAATCCTTTTGTTTTGTTTTGTTTTTTGTTTTTGTTTTTTTTTTTGTTTTTTTTGTGAATTGCGAGGTGTAAACTGGTAAGAGTGTCAATTGCTTTATATATTGTTTTATTTGAATTATTTTTCTTTATGGGTGTGCCAAATTTATTTAATCCGATGATATTTGAATGATTTATTTTTTACTAAAATGCAAATCGCACTTTTTAAGTTTTTTTGAAATTCATTTTGGTCCACCAATTTTAATTTCATTCAATAGAGTTTTCTAAGTTTCAAATTTATTCAATTCAGGCATTTTGTCCAATTTTGATAAAAAAAATTTCCCCTAAAAATATATTATTTTCACATGAAAAAATTATATAAAATTTATATTTTTTATGTAAGAAATTTTTCTCAAAAAAAAAAAATATTTTTTCATTAGTTAATTTCATACTTAACAGTAAATTTTTAACGAAATTGGACAAAATTCCTAAATTGAAGTACCACTTGTCTCTTTGATGGAGTGTCAGGTTTGTTTATATAAATAATATATCTTTTTTATCCACTTTCCTAAACACTCCAAATAATATTTAACTTTTAATTAACATTAATCCTATAAAAAAATTTAAAAAAAAATTAATAAAATAAAGTAAGTTTTAAATTATATCTATACAAAAAAAAAATTAAGTTCCTGTAGGTACTCAAAAATTCTTTGCCTTTGGCTTTGGCTTTGGTTTTTTTGGCTTGATTGCCTTGCCTTGCCTTTGGCTTGAATTCTTTTGTCCCAGAGCACTGCACAGTGAGGAGACGAGGGGCCCACGTAAGCTTCAATCTTTCACTCTTTCTTGTCTAGTTCAGTCACATAGTACAAAACTTTTACTTTTTATATTGTAAACAAATACATCAGCAGTGGGAGGGAAAAGGAAAGAACTGAAAATAAAAAAAATAAAAAGAAGAAGAAGGCAAACGCCAAGTCGCCAACGGAGAGAGAGAGAGTCACCTATGTGAGGCAAAATGTTTTCGCAACTGTGTGGGGGACTTGGTGGTGTGGCACATCAACAAAACTTCCGACTTTTCAATTTTTCTACTACTGTGCTACAAGTAAGCCATAGATGTGTTGGGATGAAAATTAGAAATAAAAAATTTCCCTTTTATTTGTTGAAATAATTGTTAAAATACCTATGTGTTCATTTTAAAGATGTTGAAAGTTTAATTATTGTAATTTGTTGACATATGTATTTATGGATTGTATTTTATTTAAATGAAAATAATGTTTATTTTTAGACTTCTTTAAATATGTATATTAGCAGGTGTGGGGTCATAAAGCTCAATGATATGCATCCACCTTCTGTGCTAGGTTTGAAGCCCATGACGAGACCCATCGTCGCATATGAAGAAGGCAATGGAAATCATAGCAGCCCAGGAAACTGTGCCGAGGACAATTTTGTCCTCGGCTAGCAAGGCCGAGGATGATATAAAGAGACTTACCGACAAAAATAACCTTCCAAAGTACCCCAGGGAAAAATATAAGTACAGTAAGCAAGCACACTAGAGCATGGCGGTAGAGCAATTCCAGGAAAAGTCGCAGCCTCCACATTAAATGCTCCACAACTAACACTCTGGCCACATTAAATGTGGAAGTGATACCTGAGCAGTGGCTTTTCAGACTCACAGCTACTACCTAAGAGCTTTGGGAGGAAAGTTGATGTGACAAAGATCAACAACAGCAGATCTGACATGCACGTGTATGGTGGAGATGAAGGAGGAAAGTAGTATATAAGGAAGAAGGAGCTCTAAGAAATGGGATCGGAATTTTTACCAGAAAAACATTGTAGCAACCTGAGCTAGCTTTGTAACCATTGTCACTGTCAACCAAGAAATAATAAGTGGAAGCTCCTCGGACTAGTGCCGAGGATTGAATTATTTGTCTAAATCCATATTCGTTGTACTCATTCTTCCTTTAAATCATAATCGGTCACTGTAACACTCATCAAAGCCCAATTCTTCTACCTACTCTCTACAAATTTATTGTATTGGGCTTGTTGGGCTTGAATTCACTTATCCATTACCCATAGTGCTCAAACCCAGCCCCTACAGCAGGTATGGGGGGTCAAAATGATAAGGTTATTTAAAAATTTCCAAATTATTTAGGATATTTCCAAAAAAAAAATTAATTTTTTTCAAAATTGTTGGGGGGGGGGGGGGGGGGGGGGGAGGGGGGTGAGGCCCCCTCGGTCCTCAAGTGGCTCCACCACTATTTGGAGAGATGGATTTTTGGTGGGGTAGGGGAGAAAATGCCTGGGCCTCACAAAAAAATTTACATAATTTCTTTCCTTATCAAACAACACACAAACATACCCTTAAGGTCCATTTGGTTGGAGAGGTGAAAAAGTGGGAGAATAGAAAATGGTGGGAGGATGAAAAAGTAGGAGGATAGAAAATATTTTATTTTCTCTCATTTTTATTTGGTTGGGAGTGGAAAAGTAGAAGGATGGAAAAAATGAGTTTGAATAAATTTACTCATATACCCTTGTTAAAGAATGATGCCCAATTAAAACAAAAAGTGACAAATAATCACAAAAAAGAGCAATCACCCAAATTTACTAAAAAAATAAAAATCAAGTCTCAAAAAAAATCACGTCTAGTTAAAAAAAAAAAAAAAAAAAAAAACTATCACGCCTAGGCCCTAGAAAAGAAAAAAGAAAAAAGAGAGGTATCGTTACTGCCCAAAAAAAAAAAGGGCACGCCCAAGCCTCGAAAATCAAAAGAAAAAAAAAAGAATATAAAAAAATAAAAAAAGAAGAGGCAACGTTGCCTAGGAAAAAAAAAAGAAGACAATGTTACTGCTAGGGGGAAAAGAAAAAAAAATAAAAATAAAGGCAACTTGAAGAAGCCCGTGCACTGTACACATGGGCATTTTTGTCAATCAAGAAAAAATTCATCTTCACACAGTTTTCTTTTCATTTTGGGGAAAAAACATTTTGGTGGGTTCAGAGAGAAAACACCTAAGCCTCACTATTTATCTTCCTTTCTTTCTACTCAATCAAACACACTTCAAAAAAATTTTCCTTTTTATTTTCTCTTCAAAGTTTTTCATCCACTATGTTTCACTTCCAAATCATTAAAGAGCTCATATTTCCAATTTTTTTTCCCACTTTTGCCGCATTCTATGCGTAAGTACGCAAGCTAAACCATTGAAAGTGGCGTGACTAAGAGGCTGTTTGGATGATTTTTTTGGTCACTCAATTTTCGTCACTCAATTTCCATCACTCATAACTCATCACTCATCACTCATCACTCTAAAATACCATGTTTGTTTGGCACCATCACTCAATTCCCACCACTCAATATTTTTCACACTATTTGTGGACCCCATACCTGTCACCACTGCAGTTTTTTTTTTTTTTTTTTTTTTTTTTTTTTCAGTACCCAACCTCACCGAACCCAGTGAAAAAAAAAAAAAAAAAAAAAAAACCAGAACATGAAGACCGAACCAGTGCAAGAAGAAGAAGAAGAAAAAAAAAAAAGGAAGAAGAAGAAGAAACCAGAACAGACCGAACCAGTGCAAAAAAAAAAAAAAAAAAAAAAAACCCGAACAGCCAACCCACCAGGAGAAGAAATGAAAAAAAAAAAAAAAAAAAAGTCAAAAGGTGCGGCTGGTACTGTTTGTGGGTCCCTTTGTGTGTTTAATTACAAAAATGTCATTGAGTTATGAGAATTGAAAACTGAAAACAGCCAAAAGTTGTTTTCAGTTTCCACAACTCATAACTCAAAAAGTAGAGAATTGAGTATTGGAAACAGAGTTATGAAAACAAAGAAATTGTGCAGGCAAACGAGTATTTTGCTATGGGTCCCACCATTGTTGAGAATTGAGTTATGGAAACAGAGAATTGAGTCATGAAAACTAGTGAACCAAACAGCCTCTAAGGGAGGCAGTTGAATGTCCTTTTCTGAAAGAGAAAAATGCCTACTCACATTAAATGGATGAGACAAATGAACATGCTTGTTGGCCAATAATATTCGTAATTTAATTAAGTCACACAATGTTAGTTAAAGTGCATTCAATGTTAGTAGCTAGCATTCAATAAAAATCTGTTTTATGAAAATTATAAGATAATTCATATGTTTAGCTAGCGTAATTTTGGAACAGTTGGCTAGAAATGTGAGTCGTTGGAACATTTAAATCATTTATTATGAAAATAAACTCTATCTGTCAAAGTAAATGCAGCCTTTGACATCAATCAAGAAAGTTTTGCATATGCTTTTTAGGAATACATATCATTTATCCAAATTTTTGTGTTTTACTTTATACACCATCGATCAATTACAACTTATCATATATTTGTTTTTAGGTATCAAAATATGATTCGAACTTCGAAACCAAACATATGTGAATGTGTCATGCTCATGGTGTTTTCCATTTGAACCACAAAAGTACATGATTATATATAAAGAATAGTTATTGTTGCACACAATGTATGTACACACTGCTTGCAACAACAAAAATCTTGACTTTAAATCAGGGATGGATTGAGAATTTCGAGTTAGGGGGCCAAAGTACAAGTAAAAAAAAAAATCATGAAATATGATCAAATAAGCATTTATTTAGTATTAACAAATTATCAACAAAGACAAATACACAAAATCATTGTTTCATTATACATTATAATGCAACAATCCACTAACAAAAATAAAGACACAGAATACCATTTTTTCTTACTACATTAGAGTGCATTTTCATCGGCACATATAAAAATTTCTGCCTATTTTAGTATACTAACCTTTATATATATATATATATATATATATATATACTCATTTTTCAAAATGCCCCACATCAAATAATTTATTTTATACTATATTTCATCATAGTACTATTTTCTTATCAATTTATTATTATTATTATCTCAAATCATCTCTTTCTTCCTCAACCAAAAAGCACTGCCCTCAATCTAAATAATTTTTAAAACATTCATTTGCATAGCTACATTAATTGTGTAAAATTTCTTAAGTAATCCCAAAATACACTCACATCAGTCTATATATCATTATACAAAATTACATTTGTGCTATAGTAATTGTGTAAATTTGCAAAAATACATTTGTACTAAAATAATTGAGTAAATTTACACAGTTATTGTAGTACAAATTAATGTATTTTTGCACAATGATACATAAACCGATGTAAGTGTATTTTGGGGTTGGTTGGACAAATTTAGAACCTTATGCTATTTTACAATTGATGCAAATACTATTACAATGAAATCAATGTAAAATGGTAAGGGAATGACCCAACATTCTTGAAAATGAGGCCAAATATAAAATTGTATATGTGTATATATATATATATATATTTTTTTTTTTTTTTCTTAAGACTAGGGGGCGGGCTCCCTTGGGCCCCACCTAGTTCTGTCAAGTACGGATTTTATTGTAACTTGAAGTAAAGATTTCAGTTTTTGCATCCAGTGTAGAGAATTACACAATGTGTGCAACATGAATTACCTATATAATTACTTGATCGAGCAATCAGCAGTCAACACTGCCTTTAAGTACTTGGCTCTCTTAGCGGTCCTGCCCATTCCAAATCCTTCGAGCACATGCTCATGAATACTGAGCAGTGAGATCTCTTACTACTAGAAATCACACAAAACAGAAGTTGGCCATAAATGGCATCGTTTATTCAACCAAATACTAGAAATCTTGAATATAACCAAAACTCCACAACTACTCTTGCTGGGTTGTTAGAAATGGAAATCATTAATCCAATGCAAAGCAACAACAGAGGTGGAAACGTTGTTAGAACAATGGTGCCGGAGGAGAATGGTGTTTTCTTGACATGGGAGGATTTGTGGGTGACGGTTACAAATGGAAAGGAAGGTAGCAAATCAATACTTGAGGGTGTGACTGGTTATGCGCAACCAGGCGAGCTCTTAGCCATAATGGGCCCTTCAGGTTGTGGCAAGTCTACCCTCCTTGATGCATTAGCAGGTATATATGTCATACTTTTCACTTTACTATAAAATTATTTACACCTTCAGACTATATTCACGTCATATCTAGTAATAAGGCAGACAAGATGTTAGTAAAAAAGAAAAGGTGTAGAGAGGGATGAAGAGCTGGAAACAGTCATATATATATATATATGTGTGTGTGTGTGTGTGTGTCCAAAACTCTTCGAACCTCTCTGGTATGTATTATCTTATTATGTTAAATTTATTTCATTTACAATTTCATCAAATTTCATTATGTTGACATCATATTACAGACAAAGGGTTGCATCACTGCTCTGTGTGTATGTGTGACGAAAACACAGCTAAAGGTTTCTGCAAGTTCCTATTACTATCAACTGAGATGCTTGTCACTTATTTTTGGAAGGAAAATAAATATAATGTTCATTATGTACGTGCACACGGCACACAAGAAATGTTTTTTCTTTAAAGAAGTTACTCCATGTGCTATTATTTATATATATATACAGAGAGAGAGAGAGATTTTGAGTTAGGATCAAGTTTTACTTGGAGTAACTTCAAGTAATATTAAACTATCTAATAACTTTTATTGAATTAATATTTTAAAATTTTCACTATTGAATTATATATATATATATATATATATATATATTCTCTATGTTCTAGAAATGTTCGCCAAATTTTATGCCAATTGGATGTGATATACTATTCAATCTAAAACCTCATCTTTTATGCATAATTTAAAAATATAAAAATTTAGAATTAAATATATTTCTTGGTAGACAAGACAACAAGTAACACACATTACTTCTTTGACAAGTAATAAAAGTTTATTCCACACCAAAAAAGCTCAAATAATTAACCAAGTCAAATGAAAAAACATCAAACTATTCTTCCCAGAAGAGCTAGACTAAACACTTCCCGAGAATATATTGCATTTTATCCTTTTTGTTTTAACTAGACTAGTTTTCCTTTGCTTGTAGGGTTTGCTCCAAGCCTAGTGCCCCCATCACAAAAAGGCCCACACTCTTTATAAAAAGGCCTTACCCCAAATATAAAAAAGGACTAAATTTTTATGATAATAATTGGTTAAGAAAATGTTATGCATTTTTTTTTTACCTCCAAGAGTGCCTATAAAATATTAAACTAATAGAATCCCAATTCAATAAAAAAATTTAAATTATTTAACAAAAAAAAGTTATAAATATGTCAAACCATCTAATTTCCCTTAATAAATTAAGGTTTTAAATTTTGCAAAATAATATTTTACACGGTAAATTGTCAACATTAGCCATTAAGTCTTTCACATGGCCATATGTCAAACAATTTCTCTCTCTCTCTCTCTCTCTCTCTCTCTCTCTCTCTCTCTCTCTCAACACCAAAATCAAAATTGAAAATTAGATTACAAATTTATTTATACATGCATTACTTTATTCAAGATAAACTAAACCTCATTCTTCTAAATAATAATAATTTTTCATTTTTTTGCTAAATTTTATACTGGAGTTTTGTGATTTTTAATCAAAAATATTTATGCTTGAACCAAATACAAATTTTTCTTATGAATTTAACCTTGTTTTGTATTAATTAACCAAGTTATGTCTTTAATTCATCATATTAATCATGCTTTTGTTAATATCAAATAAATTTATTTAATTGATATTTAAATATAAAAAACCTCATTATAATTTATCACTGGAAGCTTCAAACTATATCAGCTCAACCTTGACTACTTGCATAAGGATATAACAATTGCTCGCTACTAAAAGCATTTTTTTTTATAGTTAAGATATATTTAGGGGCTAAAATCCTCAAATCTAATTAATAATTCTGTTAGGGATTTAGACCCTAATTGTCTCAAATTTTATCAAGTTTAGCCAAAATATAATTTAAAAATTACTTATATATTAGATTTGAATTAATTAAACATCACACATATTTTCATCACATAAGACATAGAATTATGACCCACGCAAAATCCAATAAAATTGTTGTTTCACAGTAAAAAAAACCTGGGGATGATTCAAACTAAAAAATCCTTAAGGCAAAATATCCATTAATAGAATTAAAGTTTGTACAATAGCCTTAATCATAATTAAATCTACTACTACCTCATATAATACTTGCTAGCGCTACCTCATGTAGTACTTACTAGCGTGACTCCACGTAACTCTGAATTCACAAACTCTCCTGTTTGTGACCCAAGATCTCCGCTCAAAGATTTTGATCAGAAACTATGGTTAATTGAATGCAGCAACTTTGCTAAATAATTGGATCTGTTGTTTGCACATAGTCTCCAATTGTAGCTTCAAAAGGGTTTGGAAAATCTCCAAATCTGTGTACAGAACACTACACTCTTGTGTCTTCAAAAATATGCTAGTTAAATATACTTAAAATCCATCAAAACCTTAGATCAAATGGCTGAGAAAAGAAGCTGAAATTCCAATTGTTCGAGATGTGCAATTCAACCGGTCGAGATAAGTGACTTTCGACTAGCTTGTCAAGCTACAATTGAAATGCAGTCTATTTTTTGCATTATTGAGACTTTACCTGCTTTAAACTTGATTTGTCTTGATCCCAGTATTAATTCAACACTAATCAACTAGACAACCTAAGTTCTAAAACATTAGATATGTTGGCCAACCTAACATTATGGACTCTACAAATTCAAACAAGATGCAAGTCAAAAAGAAAAGGTGGAGAGACAGATCATGCAGAGAGGAAGAAGTGACAAAGCGAAATTATGAAAATAAAACATGTTTATGTTATCTTCTGATAAACTTATGTAATTGACAATTTCATTAGAATTCATTATATCGTAAGGATAGTATGATAATGTTGTATATTTTGATAAATACATATAGATTGTAATATTAGAAATTGGAAGTGAATAAGAATTTCATTGTGAAAGTGAGGGAAATCGAGTTCTACATATCTTGCACAACCAAGAATTGTACTTGGTTGAGCGAGATGGTCGTTCAACCAAAAGTCAATCAAGAATTAGGTAAAAATTTTCTGTCTGAAGTTTTTATTCAATAATAGTTCTTGCTAAATCGAAAGTGCACTTGGTTGAGCGAATTCTCGGTGAGAGTGAAATGTTTTGTTCTTCATCAGAATTTATTGGGTTTTCTTGACCTATTTGACATGGTTTCATGTGCCCAATAGTCAATGGTATTTCCAACTGTTTTTTGAGAGGGTATATATAACGCCTAACTAGCATCCTTTCATGATGCGTATTTATTTGAACCTCACAATATCTATAATTAGATGACAAGTTCAGTCATTTCCTGCATCTTTAATAATTTTTCTGCATAACACTATTATAAGAAGTTCTTGAGTGTTTTTAGAATGGCTATTTGTGGATATTCAGACTTTGTCGTATCATATAGTTGAACACTGTTGCAAGTTCCTCCTTCTAGCAACAGAGATTCTTGTCACTTATTTTTTCATGGAAAATAAATTATAATGTCCATTATGCATGCCCACACAAGAGTAAAGCAGTTATATCACAAGTTCATTATATATTTTATAGAGACTTTCACTCCATTAGGCATATGAGAACCAATAAGGAGTCTTTTATGGCAGGGAGATCAGGTTCAAACACAAGGCAATCAGGGGAAATTCTTATCAATGGCCTTAAAAAGAAACTGGGTTTTGGAACATCGGTAAGAGACAAATTAAAAGATAAACATATAATTCTTTTTTTCCTTTTCCAATCAAAGAGAATTTATATCAGTTTAATTTTTACATATATTTAGGCATATGTAACACAAGATGATACTTTGATGACAACTTTAACTGTAAGAGAAGTCATGTATTACTCGGCTCAGCTCCAATTGCCAGACTCCATGTCAAAGTCAGAGAAGAAGGAGATTGCAGACATAACAATAAAAGAAATGGGCTTAGAAGATGCCATGGACACAAGAATTGGTGGGTCGGGAGCCAAAGGCATTAGTAGTGGGCAAAAGAGAAGAGTAAGCATTTGCATAGAGATCCTGACACGCCCCAAGCTTCTTTTCCTTGACGAACCAACAAGTGGACTTGATAGTGCGGCATCATATTATGTCATGAGCAGAATTGCTAGCCTGCATAAAAGTGATGGAATTACAAGGACTATAATCGCATCCATCCATCAGCCGAGCAATGAGGTCTTCCAAGTCTTTCACAATCTTTGCCTTTTGTCATCTGGGAGAACAGTTTACTTTGGTCCTTCTTCCACAGCAACTGAGGTAAGTTCTCTACTGTTTCTAATGTCTGTGAAGAATAAAATGATATTAGAGACACAATGTTATTCTTTTTTAGAACTATTGACATGTCCTATTATAATTGGAGCAACATCAAGTTCACCCGGTCCACCTTTTTTATTATGCACCAATCATATAGGTTACGTCAATAGTTGAAAAAAAAAAATTGTCTCTAACCTTATTCATGAAGAATGTTAACTTCGTATTTGGAATGTGTAACTAAACATACCTAGTTTCATTTATTGCAGTTTTTCGTTACAAATGGTTTTCCCTGCCCGACTCTTCAAAATCCATCTGATCACTTCATTAAAACTATAAACAAAGATTTTGGAAAGGTAAGAGAATATAGGATTTTTCCATTGGAGAATATGTTTCTTGGTTCTTATTTAATATTTTGTAAATTTAAATCTAAATGTATTAGGTATCATGTCCTTTAAAATTTAAAATTTTGTATCACTCCATACATTGTTAGACATCTTCATTATTATTATAGGCTTAAAACACTTTTTTCAACTCAGCCTTATGCAATTACTTACCCAAATCTTAAAAACAAACTCCTTATAAATCTAGCACTTTTTTTGTTTTTAAAAAAATGTAGGATCTTGAACAAGGTTTAGATGGAGGGATTCCAACAGAGGAAGCAATTAACTCTCTTACAAGGTCATATAAATCTTCTGAAATTTACCAACAAGTTCAAAGACAAGTATCGGAAATATGCAAACGGGTAATGAAATTCAAGCAATTAGTCTTATAATTTAATTTACATAAATCTTTCCAAAATTAATGATAGAAACTTACATTGGTTTCAGGACTATGGAGCATTAGAGAAGAAGAGAAACCATGCTGGGTTTGTTATTCAATGTCTTGTTCTTACGAGAAGGTCTTTTGTGAATATGTATCGTGATATAGGCTATTACTGGTTACGCCTAGCTATTTACGTTGCATTAGCTATAGGCCTAGCCACAATCTTTTATGATGTTGGCTCTAGTTATGGATCAATCCAGGTATGAGAGAGAAAGAGAGAGATTGAATATTCCTTATACTTATTCTAAAAAGCTAGAAAGTAAGAAGCAATATTAATCATTGTATTGTTTTTTTTCTTTCTCCTTTTTCCAGGTGAAAGGTTCACTAATCATGTTTATAACTTCATTCTTAACTTTCATGACCATTGGTGGATTCCCTTCTTTCGTGGAGGACATGAAGGTTTGTTTTGCTTGTCATTTAAGTATTGCTTTTCTTTTTCCTTTTTTGGGAAGCAAGTATTAATCTATTTTTATGCACATAGATTTTACCTACCTCTTTTAACATGCATTTGGACTAGTCTCTTTTTTTTATCTCTAAAATTAATTCAATCCTTCAACTTTTAACTTTATTCAATTCAGTCATTTCATTGGTGTGCGTTAGGTGATATTTTTATTTATTGATAGGGTGATATGCCATTAAGTATCTCAAATGATGTAGTTATATATATATATATATATATAATTTCTTACATTAAAAAATAGAAAATTTTCCTTTCTTTTCAAATTGAGGCAAGAAGAAAAAAACACACCAAAAAAAAATTATAGTCCAAAATAAAAGGACCAATGTGAAACGGACTAAGAAGTTGAGGGTTTTTTAAATAAAAAAGCAAAAAAAAAAAATCCCTTTTTTTTTTCAAATCTAGAGGTGCTAGTTGAAATATATGGTTAAGATTAGAAATAAAAATTCACTTTTAATCTTAGTCCTTAGATTAAAAATAAAAATTAACCTTTTTCAGCTTTTTATTTTTTTAACTTTTACATCGCACATCAACGTGGTTATTGCACAGTGCAATTATTACACCAGATTAAAATCCCTTCCCATCTATGCACCAATCTTTCACCAACATATCACCCATTTGTAATTGGGGACCAACTCATTCACCAAGTTCTTCACTATTTTCTCAATACAACTCGCACACCCATTTTTGTAAATTTTCTCCAAAACAAATTCCAGTGATCTACTTTATGTTTTACATTAAATAGCATAAATCTAAGCATGTATCAAATATTACAAAATTTTAAATTTTTAAAGGACATGGCACTTGATATAGTGTCTGATCTAGAAAATAGAATCTTATCTGTAAAATGAACTCTCTCCATTTTAAGCAAATAGAAAATGTTTGATTTTATAGTTTAGGAGGACATTAGAACTAATTCCGTGCTTTTTGGGGGGGAGGGAAAGTGCAATTAGCTCAATTTTATGGTGATCACTCATCTGGTATCATTACAGATTCCCTTCTAACTACTTGATTTTAACCAAAATTGACAATTTATTGATGCCATACTCAAATATATTCCATCTTTTTTTTTTTTCTCCCATTTATCCAGGTATTTGATCGAGAAAGATTAAATGGACACTATGGCACTGCTGCATTCATCATAAGCAACTCATTTTCTGCTGTTCCATACCTGTTATTGATTTCACTGATTCCCGGGGCAATAGCTTATTACCCTACCGGACTTCAAAAAGGAGCTGAACACTTTCTATTCTTTGCTTCCATATTATTTGCTTGCATGATGTTAGTTGAGAGCCTAATGATGATTGTTGCAAGCATAGTACCTAATCTTTTAATGGGTATAATAACTGGTGCTGGAATTCAAGGACTCATGATGTTAGGTGGTGGAATCTTTCGATACCCAAATGATCTTCTCAAACCATTTTGGAGATACCCAATATACTACATAGGTTTCCACAAGTATGCATACCAAGGATTGTTCAAGAACGAGTTTGAAAAGCTAACATTTCCTGTAGATGAAGCCGCAGGACCAACCAACATTAGTGGTAAAGAAATTTTGAGATATAAATTGCAAATGGAAATGGGTTACTCTAAGTGGGTTGATCTTGCCATATTGCTAGGAATGGTTGTTTTGTATCGACTTTTGTTCTTGGGTTTCATCAAGACTATGGAAAAGATAAAGCCTATTGTTACAACTTTCATGTCAGCTCCTCCTAAACAAACAACACAAGTCATGGTGAATCCCTCTTCTACACCTTTACATGGAGAGACTCTGAAGCAGAACATTGATGTTATTGGTAATATTTTAGAAAATAGTGATGGGTAAAGGACGATGAGTAAGTTTTACTATGTTTATTAATTAAAGGAAGGGAACTACTGGTTTTTTTTTTTTTTTCAATTGAAGTATTTGAAACGAATCATGGAAGTGAAAGTATGTTGGTATGTGATTACAGTGCATATTGATATTTGATTGTTAGAAATTCAATAAGCTCAGTGACTTGTAAGATGTGCTTACTTTTTATTGAACACCCTTCATACATACTGTGTATAAAATGTGAACACTAAGGGTCTGTTTGGGATCCACTTATTTTGCTGAAACTGAAAACTTTTTGCTGAAAGCATTGTTATTAATACCGTTTCGGACCCCGTTTCGGTTTGTCCAGTGGAATGGAATATTTCGGTACCGGCCGATTTCGGCGTACCGTTTCAGGGTGTTTCGGGGTTTTTAAAAAATAATTTATATATATCCTTGTTGAACATAAAATTGTCAATTCTAATAAATAAATAACTAAATATCAAATAATACAAATCATTTAGTCTTAACTCTTAAGTCTTAAACATCAATATAACATCAATTTAACATCACACAATAAGAAAATTTACAAGACAATAACTAAATATCAAAAAATACAAGATTTACTCCTCCTCCTCATCATCATCCATGAGAGAAGGATCAAATTCATCATCAAAAGAACTCCCAAGAACTACCAACACCCATTGGACCTTTACTCTTTTTCTTTCTTTTTTTTTTTTTTTTTTTTTTTTTTAAATAATAGGCCAAATCCGGTACCGGCCGGAATTTGCATTTCGGCTGGAATTGGCCGGAATTGACCGGAATGGCCCAGAACGGACCGGAATGGCCCAGAACGGACCGGAATTTGACCCGAGGTGGAACGTGGGGTATTCCGGTACCGGTTTGCATACCGGTACGAAAAATTCCGGCCGTTCCGGCCGGAACGGAACGGAATCAATAACTATGGCTGAAAGTACTGTAGATAAAGGTAAAAGTTAGTTGAAATAGTACAGTGGGATTCATGAATAGTACCAAAAAGTGCAATAAGATCCATGAATAGTAGCAAAAATAAGCTGAATAGTAAAATAAGCTGACTTTTTAATTTGAAGCCAAACGCACACTAAATATCCACATTTTTCAAGAATGTTCATATTTTAGAAATTTATGTAGAGTGTGGAAGTTTATAACATAAAACAATCATGATACTAGGTAAAGTTTGTTAGGACATATGTGATTCACTTGTTAGAAACATATGTCACTATTTTATGTAGTTGGCTAATCATTTGACAAAACGCATTTTACTTGTATTTTGGTAGATCTAGGATGTGTTTAATACTTCAAGAAACCTTGTTTCAAGATCAAGTGTTAAAGTCATGCAAGTCTGTCCAAGAATTAAGTGAAAAAGTGCTGATTTTTAAAACTCGATAGCTGCTCGACATCTCTCGACAGCTAATCTCGACACTTCTCGACAGCTAGGTGGATTGGTCGAGAAAGCTCATGTCCCCTCGACACCTCCTCAATCGATCGAGAATTACTGAGCCTTACGAAATTCAGATTTCCAGATCTGATTTTCGGCCCATGCTGACATGTATGTGTAGGGTTTCTTTTCTCACAACCCTAGACCTATATAAAGCTTATTTTAGAGGCCGTTACATAAGAGAATACAAAGAGAACATATGCAAAAGGTGACCGATGTCTTATTCTCTCTAAAAGAAGCTATTGCGTCTTTGCACCTTAGGGCTTTGTAATCAAGTGCTTCTTGATCTTCATTATTGATAAAGTAAAGAACTTTGCAGCCAACAATATTCTTCTAGTTGGTGACTAAGTCGCGTACTAGGATCTGTGCAATTGGTTAGTCACTTACTGGGATTCGTGTATCAAAAGGGTGGCGTTCATATATTGAAGAGTTCAGAGGTTCTGAAACGATAAAAGGTTTCCGCTGTGAGTTCATCTACGGGGATTGTAAAGTCTAGGGACAAAAGTTTTGTACTAGATCTGAAACTTCTTTTTACTATAGTGGATTGCTTTTTGGGAAAGTTTCCCCCTAGGTTTTTTACTGTGAAACTAGTTTGTTTCGTTGGTTTTCCTGGGTCATCATATCTTGTCTTATTTATTTTTCCGCTGCATGATTTTGACATGATATTGATGTTTGTTTGTTTTAACAAGTTTTATTCATAATAAATCTAATTAATAACTTGGGTTTAAAACTTGTTAATTCTATCAATTGAGGTCTAAATTTCCCAACAAAATTGCTACAAGTTAAAACAACAAATCACTACTAAACCATGAGACTTTTATTTTTCAATAAGAATTAAAACCTATTGTTCCAAAAAAAAAAAAAAAAAAGCCTGTAATAGCCTTATGATGTTTATTGAATTCTCAATTTTGCCTAATAAGTTGTAGCCTACATGTGCCGTCGTGCAGGGATGTCAAAAAATAATAAACAATGGAAAACAATCTTCTTTATATTAAATATATCTATTTTATAGTTTAAATTAAATATTATAAATTTAAAAATGCATCCAATACTAAATTATTTTAAATTTTAAATATCATGACAATCTGATACAAATTTATAATGAAAAGAAAGTTAGAAATAGCTTTATTATGAACTTTTCAAATCGATAACATTGGAGGCTACAGCTCCATGAATGAAATGGGATACTTCCTCCAACGAAACATTTCAAACATCAAAACTACATGCCATTGATAGATCCATTATCAGACCTAGAAACTAAAGTAAAACAGTAACTATGACTTCGTGAAAGCAACAAATGAACACCCCAACCCCCCCCCCCCCCCCCCCCCCCCCAAACTACATGCCATTGATAGATCTATTTTGAACACATGGCATACTCCAAAAATTGATAGGGAAAGTGGTTCATTTAAGTCAAAGCAATTTTTTGGAGCAAAGTGCTTGAGTCTCACTTGCACTACATCCCCATCCATTAGTGCTACAATATACATGTATCAAAAATAAAAATTAACATCATATTAATTATAACATATTTTTTAAAAATAATTATGAATCAAATAAAATACAATAGTAGTACCTTGTTTAATTATTCCTCAATCTTTCATTGACATTTCTTCTTCCCTTCTTCTCTTTGATTTTGGTAAAGGGAAAGAAATTGAGTTTGATATTAGTAAAGTGAAAGAAAGTTGATAGTAAAATATTGGTAAAATAAGATTTGGTGGGAAATAAAAAGTAAAAGGGAGGGAAATGTGTCAATAGGGGAATTTTGTCAAAAGGAAAAAAAAAAGCCCCCTACTAGCCGTGTCTTGTTTAAGAGGGCAATTTTGTCCAAAATTTGATTGTCATCCGTGTGCTGCTTTTCCTCATATTTACTGATTTTTTTTATTAATGTGAGACCCATTGGCAAACCTTAACAAGCGCCATCCGGTGCTTGTTAACATTTTTTCTTTTTGGTGAAAATATCATTTTAGTCCCTACATCTTGGGCTATATTCAATTTTGTCCATGTATTTTGGTAACAATCAATTTGGTCTATGTTATTTTCAACTTGGAGTGAATTCGTTCCTTATTACCTACCGTTAGCTCACTAACAAAAAATATTTACGTGGCAAACAGTGTGCGCAGTTGCCACACTTAATGTTGACATGGATAATAAAATTATTATTATTATTATTATTATTTAATTTCTATTTGAGAAAACCACATTAGCAATTTATAAAAATAAATAAATAATAGAAACTACATCAGGAAAATAAAACAAAAAAATTGAATGATGAGTAGCTTTCTTGCATTTTCTTGTCGGCTGAACACAACAAACCCAGAAACACAAACTTAAATGCAACCCAAAAAATTCACCATAACCAAATTCTATTTCAACTTTCAAGCAGTGGATACCTCGGACCCATCACCAATCCTCCATCTTCTTAGACCAACCAAATATAAAAGCAAAATTGAATGGTCATAAAACCACAAAGATTTTCTACACAATATCGTATTTGTTGGGTTAAAATATATTGACCCCTTGCAAATTAATTAATTACCCAAGTTAATTAATTACGTTCAATTACATGCAATAGCGTGGTAGCACAAAAAAATCACCAACTATACTAAATGCAGCGGAAAATAAATTTGACACAGGTGATTTGTTTACGAATGTGGAAAACCATAGAGGCAAAACCCCACCAGGTGAATTTAAGGTCACCACTCCCGAGAATCCACTATTATCAATCATAAGCGGTTACAAGTATAAGGATCTTACCAAACCCTTTGGCCTATCTCGAAATATCAACTTACAGTTAAATCCTTACCCCAATACCCAATTAGACTTATATTGTAGCGGCAATCTCTTTGTTCAATGCACGAATCTCAGTACGTAACTAACCAATGATGCATGGATCCTAATACGTGACTAACTCCACCAACTTGAAGAAGATGTTGGCTGCAAAGTTCTTCAATTCATCAACAATGAAGATCAGGAAGCTCCTTAATCACAAAACCCTTGGCGTAAAGACGTAGTAGCTTCTTCAGAGAGAATGATGAACTAGGTCACTTTTTGCATATGTTCTCCTTGTATGACGACCTTTAAAATAAGTCTTATATATGTCTAAGGTTGTGAGAAAAGAAACCCTACACATACATGTCAGCTAGGGCCAAAAATCAGATTTGGAAATTCTAATTTCGTAGATCTCGACAGATTCATCTTCTGTCGAGCTTCTGTCGAACTTCGTTTTTAAATCTCGATAGATACTGTTTTTGTCGAGATATCTGTCGAGCTTTAATGAACAACTCTTCTTTACTTGTTTTTTGGTCAGATTTGCATGGTTTCAATACTTAACATAAACACTTGTTTCTTGAAGTACTAAATTCATCCTAGATCTACCTAATTACAAATAAAGTGCGTTTTGTCAAAAGATTAACCAATTACATAAATATGTCCCTAACAGTATTTGCAAATTCAATCTCTTTCTTCTAAAGGTTCTATCACTCTCTTGCCTGTAGTCTCACTATCTCATCGCAAGAAAGCTACTAGTCATCATTCAAATTTTTTGTTTATGACTAAAAGCAAACATAAAACAAACAAACAAACAAACAAAAAATGAGATGCCCCTTAACAACCACCAATCTTCTCCTCCACCAAAGACGTGGTCCACATCCACCATGTCATTGTCGCAAAACCTTGTGGCTTGGGATGGAGCCGCCAAGCTCTACTTCTATGACTATAACAAACACTAGCTCCATCGATCTCTTCAAATCTACTATAGATGGGTTGGATTTACTGTCTGAATTTTTCTTTCCCTCATTTTCTTGAATTAGAATTTAGTTATGGTGAATTTTTTGGGTTTAGTTTAAGTTTGTGTTTCTGGATTTGTTGTTTTTGGGTGACAATTAAATAATAATTATTATTTTATTTTATTTTCCATGTCAACACCAATTATCCATCTTATTTATGGTGTTCCTTCTTCTCTTATTTATGTTAGGGTCTACCATAAATGTAATAGGAGAGAGCCTTATTTCACTATATTCTGGAAGTACCCAAGTATTTTCCCAAATGAAAAGCTTCCCAAATATAAGATGCTCTAAAATTTGCTACACTATATAAAATGTGGGCATGGAGAAAATGTGTGCTTTTTAACACTGAAGCCCATTAAGTTGTTGGGTTATTCCTAAGCCTCCAAGCTTTGTTCATGAGCATAGCCAAATTAGTATGTCTGGTTGATTGAATGCCTAAACCCCAGCCTCTTTGGGAGTAGCTATTACCTCCTAACTAATAGTGTGACAATGACTGTAACTAATAGCGTGACAGTGACTGTGTTGATTTGTATCACTCCATAGAAAACGACAATTTATACTATCTAGTATCTAGATGCCGACTAATTTTTTGAAGGAGAAGGGTAGTTTTCATAACTTACATCGGAATAGTAGACAAGGTTGATTTGAAGTAGCACGACCAGAAATTGAAAGATATTTGATTTGGCAACCCTCAATTTTCTTTCGAATCTTATCAACTAAATATTGATAGGCATTGGCAGTTCTACAAGTGGTTTTGCATATGTTTTTATGCGTCAAAATATGATTGGATTTTAGATTTTTTTTTTAACGAAAATTTGAAAGTGAGGTCGGGAGAGGAGATTTAAATAATTAATTGAAAACACTCAAGTGCCAACTATTTAAGAATTAGAAAAAATGTTAAAACTATTATACATAAAACTTAGATTATCATGTGACAATGAAAGTAATTAGTAAGGTTTAATCACCAAATAAATAAATATTTAAATTGTTTTTCTATAAATGATGACACATTAATTCGTAAATTCTATATCATAAAAATATGTAATATCCAAACAACACTTTTTTTTTTATTGGAACCTTTAAAGTTTGAAGCACATGCTTGTATAAATATGACTTAACCCTCATCATTGTTGTACTAACTACTAAGCTCTATTAGCAGTCCTTCCGGTTCCAAATCCTCCTCTCATGCTATCTGTCACTGAGCACATGCTCATAAATACTGAGCTCACTGACTAGAAATTACACAGACACACACTGACATATTCATAATATTTTTACAATAAATTTTAAATAGCATGTTATTATTGGCTATTACGGGTGAGCCAAAAAGTAATATAAGTTGTGGATTAAAATTAGATCCAGTAACAACTCAGCATTTAATATTCATTGTAAAAATATTATAAAAATATTGTGAAGATAACATTTCTCTGTCAATTATCTCAACAAATAAAAGGTAAAAAAACACTCTTTAGAGCTAACTTGTGTCACAGCATCAGAAAGATTGAAGGAGCAAAGCTGCAAGGAGGCTTTGATTCGCCACACACCACAGGTGAATATCTCTCTCGCTCTCTCTGTCTCCCTCACCCTCAAGCATCTAATTAACTCTCATTCTCTCACTGCTCCGTCTGTCTCTCTTTTTTCTTACCTCTACTTTTTCGTCATTTTACAATGTAATACAAAAGTCATATCCAAAATATTTTCACAACAAATTTTAAGTGGCATATTATTATTGACTATTACGGGTGAACCAAAAAGTAATATAAGTTATAAATTAAAATTAGATTCAGTAATAACTCATCACTTAAGATTCATTATAAAAATATTATAGAGATAACACTTCTCTTTCAATTATCTCAACAAATAAAAGGTAAAAAAACATTCTCTAGAGCTTACTTGTGTGAGTTGTGTCACAGCAGTAGAAAGATTGAAGGAGGAAAGCTGAAAGGGGGCTTTGATTTGCCACACACCACAGGTGAATCCCTCTCTGTCTCTCTGTCTCTCGCTCTCTCTCTCTCGCTCTTTCTGTCTCCCTCAGCCCCAGGCATCTTAACACTCATTCTCTCTCACTCTTTTTCCTTTCCCCTAGTTTTTCGTCATTTTACAATGTAATAAAGCATGTTTGCACGTGAATAATAATTGCAGACACACACTGGTTTGCATGTGAATAATAATTGAGACACTGGTGGAATGTTATATTGATAATATTCTTTTAATAAATTTCAAGTAGTATATTATTATTGGCTGTTATGGATGAGTCAAAAGTTAATATAAGTGATAGATTAAAATTTGATTAAATAATAATATATCACTTAAACTTTATTATAAAAATGTTATAAAAATATTGTGACCGTTAAATCTATCATTTATCTCAACAAATAAAAAGTGAAAAAACATTCTTCATCTCAACAAATAAAAGGTGAAAAAACATTCTCTAGACTCCTAGAGCTAACTTGTGTCACAGCAGCAGAAAAATTGAAGGAGCAAAGCTGCAAGGAGGCTTTGATTCGCCACACACCACAGGTGAATCTCTCTCTCTGTCTCCCTCAGCCTTAGGCATCTTAACTCTCATTCTCTTACTGCTCCGTCTGGTCTCTCTTTTTTATTTCCTCTAGTTTTTCGTCAATTTACACGGTAATAAAGCATGTCTGCATGTGAATAATAATTGCAGACCCTCAATCCTTATCCTCTTCCACTGGACAAAGACGTGTGTGGTCAAAATCGTTTCTACAAAAGCAAGTGAGTACTGGGTAGCCGTACGTGTAGACTACTCCCACTTTCCATTTTTGTAGCAAGTGTGTGTTACTTTAATTTTATTTTCATTTTGTTTCATTTGACTTTTCTCATCTCTTATCATCTGTTTTTTTTTTTTTTTTTGATAATCCTCTTATAATCTGTTTATTTGTTCTTCAAATAATCAATACAGTATATCATAACATTACAAATGTACCTGATTAAAATATATTATTTTTTATCATTTAATTTATAGATAAAATAATATAACATATATTTGGTTCTAGTTTATTAGATATTTATTTATGTATTGAAATTTGAATGATTGTTTGTCTTTTATTTAGAAATCTTTAAATTATTAGTATTTTTTTTAATCTTAGTCATTATACGTAACGGATGATAATTTAATGTGAAAAATTTAGGTTCATGTATAAGTTTAGGACTATTGACTCGTTCTTAAGATTAAAAAAGAAAGAAGATAATTCAAAAAATATTACATTTTTGGGTTTTGATGTATAAAGTATCTAACTTGTATATTGATTATTAAATTGGATGTATGTTACTAATAGAATGGATATAATTAATACATACACTAAGAAAAAAAAATTAGTTGTCAAATTTTATGTTCTCCAAATATAAATGTTTGGCTCGGCCACTACACAAACACTAAGAAATTGTCCATGGCTTCACTTCTTCGACCAAATAGTACTAGAAATCATTAACATAACAAAAACTTCACAACTCTTGCTAGGTTTTTAGAAGCGGAAATCATTAATCCAATGCAAAGCAAGAACAGAGGTGGAAACATTGTTAGAACAATGGTGCCAGAGGAGACTGGTGTTTTCTTGACATGGGAGGATTTGTGGGTGACTGTTACAAATGGAAAGGAAGGTAGAAAATCAATACTTGAGGGTGTGACTGGTTATGCACAACCAGGCGAGCTCTTAGCCATAATGGGGCCTTCAGGTTGTGGCAAGTCTACCCTCCTTGATGCATTAGCAGGTATATATTTATATATATCATAATTTTTCATTTACTATAATATTATTTTACACCTTCAGACTATTTTCACGTCTTATCTAGTAATAAGGCAGACAAGATGTGTTTGTGTCTATCTCAAAAACTCTTCGGACATCTCTAGTTGTATTATCTTATTATGATATGTCATTTACAATTTTATCAAAAATCATTGTTCGGTTAATGAATGAATTTGTTAATAGATCCATTTAAAAAAGTTTTGATACAATTTTCTTGAAAAATATATAAAACTTAAAAAAAAAAAAAAAAAAAATTTCTTTTTCCTATAAAATGTCTAAACCAATACTTTTAGAATATCTGTTAACTTCTCCCAAATTCATTATATTGATAACGGATTAAAGACAAAGGGCTCTCTCTCTGAGAGCTGAAATATATTTTTTAAAGAGTTTCGCTCCATAAGGCATATGAGAACCAATAAGGAGTATTTTATGGCAGGGAGATCAGGTTCAAACACAAGGCAATCAGGGGAAATTCTTATCAATGGCCTTAAACAGAAACTGGGTTTTGGAACATCGGTAAGAGACAAATTAAAAGATAAAAATATATCTCTGTTTCCATTTCTAGTCAAAGAGAATTTATATCATTCCTAAAGGAATTAAATGAAGCAGCTATCACAAAATTCTTTTCAACCATTAAAACATACTAATTAGTTTAATTTTTACATAAATATAGGCATATGTAACACAAGATGATACTTTGATGACAACTTTAACTGTGAGAGAAGCCATGTATTACTCGGCTCAGCTCCAATTGCCAGACTCCATGTCAAAGTCAAAGAAGAAGGAAATTGCATGCATAACAATGAAAGAAATGGGCTTAGAAGATGCCATGGACACAAGAATTGGTGGGTCGAGAGCCAAAGGCATTAGTAGTGGACAAAAGAGAAGAGTGAGCATTTGCATAGAGATCCTGACACGGCCCAAGCTTCTTTTCCTTGATGAACCTACTAGTGGACTTGATAGTGCAGCATCATATTATGTCATGAGCAGAATTGCTAGCCTTCATAAAAGGGATGGAATTAGAAGGACCATAATTGCATCCATCCATCAGCCCAGCAGTGAGGTCTACCAAGTCTTTCACAATCTTTGCCTCTTGTCATCTGGGAGAACAGTCTACTTTGGTTCTGCTTCCACAGCAACTGAGGTAAGGTCTCTAATGTTTCTAATGTCTATGAAGCATAGAATGATATTAGAGACACAATATTTTTATTTTCAAAACTATTGACATGGCATATTATGATTGTAGCAACATCAATTTCACATGGTCCACCCTTTTTAATTTTATTATGCACTAATCATAACATGCTATGTCAATAGTCGAGAAAAATATTATGTTCCTAAACTTATTCATGAAGAATGTTCACTTGGTGTTTGGGATATGTAACTAAATTTTCCTTGTTTCAATTCATTACAGTTTTTCGCCACAAATGGTTTTCCGTGCCCGACTCTCCAAAATCCATCTGATCACTTCCTTAAAACCATAAACAAGGATTTTGGAAAGGTAAGAGAATTTTTAGTCATATAGGACTTTTCCTTTGGAGAATATGTTAAGTAGCTAGTTCACTGAGGAAAAATGATCTTCTCCATTTAAAATAGATTTGTTTCATGGTTTTTATTTGATATTGTAAATCTCAATCTAAATATGTATTGAGTAACAGGTCATTATAAATTTTAAATTACAAACCACTACATACATTGTTAGATTCATAACATAAAATTTTAACCGTGAAATAAATGGAGACGTCTCCATTATTATTATAGGTAGAACACTTTTTTCAATTTTGCCTAATTACTTACCATAATCTTAAAAACAAACTCATAAATCTAACAAATATTTTCGTTAAAAAAAATTTAGGATCTTGAGCAAGCTTTAGATGGAGGGATCCCAACAGAGGAAGCAATTAACTCTCTTACAAGGTCATATAAATCATCTGAAATTCACCAACAAGTTCGAAGACAAGTATCTGAAATATGTAAACGGGTAATGAAATTCAAGCAATAAAATCTTATAATTTAATTTACATAAATCTTTCCTAAATTGATGACTGAATCTTACATTGGTTTCAGGATTGGGGAGTATTAGAGAAGAAGAGAAACCATGCTGGGTTTGTTATTCAGTGTCTTGTTCTTACGAGAAGGTCTTTTGTGAACATGTACCGTGATATAGGCTATTACTGGTTACGCCTAGCTATTTATGTTGCATTAGCTATAGGCCTAGCCACAGTCTTTTATGATGTTGGCTCTAGTTATGCTTATGCATCAATCCAGGTAAGATAGAGAGAGAGATTGAAAATTCCTTTTACTTATTCTACAAAGCTAGAAAGTAAGAATCAATATTTGATTCATAATACAGAATAGGATCAATTCAAGGGCCAAATTAATCATTGTACCTTCTTTTTTTTTTTTTGGTTTTTCAGGTGAGAGGTTCACTGATCATGTTTATAACTTCATTCTTAACTTTCATGACCATCGGTGGATTCCCTTCTTTCGTGGAAGACATGAAGGTTTGTTTTGTTTGTCATTTAAGTATTGATCTTTTTTTTGAAGCAAGTATTAATCTACTTTTATGCACATAGATTTTACTTACCTCTTTTAACCTGCATTTGAACTAGGCTTTTTATTTTATCTAAAATTAATTTAATCCTCTAACTTTTAACTTTATTCTATTCAGTCATTTCTTTAATGTCCATTAGGTGATTTTTTTTTTTTTTTTTTTTTTTTTTTTATTGATAGGTTGATATGCCATTAAGTATCTCAAACGATGTAGTTTTTTTTTTTTTTAAATATAATTTCTTATTTTAAAAAATAGAAATAATCCTTTCTTTTCAAATGTTTGATTTTATTGTTTAATTAGGAGGGCATTAGAACTAATTCCATACTTTGGAGGAGGGAAAGTGGAAGTATTTCAATTTTATGTTGATCACTCAGCTAGTATCATTACAGATTCCCTTCTAACTACTTGGTTTCAACCGAAATTGACAATTTATTGATGTCATACTCAAATATATTCTAATTGACAATTTATTGATGTCATACTCAAATATGTTCTATCTTTTTTTTTCTCCCATTTATCCAGGTATTTGATCGAGAAAGATTAAATGGACACTATGGCACTGCTGCATTCATCATAAGCAACTCATTTTCTGCTATTCCATACCTGTTATTGATTTCACTGATTCCCGGGGCAATAGCTTATTACCCTTCAGGACTTCAAAAAGGAGCTGAACACTTTCTATTCTTTGCTTCCATAATATTTGCTTGCATGATGTTAGTTGAGAGCCTAATGATGATTGTTGCAAGCATAGTGCCTAATCTTTTAATGGGTATAATAACTGGTGCTGGAGTTCAAGGACTCATGATGTTAGGTGGTGGAATCTTTAGATATCCAAATGATCTTCTCAAGCCATTTTGGAAATACCCATTATACTACATAAGTTTTCACAAGTATGCATACCAAGGATTGTTCAAGAACGAGTTTGAAAAGCTAACATTTTCTATAGATGAAGCCGGAGGACCAACCAACATTAGTGGTAAAGAAATTTTGAGAAATAAATTGCAAATGGAAATGGGTTACTCTAAGTGGGTTGATCTTGCAATATTGCTAGGAATGGTTGTTTTGTATCGACTTTTGTTCTTGGGTTTCATCAAGACTACTGAAATGATAAAACCTTTTGTTACAACTTTCATGTCAGCTCCTCCTAAACAAACAACACAAGTCATGGTGAATCCCTCTACTGCACCTTTGGTTTGACTCTGAAGCAGAACATAGATGTTATTGGTACTATTAGAAAATTATGATGGGCAAATGACAAGTAAGTTTATTTTGTTTCTTAACTTAAGGAAGGGGACTATGTTCTACTGGTTTTTTGTTTTCGATTTCTATGCCATTGTAGTGTATGAAACGAATCATAGAAGTACAATTATGTTGGTGCATTATTATCGTGCCTTCTCAACAACAACAAAAATTGCTGGTGTATTATTATAATTCATATTGATATTTGATTGTAAGAAATTCTAAGTTAGGTGAATGGTAAGGTGTACTTAATTTTTGTTATTTATTATTTAGGTAAAGGGAAAATTATTACTTCACACTAGTGGTGTACACATTTTGTATACACCTAGCTTGTGTAGAATGTGAAAAATAGATATTCATATTTTTCAAGAATATCCACATTTTACATACAATGAGCACAAGTGTAGAATTTTTTTATGTAAAACAATCATGATCCTAGGTAAAATTACTGCAAGTTGAAATAACAAATTACTAAATCATGAGATTTATTTTTGTTGACACCTTCTAATATTTCTAGTGAAAACATCTTGGATTCAAATCTCTTCTCTCCTATTGTAACTATCTAAATCATCCACACACACACACCCCAAAAAAAGTACAATTAAAACTCTTGTTTGAAGGAAATAATTTTTTTTTTATTTAAAAAAAACCCCTTCCAATAGCCCTCTCTTAATCTTATTAAATTTTCGGTTTCACCAATAAGTTGTAGCCTATGTGCGTCATGAAGGTATCTCATGAGACATCCCTCTCACATCATGTGCATACATGAATATTGAAAAATAATAAATTGAAAGTTCAATTAGTGTGTAAAACATTAATGAATGTTTAAACTCTCAATTACAAAATTACCAACATAAGCTTATATTCAAACAATATATGTGCGAAATATGAAATATAAGCAATACCCAATTTGGCAAACTACTTTAACACATAATTAATCACAAACACAGTAGCAATTAATGGTTAAAGAGTAAGAGAAGAGAGATGCAAACATAATGATAACATCAGCACGTGTTATCGAAAAAGAAACCGAAGAACTCAGCAAAAACCTCACCGCCGCCCTCCAAGCGATCAAATGATCCACTAAAGATTAAAATTGGGATACACGAATAGCAATAGACCCTCCAAGCCTAATCTACCCAATGCACCTAAGCCCTCCAAGCTTCTTGCTCCAACAAGATTAAGCCTAACTGTGTCTTTTTTAGCTTCCCAGATCCCGCAATAAGCCCATTGCTTCAACCAAGTGAATTGGTCATCTCCGAACTACTTCCCAAACACCAAAATACCTCCTCACTGATATGGGTATGGTGAGATAAGGATTTGGCAAATGTACCTCTCAAGGATATGTTAATGGAGAGGGTGAGAGTAAAGGAATTTGGAGAATCAGATGTCTAAGATTATGAATGAGTCAATCTTGGTTTTCTCTAAGGTTTCTCTCTCAAAATTCTCTCTGGAAGCTCTCTACATTTCATGGGTATAAGGGTATTTATAGTAGGTTACATGAGGAATGTGAAAAGTCAGTTTTCATCCAAACAGGGCATTCTAGCGACTTGACCTCGCGACTAGAACGAGTCGCGACATAACTTCTAGTCCAAAATATACTTTTTGTCCTGTAGTGCTCCAGCTGCCGTGACCTTTCAACTCCCTACATACTTCACACGTGTGCCACTTCGGCGACTTGCCAGTCGCAAGTCAGTCGCGAAATCCAGTCGCAAAACTCCTTTGAATGCACACATCTTGAGTTTTCTTCACACTCTCTCACACACAATCCTTACATAATTCCCACCTAAATACGGGGTATCTAATTGCTGAAATTACAAGCAAATTTGGCACGAAATAAAACCAACACATGATTGAATAAATTCAACCTTACATAAACAATGAAAAACGATCTTCTTCATTTAAAATGTATCAATTTCATGGTTTAAATTAAATATTATAAATTCAAAAGTGTATCTAATGTTACATTTGTAAGTGCTTGGAGCGAGGTTGATGGGTCAGTCCTCACTTGGGCTCACAATCTATTTGTAATGTGGGCTTTGGATTTCCTACTCTGGGCGATTCTAACTTAGAGACCCAACTAGATCTCTCAAGCCTCTGAATTCTCTCCCTCTCACTTTTGTAACTCTGCTGCTCTCAACTATAAGTTGCTTCCAAAGCCTTCCAACAACCCTCTTCCCTCTTTGGTTTCTCTTATTTATAGCCTCAAATTAGTGGAAAAATCATGATTACTCTCAGGGTTAGTGGGGAAGGAGGTCCAATATTATTGTTGCTAAGTGGGTGTTTGGTGGAGTATGGTAGGAGTGGCATTGGAACTGGTTCCCACTCCAAAGAATACACTAGGCAGAGATATTCCCCAGGGCATTGCCGTACATATGATGGGTTGCGTATCCGAACATCCTTTTTCCTGCTCGGGGTGGTTCGCCGAACATGGACCAGGTAGTGAAATAGGGTGTGTGCCACTGCAGGTTGCCTGCTCAGGCTTCTGAGTACTACGGTGCCTGGGTTCGTAGCATCTGTGGGTTTAGGCCGGTGCCCCGGGCACAAAAAGATTGGACCCATGGGCCGTGCTATTTGAGTTAGAATCTAAGGTATAAATGGGCTAGGTATCAAAGTGTCGTACAACATTATTTAAAAATTTTAAATGTCATGATACTATAATACATGATATATATTGAGAAGAAAGTTAGAAAGAATTACTATTAAGGATTTTACTAATGTACACAATAGTAAACCATTTTAGAAAACTTTTTATGAAAAATGAAAAAGTTATCGACTTTTTTGACAGCTTTTTCAATTTTCTATAAAATGTTTTCAAAAATAGATGATTAATGTGTATACTTATAAACTTTTTCCAACTGATTACATTGGAGGCTATACCTATGAAATGGGGTACTTTTCTCGGTTTCTCCAACCAAACATTTCACATGTCAAAACTATGGGTAATTATTGAACATTCTCGAAGTACCATAAATGCATATTCCCCCTCTTACATAATTGTGAATCCTACTAATTAAATTTATGATAGAACCCACAATTAATGTGAAATGAGAGTATTACGCATTTATGGTACTTCTGGAGTATTCAATAATTTTTCCAAAACTACATGCCGTTGATAGATCTATTTACCGACCCTGCTAGAAACTAAAGTAAAACAGTAGCTTTGACACCACGAAAAGCAACAAATGAGCCTCCTCCATGGATCACTATCACATGCCCCGGTGGTCGAGGAATCAGGATGAGAACCTGCATGCAATTACAATTGGGTCGAAACACAAGCATATAACATCACTCTCAAAAATTGACTCGAAAATACCAATATCCATGGCAAACTTAGTGGTGAAGATATACCAATTGTAGAGAAAATTCATTGCATCCTTTTTCTTTTTCTTTTTACACTCTTTCCATTTTCCAATACATCAAGTTTTAGCTTAGGTTATAGATTAGTAGTGGCAATTCATGTGTAATTGTATATGCTTTCGACTTTAGAGGTTGAAAGTTGAAACTTGAAGTTGAAGGAATCACTTGTTTAATACTATTGTTTTGCCTTCGGTAAGAGTGTCGGTTGCTTTATAGTTTTATTTTTATGTACTATTTTAGTTGAATGAATTTTCTTTTTGGGTGTGCTAAATTTATTTCTCCAATGATTCATCCCATGATATGGAACTACGAGTACCACTTGTTTTATCTTCTTCCTTCTATTTGATAGACTGTCGGTTGCTTAATATATTATATTTAATTGAAGTTAAAAAAAAATCATATCAAAAACTGAAAAATGAGAACAAATAAGTAAAATAAAGTAAGGTTAATGTGAGTGTGTGTATATATATATATATAAAAGAAAGTTAAAATTTCTTAAAATGAGATCACCCCTCATTTTTCTTAAAAGTAGCAGCACACTACATCTTTTGAGAGTGCAACTCCTTACTGATACAAGTGAATTGTTCTGCGTAATTTAATTTTCTCGTATTCTGAAATAATTAACATATTTTTCAGCTTTCATCTCTATATGTTAGTACAATCTTAACCTCCTTTTTTTTTTTTATCTTCTCAAAAAAAAATCCGTATTTTCTTTTTCTTTTTTGTTTGAATAATCTTCTTTTTCAATTGAGAATTTAATTCATCTGAGTGTTTATGCATCAAGTGTTTGGAGGATCGAGGGGGGATCAAGGGGTTTCAAGCTACAAAGTTAGATATCTAACTATCTAATTAAATTTTTTTATAGAAAAAATGTTTGAAACCTGCATATATAAGACTTTTCTTCCCCTCCTTCTCAATAAATATTTTTAAAAAAAAATTATCCTATGGTTTGAAAAATATATATTTCCTTTTTATGTTATATGATACTTTTTTTTCTATTCTTTTTTCTTTTTTCACTTACTTTAATTAATTATCTCTTTAAATACTTACAGTAATTTAATGAGTCATAATAATATATATGAATGGTCTAATATAATGAATTATTGCGTAATGTATTGGATGAGATGAAATTTTGTGTTTTTATTTTATATTTTTGGCAATCACTTTTCTTTTTTCTTTTTCTTTAATGTTTTGAAAGATTTTTAAATCATATTAAGGTGATTAAGATCTTAATCACCTTAATCTGATTTAAAAATTTATTTCCTTTTCAAGGTTTTAATTCTTTCTTTTTTTTTAACTTTTAAAAGTATAGAATTAATTTACTACACCCTAAACTACATATAGATTTAAATTGTAATTAATTTTTCTCATTTGAAATTTGAATACAATACATATGTAAAAACAATATATTTTTGTTTTACAAAATTTAGCTATGACAACCTTACTCAATATCTTTTTATTGAAGGTGAATTTTGACAAATCCACTATTAGATGACATATTCTTCTTATATTCTCCATGCTTGCAAAATTTCTAAGAAATTAAAAATCAATAGCTATGTCATCAATAAATTGTTTAAATTGCAAGTTTTTATAGTTTAAAATTATACATAAAATATAAACTTATAGATCATATAGTAAATAATATCCAATTGACACAAAATTTGATATATGTATTAAAAGCATAGAAAATATGCAATTTAACGGTTAGATTTTTAAAATATGTAATAATATTTATTTTATTAAATAATGATATAGCCTAATATTATAACCAATTTTGAAACTGAATTTTGTCCTTTATTTTAAAATTTAATAGTGTCAACAATAAGATAGTGGAATTCAAATATTAACAACTCGGTGGAAAACATCAAAAGATAAGAATCTTGACAGTTACACAAAAAAAAAAAAAAAAAAAAAAGCCTTGAAGGTTGAGGAGACAAATAAGATGCCAAAGTTTTTTATTTGCTCTCCAATACACTGCCATGTGTAGTTATTTATTTATTTGCTGGCGAAATAATGGAGTGGGGTATTGTTTGTCAATCCATATAAATGCCCCATTTGATGAGAGATAGTACAACAATAAAAACTCATGAAAAGATGTGGTACTCAGAATTCAGATTAATAATTGAAGAAAAAGAAAAACCACACACCATCTTTTTTTTCAATTTTATTTTATATAAAACACCTACTCTGTTTTAAGGTAAGTATAACTCTTACCCTTTCACACACATACAACTCTTTTTCTTCCTTCTAATCCTATTCTCTATTTTATTTCATGATCACTAGGAAGTAGCAGCAACTAGTGACGCTAAACTTTAGACCCAACCAGTAGAAACATACATAAAAAGTCAAAGAGATAGTGCTCTCTAATGACACATGATAATTAGATAGCAGTGACAGCAACTTTCATTCCAGATTGACAATGTCCAGCAATACTGCAGATGAAGAAGTTTTGTCCTTTCACAAGTTTGATTTGATCCTTTCCTGTCTTGTAAACTTTGGAACCTCTTGGTGTTGTGCATGTATTGTAACCCACTTTGTTCACAACTACCAAGTTGTGTGCAGCTGGGCTATAGTTGAACACTGAAAAGTCAAGTAAAGACAACCTTCTTGGTCAATATATATCACAAAGTTTGTCATATAACAAAGAAAAGACAAATGATAAAGTTTTTTTTTTTTTTTTTTTTTGTGGGGGGGGGGGGGGGGGGGGTGGGGGCCAAAACAAGATAAAGTTATTACTAATCTTTGAGTAGTAATTGATACGGACAACAACATAATAAATAATTTTTTAATTATTTTTAAAAAATTATAAAATATTTCAGTGTGTGTTATTTCAGTTTAGAAGTTTTATATAATAAAATTTATAATATTTTTAACATTGTTATTTTTTTTATAATGCTTTTAAAAATTTGTACTTATCCTACCAACACTCTAAAGATAGAAATAAAAATAGGAAGTTATATTCTTACCAAGCCACTACAAGCTTTGGTGATTATTGTACATAAAGCTTTTACTTTTTGTTGGTAATGTCGTTTGTTCCTTTGCAACCACATTTATTATTGGCAAATTGTATTCTTTTGCTTTTTCAACCAAATCCAACCCCATAACAGGATCACGTCGGTTTCACTATTTATATTTCTTTATTCTAATTTTTTCCCCCATGTTGACGTTATAATCCCTAGTTTTCCAAGATATTCTATAGTTTCGAAACTAGCTCCTAAAATTTACAGGTCTTAGAGCATTCTCATTAAAAATTGTAAAAAATTTAGCATTTAGCATCTTAAAAAATTATTTTATTCATTTTAATATCTCACTTTACAATACACCCAATATCAAATTTTCTATTATTTTACTACTTCATTTAAATATTCTTTTTTTATTCTTTCTTTATGTTTTCTTTATCCTTTTTCTATGATTTCAAATAACTACCATTCATAACATGTTTTCTGTACCCAGCAACTACTATTAAAAAAATCATTTTTTTTTACAATCTTGCTACAGTGAGCTGCTAGAGATAGCAGCCCACTGTAGCTAGATTGCAAAATTAATAGGATTTACAATTCTTAATGGAGTATGCTTTTTACAAATTTAATGTTAAAATTTAGCATTTATAGCATTTACAATTCTTAATGAGAATGCTCTTACACAAATCAATTTAGCTTTTTTATTTTATTTTATTTTATTTGCGGAATATCAATTTAGCTTTTTCTAAGGAAGAAGCATATAGTTTTAGATAACTTGGTTTATGTTATCATGCTCCTATGATTAATTTTCCTTCAATATTTCACTAGATAATGCAAGTGATGTCAAGAACATAATATTTTTCATAACTGTTATATAATCTGTTGTGATTACAACATTATTTTTACGTGAATTCATTTTATTATATAGCAATAAATTCATTATTTTCACTTAATCTATTACTAATAGACCATATATGCACTTATGAAAATGTTGTCCCTAGACTTATTATTACAAAAATAGAAAGGAAATAAAGGATCTTATATACTAAAAAGTAAATCTTCATATACTAACCAAGTGTGTCACCAGCCCTAAACTGCTTTCCCTTAGGCCAGCCAGCAACGTTGAAAGTCCAACCACCTGAATCTCCAACAGTGTAGGTGGCTGCATGAGCCATCTCAGAGTGAAGCACAAACATCAACATGCACAGAAACACTGTGGCAACCATTGCACTCCCTCTTCCCTGAGCCATTTTTTTGGTTAAAAACTCAAACTTTGAGAGAAACAGAAGCAGAGAAAGATTATGCGTATATGTGTTTGTGTCGGTGTGAACTTTGCAGAGGAAGATGGCCTTTTTAATGAGGTTGGTAGTGGACTTATGGGCCCATTTGTTGAAACATTTTCGGCCAGTGTCATAAATTCTTGTTTGGGCCCATTGTGTGTATGATAATTGTTGCAAGCATAGTGCCTAATCTTTTAATGGGTATGATAACTGGTGCTGGAGTTCATGGACTCATGATGTTAGGTGGTAGAATCTTTAGATATCCAAATGATCTTCTCAAGCCATTTTGGAAATACCCATTATACTACATAAGTTTCCACAAGTATGCATACCAAGGATTGTTCAGGAACGAGTTTGAAAAGCTAACATTTTCTATAGATGAAGCCGGAGGACCAACCAACATTAGTGGCAAAGAAATTTTGAAAAATAAATTACAAATGGAAATGGGTTACTCTAAGTGGGTTGATCTTGCCATATTGCTAGGAATGGTTGTTTTGTATCGACTTTTGTTTTTGGGTTTCATAAAGACTATGGAAAAGATAAAGCCTATTGTTACAACTTTCATGTCAGCTCCTCCTAAACAAACAACACAAGTCATGGTGAATCCCTCTACTGCACCTTTGGTTAGACTCTGAAGCAGAACATAGATGTTATTGGTACTATTAGAAAATAATGATGGGCAAATGACAAGTAAGTTTACTTTGTTTATTAACTTAAGGAGGGGACTACGTTCTACTGGTTTTTTGTTTTTGATTTCTATGCAATTGTAGTATATGAAACAAATCGTAGAAGTACAATTATATATGTTGGTGCATTATTATCATGCCTTCTCAACACACAAACAAAAAATTGTTGGTGTATTATTATAGTTCATATTGATATTTGATTGTGAGAAATTCTAAGCTATTTGAATGCAAGATGTACTTAATTTTTGTTATTTATTATTTAGGTAAAGGGAAAATCATTACTTCACACTAATGGTGTACACAGTACACATTTTGTATACAGGAGGTGTAGAATGTGAACAATAAATATCCATATTTTTTAAGCATATCCACATTTTACATACAGTGAGCATGACTGTAGAAGTTTTTTTTTTTTGTTTTTTATGTAAAACAATCATGATCCTATGTAAAGTTGCTGCAAGTTGAAATAACAAATTACTAAATCATGAGACTAATTTCTGTTAACACCTCTCCTGATATTTCCAAAGAAGACATTTTGGATTCAAATCTAGCCTCCCCTATTGTAACTATTTAATCATGCACCAAAAAAAAGAAAAAAGCCCCTTCCAATAGCCCTTTTAATCTTATTAAATTTTCGGTTTCACCTAATAAGTTGTAGTCTATGTGCGCCGTGAAGGTATCTCATAAGACGTCTCTCTTACATCATGTATAAATTACACATGTTGTGAGAAGAGTGTCTTATAAAACGTCATGCATAGATATTGAAAAATAATAAACAATGAAAAACGATCTTTTCCGTTTAAAATACATCAATTTTATAGTTTAAATTAAATATTATAATTTTAAAACTGTATCCAATGTTATATTATTTAAAATTTTATAAATGTCATGATACTTTAATATATTTTATATATATTGAGAAGAAATTTAGAAAGACTTACTACTAGTTATGAACTTTTTAAACTGATTATTACATTGGAGGCTACATAGCTCCATGAATTATAAAATGTGGGATTCTTTCTTGATTTCTCCAACCAAACATTTCACACATCAAAACTACAGGTCGTTGATAGATCCATTAACAAACATAGAAACTAAAGTAAAACATTAGCTTTAACACCACGAAAGCCACAAAATGAGCCTCATTTATGGATCACAATACATTCCCAATGGTCGAGAAATCAGGATGAGAACACTACTGCATGCTGCAATTACTCAAGTCGAGACACATGCATATAACATAACTCTAAAAAATTGACTCTAAAATACCAATATCCATGGCAAACTTAGTGGTGAAGATATACCAATTGTAGAAAAAATTCATTGCATTCTTATTTTTTTACACTGTTTCCAACACATCAAGTGTTAGCGTAAGTTGTAGACTTGTAGTGGTAGTTCATGTGTAATCGTATATGGTTTTGACTTTAGAGGTTGAAACCTGAAGTTGAAGGTACCACTTTGTTTAATACTATTGTTTTGCCTCTCCGGTAAGAGTGTCGGTTGCTTTATAGTTTTATGAACTTGGTCTAGGTTCAGTACATTGGATGTACTGGATCCCGGTCAGATAGTGACACATGTCCAAAATTAGACATATATCATCATCTCAATGGATCCAGTACTAGTGTACTGCTAAACACTGGACCTAAGCCTGACCTTAATTTTATATACTATTTTAGTTGAATGAATATTCTTTTGGGGTGTGCTAAATTTACTTCTCCAATGATTCATCCGATGATATGGAACTACAAGTACCACTTGTTTAATCTTCTTCCTTCCTTTTTTGATAGACTGTTCAGTTGCTTAATATATTATATGTAATTGAAGTTAAAGAAAATATATATGGGTTTTACTAACGTATGCCCAACATATGTTAATAAACCATTTTAGAAAAAAATTTATTGAGAAAATTAAAAAAGCTGTCAAACTTTTTAACAGCTTTTCTAATCCCCAAAAAAAAATTATTAATGTATGCTTTAAGAACATACATTAACCGGACCCAATATATATATATATATATATATATATATAAAAGAAAGTTAAAATTTCTTAAAATGAGATCACCCTTCATATTTTTCTTAAAAGTAGCAACACTGTATCTTTTGAGAGCTAGTGAAACTCCTTACTAATAAAATTGGATTGTTCTGCGTGATTCAATTTTTTTTTTCTTATTCCTAAATAATTATCATATTTTTCAACGTCATCTCTATATATTAGTACAATCTTAACTTCCTTATTTTCTTTTTCTTTTATGCCATTTTACAGCTAGAGAGCCTAGTATTATTATATTTGGATAATCTTCTTTTTCGATTGCAAATTTAATTCATCCAAGTTTTTATACATAAAATGCTTGGAGATTCAAGAGAGAAGAGTTTCTTTTTGCAGAGTTAGCAACATATATATATATAGGTCTGAAATTTGCATCTAAACAATTTTTCTTCCCCTCCTTCCCAATAAATTAAATAAAATAATTATCCCTATGATTTGAAAAAATATATTTCTTTTTTTTACTTTTAATATTTCCATTCAATGTGTTATGATACTTTTCATTTTTTTTCCTTTTTTTTTTTTTTTTTTTTTTTGCTTTTTCTTCACTTCCTTTAATTAATTATCTCTTTAAATGCTTATGGTAATTTAATGAGTCATAATATATAAGGATGGTCTAATGAATCGCCAAGTCATGAATTGGAGGAGATGAAAATTTGTGTTTTTTTTTTTTATATTTATTTTGCCAATCACTTTTCATTTTTGTTTCTTTTTCTTTAATGTAAGGTGTTTAAGGATATGTATGAACTCATTTAATTTATTTCCTTTTCAAGGTTTCAATTTTTTTTTTTTTTAATGTTAAAAGTATAGAATTTAATTTGCTACACCCTAAAGTAAATTGTAATTTTTCTCATTTGAAATTTGAATACAAAGTTTCTCCACCCAAAAAAAAAAAAAAAAAAAAATTGGATACAATAAATATGGTAAAAAAAGATTTTGTTTAAAAAAAAAAATTGATAGTGTCTATAAAGCACTAACATTGGGGTGTAAAACCTCCTAAGTTGCTATTTTACCCACCAAACCTATAAAAAGAAGCTCCAACCGGAGATGGGAACCTAAATATATTTTGCAACCTACAGTAAAGTTTGGATTTATAAAACTTACTGTAGCAGGATGGGAACCTACTTTTCCCATTCTTTAATATATTTTCTCTCTCATCACTCTCCCTCTATTTCTTCTTTGTTCCATGATAATGAGAGAGAAAAGAGTGATGAGAGAAAGAGAAAATATAATAAAGAATGGGAAAAGTAAGTTCCATCCTCTACGGTAAGTTCTATAAATTCAAACTTACTGTAGCAGGTTGCAAAATATTTTTAGGTTCCTACTTCCTATCCCCAACTGAAGCTTCTTTTTATGGGTGTAGTGGATCTAATAGAAACTTAGGAGATTTTACACCTCTAATACTAGTGCACTTATATATCCATGCTCTAAAAAAATAGGATTTAAACATTAACACTCTCTTGAAAACTTCAAAAGATAAGAATCTTGACAGTAAAATAAAAAAGCAGCCTTGAAGGTTGAGGAGACAAATAGGACTCCAAAGTTTTTGATTTGCACTTCAATACTATACTCTGCCATGTGTAGTTATTTATTTATTTGCTGGCGAAATGATGGAATGGAGCATTGTTTGTCAGTCCATATTTATGCCCTATTTAATGAGAGATAGTACAACAATAAAAACTCATGGAAAGATGTGGTACTCAGAATTCAGATTAATAATTGAAGAAAAAAAAAACCACAAACCATCTTTTCTTTCAATTTTATTTTTATATAAGACACCTACTCTGTATTAAGGTAAGTATAACTCTTACCCATTCACACACATACAACTCTTTTTCTTCCTTCTAATCCTGTTCTCTATTTTATTTCATGATCACTAAGTAGTAGCAGCAACTAGTGACACTAAACTGTAGACCCAACCAGTAGAAACATACATAAAAAGTCAAAGAGATAGTTCTCTAATGACACATGTTAATTAGATAGCAGTGACAGCAACTTTCATTCCAGATTGACAATGTCCAGCAATACTGCAGATGAAGAAGTTTTGGCCTTTCACAAGTTTGATTTGATCCTTTCCTGTCTTGTAAACTTTGGAACCTCTTGGTGTTGTGCATGTATTGTAACCCACTTTGTTCACAGCTACCAAGTTGTGTGCTGCAGGACTATAGTTGAACACTGAAATGTCAAGTAAAGATAGCCTTCTTGGTCAATATATATCACAAAGTTTGTCATATAACAAAGAAAAGACAAATGATAAAGTTAATTTCTTTTTCTTTTTTTTTTTTGCTAAAACAAGATAAAGTTATTACTAAACTTTGAGTAGTAATTGAAATCACAACATCATAATAAATAATTTTTTAATTATTTTAAAAAAAATTATAAAATGTTCCGGTACGTGTTATGTAAGTTTTATAAAATAAAATTTATAATATTTTTAACATTGTTTTTTTTTTTATAATGCTTTTAAAAATTTGTGCTTATCCTACCAACACTCCATAAAGATAGAAATAAAAATAGGAAGTTATATCTTACCAACCCACTACAAGCTTTGGTGATTATTGTACATAAAGCTTTTACTTTTTGTTGGTAATGTCGGTTTTACTATTTATATTTTTTTATTCTATTTTTTTCCCCATGTTGATGTTATAATCCCTAATTTTCCATGATGCTATCGTTTCGAGACTAGCTCCTAAAATTCACAAGCCTTATACACAAATCAATTTAGCTTTTTTTTTCTTTTTTTCTTTTTTTTTCTTAATATCAATTTAGCTTTTTCTAAGGAAGAAGTATATAGTTTTAGATAACTCGGTTTATGTTATCATGCTCCAATGATTAATTTTCCTTCAATATTTCACTAGATAATGCAAGTAATATCAAGAACATAATATTTTTCTTTTTCATAACGGTTATATGATCTGTTGTGATTGGAACATTATTTTTACGTGAATCCATTTTATTATATAGCGATAAACTCATTATTTTCACTGAATCTATTCATAGTTTTAAAAACTGGTAGAGTGAAAGAACTGAAAAAAGAACTGATTACCGATTTTCTGATCGAACCGGTAACATCATAAATAATTTAATTAATAATTATAAAAATAAATAAATAATTTTATAACTAATTATTTTAATTAAAAAATTAAACAATAGCAAAACATTAAACTCTAGCTTACCAACTTTTAGACACCGCTAAACATAATTCAACTAAAACATATACCAGCACTACCAACCCACTCTAAAATATTTTAATTATTTTTTAACTTTTCAAATAACAAAAATAAGTTCACCAATGGGTAACAATATCACATTCACACTTGATATCACATTCACACGTATATCCCACCTACCACACAATTTGAAATCGCATCTACACGTTTTTCCATCTCAGATCTCACTTTTTGCTTTTCTGCCTTTTCATATCTCTTTCATCAATTCTCTCTCTCTCTCTCTTATCTCTCATGAATATGTGCAGTGCAAGAGGCAAGAGCAGAAAAAAAAAAAAAAAAGCCTCAACTGAAGCTGACAGATCCTTACAAATCTACTTATCTTTGGGCTTCTTTGGTTCTTCCTCAACACAATATAGTAAATCTGATTTTTTTTTTTTTTTTTCTCTTTTGAGCAAAAGGTAAGTAAAATAAATCTGATGTTTTTGGTTCACTGTAGGAGTCTTAGGCTTCACCACTTAATACTTGAGAGAGCATTTTTAAAATCAAAATCTCTCTTCTTAAATCTGAAACAAGATCTCTCTTTTTAATTTTTTATTTTTTTATTTTTGGTTTAAAAAACACAACAGCTGAAGTATTTACGAAGAAATGCTAAAACCGGTTTAATCGTACCGGTTTTCGGTTATACCAATTAAACCGGCGATTTATACTGTTTATTCGGTTTTTTTATTTTCGATTTTAACTAATAACCGGATCGAATTAAGGTTCTGTTTCCGATTGAACCGGGTGAACCGGCCGGTTCGGTTCGGTTTTTAATGCACTTACGAAAATGTCGTCCCTAGACTTATTATTACAAAAATAGAAAGGAAATAAAGGATCTTATATACCAAAAAGTAAAGCTTCATATACTAACCAAGTGTGTCACCAGCCCTAAACCGCTTTCCCTTAGGCCAGCCAGCAACGTTGAAAGTCCAACCACCTGAATCTCCAACAGTGTAGGTGGCTGCATGAGCCATCTCAGAGTGAAGCACAAACATCAACATGCACAGAAACACTGTGGCAACCATTGCACTCCCTCTTCCCTGAGCCATTTTTTTGGTTAAAAACTCAAACTTTGAGAGAACAGAAGCAGAGAAAGAAGGTGTGTATGTGTGTGTGTCTGTGTCTGTGTGAACTTTGCAGAGGAAGATGGCCTTTTTAATGAGGGCGGTAGTGGACTTATGGGCCCATATGTTGAAAGATTTTTCACAGAAAGAGATGGGTCTGGCCAGTGTCATAAATACTTGTTTGGACTTTAATGTTTGAAGTTGAAATATAGTCCAGAAAAGAATATGGGTTTGGCAAACAACAATCAATGACTGGGGTCTTCCACTATTTCAGTTTAAATCCTTGACTTCCTTTCTTTTTGAGACAATTTCTTTTTTCTTTAGCTCTTAAAAATTTGTGACAAAAAATGGTGTCATCATGTAACCATCATTACGTCCAACCATGACTTCCATTTTAGTACATAATACATATACATTTTTCTAGTTAATTTTATTTGTCGATTTTGGCACTCAGTTTAATTATTTTAGTGTGTTTTAGGAATTTGGATATATTTTCAACTTATATAGCTTATTTTTTATCTTTCAGTTTATGCATAGCTTTTTAAAATATCTTCTTCCTTTTTTCCTAACAACATTTTTATATCCATTTACTTCTTTAACTAAATAAAGTATCACAAACGGGCTTGAATCAATGAAATTTCACCTAAACCTTTTCTTTATATTCTTGCGAAAGATATTATATTATAAATAAAAGATAAGATACATAAAAAAATAATTAGAAAAATGGTCATGTTGACGGATCTTTTTAGGACAATTTTTAATAAACCATCTTAGAAAAGTTTTGATACTACTTTTATAAAAAATAAAAAATAAAAAAAAAATATCTTAAACCAATGCTCTTAAAGCATTAGCATTTGGAGTTCTAAAACTCCCACTATCCTATTTTATAGCATCAAACCACAAAAAAAGATGCATTACTTGAGTTTCCAATTATAAAAATTTTTACAATCAAGTTACAGTAATGTCTTATATGTAAGACATTATTGTAGCATGTTTCTATTTTTTTAAATTATATTTTATTCTTTCTTTCTCTTTTTATTGTAGGGATATATTGTTTTTATTGGATTGTTTATATTATTTTAAGTTGTTATATGTAAAAATAAAAACTAAAATGTTAAGTATATTATAAAGTGAGATAGTATAATAGATAAAGTAGTTTTTTAAAAAGTAAAATAAGATATTTTTTTGCAATTCCAAATGTCAATGCTCTTAAAGCATCATTAAATTTTCCCTTCGAAAAAAGAGCTCATATAAAACTATGTCAAGCTTGACAAGGTGGTAATAGAGGCAAAGGGTAGAACAGGGGGATTATGTTTAATGTGGAAGAACAATGTGCAAATTGAAGTGGTGGAGTATAATAAGTACATGATTGCGGTTAAAATTTTGGACCCTGGTGGAGACTGGTATTTGGTTGGATTTTATGGACCACCTTATGCAACCAAGAAGAGAAAGGCTTAGGAGAACCTTTGCTCTTTATTGGAGACATTTCAAGAGCCTTGGATTTGCTTCGAAGACTTCAACATTGTTTTGGATAGTGAAGAAAAGGATGGGGGAAGAGCTGAGAGCTCAATGTCCCAAAATTTTTTGAAGGACATTCTTTTCGAATTGGGAGCTATTGATTTGGGGTTCTCTGGATGTAGATTCACCTAGAGGAAAAAAAGATGGGGAAAGAATGTCTTAAGGGAGAGGCTGGACAGGGGTATATCTAGCATGTCCTGGAGATCAGTTTTTCCAAAGGCAACCATTCACCACTTGGGTGCCATAAATTCTAATCACTGTCCTATCTTTTTGGACACACAGCTGGCTGATCATTACCTTCCTAGACCATTTAGATTTGAGGCTGCTTGGACAAGGGATACAAAGTGCTACAGAATTATTGATGAAGCTTGGAAAGAAGAGGTGGAGGGCTCAGATTTCTCAAAACTATGCATGAAACAACTAAACACCCAAATGGCTTTAAGTAAATGGAACAAAGAAGTGTTTGATCACTGCCAAAGGAGAATAGACGTGCTACTAACCAAAATCCAAGAGATACAAAAAGCGGATTGCACAGATGAGAATTGTAGAAAGGAAGCTCATCTCCAAGCTAAACTAAATGAGTGGCTCCTGAGAAATGAAATACTATGGAAACAAAAATCCAGAGAAGTTTGGCTCAAGGAGGGGGACAAGAACTCAAAATTTTTCCACCTATCTACCATTATAAGGAGAAGAAGAAACTCAATGAATGCAGTAAAGAATGACTCTGGGGAATGGATCACAGACAAAAGGGAGATTCAAAAGCACTTTGTGGGAAAATTCAAGACCTTATTTAATGAAAAGGAAGTGGACTTTTCAGAAAATTTGGATAATCTAATCACTCCTTGCATCACTGAAGAAGAAAATATTGAGTTATGCAGAGTACCAACTCAATCCGAGATTAAGAAGGAGCTATTCCAGATGCAAACTCTAAAAGCTCCAGGACCAGATGGCTTTCCAGTACTATTCTACAAAAAATATTGGGCAATTGTGGGGGAGTCCGTTACAAGAGCTGTCACATTATTTTTTCAAGCAAGGAGAATGCCAGCTGAGGTAAATAACTCTTTTATTGTTCTTATTCTAAAATCACAAAGCCCTACATCATTTAATCATTATAGGCCTATAAGTTTATGTAATGTTGTGTATAAAATCATTACTAAACTGTTAGTGTCTAGATTGAGGAAAATTTTGCATAAGCTTATCTCCCCCACACAAGCTACTTTTATTCCGGGAAGGTGGATTGTCGAAAACCAAATTGTTGTTCAAGAAATGCTGCATAATTTTAAGACAAGGAAAGTAAAATCTGGGTTAATGGCTATCAAAATTGATCTTCAAAAGGCTTATGATAGAGTGAAGCAGTACTCAAGAACTTTGGGTTTGATGAAAAATTTGTGAAATGGATCCTTGAATGTGTATCAACAGTGTCCTTTGAGTTACTAATAAATGGGGGAAAGACAATGCAATTTAGACCTAAAAGAGGGTTAAGGCAAGGGGATCCTTTATCCCCTTACCTTTTCATATTATGCCAAGAAGTTCTTTCAAGAATCTTAGAGAAGGAATTTATGGAGAAGAATATTAGTGGGGTTAAGGCTAGTATTGGCAACACTCCCATCACACATGTAATGTACACGAATGATATTGTTCTATTCTCAAAAGCATGTAAGAGGAAAGCTAATGCCATTAATGACTGCTTGGAAAAATATTGTAGGTGGTCTGGACAGCTGCTTAATAGAGCAAAATCAAGGATTATATTCTCCGAACTCACCCACCAGCAGACTCGCAGGGGCATAAAGCATATTCTACAGATGAAAAGTCTTAAAATGGACTCTGTTTACTTGGGGGCTCCTTTATTCCTTACCAAGACTCTAGCAAAGGACTTCAAGTTCTTACAAGAGAGGTTGGAAGCCAAACTGAAAGGGTGGAGAAGTAAGACTTTATCATGGGCGGGAAGATCCACTCTAATTAAAACGGTGGCTCAAGCTTTACCTACATACACAATGTCTACTTTTGACATCCCTACGAAGGTGTGTGACAAGTTAGATGCTTTGACTAGAAAATTTTGGTGGAATCCAAAAAACCCAAATGGAAGGTATTTGGCTTGGTTGGCTTGGGAAAAACTACGTCTACCTAAATGAATTGAAGGGATGGGATTCAGAAAGAGCAAGGATTTTAATAAAGCTCTCTTGGCTAAACTTGTTTGGATGATTGCCTCAAATAGGGACAGCTTGTGTATGAACTTACTAAGAAGCAAATACAAGGTCAGAGAGAATTGGATTCAAAGCGAACCTTCCAAAAATGCTTCCCCAATTTGGAAAGCAATTGAGAAAACCAAACCCCTAATTGCCAAGGGAGCTTGTTACCTTGTTGGAAATGGTGCTTCCATTAATGTATGGGTGGACCCGTGGATTCCTTGGCGAACTGGGTTTAAACCAACTCCAAAGGATGACTCAATCCAACGAAACCCCTTAATGGTGTCTAACTTGATATCTACCGAGGATCATTGCTGGAATCTACCCCTGCTAAATGAGCTACTTAATTCTGTGTCAGTTGAAGCCATCCAAAAAATACATATTCCTTTGAGGGGCAGAGTTGATAAGTTAATCTGGGTTCCGGATAGCAAAAGGGCATTCTCTGTGAAATCTGCATATAAGGCTAACCAAGACCCTCCTTGTGGAAGTTCCATAGTGCAATGGCAAAAAATATGGAAGATCAAAGCTCATGACATAATCAAAATGTTACTATGGAGAATTAGGTCCAATGTGTTACCAATCAAAAACAACTTGGCAATAAGAATAGGGACATCTGATCCAAACTGTGTGTTTTGTGGCAGAGAACCTGAAACAGCAACTCATCTATTCTTTTATTGCCAAGTAGCAAGAGCCATCTGGTTTGGCTGCAGTTGGGGCATAAGAACTGACAAAATGAATATTGTATCAAACGAGGACATCCTCAAAGTGGTCCTGAACTTGGATGAGCTGAGTACACTTCAAATGGCAGTCACTATGGAGGCTATTTGGCATCTTAGGAATCAGGTTTGACATAATGGCAGTGAGGCGAACATCATTTCTACCATATGCAATGCAGAAAACAGAGTAAATGAATATCTTAATGCTTTGGACCATGAGCAGGACAAAGATAGGAGTGAGGAACTGACTTCATGGTTTCCCCCTCCAAGAAACTATATAAAACTAAATGTGGATGCTACTGTCTCACAGGCTTTCACCTCCTTAGCTGTGGTAGCAAGAAATGAGTTTAGAGAGGTGTTAAAGGTATGGGCAAAAATTCATGATTTATGCACTCCTACTCAAGCTGAAGTAGCTGCAATTATGTGGGCTCTAAGCTTGGCTGCCGCTGAAAATTGGTGCAACATCACTGTGGAGGGGGATTCAAAAATATGTTTTGATGCCCTATCCAAAGCAGTAGAACCATCTGATTGGTCCATCTCCTCCATCATTCATGATGTTGTTGACATGAGTATATCCTTTGATAATTGTGAGTTTTGCTGGGTTAAGAAAACTCTAAACTCAGCAGTTCACTCAGCTGCTAAATATGCTATTGCTCTTAAAGTAGGCTTCTTGTGTAATAACTGTGATTTGCCTCTCCCTATCTTAAAAGCATGAAGGCAAGATTGTTGTACCTCCTGTGTTTCTTCTTCCATTTAGATACAGCTGAAAACTGAAAAACACTGTAGGAAAATAATTTTTAAATGTGTGAATAGTACCGTAAGACCCATTTTTAATGAAAAAGTTGCTGAAAAATGAAATTTGTGGGTCCGTAAATAGTGCACACCATGTACTGTTCACAAAAAAGTCAAACATTTCGGCTCAAAAAGTAGAAAAAAAAAATGCACTGAAACGCAAAACATGCTTTGGGAAGCGTGTTCTTAATCTAATGAATTGGTAGTTTATCAAAAAAAAAAAAAAGTACAAAAGGGTTGCATCAAGCTCCCATACTCACCCATTTATAAGCACATTTATTTGCTCACCAAAACCTATTGTTAGCTCTAGAATGAAGTTGATTATATTATCCTTATATACTGTAGATCAAGTGGGACTACACAATTTTGAATTTTGATGTTACTTATCCAATATAGCATCATAACATGGCATGTACCTTTCTTTCTTTTCTTCCTTTTTTTTTTTTCTCCTTTAATGAAACATCATGGCATGTAACTTCCTTTCTTTTCTTCTTTTTATTTTTTAGTGAAATATAATGGCATGTACCTAATTAGTCAATTCCCAAAAGTGAAAATTTCAAAAGATTGGGCTAACTACCACCACAACCACGGTCAAAAATGTTATTAACTTGAAAATCTTAGTTCTCCTCTCCCCCAGTCCACAAGTCGTAGATTTTCCGCACCACATTGTACACCTATTATTGAAATCAATGGAGAAAAGAAAATTTGTGCCCATTTTTCATGACTATAAAGCATCTAGAATTCGGTAGAAGCCGAAAGTGAATGCACACCCTTTCCCACTTAACCACTCACTCAAATTTTTAGTTTTATTTAAATAAAAAAAAAAATGAACCAAACCGAACCGACGTCCATAGAAGAAGCATGTTCTAGTTCCATACACACATTCAATTGACGTAATGCTAGTCTAGCTAAACATATATCTTGTAAAGATAAACACCATTTCTCCGTTGAAAATATTTTTCTTCGAATATATTCTTGTCGGCTCAATACAATTTCAGATCTAAAAGATAATGGAATATTCTTGTATATTTAAAATCAATGAAAGAATATATATTTTAACTTCATACGTAACAAGTTTTTGTATATAAAATCAATTTTTCTATATTTTTTTAGATGCAAAATTAATAAAAATTTGTGTTCAAATTTTGCTAACTTCCGTTTTCCAATTGATAATATCATTAAATAGGATGTTATCAATTTTAATTTTAGTTGAAATAATGTTTTCATCCCTTAACTTCAAAAAGTTTGATTTTGTCAACAAACTTTAGCAAACGTTCTATAGTTTATATCCTTTCATAAAACCAACATAGCAATTTTTTAGCGTCAGAATCAGATGATCTGACTTGGACTAATTTATTAAAAAATAATAAGAAAAAACAACACATGACACCAAATGGATGGTCACATCACACAGACTACTACATGCAACTAAAACAAGAGATCATTTTTTTTCATCCTTCGATGCTGAACAAAGTAAGAGCAGGCTAAATTTTATTTGAGAATTTATTAATGCTAAAAGATTGCAACCTTCTCGCATTTCGTGCAAGGTTTAAAAATAAAAAGAACTATGATTTATATATTTCAACTCAACAATTCTTTTTGCCAAGAGCTTTATATTTCAATGGTATAGCTTGCTCTCCTTTCTTAGAAAAACTAAGGTTCAAATCTCACATCCCCAATTGTTGTAAGTTATATCTATCTAATTATCAAATATATAGTTTTTCACCCTTTAAAACTATATTTGACACTCTACAGTTGGCTGGTAAGCATAGCCGAAGCGACAACAATAGTAAGGGTACCGTTATAATAACCATAACAATAATAATGTCTCACTAATTTCTTAGTTTCAAAGAGATGTGTTAATTCCGTAAACCCTCTGATTTTTTTTTTTTTTTTTGGTGGACTGGGTATATTCAACAGCCAAAACAAGGAAAAGCTGAAAAAAAAAAAAAAAAAAAAAAGAAAAGAAAAGAAAAGAAAAGAGGAGGGAATGAAAGATTACCAATATAATGGAAAAAGACCAGGTTACAAAGAGAGAGTCTAAGAAGCAGGAGTTTCTTGATTATCTTAAATTCTTAATCTGGACAACCCAGCTCTTCCTTGAGGGTCTTCACAGCCTCCAAGACTCCATTCTGAAATAAGTCTCACAAATGTCAGTTTTGATATATGTGTATCCATTTTGCTGTCAGACGTTTGTATGTGCTTCAAAAGAACAAGAGTCTTTAGAAGCATATATCTCCACCCCCCCCCCCCCCCCCACACACACACACACACACACACACACACGCACACGCACACCAAAAAAAAAAAAAAAAGTTGCGTATAGCTCTTTTACAAGTTTTTTCCTGTAAGTTAAACGTTATCACAGCAGAAAATAATATAGTAAACAATTAGAAATGAATACATATATAAGAGACACTCGAATGTTTCAGAAATATCACCAACAAATTCACCCACATAATTGAAGTTAGGAATTACCTCTAGAGAAATCCTTTCAGCAAGTTCTATTGCACATGCTTTCACTTTAGGAGATAATGCATCATTTATCGCCCTTGATAGTACATTTGCAGCTTCACGGATGCTCATGTCATCGTTCTTATCAAGAAGCAACTGATCTCTTTTCAGTGGTTCTGGCGCAACTCCAAGCCAAAACATCCTCTCAGCCCAATAGAACTGATCTAGCATAAATGGACATACTACCTGTCAAACAATATTACAAGTGAGAGAGAGAGAGAGCTTAATTTACCAAAAATGAACCACAATGAAACAATATTTTCATAAAGGAACAATCCAATTGCAATTTGCATAGCCCAGTTAAACATCAAGAGGTTGAACATGGATATTAAGTTGACAAAGCTTGCTGATGTAGTATCTATGCTATGAAATACATAATACATGTACACAGGCACACACAAAATGCTTGCGTAATCTGGGGGGTTGAAGAAAAAACAGAGGTCACTATTCTTATTTAGAGACCCGCTTACATTACCATTGTTGGCCCACAATAGGCCAAAACACCTGAGCACAAGGTCAAGTACGATTAGGATCTCTCTTTGCCTGGTAAAGAGATATAAGTTACAAATCTTCTGGTTGTGCATGCACCATATCACTATAACTATGTCAATGAAGTACTTTAAAGGCAGCTTTCGATTATCCTTTTTGAAGTGAGAAATTTTGAATGCATTCCTATGAAATTAAAAGGAATTTGTCAATTCTTCGGGTTCCAAAGGGCTAGAAGATGGCAAGAATTTGTATCAAAAATTTTGACAACTTCTCTTAACCCACCAGAGTTAGCAACCTCTTGGTTATAATAAATTTCCTATATGCTTTCCAAATTTGCAGGGTTTAACAAAATTGACAATTTTTGGGAATTTTTGGGGGGTTAAGGGAATTTCTCAATACATATCTTTGTAAAGTTGCAACACGCCCAATTTTGGGAATCAAGTTTCACCAAGTCAACTAAACTAGATATAAAAAAAATAAAAATAAAAATAAAAAACACGCAAAGAACCCAAAGTGACACCAACTAAGAAATGAAATCCAAAAAAATGAACCCTGCATGTTCAAGACATAACCAGTGGCAAAGAAAGTGAAGGACCAATTGATGAAGGACAAAACCAAAATGATGATGCAACACAAAAATAGAAGAAAAGAAAAATGAAGGATAGGTAACCTAGGAGTCAACACCTAGGCCTACTTAGAGTCAACACCAAGAAAAAAAGAACCTCTAGGAGTCAACACCAAACCATTGGGAGAAAATCAAGAGAAATTTAATTCATCATCAAAATAATCTATCTCCAAAGGAGTACAATACTATTCTTATATAGACGACTAAACCCTAATATTGACTGACATAGGAAACCCTAATTCAATTTGACTAAGGAAGTCTAAGTATCTAACTCTACATGACGGGGGATCCCATCATTGAATTATAAAAAATAAAATACTAATAACTTAATTAACTACTAGGACCTAAAATAAACTAAAATCGATCAATAAAAATACAACTGACTTGCAAAATTAAATAAAAGTAAATTAAAATAAATATTTCCTCGTACTTCCCACATTAGATCATGTTCAAAGACTATCTACTCCTAATCATGTCATGAGTTTTGGGAATAATAATCATATAATGATGATTCCAAGAGGACCCATAAATATCATGTATCTCTAGTACCATTTGATACTTCTCAACATACGGCTATCTTATCTTTCATGTCCGTTATTGCAAGAAATGCAGTCATTATATATAAGTTTTAATGGCTAGACCATGTGAACAAACATTAGCAATAGTGACAACAAAACAGCAAAGTGTTTAGATTTACATCTAACCTGTGGGATTCCTGCATGTAAAGCAGCAGCAGTAGTTCCACTAATCTTACACAAGGAGAAACAACAAAAAGCCAACTGAGTAACTTGCCTATTGCATATTTCAATAAGATGCATAATGTCAATATGACTCACAATGGAATATTCCTACCTGCCCCCATGATGAATTGCAACCAAACATTTTGGAAACAGCCACTTGTACGGCACGGAACTATTGACATGATAAGAAGATTGAAAGCAATGATTAGAACCAACTCAATCACAATTATAAGATTCCCTAAAAGGTACAGCATTGTATATTGATGTGTACACTATCTATGATATAATGCCAAAAGTAATCAACTAGATTCAGCAAAACTAGTGCAAGCATCATATTATAATATGGTGACAAACTTCATGCCCATGATACTATTTGAGCGAATTGCTTTTTCAAAAAACTAGTGTTAGCACATGTTTTGCATGTGGACCTATTTTACTAATGACAACATAATTAAATTAAATATTAGTTTGCAGGCTCTGAATTATCTACTCAACCTGGTGAATTTAATTTTAATTATAATAGATTTACATTTTTACATATTGCAAATGGCACCATTTAAGAAGTTCCATCTGCATGTGCATTTATGCAGATGTACTTAGGTTATATAATTAGAGCATAGAATACACATTTTCACCATACGATGAAACAGTTAATGCAACTTGCAAAAATAATTTCTAGGTTCTGTCTGGCTTGCCTTAAGCAGAGCCTTAGAGAGCTGATAGAGCTAAAAAGCTCTTTAAGAAAAATAATAAATAAACAAAAATGCTAGTGTCTGGTAAGCTCTACAAAAGAGTTTTAAGCTCCTCCAAAGCTTTACATGGAAAAACTGAAATTTTGAGTTTTTAGGAAAAAGCTTTACAATTTACTATTCATAAATCCAGAGCTTTAAAGCACTATTTACTATAATTTGCCGAACCATCAAAACGCTAAATATCTTTTCAGCTAAAGCTCTACTTCCTACAATAATTTCAGGCACATAATTAACTTGATAACAGCACAATGCCATTTACTCAATGAAAAAAAATGATAATATCTCTCCCCTCTCTTTGAGAGCTATATATAATTGTAACCGCTTATGCTTTTGAATGAGTGCTCAATCATTATTACATAGCAGGATATTCACCTGATTAAAAGGTTCCAGCAATGAAGATAAGACATACCAGTGTTACCTTACCAAGTGGCACCAGTGTCCACAGGTGTAGGATACATATATATCAAGAAATACCATGAACATACTCCTATAACATTCTATAACTTAGCATATAAATATTAAAAACATTAGCTAAACCCTACCATACAAGAACAGTAGAAAAATACTCAAATTATTATCTAACCTATCCATATAGCCATTATAGGACACCTTGCTTGAAGTAGCTTGGAAAATCATTAGCAGATGATGAGCAGCTTTCTGCAAGTATTGGCAAGTGCTCAGGAAAAATAGCTGAAATCCCCTTTTTTCTAATTGTCTATGCAATCCTAGAGTGCACATTTTTTTCCCTAGGTAAATACTCACCCCGAGGGGACTCGAACCCCCACCTTCACCTCCCAACCCATCATGGGAGGTGGAAGTGCCATTTGTCCGAAATGCCATTGGCACTATAGTGTGTGCCAGTTATGTGTTTGATATCAAATAAAATGCATAAATTGATAGATTGCAATTATCTTTTGAATCTGATAACTTTCTATTAACAGTAGTCATCTTCTTCCAACAAGTTTCCTAATATTTGAAGAAACATACCCAGTGAAGCAAAAGAGCTGACTGTTAAAGAGAGAGATGCAATCTTCACTGAGCTGTGTTTGACTTGAACATGATGATGCTTCTGCAGCAATCATACGGACAGCTGCATCTAAAGCTTCAAAGCCAGCTGTGAAGAGGATAAATCTGTAACTTGTGATCTCTATAACAGTTCGAAGTACATGAAGAAATGCTTGGGGATTTTTTAGAAAGCCCATGCTGCAGACAAAAAAGGCAAACTCGGTTCAAGAAAGTAAATGAGGCTAATGAAAACATCAACATATCAGTACTATGGTAATAAAACGGTGGCAGTGCAAGACCTATATGCATCAATATATATGAAACTAGTCCATTCAAACAGAATAGCAACAATAATTTAAAAGCTATACCTCCTATAATCACATAATGATATATTTTGACCCAACTAACAATTTTAACAGAGGAGCTCTGGTACATAAACTTTATGGAGGCATTTAAAAGAAGTTGAGAACAAAAAAAATACACATATAAAGAACTTGCCTTCCAACAGAGCTCAGCCCAACAAAAATTGGTGGCGTTGACACAGTCTTCAGAAAAGTGTGTAAATCAATATGAGCTGAACATAGTTCATCTTTTCTCTGCAGATTCCCTGAAGAAACAAGCGCTGAGATTTCACTGCACTCCTTACAAGAAAACTGCCACTCCATAGGCAGAAACCAAAAGCCACAAACCCGGACATTTGAAGGCCAATAACCTGTTAATGTAGTGAAATAAATATGGTAATGAAATTGGCAAAGAAAACTTGACAAATGAAAGAATCTGTCTATCATGGGGCACATTATATTATTTAAAAAGAACTGGGGCAACCTCATTGCTACATGGCAAACGGCCTCATCATTATACGTTCTTTGTCAAGGGAAAAATCTACCTCCAAACAACGGCTACTTAGTTTAAATATTCTTTGTCAATCATAAATAAATCATGCAATCCTATGCATACTATTGACCACAGAAAGCTAGTATTAGCTGTAGTTTTAGATAAACTCTTATGTACCAAGATAACATTTGAGGTCTCTTTGGCAGCCTAGAAATCCATTATCCAGCAAAAAGTGCAAATATGCTTTACTAATAAGATATTGGATTATGATAGAACTGAAATGATTTGAGGGTTGTAAATAGCAGTAAAAGGGAAGTGTAGATAAACCATGATATAATTTTGACTTCATGCGTAGAATGCCCTTTTAGGTTATTCAATGCTCTATTGGTGGAAGCTATCCCTGGCTCCCAGCATGTGGTTTGTACAAATTTGAAATTATTTCTTCTAACCATTCACTAAATCTTTTTCAATAAATGAGTATTACGAAACCAAAAGGAAGAAATTTTTTTCCTTTAATATTACATGTTTGCTGTTCTTTCTATGTATTGCTATTTTCCTATGTATCAGAGTAATAAGTTGGACAGTGATGGTGCATGTATAGCATGATTAGATATATACTACATCCTTTGCAAGCCAAATGCTACGACGATTACCTTCAGATCAAGAAAGAAGCATTTCTTGTCCTTGGTAGTTAATTAGGTCATAAGTATTTTCCTTTATATTTGGGTTTTCTTTAGTTTGTAGAATCAGGGGAATCTTTAACTTTCTAATTAAGTCTTTTTTTGTACAAAGGAAATTAGAATTGATTAATGAGAATTTGATTGTTGATCATAGAAGACATGGATTCCCTTATGTGATTTTCCTCACTCTCTTTCCCTTCTTTTTCTGCTTTTTCTTTTTTCTTTATTACTGTTCCCATTATTCTTCAGTACTTCCTTGACAGCAGACAGATCTGACACTTTCTTCCCTTTAAACCCCTTCCCTTAACTATCAAAATCCTTAAAGCCCACATATATTACATGACAATTAGCCCTGAAATAGTCCTTCAAATGACACTTTAGAAACTCTTTAATCCTAATTTTATGCTGCTCAGAGTTTCCAGAATTTTGCAACAGCCATCAAACTTCATTCTTTTGAAACCAGACACTATATATATATGGATAGGTATCCCAGACACAACATTTGAAACCTTAACCACTTCTAAAATCCTAAAATCACAAGTTTCAAAAATCAAAACTCATCGAATAAGCAATTGCAGGCAAGTTTCTAATTTGTCCTATCCCAAACAGTCAATCAGAACCTATAATCAGAAGAATAAATAATAAATAATAAAACTTTATGATTCTATGCCTAAAAATAAACCTAAAAAAGCTGAAATTGTCTCTTCACCCCTAAAAGTTCCCATGCTTTCTCATATTTAGTAGAAAATTACTAGGTTCATACTTCAGACATTCACCAACCTTTTTCACTTTGCACTGAGGAGAAACAAAAGACTAACAGTTTTTAAAGTTCAAGAAAGAAAATTTTGAAATAATATACAAAAAAAGATTAGTATACCAGGGCATTCAACAACTTCTTTGCTAAATCCATACCTGTAATACAATATTAGTGAACAAATTAGAAACTGGAATTAGTATGTTTCTAGTCAAAGTAAATTCATTATGACGATGAGGGAAATTTGTTAAACAGGGATGTCATCAAAACTTACTCATCAATGAAGAGAAAATTAATCATCATACTAGCACACTCTTACTTGTTTAAATGTACTGTCCATTTACTTATGAAAAATATTTTATCTCACATCTAGTAGCAAAATAAAATTAAAGAAGAAAAGAACAATTAAAAAAATAGCCTCATTAACTCACAGGTGTTAAATTTGTGCAATTTATTTTAAACCTGATGGATGAACCAGCACCATGGAATACACAAGCAACAAGGCTTGAGAATTTCAACTAATGCTTGAGAAGAAGATACAAACAGACACTTTTTTTTTTCTTGTGTTACATCATAATAGAAATTATGTTGATTTAAGCCGTTCTCTTAATTTATCTCTTTTATACACGCACGCCCACACACACACAGAGATAGTGTATGAAACTCATGACTTACAATAATAGGGGAGATGAAGGCATATCATGCCATGTGGGAAGACCTGTTACTGGATCCTGAGTTCAAGAAATAAGCACTCAGATGAGTTTAAACAGAAAGCCAGAGAAGCCATGCACCTCCAAACAGTACAAGCGTGCAGCAACATTTCAACTAGGCACTCTAACCATCTATCTTTGTTTACTTTATCTCTTTTTTCTTTTTCTTTTCCATTTTTAAATACAGCTATAATCTGTTTCATGAAACTTTTCAAATAAAAATTTTGTTTTATAATTGACTGAATGCACCAACTTTATATATATATATATATATAAGTATTAAAAGCACCAACCGTAAAAGGGCAAGGACTCAAATTCAAATCATCACATCTCCAAGATCCCCAACTATCAGTGAAAAGAGGCCACATCCAATGAATCACGTCTTTCCAACAGACCTATGTGCATAGAAGTACAATAAACATTACATATACAACTTATGAATGTGACTGTCAACCTATTTTAATAAAAGAGAAGCAGAAAATACAATTACTTGTTAGTGATGCCTTTACCATCAATGAAATTGCATATCCCATAACTAAATTTTACAAAAAGTTGGTATCTCTAATAGTTTATAAGTACCTTGTTAGTTGTAGCTTCCTGAAGATATCTATACAAAACAGGAAGTTCTTTTTTAAAGTGGCGCTCAAATGACGAAGGCGCACTGCACAGGAGAAATAAATAAATAAATAAAGTAATATGTGGCACATAAAATTGCGGGAAATATCACATGAAAATTGACTGAGAAAAATACATGGTATTTATGAGTGACAAAATATGAAACGAAGGAAGAAAATACAAAAAGTTCTAGGGAATCTCTAAATGTTGAAAGTGGTTCAGAATTCAGATTCACCAAAAAATAGTAGATATGAAAGTTGAGAAGGGGCATTGAGTAAACAAGTGCTAGTCAGACACAGAATACTTGAGATCATTGTACTTTTTAAAGCATGATAGCAAATTTTCCCACAAAGTAATTTCACTCATCATGATATCAGAACCTATAACACCAAAATGGAGTAAAATCTAAGTTTGTCATGTAGGAGAGACTACAGCCATGTTAATTAATAAGGAAAACAATTTAAGGCTAGCCAAAACAACAGAAAACATATTAATACATTATACAGAGCATTCAATTGTATGAAAAGAATATGAGATTCTTCCATTACCTGTAAGGGACAACATATGGAGCAGCAACAATGCAACGGACACGAAACGTTTCTGCAAGGCTCCACCCTTCCTGCATCATAAAATCAGCAAGGAGATCATTCAGGTATCAATCACTTAATTACACCTACCAGTTGAATTTCAAATTCATTTTTCAAATCAACAAGTCTAATGTGTGTGTGTGTGCATACATGTGGAGTGAAAGCGAGAGAGGAGACTTATATTTGTTATCTTGCAGAATGCCATATTCAATTAATGTCTTTTATTAAGGAAGGGGGGGGGAGACAAACAAAGAGATGAAGACATGCAGTATAACATTTTCTCATATCTTCTATAACTTATCACACCCAAGCTACTCTCTTCCACCATCCCTATCATGACAGAAAGACTGTTTGCATAACGATCAAATATTGATAGCAAAAAGATAAATGTTAAAGTTAAAAGGGGCAGATAAATTTGTTTCTTCAATTTTTTATAAATAATTATAATAGTTTTTAACTTTTTATGAGAATATTAGTTTCATGCAAGTAGTTTTATCTCCTTAAAAATCCAAAAGTAAAGTGTTTTACAGTTTTATTAAGTATCTTGATAGTATATTGGCTCTAATTGGATGGTATCTCCATCAGCATCACAACATTAATCTTCATAAACCATTTCTGCAACTTTTTGTGAAATTTTTATTTTGACTTAAGGTTTTTTCCAATTAGAGAATACCAATGCAAAGAAATTTATCACAATAAAATCACCATCCAAGCTTTGGCCACATCCGAATATCCTTTGAACTAGAGAATAGCATTCTCGTCTATGTTCTTTTGTAACCATTCTTTTTTGCAGTGAGAATGACAACTCCAGTAAGCCTGACCCTGATAAGACAAAGGAATCCGTTAAAATTTTACTTTAAAGATGTAAACTTTTTTGTCGCTGTAGCCACAGCCAGTCTCATCCATAGTATTAAATTAACAAGGAGACCAAAGTCAGCAATCCAAACCTGTAGTAGTCTCATGGTTCTGATCTGTAGAAAGGACCGGTGGTGATAAAATTGGATGATAGGCAACATGTTTTCCTGCCAAGTGATGACCTAAGTTCTGCAACCAAGGAATCATGACATCAACATGCTTTGTTCAAAATTTTTATTTAATTGTGAAAATATTTATGACCCATTAAGGTTTTTTTTTTTTTTTTTCTTATATGACGCAGAACGTCACCAAGGCAGGGGCCCTTTAGATCCACACCTGAGGAGTAAACCACAAATAGACGACCCCACCCATCATAATCACATATCAGGTAATCCAGGGGAACTCCTAGTGGGGATCAAACCTAGGACGTCTGGGTCTACAACTCATCCCAAGCCTCGAACTACTAAGCTGCACCCTAACGGGTGATCCATTAAAGTATTATTAACTCAGCAATATGATAAAGCCATTCAAAATTAATGAAGTAGGAAATTAAAAAATTCAAAAGCAACCTGGCACAAACCTCATGTGCCGAATGAGTTATTAGGACCACATTGTATTGTTTCTGGTCACAAGCAAAAGCAGCAGCAATGGCCTGGAAAAAAAAAAATGAAAAAGAAAATATTCAGTTAATCAAAAAAACATATTTCAAATATAAAATGGAAACAAAGTAAAGAAACTGTAACAAATGGCACCACCATTACAATATCTAGATCTGAATTCTTTAAAACTTTTATTCTTTCAGTAAAAGAAATAATTTTTTTTTATTTTAATTAACAGATATGTCTTAAATCAAAATAAAGGCTTAAAAGTGATTTTAGTCCCTGATGTTTCAAGCAATCACTTTTAGTCCCTCAAATGACATGACCAAACTCAAAACTGACATGTCATCACTCCATAGGGACTAAAAGCGATCACTTTAAGTTTTTTAGTAACTAAAAACGATTACTTTAAAGGGTGCATTTGTATCGGTTGTTGCAATACTGTGTTTTGAGTTTAAAATAAGCGTTTATAAAAAAAGGTTATGATGAGTTGCTATTGCAAAATGGATTTTTCGGTTTTGGGTTCTAAAAATGCTCTTTTCAGCTCACAAAACGCCTAACCAAATGTACCCAAAGTATGTTAGGAATTAAAATTGATCCCTTTAAACTTCAAGGACTGAAATCTCTAATAAGCTAAGCTAAATTCAAGGGACCAAGACTATATTTTGACTTGAAAAGTGAAAGTAAATTTCATTTCTGATGACATTGCCAGTGCCCACTTCCTCATTTATAATTTTCTTCCCAGAGAACCAATATAAAATTAATATCAAGCTCATTTTTTAATTGCTGAGAAAACTGAAGAAAGAATAACATTTTCTATTCTTGTGTATGCTGCATAGTGATAATCACAAAACAATGAAATCTGGGTACCCTTTTGCTTTCGTTTTTCTATAATTATTTTCTGAGCAACCAAACAAGAAATGCAAAGAAAGAATGGAGGGACTTACAGCGATGGGGTAGACGTCGCCTTTAGTACCGAAGGCCATGAAGATAGCAATTGGTGTGCTTCTTTCCTCCATCTCCATCTCCGCTTCCATTGTTGTTTTTGCTTCTTTTTGCTACAGATTACTATGAGACTTCTGAATTTGGACTTCCATTTTCGAAAAGTGCAAGAAACAAACGCTCACAACGATGAAGATTTTGCATAAATTTTTAATTTTTAAAAATTGGGAAAGTGTTTTTTTTAGTGTTATAGTCTTATAGATTATGGTAAAATACTATTTGCTCCCTAATTTTTTTTTTTTTTTTAAATTCATTTTTAAACTTTAAAAAATTTATTTTTCGCCCTAAATTAAAGAAATTTTTTTTTAATTCCTAAATGATCAAAAATAATTTTCTTTTCTTAATCTCTAAAAGTTTATTTTTTGTTCTTAAATTATTTAAAAAAAAATTATAATTTTGTCTCTAAATTACTTTAAAAACTCTTTACAAATTTTAAGAGTAAAAAAATATTTTTTTTTAAGTTTAAGGATTAAAAAAAAAACTTTTGATAAAATTTAGGCACTAAAATTGTATTTTGTCCTATAAATTAATTGATAATTTGAATTTGTATAATTTTTAATTTGAAAGAAAAAATTATATATTTCTTTATATAAGTAGTATAGAAACTCTTCGTATGATATTGTTTTTATCATGATCAAAAATATTAATTGAATTTTTAGTGTAAGTAAAAATTGGACATCATTCGACAACAATAAACTTTACCAATTTAATTATTTAAAATCCACCAAAAAAATTTTAAATATAAGAAATAATAAAATATGAAGAAACAAAAGTATTCATACTTTGAATCCAATATACTCAATTAATATCTAACATTTTTTTCAATATAAAAAAAAAAATATTAGCTTTTAAATTAATATTAATAGCATTGATATTTGTATCCACATTACTATTCTCTCTCAAAAATCAAGATGGTGGGCATTGGATATCATTTTAAAAAATACGAATGGTACTTTTGTGAATTCATTTTTTGCTGCATTGATTTTGGTCCCCTAAATTTGAGTTTTTTAATTTGGTTCAATAAATTTGATTTCATTTTTAAAATTGTCAATATTCTCAATGGCGATTTAGTCTTAAAGTGCCAACTGCCAACGTCTCTCTTTCCTGACCATTTTGAAAATAAAATCAAACTGGATGGACCATAATGAAGAGTATAAAATTTAAATTTTTAATAAAATAAAATAAATAAATAAACCTTAATGTAAACAAATCCAAACTTTAAATGTCAAAATTGTAATTTAGTCTTGTTTTTATTAAAGGATAAAATAGTGCATATAGAAAACTAAAAGCCTGGAATTCTCCACTTTACATATTTTTTAGGACCTATTCCGCTTATTTTGTTGAAACTGAAAACTTTTTGCTGAAAGTACTGTAGATAAAGGTAAAACCTATGAATAATACTAAAAAGTACAGTAAGACTCATGAATAATAGCAAAAATAAGCTGAATAATAAAATAAGCTGGCAAAATTAAGCTATGCCAAACGCACACTTAAAATTGTTTTTCACTTTTCAGCTTTAAGAGGGGAGAATACCTTCAGCAAAATTGCCAAATAGGTGTCAAATATTACTAAAAAGCTTTAAAGAACTCTTTTACACAATGCCCGCCAGAGCAAATTTAACCAAACTAATTTCTTTAAGAATTGGACAAAGTTTGCCATATGAACCAATCAATGGCTCCAGCCCCCCCCCCGTGGCGGCATGCTGGGCAGTGCCACTGCATTGATGGTGAATTAATCTCCTGGTAGGTAGTTTATCCATTTCCTCTGAGTGTCTCATAAGTTCATTTCACTTGAATCTAAATCAGAGTCATAATTGAGAGGTCATCACTATCACAAACAATCTCTAAGTCATCACTCATCATCATCAATTCATCAACACCCATTACTCTCAACATCAACAGAGTGGGGGGCTTGAGATGATTTCATCATTCAACTACCCATTTTTTGAATACTTGGATTGAGTGTGATCAGCTCTAGCAGACCGATATGACCTTTGCTGTAAGGATGGAGACACTACAGGTTGTCGGCCTGTGTCATTGTTCTGCCAAGAACTCTTAGTCTGTTGGATTCAAGCATTCGCTCTGTCACTGCAATTCTTAAGATCAGCATTTTGTGTCTGCATGGAATTGCCTTTAGCCATTCCTGATTGGCTGGTACCATACACTGAGCTTCTGAATCACATCTGGATGTCCCCATGCAAAAGAAGTAGAATTCTAAGGAAACTTGGGTCTTGCAGACACATTGTGGATTTCAACTGATTGACCTGTGGACGAGAGCTTTATATATACTTGTGAGCTTGAGAAATGGGTCACTATTATCATCCATAAAAGGATTCTACCTGCCTTCTCTGGAACTTATCGTTGTAAGAATTTTTGTTAGTGTATAATTGTTTCAAATACTTCAGCAAACTGTTGAACCTTTAAAGAAGAAATTATGAAGAGGATATGATCCTTGCAGTCACTAGTTAAACCAAGCAAAGGCCAGTGTACTAAGTTTGTGATAGAAGTAATATTTTTTATACCATATGGTTCAAGAGATGTGATTTTACTTCATATGCACATAATATATGATTCTTAAAGATTAGCCTAACAAGACTGTACTACTTGAAAATTCATTTTATCTGCTTTTAACAAGGTGACATGGGTGAAATAGTCAATAAAGTACTCTCATTTGTTCCATATGTCAATGCCATGCACACTTTTTTTTTTCAATAAATCAATGACACGCACACTAGCAGTACTCTAACCAAAGATACTAACACACAACATAACAGAGCAAGTTTAACAGTGGCCAGTCTCAGATTTTAGACAATGATAATTGTAAATCCTTGACATGTGAAGAAACGGAATAGTATGCTACTGAGCATGAACTTGTTGTCTACTGGAAAATAAAGGTAACTGAGCACATTAAATTCCAAGGAAGACTTGATAGAATCAACTCTTAGATCCTAACAATTCTGGTACAAGTTTTAGAAAATTTCAACTGATCAAATTCTGAATAGGAGATATATTGAAATTTTGGATATTGATTTTAAATATGGAAATGACTACAGCAGCATCTATAATAATTATAGAAGATTAAGCATAACAAGCAGAAAGCTTGATCTATCGTACAAAGATGCTGAGAATAAGAAGAATGAGATGCAAGCACAACATTTTATACAGAAATTTTACCACAAGCTTTGCGAGAGGTTCTTTCACATACAAAATCAGAGAATGCAGCTTAAAGGTCAAAATTCAATAAAAGATCTAGACAAACCAAAAGGATGTCATTAAAAAAAATAATTAAACTAGTTAGATAAAAAAATCTAAAATTTAAAAAAAAATAAAAAAATGTAGTAACCAAACGATAGCTCTAGCACAATAATAAACTACAAATTATGCCACAAGTTCACCAGTTAAGTGTGGAACTTAGTCAGAGAGCACAGAGCTTCTGACAACCACAGCCTCATTCACCGTCAGCAACAAACTCAGCTGAACTGTGCTTTAGTTTTAATAGGATCTCTTCTCTTAACCCTTTTCTTCATCATCTCAGCCCACCTCACAAAAACATTGGAGACTTCAAACTTACCGGCAAACTTCATCTTCTGAGCCAACTCCACAAGTATGTCTGGTTTCCCAGCTCTGGAAAAATCAGCTGCAAACTTGTTGTAATCGAGTTGAGGTGCTTTCATTCCTTTTTCTATCATTTGCTCCAAATATTTACAAGCCTCTCCTGATCTACCTTGACTTATGAGCCCTCCAATGAAAACTGTATAGGAATTATCATCAGGGCAACAACCCTTCTGGATCATCTCATTCCAAACTGCACAACCCATTTCGTAGTTTCTTGTTTGAAAGTAGGATTTCATTATCATGTTATAAGTGTGGATTGATGGTTCAATGCCATTGTTAATCATCTTCTTATATATCCTCACCGCATCATCAGGCATCCGTCGACTTGTCATCAATTTAATCAAGGCATTGTATGTGCGCCCATCAGGAGGGCAACCTTTTTCGTTCATCTCCTTCAGCAATCCATATACCATATCCATATTCTTCTGGTTACCAAACCCTGTGATCAAACACGTGTAAACTGCAGCATCTGCTTGGCATCCAGATTCAATCATTTCATCAAAATATTCAACCGCTTCTTTCATCTTTGCTTGCTTGCATAATTCCCGAATCAAAATTGTATAGCTCCGAACATTGGGTGAAGGACCCTTCTCCTTCATGACTTCAAACAACTTGACCGCATCAGACCTCTTCCTACACCTCAACAACCCTTCAAGCATAATATTATGTGCAACTATATCAGGCTTAAATCCCTTGTCAATCATCTCATTCCACACCCTCCCTGCTTCCATCAAATTCTTCACTCTGCACCAACCATTAAGCAGTACTGTATAAGTTTGCAAATTATGTGTAAACCTATCTTTCAACTTCTCAAAAAGTGCCTGCGCTTCTTTACCAAGCTTTGCCCTCCCAAGAGTGTCAAGCAAGCAATTAATCGTATCAACACCCACTTTAAATTTATACTTCTTCATCAACTCAAATATTCCAACAGCTTTCTTCCTTTCCTTCCCAGCAGCAAAAGCTTTAATCGCAATCATAAAAGTTTCCATTGTCAAAAGCCCTTTCTCGCCTATCTCTTCAAGCATTGATACCATGGACTCAAACTGTCTCGTCTTCCCTAATATATTCATCATAGCATTATAAGTCCTAGAATCATGAGCAAACCCTGAGTTCTGCCCCGCCCAACAAAAGAACCGAAAGGCCGGTTTTCGAGCATGTTTGAACCGTTCCAACACATCCACAACCAAATCATGTGACAAATCAACCCCACATTCATTGAGAACCGCCTCCATGTTCCTATCTAATGCAAACAATTCATCAATCAACTTGCATACCCTCTCGACCTCATTCGGGTCTGCACCCGACTTAACTCCAACACTTTCATTACAATCCCCATCACCACTATCATCATCTCCACTCTCATTATCAGCATCAGAATCAGTACCACCATCTGTGACACTACCAAACCCCCTATAACTCAAAGCCAGCATCTTTCCTTGTAAATCAATAATGGGCATTATTGAAATTTTAGAATTTATGACCCTAGAGTTTACAACCAACATTTTTCCACGTGAACCAATAATGGGCAATCGTTTTTCAATTCCAAGATGAAAACTTGTAGAGCTGGGAATCAACAACCTTTCTTGTATATTAGAGAATGAAGTGGGGTTTGGCAAAAGAAATGGAACTTGACAATGAGAATGATAGAGACTATAATGAGGAGGAGAATGAAGCATAGGAGACAGGGACATAGAGCTACAACTAGGAAGTCGAACTTGCTCTCTGAGACATCGTTTTTGAATGGTGAAGTAGTGGTGGCCATTGAGATTGAGGTAATAGTGAGGGTAGTAATGAGTAAGAAAGAGAGAGACTTTAGTGGGTTTTCTTATAGAGAGAGCCATTGGGTCGCCGCTCGCAATGTATGAGACATGGGATTTGAGAGTGGAAGTGTTGGTTGAGGACTTCCGTCGAACAGATGGAGTGCACTGTGAATTGAGACTTGTTATGCACTTCTTGTTGATCCAGAGCCACACTCTGCTCCAAATCGATGTTGGGTATGTGCCCGGACTGGCGCTCCTTGGCGGAGAAGCTCTCGCCGGAGCTCAACCTCGAGATTGACACGATCGCCTCCGCGTACTTTGGCGGAGGTGGCGTTGATTGGGATTGCTGTTTGAATTCGGCAGTGTGAAAACTGAAAAGGAGGAAAAAGAAACCTGAAAAGGGACCAAAATGAAGGAATAGAAAAGGGAGGGGAAATTGTGTAAATCAGTATTATTTTTAAAAATATATATTTACTAGATAAAAATAAATAGCAAACTTTTTTAAATATTGAAATTAATAGAAAATTACTATTCAAAAATTTATTTAAATATAAAATTTAATTTTTTTATATTTTAAAATATAACAAAAAAATAGGACATATGATTTTGATCTTTTAAGTAATTAATTACTTCAAATTTGTTCATATGTGTTTTAATAAGTATTACTATTTATTTTAAAAAAAGTTTAAAAATAACCGACTTAAAAGTCTATATATAAAAGTGCAAAATGGAACAAAAATATAGTTATCTGAAATTACTCCTATTAACATTTTTTTTTTTTTAGAGAGAATTTCAATCTATATAATATTAAAAAAAAACGAGAAGATTGAAATAAAACCATATCATTTAGTATTTTTTTTCTAAAAAACTTTTGGGTTTTCACAGCTTTTATCAATTTTTCTGTTATTATAAATCTGATATTCTTTTCATACCAACTCGAAATTTTGTACATTTTGCTAGTTTGATGCAAGATGTTATGATAACTATGTTATCACTTATAACTAATTAAATAATGAGATGATCGTTGATTTGGCATGGAAGTGAGTAGATTTCGAGGTGCTAACATGACAACCTTGCCTTTAGTTGTCGTGTTAACTTGATAGTTGAAACACACTAAACAAACAAAGGAAAATGACTCAATTCAAGTGTGCATAACTTGTCATTTTCTTCACGATCTTCTCAATTACATTAGTCATGACATTTGGATTCCACAACATTTAATACACCTTACCTACCTTCTCTCTTTCTAAGGTAATTAACATTTACTAGTGATGTGTTGTAACACCAGAGAAATAGTTTGGCATGTAAGGGAGTAGGTTTTTAAGGTGGCAAACATGCAGTTGATCAGCTTGAAACACACTCATTAAGAAAATTGGCTCCATTCAATTAATTGTGCATGATTAGGCCCTTTTCTTTCAAGAAGGTAGGTGTGCATAACTTGTCATTTTCTTCTTGATCTTCTCAATTACATTAGCAATGACATTTGAATTCCACAACATTTAATACGTCTTACCTATCTTCTCTCTTTTTAAGGCAATCAACGTTTCACTAGTGATGAGTCATAACACTGGAGAAATGGTTTGGAATGTAAGGGAGTAGGTTTTTGAGATGGCAGACATGCATTTGGTCAATGTGACAACTTGAAATACATTCATCAAGGAAATTGGCTCCATTCGATTAAGTGCGCATGACTTGTCTCTTTTCTTTCAAGAAGGTAGGTGTGCATAACTTGCCATTTTCTTCTCAATCTTCTCAATTACATTAGCCTTGACATTTGAATTTCACAACATTTAATAGGTCTTACCTACCTTCTCTCTTTTTAAGGCAATTAACGTTCCACTAGTGATGTGTTGCAACACTAGAGAAATGGTTTGGAATGTAAGGGAGTAGGTTTTTGAAGTGGCAGACATGCATTTGGTCAGCGTGTCAGCTTGAAACACATTCATCAAGGAAATTGGCTCCATTCGAATTAAGTGTGCATGACTTGTCACTTTTCTTTCAAGAAGGTAGGTGTGCATAACTTGTCATTTTCTTCTCGATTTTCTCAATTACATTAGCCATGACATTTGAATTCCACAACAATTAATGCATCTTACCTACCTTCTCTCTTTTTAAGGCAATTAACGTATGTCGTAACACTAGAGAAATGGTTTGGAATATACGGGGGTAGGTTTTTGAGGTGGCAAACATGCATTTGGTCAGTATGTTAGCTTGAAACACATTCATCAAGGAAATTGGCTCCATTCAATTAAGTGTGCATGACTTGTCCTTTTTTTTCTTTTGATATTTTAAATCACATAAGCCACGATAGCTTAGATTGCACATTTTATGTACCTTACTTGCCTTCTCTCTTTCGAAGATAATTAACATTAAACTAGTGATGTTGCATGACAATGGTCTCTAATGTAAAAACAATCCCAAACAACTACAGGATAAGTCTGGTATGTTATTATTTTAACTCACTTTTATGTTATGAAGTTATTCTTGTTATGTTAACTCAAAAATATTTATCATCACTTATTTCTATGGAATAAACTCTTCCATACCATTTGTTATTTCATTTCAAACACATATCATGTTATTTCATTACTTGGAGGAAACACAAAGGTCAATAGGCGACCCATTGGCAGCAAGAGTTTTGAACTCAACTCCCTCAACAATTTAGCTTCCAACAAGAAAGGACAACGCATATGCTAGCCACAAAAGACCCCAACAGTATCTTTGGAGGGAAAGGAAAGCAAATAAAATTGCCTCAAACAAGAACCTAATTTCCTAAGTAATCTTGCAATTTTCCATTACATATCCCTTAAGATATCCAAGATCCAAACTGAGCCAAAAGCCATTGCCTTCAAAAAACAAAACAAGAAAACACATAAGTTCAAAAAATACATTCTTCAACCCGCAGAAGCTTTTGATTTTATTTCTTTCAAATTGAAAATTTTTTATCACTTCATCCAACAAGAGTACAAATCATAGCTATTAACCATCTGCTCATGACCACGAGAAAAAGCATAGAACATTTATTTTTGGGTCAAATGTCATCACTAGATTCATTACCACACAACAAAGCAGAAATAAATCATAATAACCCCAAGGGTAGTACAATCAACTGGGAATCACGCTTCATGAAGCAGGCTTCACTACTTTGAATCATCCCCTCCCTCTTACCTTGGGATCAAAACTTACTTAAAAGAAGGAAAATACAAGGCAAAAATAACAGTAATGAACTAGCAGGCTCATTCTTTTTTGGTATAGCATTCCCCAAAAAACTACAATTGAGCCAAAAACCAAAAAAAAAGCTATAGACCCACATACGCCCACTGCTTTCCGATTCTAAGTTCACCACACTCCATCTTATGAATGGAAGCTATTGGCTGTTTGTTCTTGATGATGATGATGGGGCATACTTCTCCATGAGCTGGGTTATTTCAGTTTCATACTTCTTCTCTAGCTCAACCTCTTCCTTCCAGTACCTCTGCCTCAGCTTTCGCTTCATGTATTCATGATCTCTATCCAGCTTATCCCTCTCATCTACAAATTGTTCCATCTCTTTGTCCTGGAACTGTATGAATCTGGCAATTTCCTGCTGCCTATTGGCAAAACAACATTTCCAAATATTAAAAATCCATATGACTTAATTGTCGACAACTAAGTCTCTCTTACCAAGTCGGTCAAGTTTTTGTAAATAACTATTTGGCAATATTGTCATTGAGCTACAAGGTTATGGACTCTTTGGCCTAGGTGATGAATTGGAACCTTTTGGTAATGTAAGGCCTAACGAAACCTGGGGTACTTAACAGATCAAAACTTCAATTATCTTTTAGGATACCAGTTAGCTGCAGAGAAGGTCAGACTTTTTTTTTTGGGAGAAGTGCCGCGGGGGGGGGGGGGGGGGCCTTTAGGTCTAGGTAAGACATTGTTACCTGATTCTTAGATCCTCTATCTTAGATGAATTTGTCATCTTCACTTTCTCTCTCTCCTGCTGCTGTAATTGCTCAAAACTATCTTCCTTTGCATCTATAGCTTGTTGAATAGCTTTGATTTGATCCTTAAAAAATTGTTCTTGGGCATCCATCTAGAAAAGAACACAATACATACTCAACATCAGTGAGGGAAAAATCAAATGGACAACCAAATATACTCTTTAATGAAGAACAATGAATGCTCTAACACAAAAGTTGATGCAACATAAAATACCAAAAATAATTGTGGGAAACAAATGTAATAGGGAAAAAATAAACATAGGAATCAACAACTAGAGTTACTTGGAATCAGACCAGGCAAGAAAAAGGAATCAAAATCTAGGAATCAACACTTGCTTGGAATCAATAACGAGTCATCAAAAAAATTCCAACACAAATTGTATTGATCAAGCATATAATCACAATACTAAACTTTGGGGCCTTTAAATATAAGTCAAAAGTGTTTTTTTTATTTATTTAAATTTATTGATAATTCGATCGTTACAACAATGGAGGAGTGGGGATTTGAACCATAGTTCTCCTTATAAAGGAGAGCAAGAAATGCCACTAAGTTACAAAGTTCATAACAATAGGAATCCAAATTACATCAAACAAGGAACTAACTTTTTAACCAAATAAGGGAAGGAAACAAAATCTGAACCAAGTAGGAAAGGTAATAACTCTTAAAAAATTACATAAAAACAAATAAAAATAATTAAATTCCTAAATTAAATAAGTTCATTAAATCAATCAGGCCCAACTGGCAGTGGGCCTCCATCATCCAGCAATGGATTGGGGCCTATATTTTCTGTCTGCATTACTCCTCACCATGATAGTAACCCTTATAAAGATGAGATCACAACCATCAATTCAATTTAATCTAATTCTTCTAAATCTGCCTACTTTGAGTCACATGACTAATTAAAAAGTTATGAAATTTATTAGTGGTCACATGGCTCATTCAAATCTAACATGAAGACCTTCTCCCCTCTTCCTATGTGTGTGTGTGTTAAAAATACTTAGTATTCTAAAAAAAAAAATTATCACTTTGATCCTCCATTACCTTACCTTACAAAAAATATTGCCTAAACACTCCTGCATAGAGACCATCATACAAAGAACAACCAAACCCAGGTTTTCACCCACACAAAACATTAGGTCCGGATGAACCTGGCAAAGGCAGTTTATTGGAAATCTTAGATGACTTTTATACTCAAATGCTAATTGCCTCACTTCATCTTCTCTCCCACTTCCTCAAGGTGTCCATTCTACTGTTAACACACCCCATCCAAACCGTTACTCTGTCTCTAACCATTCCGTTACAAGGGTCATGAAGTCCACCCCCAAAAAACATACATACACTATGATAACTCATTCAATAATATTTTTCTACCATGATGCATGGACATTCAAACAAGAGGTAGAAATTAAGAAATATGAAGATTCATTAACAATTCAGTATAACACAAATTATGTGCTCTTCTATAATTATTTGGGATAAGAATAAAGGGAGATGTAAAAATTCCAGAACAAGTGAGTAAGCCAAAGTAAACATATATAGGAATATAGGATAATCAATAATTAGGAAAAGTGATTCAGATTAGATGGATGCTCATGTTTTAGAAGGAGAACAAACAGTTGATGGACTGCTAAACATGTTTCTGTAGAAGCAATGCTGCCCCTGGAAAATGATCTATGAACTCTGGCTTTCCTCAGAGATATGTATCTTGTGGATTCACAAGTTTATATAAGAAAGTAGAGGTAATAATTTATAAATTGCATTTAGATACAGTAGCAAGATGGTGGCTACCATAAATTAAATTATGACATCCCCTAGGCGAAAAAAGGGCAAAGAATAATGTGAAAGTAATCTAACTTCAACAAAGTGCCTTTGAGAGAAGACATAAAGAACCCAGAAGAGTGTCCAAGTCATAAAGAAATATATCATATGCATGAGAATACATGAGATATGAAGAGGTTGGTCCGTGGTTTTATAGGATTTAAAAATGTATTATAAGCATCTGAGGTTTTAAAGTGACCAGTGACCACCTTGAATGTCCATTACCAGAAAAGTTCATCACAGCAGTGTTAAGCAGTAAAATGTGTTGATTAAATTGAATCAACATAACATCTTCTTTCCCACACACCAAAATACTTCTAGAAATAATAAAAAATAATAAACTCCCCGATCCAAAACATTACCTCCTCTTTGTTCTCCTCACGCTGTATTTTAGTTCGCTCTCTGACAATACGATTTTCTTCTGTTGCTCTGCGCAACTTCTCACTGACTTGAGATAGAGTAGCTGCCAGAGTTTGTGAATGCTTCTTCTCTTTAGCAACCCTTTCTTTAAACCAGTTAATCTGCTGTTTATCATCATTTATATCCTTTATCTTGCTCTCAACCATCTCTTGGTATGATCTCATCTCAAATTTCAAGTTGGACCTACCTAAGCAATTGCACAGCTTTTTAAATACAGCATGCTTATGAGTCTATATATCCTCCAAGAATAATTTAAGATACAGTTAATTTTAGGAATAAATAAGAAAGACTAGTGAAGAAAAAAGGTCACTTGTTTTTGGAGCAAGAAAATGTGTTTGAATGTACTTTAAAATAAAAATATGCTCCCCCCCCCCCCCCCCTCCCTCTTTTCCACTTTCCTTTTTTGGGTGTCCTAGGAAAAATTTGAATGTGAAACTAACGCTTCCATTTGCATGTGACTTCCTACAAATTGTCATATTTGTTAAGCAAATTCCTGCTTAATAAGACAGTTTTTGGACTCCCAACGTAGGACATACATACCAGAAATTTTTGATATAGTATAATAAACATTAGTCTGACTCCTATTTCAACATCATTACATTATGCACCATGAAATTGGACCAAAAGAGAGATAGAGAGAGAACCATGGGCGTGTTGGTTGAAGATATCCAAGTCATCTTTCACAGCCATGTAACCATAAAGTTGACGCTTCCCACCCGGACAAAAGGGGGTCTTACAACGACCCCACGCATCCCTATCTCTTCCTTGCTCTTTGAAATGTTTATGCAAACGTGCAGCCTCTAAATACCCTGCTGCCGAGCTCTCAAAGATTAGCACACTGATGCCTCGGTGCCCTTTTGGACCATATGAGTGTTGAGCCTTCAATGCAGAGTATGAGCCGAAGTAATCAAGAAGCTCTTGATTTCCCATTCCGTTCCACTAAAAATTCAAATTCATAAAAGGAAAAATATTAAAAATATTGATTGAATATTAAATTGAAGAAATCAACCCTGCTCCTTTTCCAGCCACCTAACCCCCCCTTCCGAAAAGAAGAAGAAGCATATTATGGCTGCAATGCACATTAGTGATAGGAAAATTAAATAAACAAAAAATATTTTAACCATTCATATCATAAGCATAGAGTAGAATATGAAAGCACCTTATTGTTGTTATCCTGATGATATCTTGTGTTCATTATGACAACCATTGGGGGCCATACTATTTCATGATCATTAACCTTTGCATCAAGGCCTTCCCATTCACCATATGCTTCACCAGATGGTGTCAATGAAGTTCCCCTCCTTTGCAACTCCTGATCCAAGATTTCGACAAACTTCCTGTGGAGCTTTACTCTTCTTGCTTGTTTGTTCCTGGCATGATGCATTAAGGGCTGCAGGCCTCGATACCAATCAATAGCACCAGGAGCCCCTTTGCATGCTGGGCAGTGCCACTGCCTTGAGGGTAAATTAATCTCCTCAGTAGGCAGTTTATCCATAGACTCAAAGAATGTCACAAACCACTTGCTCTTCTTGAGTGTCTCATAGCTCACTTCACTTGAATCTAAATCAGAGTCATAATTTGAGAGATCATCATCACTATCATAAACAATCTCTGAGTGATCACTATCATTCTTCTCATCACCAACACAGTGGGAGTTTGAGATGATTTCATCATTCAACTGGCCATTTTTTGAGTCACTAGATTGAGTGTGATCAGCTCCAGCAGACCAAAATGGTCCTTGCCGTAGGGGTGGAGATACTACAGGTTGTTGGCCAATGTAATTATTTTGCCAAGGACCCTTAGACTGTTGGATCCAAGCATTTACTCTGTCATTGGAATTCTTAAGATCAGCATTTTGTGTCCGCATAGAATTCTGAGGAAACCAGGGTCTTCCAGCACTGTTATGTGACTCCCGCGGGGCAACATTGCAGTCACTAGCTTTTGAATTTAGATTGATGTTTGCTATATGATGATTCAATTGATTAACCTGAGGATGAGAGCTTTTATATACACTTGAGAGCTTGGGAAATGGGTCAGTATTATCAGCCATCAGGGATTTCCACCTGCCTTCTCCGGAACTTATCGTTGTATGAATTCCTGTTTGTGTATAATTGTTTCAAATACAAAATTCTGCAAATTGTTGAATATTTAAAGAAAAAAGTACATGACTGTTGCAGTCACTAGTTCAACCAAGCAAAGGCAGTGTACTAAGTTTGTGATATGAGAAATATGAAATACCATATGGTTCAAGAGATGTGATTCTAATTCGTATGTACATGATAGATTATTCTTAAAGATTAACAACCTACCAAGACTACTAATTGAAAATTCCTTTATCAGCTTTTAACAAGATGCCATGGGTGAAATAGTCAATAAAGTACTCTCATTTGTTTCATTTGTCAATGCTACACACACTAGCAGTACTCTAATCTAAATTACTAACACGCAACCTGACAGGCAAACCAATGGCCTGTGGCCAATTTTAGACAATGATGACTTTGTAAATTCTTAACATGTGAAGAAATAGAGCAGTACACTGCTGAGAAAGAACTTGTCTTCTGGAAAATAAAGGTAACTGAGCACATAAAAATCCAAGGAAAACCATGTATATGATAAACTGAGCTGATGAATGTCATTTAAAACTTCAATCAATATGATTATGAATTTGGGCATGGCATTTGAGGTGACCTGATAGAATCAAATTTTAGATCCTAACAATTCTGGTATTAGTTTTAAAAAAGTTTTGCTGATCAAATTCCAAAAAGGAGCTATATTGAAACTTGGGATATTGATTTCACGATTTAAAGATGGAAATGACTATAGCAGCATGTAGGCTAATTAGAGAAGATTGGGCAAAAAAAGAGGAAAGCTTGATGTATCAATTATCATACAAAGTTAATAGTGTAAATAAAGAATGAGATGCATCCTCCTAAATAACTAGCAGTAGATGGCTTGAGTAATTAAATTTATGACAAACTTTGTCTGAGATGTCAAAGACTCAATTGGGACTTCAAATTTTAGTCAATTAGAATGGTGACTCAATATCATAGCCTATAAAGAACACATATTTGTACAGGGTTGAAATGAAAATGAGATTCCTTATAATGCATTTAACAATCTATTTGCAAACAAGAGTTTCAATACAATTAAGTTGCATGTCACAACATTAACAAATAACATAAAATAAAGCTTAGCAATTTCTAGCATCAAGTTGTTGTGGCAAGTTAATCAACTCGTGAAGAACAGATTATACCATCTCTATCTGGGTTCAATCTAATCCCTGTTTTTTTATTCAATGGATCAATGTATAAAAAAAGATGCAAACTTTATAAAGCAGCATTTGAAATTGCCAAACAAAGGACTGAAAATCATCAATGGGACAATGCAACCCAGAGAGCGAGAGAGAGAGAGAGAGAGAGATTAAAAGCATACCAAAGAGAAACATAGGAAATACATGTAGTGAGAGGATGTGACAGTGACATTAATGCAAGTACATGGAAAACAAAAGTTACTATTAAAGCATTGATAGAAATTGCACACCAAGCAACCAGAACCATTCATATATCATCAAAACATTATCCACCCTTTTGAAAGCTCGCATTTCCCATGCAAGTAAACAACTTTTTCCTTCCACAAATCATGAAAGTGACATATATCATATACATATACATAGCCAAGAACAATGACACAAGTTGATGATAACGCAAATATTATAAGCATGCAGAAAGAGATTTAGAAAATGGAATGGAAGAGTGGATGATGATAAATACCAATACCAATATCAATGGGTGCTGAATTGGGTATTGAATTTGAGCTGGCAGGAAAAAGAAGCAGTGTGTTACGTACGTAGAGAATGGCAATCGCTTTACAGTGCTACGTACCAGCGCTCTGGCCTCTGGGGACACTCCTCTATGCCAATGTTTTTTTTTTTTTGTGGACCCCACCAGGATAAGGTGCTGTACTACTGCCTCGGTTCAACGCAGAACTACACAGCACACCAAAAACTAAGTTTGCTAGGGTAATTTTATTTTATATTCTTCGGTTAAATAGAATTTTGTGTTTCCCTAAAAATAAAAAAATAAAAAAAAAATAAAAAATTAGAATTTTGTGTTTGCATTGGTCAATAAGTCAGATGAGGGATACAGGTGCGACTTAAGCCCACAGCCCACCCGTGCACGTAGCCCACAACACGCGTACATGGGGCGAGGGATCAACCCTTATTTTTTAGAAACAAATACACGCATATAAGGGAGAGAGAATGAGATTGTAGAATTCAATCATTGGGTTTTGTAATTTGTGGGGTCACTATTTATATCTTGAGAGTAGTGAGAGACTTGTTGAGAACAAGGTAAATGGGTGCACACAACAGACAAGGTCATTCATCAATTAACCGATCTGAATGTTAACACAATTTACTGTCGGTTGGTTAGAAAATCTGCCGAAGACCAAAAATGAGTCACATAAGGGAAAAAAATTCTTAATCTTCCAAAGAACCACCGATAAGCTTATGACCTTATCCCTAGTTGAATCTTGGACTAATTCAAACCCTAATTATGGCCCAACTCTCGAATAATTAGGAAGTGGTGAGGTTTGAACCATATATATTGAGACACCACAAAAGATAACATTAACACTAAACTATCACTTGAACCCCAAAAAGATAGATATATTGTTTATACTAAAGTTTTCCATTGTAATTGTGTGGTTGAATTTAATTTGAGAAACTAAGGGCTAAGACACAATAGTTAAGGAATTGTATATAAGACATAACACTTAAAGGGTTTATACAATTGTAGGTGTTTTATTAGATAATAAATCATACAAATTGAATTATTTTTTTTTTTTTTTTTTTTTTTTTTTGAGAATGCATTGAATTGAATTGAATTGTCTTTTAAGAAAGATAATACATCAATGCAGATACAAAAGGTGTTTCTTTGCCAATGATAATAATTAAATTCAACTATGTGCTTCAATTTGTCAATTTGGCCACATAGTTGAATTTAAATAGAAAACCCTAAAAGTATATAGTTAAAATAAATAAAAACACTTAAAATAAGTGTCTAAATTTTGCATTGTAATAAGCAATTAATTTAGCACCATAGCTTCTATTATTATTATTATTATTATTAAGGGGAAAAAGGGTAAGTGATGAGATAGATTATGTAATGAATATGACCCTAATAGCAAGATTTAAATAGTTTCAAATAGTGCTCTCTTAAACAAGTTCAGCGACAGATAGTCATTAGTTTTGTGTTTTTGCTGTTATTTTATATATTGTTAATGAGAAGGATGACTATAAATTGTTTGTGTTGCTTTTATATTCAGTTTTAGTGACCAGAGAAACACAAAAATTAAAGTGCCAAAAAAAGAAGTCAAAAGGTGAAAGAAATAGATCTAAAACAAATCAGCAACAATAACAGCCAGAATAGGTCAAAAGAATACAGTGTGAGTCAAAAAAACAAAAACAGGAAATCAAGGCCCGTATATTAATTTAACAACATGTTTTCAGTTTTTAAACAATATTACACATTTTTTTACATATTTTTTTACCTACATATATTTTTAAAAAATACAAATAATGTTACTAAAACAACATTACCAAACGATCTCTAATTATGTTTATTAGTTTATACCTGAAAAGGAGTGGTTAATAAAATAAACTTTAATAACTAGTTTAAGCTTATATTCATCTATTTGTCACCAATAATTTTCACCAGCTCATCAGAGAGAGTCTTCAACTATGCTAGAATTTTTCTCATTAACAGAGGTTGAATTGAAAAATGTTAAAGAGCATATCGTTTTGATTTGAAAACAAGGCTCTAAAACCAAAGCTTTCTTTTTTTTCTTTTTCTTTTTCTTTTTTTAGAGAAAATAAAACCAAAGCTTTCTTGTGTCCTAGAGATGAGGACCTTAGGTGAAATGTAAACAGTGGGTGGGAGACCCTCTAACTTCTAAAGTAAAAATTACATTTGGATTGAGCCAATATGTAGATTAGGGTAAAGGAAACGGGAAACACGAGATACCTTTTTTTTTTGTATTAATAAGGAGCTTAACCAATCAATTTTTGTGAATATGATCAAGGAGGAGGGGTGGAGAAAGAGGAGATAGAATGGAAGAGGAATTTTTAAAATAACAATTCATCTGAGGGAATTTGCAAATGGCATTTATACCCCTGTCTAAAAATCATTTGTATTAAATAATAAATCATCTTCTTATAATAGAATTTTAAATTTAATCATGTGCACAAATTCTTCTTATAAATCTCTACCCAAATACACCATAGAATTATTATTTGTTGTCACACATTTCTACATAATAGTATCACACTACAAGAAAAACTAATTTTTTATTCAAAAAAAAGAAAAAGAAAAACTAATTTTAGCTAAAATAATATGTTGTAGCGAAAAACATTTTTTGTGTCAACCAAATAGTTGAAGCAAAGTGATGCGGCAAATCATGACACCTAATATTTGGGAATAAACTAATATGATCATCAAAACAAAAAATTAAAACTTGAGTTTAAAAATAGAATGATATAGATTAAAACCTTTAAAGCGTTTGTTGATTATAGAAAAAATTGAAACAAATGAAAAACATGGTAAAAGAAAGTGCATCTCAATGTAATTTTACCTAGAATAAAGAGATCTACCAATTTACGAGGTAAATTTCACTTATGATAGGTTACAACATCTAAAATGCATGTTGATATATGACAAAATTGAAAATCTAATTGAAAATCAAATGAAAAACATGGTAAAAAGGAGGGTATCTCAATGTGAATTCACCTTAATTAGATTAATAGATTAACATATTTAGCAAAGAAATCGTGAAAATACAAAATATAGTAATTTCACGGTGATTTCAATTGGGATTAATTACAACCTTTGAGATGCATATTGATTTAGGACAAAATTGAAATCAAATGAAAAAAAATATGGTATAAAAAACGATCGACCAATTTATGAGCATAAGAGCTATAGAAACGCCAAATATATATGAAATTTCACTGTAATTTGACATTGGGTAGATTACAACCATTGAAATGCATGATAATTTAAGACGATTGAAAATTAAATGAAAAATACAGTAAAAAGAATGTGCATTTCATTATAAGTTCACCTTGAATAGAAAGATCGACATATCTATGAGCATAAAAATTGTGTAAATGCAAAATATGGTAATTTCACTACAATTTTTCCTTGGATTGATTATAACCTTTGTCATGCATGTTGATTTAAGATAATTTGAAAAATGAATGAAAATACGGTAAAAAGAAAGTGCATCCCACTATAATTTTACCTTAGATAGATAAGTCACTCTTTTACGAGCATAAAAATTGCAGAAGATCAAAGATGAAGAAGATGCAAATTTCCTAATTTTTGAGGTATAGAAAGGGGTTAAGTGTGTTTGGGAGGTTAGGAATAAAGAGAACACAACCTTGAACTCCTTAAATTGAAAAATACATCCAGATTTGGGAAAAAAAAATTAGAACGTGGCGTTTAACTAGGGTTCCACTTGTTTCGGCATAAGATGTTTTCTATCGAAGCTGAAATCATTTTCAGGAAAATTCATTTGTTTTTTGGTGCTTGGTTGTATTCCTTAAAATACTCTGAAAAACATTTTTCTGGAATTTCCCAATTATGAAAATTCTATATTTTTATATAGATATGAAATAAAAACTTTGATTCACTACTTTAAAAATATTAATACTGAACAACTAAATTCAACTTTAAAAGAAGTACAAGCAAAATAAAAAACATAAAAAAAAATTATACTAATATGCATAATCAAAATAAGAGATCTAAAGTTCAATCTCCGCTTATACTAAAAACCGATTAGTATCTTAATCTGATGATAAAAGAGCTATTATCAAGAGCGGATGTCATAGATTAAAACTCTCTAAAAAAAAAAAAAAAAGTGCAATTGCAAATAAATAAATAAAACAATCAATAAAAACTACCAACTAAACTTACACATTCACATGCATAGTTACAAACACTTGAAACTTCCATAATGATACTTGAAAGTTGTTTTTGTGCAACTTTTAGGCAATTTTGGATGTTTTTAAGGTATATTGTGGTCATTTTGAAGGTTTAACAAATATAAAGTATTGTTAATCATATTAGAGGTTTAGAAGCTATTTTGATTATTTTGTAGGTTATGGGGTATTTCAGTCATTTTAAAGATTTGGTATTTTGGAGGTTTAATGTTTATTTAGATCATTTTGGAGATTTTAGGAATATTTATGTCATATTATGGATTTTTAAAGTATTTTGGTAATTTTAGAGGTTTTCAAATGGTTTTTTTGTCTGTTTGAAGGTTTTGAAAGGTATTTTAGTTATTTTGAATGTTTTAAGGGAGTTTCGACAATTCGAAGGTTATTTTGATGATTTGAAATTTTTTAATATATTTCTTTCATTTTTTAAGTTTCTGTTATATATCCTAAAGTTGAAAATGTTTTAGCCTTTTAGGCTCTTAAAAAGCGTAAACCTCATGCATAAAATATTTTCAATCTCAAAGAGAGAATTCCTCTTGGTCAACAACAAATGATTTATGTTTTACTTAGTTTTTTCAGCCATCCTACGCACCCAAAAATTAGGAAAAGATTTTCTGAAAAATATATTACACTAAAAAAACAAAGCTTAAAACTACACATCTATTCCTCTAAAACAAAAAGCTAAGAGCATTCTTGAATTCCTACAATTTCAATTTGGGCTGGTGTGGGTCATTCCTTTTTTGTTTTTTGTTAATTTTTTAGATAATTTTGATAGTTGGGGGAAGGGGTTTGTACTCAAGATGTCAGTCATTTGAGTTACAAAGCTTTTAACCATGAAATACGTCATTCAAAACTTTTAAGTTTGAACTTTCTCTCAACTTTAATTTTTATATATTTTTATTCAAATTTAATATATATATATATATATATATATATCTTTATTAAATGAAATGATTGATTAATTAACTAACCAATTTTTTTTTTCAATTAAATTAAGTCTATGTATTACTTAAAGAGGCAGCACCCTCACATCTCTCAAATCCCATTCTCTAATGCAGGAAATTAATCAACTAAGTTAATTGACACTAACATTTTTTAATCAAGTGCCTCTAATTTTCTTTTTAAAAAAAAGTTCCTTAAAATTAACCATAACATTATTAATACATAATACCTTAAAAGTTATCATCGCTTTTTAGTAGAGTTTGTGGTGTGATTTGCTCCAAAGTTAAGAAAATTAAAGTGGACACATAACACAACATTAGATAATAATTAGAAAATAATGTATATTTATTTTGAATTCTAATTGCGTTTTGACTTTAATATAATATATATGATTAAGCTATCTATCAACAAAAAAAAAAAAAAAAGAGTAAATCCTTAAGCTATAGAAGAACCCTAATTTCTTCTCTAAAAAAAAGCCCTAATTACATCACTTAATATAAGTGATCTATTGATAAAAGGAAAATGTTTAATACATTCATTTTTTGAGAGTTTCAACCTATTGCGTCCGCTCTTGATAATAACTCTTTATCATCAGACCAAGACACCAATCAGTTTCTGGTGTAGGTGGGAATTGAACCCTAGATCTCTTATTTAATTATCAAAAACTTAACCTGTTAAGTTAACTGGACCTCACATGTTTAATACATTCCTAGTTATAAATACTCTACTCTTTTGCTATAAAAACTTTACCTAATAAGATTGTTATTTTTTTCAATAAGTTACCTTTTTTTGGAGAAAATTTTTAATAAGTTACCTAATTAGGTTATATACCCACATTTATTTAGAGTCTTCCCACATTTATGAGGGTAAATCTTAATAGGATATGAAAGTTGATACTTTCTTAAATGGGTTGGATAACTACAAAGAAATCTTTGGAAGGTTCAGTCATTGGAAAATCCTATTCGGTCAGAAGATGGTTGTGTGTGTTGCCACCCAGTATTTCTTTTGGCATTTTCTTTTAGAAAAATAATTCTTAAAAGACTATGTTTGTTTTGGGAATTTAGAAATCTATGAACTTCGGATAACTTCATCATTAAAGTTTATCTCAAATATTCTTCTCAAAAAAAAAAATATCCTAATTATGAATGGTTTATCACCAACTACGCTCTAATTTCTTTGCAAGGAGCTTCTAGAAATTTCTGTAATTACAATTAATTAGTAATTACCCCAATCTATGACTCCCTAATAGTATTAATTAAGGGTAAAAATGATTTTTAGATTATCTTTTAGTTTCATTTAAATGAGTTCTTAATAAAATTATTGCCTCCTAGGCTTTTGCATTAGGGTGATATAATTTCATTCATTGTCTTCTATTATTCATATTAAGAAGTCTTCTCCCGATTATGATAAAAACATTTTGAAGAGGCCCTAAGTTTTAAAAGGCTGCAAAAAATAAGAGTTACAAACCATATCTACTACATCCCTAGCCTACACCATGGCCAAAATCATCTAAGTTTTAATTGCTTACGCAACAACTTCTCCTTATTCTCCATTGGCAATCACCACAACCATCATATATAGTTTTCAGTATCAATTTTCATGCATTCTGCTATAGCCTTTGTATGCACTAATTTTACTGCCACAACTCACACAGACTAAAACAACCACCACCACTATATATACCGACACCTACACCATAATTGCCAATTTATTGTGCCCCTAAACCTCAACAATTCAGTCCACTTTCAGACTCATACCAAACAGGAGTAGACACCATCTACTGTTATCTACATTCATCACAAACATATCTTTACTTGCAATTTTGGACCTAATTTTTCCAGTATTGTTTCTGCTAAGCATTTAACAAAACACTTCTTTGAGTGTCAAATTTATTTTGACAAAACTTCTGGCAAATCTTTACAATCATTTGACCCCAATGAAGCTCAAGCCAATCATGGTGATGCAAGAGAAGGTAAGCGTAATATTGCCTTTCTACCTATCGTCGTTGTATTAACACCTACCACAAATTATAGAACTCTTGATTATTTCTCAAAAAGTGAATTTATTAAGTGCATCCGGTCCTGTGTATTACACTTTCTTCTCACATCAAAATGAATTCCATATATGAAGAAGGTATATGCTGCAACCACGATATGTAGCACGTCTCTCACAACATGTGGATCCTCATGCTGGTGGGGCTCACATGGTGTGAAAGATATCCAGCATACAGTGAATAATAATGACATATCCTTTTAACAATATGTGGCTCTTTAGAACTATACATGAAACCCATATTTATGTGAGAAAAATGTATAAAACATCGGATAACGAAATAATTTCTCATAATATACTGTATTTGCTCTTACAAAAATGTGGGTTTCATACATATAGATCCCCTGCACAGATTCAAATTTACTTGAAAGGAGGTTTTGAATAATTTTATGCATATTACACTATATAGGAGGCTTTCTCATCTTGAAGCACATTCAAATGGTCAACTAGTTGCAATAGTTGGATGGAGGATTCAAATCATAAATGTTTCCGTTAGAAATATTATGAGATATCAGTTGAGTTACAACTCTTGACAACCATGTTTAACATAGATAACCATCAGACAATTGTGATTTGTGAGTTCTACTGTATGTCTTCGTGATAAAAGAGTTACCATAGAAATAGAAGTGATGGTATCATTAGCTTCTAAAGCAATTGACACTATAGTCACACTTTCCATTTTCTGATCGGGGAGCAGTAAAACTGTGAAGGGTTATTTATTTATTTATTTATAATTTATTTTTTATATTAATTTCTCTGATTACCATATAAAACTAATTGACTCTTTTGGCGTTTTCTGTCTTTCTTCCTTGAATTCAATATAAAAATATTGTGCAGATTTTATTTTCGATCTCTTCTGTATTGATTTTTTTAGAAATTGTATTATAGTTTAAAGAGGTCTTTCAGATTACTGGCTTGACAGATTAAGACAAATTTGAAATAAGCTCGAAGAAGAAATTGTTGAAATGAGAAAACGAGGGCCTTGTTTCCATTGTGGAATTGACGGTGAGTTCTCTTTTCTGTGATTTTTCTTAATTGAGAAGCTGCAATTTATGTTCCACAAATTCTTTCTTCCTTTTGATTTCTATTTACTATTCTATCACAAAATTTAAGTTTTAATTTCGAATAAATTTTCCAAGTTTCTCGTGGATTTATAATGTCTGATTATGCAGTCCATAGTTTGGTGATTTTTGTGTAGTCTCTATTTTTACACAAGTGAATAATTTTCTATTGAATATGTTCTTGTTTTTATTCCTTTTTTTTATTTATTTATAAATTCAATATACATAGTATCCTTATAATCTTCATTTGGAAAACTGTGCACGACCATATATTAATAATTATCAAATTTAGAGTTTCGTAATTCAAGTGGTATTTCTTGGTGTTTTTAATAGAATACATTCATAGTTCAAATTTCTCATTCTCCAACTACCATATTATCAAAAATAATTATTACATTTATAAATTGTTAAAATTTTAATTTTTTGTATTATTAAATTATATAACAAAACATTAGTTTATAGATATAATAAATGACATTCAATTAACATGAAATTTAACTTGTTTATTAGGAACAAAAAGAATTTGAAAATCAAATTTGTCGTGGTGATATTTTAATTAAAGTGTAAATCAAATAGAAAGTTATTAAATAGTGGAACAGTAATAAAAAAATTACACTAAAAGTTATATAAAATTCATGATACGAATCATAAATAGACCTCTAAAAGTCCTATGGCTCAAGGGAATATAAAATTTATTATCTCTTGAGAACTTTTACTTATTAATGCTTGTCGAGACTTTTTTTTTTCTTTTTATGGATACAATAAGATTTGAATTTATGGTTTACTCTTTATGATAATCACTATTTATCATTAGGTTAAGGCACTTGGTGTGGGTGAGATTTGAGTTCCTACCTCTTATTCAAAAACAAAAAAATTTACCAATTAAGTTAACTAGAACCCACGATACTCAAGACCTTACTATTGGTGAAAGATAGATATATAAGCAAGAAGAAAGAATTAGTAAGAAAAGGTTTCTTTGAAATAAAAACTAATCATAATCTCGTAAGTTATAACTCACATTCATGTGTACATAATTTAAATATAAAAAAATCCTAGATTTATTAATTTTATGTGTTCAAGGTTTAATTATGTAACTGGTTGTTGTAAAATGTAAACTTAAACATTACCTGAAGGAAAATTTTCTAATAAATGTGAGTGAAGGGATTCAAGTGATAGTTTAAAGATAATAACATTTTTGTGATGTCCCATATTTATAGTTTGAACTCGACTACCTTTCCTTCCCTCACTATCTACCTATCACCCCCCCAAAAAATGAAACAAGCATGAGTGAATGAATATCAAATGTTCTAAAGACATGTTAAATAACAGCAACTATATTTCTTATACTCATGATAATTATTCTAAGCTTATAATCTTATAATGAATACTATTAAGTGGGTTCTCCTTAAATTATTGATTAGCAGGTAATAACTTAAAAAAATTACTAATAAACATAAAGTAACTATTTTATGAAATAAACTGAATAATCAACTTGCAAGAATTTTAAGTTGTTGATGCTGGAAGAAAAGGATGAATTGAACACTTAATTAAAATTTACAATTTTGCTGATAAATGATAAGAGATTTAGAAGTAAAAGATAGAGGATAGGACTTATAGAATCACTTATTTGAACAGAGAAATATATTCGCTCAAGAATAGGGATTCACCAACCAATTAAAGCACTACTCACCCTTCCCAGGAAAAATTTCAAAACCTATACCAAAAAATAATTCAAATTCAGTAGTCTTTCTCCTTCTCTTCACACTGACAAGACTTATATAGTGAGTAAACATCTAACAGAAAACATAGTATTTCAAAGTATTTAAAAAAAAAAAAAAAGATGCTAAACTTCTTTCAAGACAAAGTTCAACTCTTCAACTTACTAAGAGTCTAAAGACATCCCCCTAGACACCACCTTACTAAGCAACATAAATACTAAACACGACCCCCACACACCATACAACCCATGAGACAATTTCCAAGACAAGTTAACAAGTAACCCTAATACCAAAAGGATTTTTTTTAATGCAAAAGGAATTAAAGACTTATTAGTAACTTCAAGATATCAAAATCTTCAATATCATTAGAGACTTGCATCAATTGTTAAGTTGGTTCTATAAACAAACTAATAGTTAAATATTTTAGTTGTAAAATATTTGTTGTTATTGAATAAAACCATATACCATAGGATTGTCAGACAAGGATTGGTACTCAAGGGTTAGTAAAATATTTGTTAATGTTATTGGTTACAACTTTCTCATGTTAAACTATAATTAGCACTTGATGCACATTCATTTGCAACTTTTTTTTTTTTTTTGGTTGATCCTTTTTTTTTTTCTAGTTTAATTAGCTTGATGATCTCCCCCCAATAGATTTGGTTAATCTGTTTGTTTCAATCTTCTATTCCTTTAGTTTTATTTTCCCTATTAAGAAGAAGAAGAAACACACACTGCACGCATGCGTGCACACACACAAACCTATATCATGACTGCTTTGTTGTTCACTCTATATAACTTTCTATATATTGATTATGAATAATGAATTTGAACAGACACTCCCCTTTGGCGAAATGGACCGCCTGAGAAGCCAGTGTTGTGCAATGCATGTGGATCAAGGTATAGGATAAGAGGAACTCTTGAGAAATACATTCCCAAGCATATCTTGAAGAAACCAAGAAAGTCTTGTAACATAGTTCACAATGAAGACAATTTGAGTATGGAAGAAGATGGCTCAAGTTATGTCCCTGATTCAATTGTTTCTGAAGATGATACTGGCAATAAATCAACTTCAGATTCTCAGTCTGCAATAACATGGAGCTACACCAATTTAGAAAATGTGGATGATTCGGAAGACGAAATCTCAGGTTATCCATAAGTCTCTTTCAAAGTCTTAAGATATATCAATAATTGCTCCTGTCCATTTTGTTTTGTTTTTTGCTTTTTGTTTTTCCTTTCACTGCTACATGAATATAATTTCATTGCTATGCAATCGTACGTGATTGATAATGTGATAAAATCTCATCATAGATCTAATTGAACATTAGGCTACATAAGTTTGAATGTGACATCTGGATTGTATGGATTGTATTGTGTGATCTTGTGTTTAAGTGGTTATGTAGTGCGTTATAAATCCAACATGTACAAGGTCGATTTGAGTTTTGTGTTATGAAAGTTTCAATTGTGACAATTATTTTTGAAGTAGGACGCAAATATAGTTTAACCATTTTCGATGTGATACATTAGGTTATATAGATTGGATTGGATAAATGTGTTGCGTAAACTTGTACTGAGTCTTGTTCTAAAACAAAGGTTGAATTGGGCTAGATATTAGTGATTATAATCTTCTTCTTCTTTTTTTTATATAACCCAAATGTGACTAGTGATAAAATAGAAACCTTTGTCTATTTTCAAGTACCAAAAGTCCATTTAGTTGGAATGTGTTGAAAAGGTCAATAAGAATAATTATAAACACTACTTATAAATGATTTTTGGGGTCAAATTGCATCTCCCTTCCCACAAATAATGATCTAAATCAAGAAAGGCTAAAATCATAGAATTGATGATCATAATCTACAGGCAACTGCCAACAAAAATCATGGGTGAAAGTGAAACGTATTCCATCAAGGAAGAGATCACTAATGACACACCGTAGTTTATCACCCATTGAGAGACTACAAAGAGATCTTTGCAATTTACAAAAACATCAAGGCCCATCTGAATCCCCAGAGGATGTTCTCATCTATAATTTAAATGGCCCAATATCTTCCCATGAAATAGGCCTCGGAGGCATTCTTCTTAAACCACCCAAACAGCATTCGGGTCAAACAAGACCCTCATCAAAGTAAGTGTTTTTTTTTTCCTTTTATTGTATTTACTATTTATACATAATATGTTATTGTAATGTATAATTCCATAAAATGGTATAAAATGAAGATCTAGGATGCCTCAAACATTTTGATTTGAATATATGAAAGTGCTTAATGACCATTAACTCTTTTTTGGATGAAGTAACTAAAATTTATTTTACCAAGAAGGTTGCAAAAACATACCAAGTTAAACAATAGAAACCCCACAAACCGGCACTGTGAGGAGATCCAACCCATCATCATCCTTACAAAAGATCCAAGAACGAAGAGATAAGATCGGTTGAACCCCATACCAAACAAAAAGAAGCCCAATGGGCAACATTATGAGCTAAAGAGTTACAAGAGTGTGGGCTAAAACAGAAGGAAATATTGCAAAGATGCTGAAGGAGATTTCTAATGTTAGCAATAATTAGACAAAATTTCCAGCAAAGATCAAGGGATGGATTGTTGATGTAGCCAATGTTTTGATACCTATTGGTTGATGAATTTAGTAGAAAACCATAATCAACATTTTCACAGTGTAGCTACTTTCTTGAAAAATCAAGTAGTACTGCATGCCCATATAAAATTTCCTTTCAAATAAAAATATACATTTCCATTTCTTTGTCTCTAAAAATGCATCACTAGTGATATACAAAAATCATTTTTCTTTGTCTTTAAGTTTCTTCCACATAAATTTGTTGAATGTTTTATTAATTCCAGGTACTAGAAGTCTAGAACTGCCGTTGGAAAATCATAGGATTTCTGAGAGCTCCAATTTCCCCTCCACTCTGAGCTCGATATTCCAAGCTAGAGAAGTCTGTCAAGTGTCAACAACAATAGACGATAATTCATGGTTGCTCTAACAAGAATTTCTATGATGACAACTAAAGTATTCAAACTCAATTCATAAGACCAGCTTTACATATATATATATATATATATATATGAGATAGGTTCAAGTTATACCTAGTGTAACTCTTTACTTTTTCTAAACCATTGGATTTAAGTAGATCCAACGGTCAAAAAAATGCACTCATTAATGCTAATATTCTGATAAGGGTCTCATTTATTATCCTTATTTATAACATTCCATACCTATCTCTAATCCCAAAAATAGGTATTTTTCTCTCTACTCTCTCTTTCTCATCCACTACACATTCCTCTCTCCTCCATTGCTCTTCCACCTCCATTTTCATAAGGTTCCACCTCCACAGCCACATAGAATCTGATACAAAAAATCTATGGCTATGGAGGTAGAACCTTATGAAAATCACGTTTTATGTTGGACTGATACTACTAAAGCCCGTGTTTAGGTTGGACTAAAATCTATGATTAAAGCCGTTAATTTGATAAATGGACCTTAAAGACATTAACTTTAAATTCCTTGATATGCTCTTAGGTTATGATGCTTTGATTCAAAGACAAATCAAAACAATTGGTTAATATTATTATTACTTCTTTCTTCATAAGTGTCATAGGGCATTGCAGATGCATAATCTATACTATCAATTATTCAACTATGTATTGTTTTTTTCTCTTTGTATTTTTTTTTTTTACAACATGACAAACAATAGTTAGGAAATACTTCCATTTCTTTCTATTTGGTCGCTGACAGTACAGAAGGTGTATATATGAATTTTGCATTTAAGTCTTGAGTGGAGCACTTTTTCTATCACAATTTCCAAAAAGAAAAAGAAAAAAGAAACTTAACTGTACTCCTTACCTACGGTTTCTTGGCCATCATTTCTTTTCTTTCCATATTTTGTAAATTTTGTGATGCTTGATACTTCGAAAATTTTCATGTTGGATGACTTTAGTCTGATTTGCCATGTTTGATGTGCGCAGCATGTTAATCGGCTTGAGATAACCCCAGATAACTCCATTTTCATAAGATTTTTTGTATCAAATTCTATGTGGCTGTGGAGGTAAAACTTTATGAAAATGGAGGTGGAAGAGCAATGGAGGAGAGAGAAACGTGTAGTGGATGAAAAGGAGAAAGTAGAGAGAAAAATATAACTATTTTTGGGATTAGAGATAGGTATGAAATGTTATAAATAAAGATAATAAATGAGATCCTTATCAGAATATCAGCATTAACGAGTGCATTTTTTTTACCGTTGAATCAACTTAAATTCAATGGTTTAGAAAAGGTGTAACTTGAACTCATCTCTCTCTCACTCTATATATATATATATATAGAGAGAGAGAGAGAGAGAGAGAGAGAGATGGGTTCAAGTTACACCTGGTGTAACTCTACAAAAGTTACACATTTTTTAGACCGTAGATTTTGAAAAGATCTAACGGTTAAAAAAAGCATCATTAAATATGATTGCTTCCACCCTATTACCTAATTAATACTAGCATTCTCTCTCTTTCTCTCTCTCTCTCACCTCATTTATTGCTTTCCAAGAGATAATATTTTGTTCAACACAACCTAAACAAAAAATCTAATTTTTTGGTTAGACTGCGTTGAAGCAGCAGATAACCTTTTTTCATCAGATAAATTTTTAAGGAAATTTTTTTTTTATGATGAAGATAGAAGCATATATTTGTGTAAAAAAAAGAAAAAAAAGAAAGAAAAATTTGAGTTTGAACACAGGGGCCACCCCGGTGGGCCATGGCTGCCAAACACTAGTAAATAAATCAAAAGAAAAGTTCCATAAATTTTTTTTTAAAAAAAAAACTTCCAATTGGTCCTTTAAAAAAAAAAAGACCAAAAATTTTGAAAGGTAACAAGTCCAAAGGACCTAAAATCACCACGTAATGTCCGAGGATGATGTTGTTCTTTTCTCCAAAGCCAGCCCAAAGGATGCCTCAGCAATCGTTGAATGCCTTGAAAAGTAATGTGGATGGTTGGGCCAATGCTTGAATCGAAGTAAATCAGGAGTTTTCTTCTCAAAACGCACTCTTCTTTAGTCCTGCAGAACAATAAAGCAAACCCACCAAATGAAAAAGCTCAAAGCTGATGCTATATACTTGGGTGCATCAATGTTTCTCTCCAAAGACCCTACAAAAGATTTTATATTCCTCAAAGATTTTAAATTTCTTTTTTGGTAAGACTGCGTTGAAGCAGCAAGTCCAGAAGGTCTACCTTTCAAAATTTTATGGTTTTTTTTTTTTTTTAAGGATCAATTGGAAGTTTTTTTTTTAAAAAAAAATTTTATGAAACTTTTCTTTTGTTTTGTTTACTGGTGTTTGGCAGCCATGGCCCACCGGGGTGGCCCCTGTGTTCAAACTCAGTTTTTCAGTTTTTCCTTTGTTTTGTTTTTTTTTTACACAAATATATACTTCTAAGTTCTATCTTCACTATTAAAAAAAAAAAAAAAAAAAGTTATCTGCTGCTTCAAGGCAGTCTAACCAGAAAATTAGATTTTTTGTATCTCTTGGAAAGCAATAAATGAGGAGAGAGAGAGAGAAAGAGAGAGAATGCTAGTATTAATTAAATAATAAGGTGGAAGCAATCATATTTAATAATGTTTTTTTTAACCGTTAGATCTTTTAGAAATCTACGGTCTAAAAAAGGTATAACTTTTGTAGAGTTACACTAGGTGTAACTTGAACCCATCTCTATATGCATAACATACAAGCTTCAAATTATGATATCCATTTGAGATGGTGAAATAATCCGTCCAAATCTAAGACAATGTTCTTTCAAATCATGAATGAGTTTTATTTCAAATAGCTCTGGAAATGATTTTCCAGATGTTAGGATGGAAACTTAAGCTGTGAGATAGAGAGCAATCTAGAAAACATTTTCAATTCAATTTTCCTAATTTCTCTACAACTTCAAGACATATATAATTTTCTCTTCTTATTTGGCCAATTAATGCATTACAACGAGTCTATTTCACTATTTGGCTGGAAAAAAAAAAATTCTCGCATTTTATCAAATACATAACAAAATAAAACTTTAAAAAAAATTAAACTAACTTTTATCTTTTTATCTCACATTTAGATAATAAATCATCAAAAACTATGGACACCCAACTCACTAATATATATATCCAGGGTTGAAAACATCTATCTTGGGTATAGATCCTTTAGGTTACAACTTATAAGAGATCTCTTCAACCTATACTTATCATGGAAAAGGTGAAAATGTAGACATTGCCTTCAAAAATGAGATTGCAACTTTCACAATCTCAAGGGAGATATCACTCACTGTCTTGTCATCATGTCTTTTGTGCCTTGCTAGCTTCTCTTCACACACATGAACGCGACAAATTATTCAATACTTCTATAAAGATGTTTATATTGATTTCTCTCACATGAATGGTAGGTTTTACCATAAATATAATTAATAGAATTCACCCGACTGCCAAGTCCTTGTTGTAAATTTTTAATTTTAAAGTTTTTTATTGAGCTATTTTGAATATATATATATATATATTTATTTAAGCTAAAGTTATATTAGACTTTTTTATATGGTAGATGAAAATACTAAGGACACTACTCATCAACTTGATGTAGAATTCTCAAATATAAATATTTTCAGTATTTGGATTCACTACTAATATTGAGTTGTGTATTAATAAGTTTATTAGATTTTTTCCTAATTATTTAGTTTTTTCCCCTTCAATACCATGTTTAATTTTATTCCTAAAACTCTATATATTTAGTTATTTTTATAGGTGATTTAACTTTATTTAATGTTTCATGTATAACAGGAATGCACATTTTCTTTTCTTCTTTTTGTCGAAATATTGGGCTATTATGCCATGAGAATTAATTATTGGACTATAAAATTAAGGAATCATGTAATCAATTTTTTTCCGTGTTTTTTTTTTTTGGGGGGGGGGGGGGGGGGGGGGGGGTTATAGAAAGCAATATGAAAAAAGATGTTAGACTTGAGGAATTTCTATTCACATTGTATTAAAGGATTAGTCAAGTTACAATTCGGCTCATTGTAATCATTTATACAGGCTAGTTTGTGGGACTCAAGGTCCACATTGCATTGCAATGCCCTTAAGCCACCTAATGTTATAAGTTGGTTCTAATACCATTTGTCACAACCTGACTAAGATCTAGCCACATATGCACTATATCTTAAAAACTAGTTAAGTAACAATTAAGAGTTCTCATAAGAATACTTATATAGTCTAGTTTGACTTAGTACACAATCTACGTAAGACTCATAATACACTCATGTAGCACACACTTATACAATTGATTGATGATATAACTATTGATATTTAATCATCTTGAAATTTTGCAAGTATGAAGAATACACGAAGATAATATAATCCAACGGTTAGTTTGTTAAAATTCAATTAAAGTTACATATGGTGTAATTTTAACCCCACCCATATACATACATACATATATATATATATATATATATATATATATAAGTCAAGATTATGAGCTAACCATCTATAGAGGAAAAAGTATCCTCAAAAGAAGCAAGATAAAAAATGGAAATGAACCCTAATACCTTACAAGAATAAGTCCATTGGTTAAGATTATGAGCCCCTTCATTGGATTTTCGGTGGACACAATTTACTTGCCAAATTCAAATTATGAATTTTAAAATTTGAAGCTATTTTCAGTTTGGTTGCATTTGAGATATTTTACATTAGTTCACTAAGTTTGATTTCATTTTCCAAACGGTTATTCTATCCATTTTTGTAATTGATTTGGCTATTAAGTGCTAACAAAACAACATTTTTTTTTTTTTTTTTTTTGTTTCTTTTTTTAAATTGCACTTTCAACATTTAGTGTGCGTTTGAGTTAGGATGAAAAATGAAAATTATTTCACTATTCATCTTATTTTTACTACTATTTATAAGTCTCACTGCACTTTTTAGCACTATTCATGGTCTCATTGTACTATTTCAACTAACTTTTTCATTTATTTATAGTACTTTCAGCAATAATTTTTCAGTTTCAGCAAAATAAGCGATATTCAAATACACCCTTAATGGTTGGATGAATTTATAGGAAATATAGAGAAGTATGAGTATCCTCTCTCTCTCTCTCTCTCTCTCTCTCTCTCTCTCTCTCTCTCTCTATATATATATATATATATAAAGAAGTACTATTTTGAAAATGAAATGAACCAAAATAAAATCAATCCTAAAATTTAAGAAATAAATATGTAATTTAACCTTTTTTTTTTTTTTTTAAAGTCATACTACCGATACAAAAATTATTTTTCTTAATAAAGAAAACATTAGACGCAAAATTTTTTTACAAATTAATTGATAATTTTCATGTTTTCAACCGTTGTCTCTATATATTAAGAGAATTTAAAAAGTTAATTATTGCTTTTTTTTTCTATCAAAAATACTCCTAAATTAATTAACCAACAACTTAAAAATAAAATTAAAATAATAAATTATAAAAAAAATTAATTATTATTTTTTTACTGTAAAAATTACACGTATTTAAAACTTAAAAATAAAATTAAAATAATAAATTGACAAAAATAATAAATTTACCGCTCCTACGGTAAAAAAATTATATAAAAAACAAAGAAAGAAAGTGGCTATAGTTGATGATGCTGACTTCTGTCTCGCACCGACAGTGAAATTGCTTTTGTTTCACTCCAAAGTCCAGTTTCGCTTGCTTCCTCAAAATCTCGATCTGTCCCTCCGATCTGTCTCTCTTTTCGGCATTTAAATTCCCATTTCCATTTCCAGAGGTGGGTTATGGATTCCTTAGCACTGTTATTACTTTCCATATTTCTCTTACTCTCACCCATTGGAATAAGGAAAAGCAATGCTTCAATCCACATCTACCACAACGACCCTTTCAGAGAAGTCGGTAACGCTTACCTTCTCTCCGGTGGTAGCGAAGGCCTCATGGCTACACCTTTCTCTTCATCAAACCACATCTCTTACATCCGGTACTCTCTCTCTCTCTCTCTCTGTGTCTTATGTTTTGTTTGGATCTGAGGTTTTACAATGTCTGTTTTTTCTTGTTTTTTTTCCTAATGCCAGCCAAACATCATTTTTTAAGTTAAACCCAAATCACAGTTTCTGTTGAGATTTGTTAAGCTTGTTTAAGTACTGTAGTTGGGTCAGTCTTTTTATTTACTATTATTTCCTCGTTGCCCAAAAAAGTAAAGAAAAAAAGAATCTGAATCTTAATAAAAAGATATACAGACTTGGTCTTTTTTCTTTTTCTTTTTTGGCTGTGACACTTGACATTCATAATTTTAGAGATACCAAGATAAGTTCTTTGCCAAAAACAGAATAGGACTATTCTAAATTATTCAGTAAGTCTAGAGAGTAGAGACTCAACATTTTGCACAATTGTTGACATGAATTTTTGTGATTTTGGTGTATTGGTGTTAGTGACGGACCCAAGTAAAACTGATTTTGCTCTAATTACAACAGGTCATGTCAGTAGTTTGTGGGAAACAAGAAAGCGCCCTAACAACAAATTTCACATTTTTCATGACTATCGAGGTGGTAGATTGTGGTTGGTGTAAAATAAAAATGATGTTAGTAATTGTTGCATGTGAAGGTGATGTTACATTAATCACAATTTGTCACCTCAAATGTTGTGAAAATAGTTATGAAATTTGTTGTCTTGGTAACGTTGGTGTACCATTAAACTAGATTGAGCAAAGCATTGTACAATTAAAAGCAAAAAAAAAAAGTTTTGATCTTTAGAGAAAATGAGAACAACCAAATGATAATCAATTAAATCACGAATTGATTTTGTAAAGACAAAATGATGAATAAGATAAAGTGCCATGCTCTTTTCTCGCTCCCCTCGTACTCGTTTTGTCTTTGACTCTTCTCCGTCTCATGTTTGGTGATTCTCGTGGTCCCTTTGGTCTAGTTCATATACAAAAGAAGTTACACCAATATTGGAAAAATAGGTTCTTAAAAATGGTTGTACCCAATGCACAAAGCGTTTGGGAGAGGTGATTGGTAGACGGTGTTACTTCCAATTCTTGCCAGTCTCTTGCTTGTAAGTTTGAGAAAATGAATGTCTTATCTGGGATGGATAGAGAGAAGTTTCTTTAAGTATGTAAACTCTTGTTCTTTAGGAATTGCTATTTGTTTGGTGGATCCAATTTCAATTTATCTTTGTGAATTCTTTGAAACTACCACAAAAACAATTAGCAAGAGACCAGAAGAATTTTTTTTCCTTTCCGTGATCTAACAGATGCTTCAGCAAGTAAATGTATATGCACCTGTAGTAGGCCATGTGTTCATAAGATTTTTGCAAAATGCCGTTGGTTTCTCTTTATTAGAGTGAAAAAATCAAAAGAGAATCCGTTGTGACTATCCAAGTTGGTAACAGATAGCATCTTGTTTGAAATTTCAGTTTCCTTTATACATACATTCATGTGAACTTGTTAGTATGTTATCAAGATACTTACACGTGAACTTGTGACTATCCAAGTAGAGAAAGTTTGTTGAACTTGGTTCTCTACTTGGTGGTATGGCAGGCATCTGGGTGTAAAAACATACATGCTCCTGTATTAGGCCATGTGTCTGTAAGATTTGATTAAGCTATTGGTTATAACTATAAATGTGATCTCTGACATTTTCCAATTTGAATAGCTTTGAGAATATCACCTTCTGGAGGAGCAAGGATGTTGCTGACCAGCACTCAGACATGGAGCATAGTTCTGGGTTGGTACAAGCTATAATTTTTGAGGCAGCTGACCGTAATAATATTGGCGGTTCTGCTTATGGTGGACAAAGAGCTATATGCTGCACGCCTGATCTTGCTAAGATGGAAGGTTGTAAGCAAGGTGAAGTTCTTAGGAGACCCTCTGCAACAGATATCAACTGGCCAGTTGTTTTAGATGTACAGTTCAGTGGGAACTCTTTATTTACAAAAATGGATTACAAGGAGGTTCCTATCACAAAAACTGGAATGTATAACTTGTTTTTTGTGGCATGTGATCCAAAACTCAAGGAACTAGTAATGAGTGGGAAAACAATGTGGAAAAATCCTGATGGTTATTTGCCTGGTAGGATGGCGCCATTAAAGAAGTTTTATGTATTTATGTCACTTGCTTATGTGATTCTCAGTATCATTTGGTTCACTCAGTATGTGAGGTTTTGGAAGGATATACTGCAACTTCAGCATTGCATCACAGCTGTTATTGCTCTTGGGTTATTTGAGATGATTCTTTGGTATTTTGAGTATGTAAATTTTAACGATACTGGAATAAGGCCAGTTGTAGTTACAACTTGGGTTGTAACAGTTGGAGCTGTTAGGAAAACAGTTTCACGCCTTCTCATCCTCTCTGTTTCAATGGGTTATGGCGTTGTGCGGCCCACTCTTGGTGGTCTTACCTCAAAGGTGCTTCTTATTGGGATAACTTACTTTTTGGCATCTGAGTTGCTGGATATTACTGAGTATGTGGGGACCATCAATGACATATCAGGAAGGGCAAGACTATTTTTAGTTCTTCCTGATGCTTTCCTGGATGCATTTTTGATATTGTGGATTTTTACATCTCTTTCAAGAACACTAGAGCAGTTACAGGTATCACATTTTTACCGGTGATTTGTTTCTATTTTGATACTTAATCTCTTCTAATTTTATCATAGTAACATTACTTAAAATTCTTATTCCCGTGTGATGTTATTATGCTTTGATACGGCATAACTTTTAGACACTAATATAATTTCTTTCCAGGCAAAAAGGAGTTCTGCTAAGTTGGATATATATAGGAAGTTCTCAAATGCATTAGCAGTGACAGTAATTGCCTCAGTTGCTTGGATAGGATATGAGGTATGGTTTCTAGTTGATAGTGTAATGCTTTTTGTGCAAATTAACATTCATTTAGTATCCTTTGTCATTTTAAGAACTTATTTACTTCTTGAGGAGTTATTGTGATTTTTCTGTTTGGGGGGGGGGGGGGGGGGGGATTCTATAGGAATGCAATATCATAAAAAATCATCTAAATAAATATGTATAGTACATTGTTATGTGTAACAACTTGGTTTCTTTAGGAAGCTCCTTATAAACATGCAGACTTGGTTTATCACCCTCTTTAGGCCAACCAGGAAGCCATAACTCACTAGTTAAAAGATGTTGTCACTTTGTTCAACAACAGCCTTCCTGATGACCTGTTTTACCAAAACTTTGGTTTCCTGATTATACATTGCAATTATATGTTAAATTTTACTGCTTTTGCATGAGAATATTAAAATTTTCAAGTTGCCTTTTCGTGGTCCTTGACATTGTAATGATCTACATATTACTGAGTGAAACTGTCCCTGATTTTTAGAAATCAACTGTTAAATATCCGTGGCTTATTTTTAACTTCTTTGGTTTGGGATGAAAATTCAAAGTCAATCACCCTATGGATATCCCCGCATAGCTAAGGAGAGAGCAAGGATGGTGGTGTAATAAGTACCTAAATTACCTTGAGAGTTTTTAGGTGAGCTTGGTATTATGCTTGATGGGTCTCATACATTCTTCTCTAAATCACTTAACAAGAAACGAAAACTTTCGGATCCTGTGGCCAAAGGCCCACATTGTTGGAAGGGAGTAAATATGATAGCTTATTAACTATCAAAACTATCTTGGGAGTTTCAAGTTGGGTTTGATATTAAGCGTGCGTTTTGCATTAGCTTATTTTAGTTTTTTTCTGAAAGTGTGCTAAAGTATACTTGCACTTTGCAAAAATGTGAAAAAGTGAGGTTTTAAAAAGTTTTACATAAAAGTTAAAAACTAAAAGCTGAAGGAAAAAGCTAATGCCAAACAGACACTAAGCTTGCTTAATGGAGTGATGGACCTCATCTATTTCTCTCAGTGATGGACCTCATTTATCTCTCTCCTTCAATTTACTTACTAAAAAATATGATTTACTTCTATGACTTGGTAGTGGTTACAATTCTATGCATCACATTAGAGGAGAATAACAGAAACTTGGTAAAAGGTTTGATGATAATCTGTGTGGGTGAGGCAATTTACTTGATTCTTTTGTGTATCTCTTTTCCATATGGGTTAGATTGCTTTTCTTTTCCTAAATTTTGCACAATTGTTATTAGATCTGATAAGCTTGCTCATACAGGTCTACTTCAAAGCAACCGATCCATTCAATGAGCGATGGCAGAGTGCTTGGATCATCACTGCTTTCTGGGACATTCTTGCATTTGCATTGCTCTGTGTAATCTGCTATCTGTGGGCCCCATCTCAGAGCTCTCAACGGTGTGTTATAATATGCAAACATCTATAATCAACAGCATGGTTCCTTTGCTAATTTTTGGCTGAAATTTCCAAAGCAAAAATTTTGCTTGAAATGATAGTCTGCATAAAAAAGTTTAGAAAACATTATCCAAAGTTGTTTCTTCTCTCTAACTTTAAACAGGCTTGCTTAATAAGATTATTTGAGGATTTTACCCTTATGTTAAGACCAATAGGTAGCCTGGTAAAACACCCTTTGTTTAATCAGGTGTTTTTCTTAGTTCAAATTTACATGAATCTATTCTGGAGGTGTATTTGTATTATTGCTATTGGAACTTGCACGTGCAAGCTGCCTACTCCTAAATAAAACATCATATAAAGTGGGAGAAGAATCTGGAAAAGAGGAATTGGGAGAAGTGGGAGTGTAGACATCCTTTACGGTCTACATTCGCTAGGTCATCTCCAGTCTTTCTTTCCTTTTTATTTGGGGGAAGGTTCATAAATGTCTCTTTTTTCATGCTTAAAGAAAGTAACAAAGTAAACTATTCACCAGCACCCTTTTTTTTTTTCTTTTTTTCTTTTTTAAATGTTGACTTATACTTCCAATTATCACAGGTATGCTTACTCTGAGGAAGTGGGAGAAGAATCTGATGAAGAAGCTCATTCTCTAACCAGTAGAAAGGGGGAGGGTGATATCAGTTTAGTCAAGCAAGAGAAGAATGTTGGAACCAATGATGATTTTGAACAAGAAGATGATGAGGAAGAAGATAAGAGGGAATGATCACGCAATAATTTTTGGTTGTGCGTTATGGTCATGTTAATATGAGCTCTGGGGTTGAGATCAGCCTATTCTCCCTGAAGTAACATTTATTGCTTCAATGATGACCCTGGTATGCAATGGGGCGGTGTAAGATTTTGCAAAAATGTTCTAGGGTCAAAAGGCTGCTTACTATTTTTGATATTTTTTTTCCCACAATATTAGCTTTGTTTCTTTGTGCATGTATAACATATGTTGCAAATGGTGATGTCAATAGGGTAAAGCAGCTTGAGAGAGAGAGTGGGATTGAAATATTAGATGTCAATGCCCTTGACAGTACGTGTGTCATCATGATTGTGAGCTTGGATTGTCATGTGATGCCATTTCTTCTCTATTTTTTAGCATCTAATGTAATTCAATTTGTTCAGTTAGTGCAAGATGTCCCTTCTCATTTAAGTAGTCGGAACATCTAGTTCCAGTAAATGCTCATTTGTATTTGGCAGAAGTTTGTTACAGTTGATTGTGTTTCCTTCATAAAGAGATTGTTGCAGACTTGTAGGAATGTTCAACTATACTTAGAAAATAATCCTGTCATTTTAAGAAGGATTTGAGACTAACGCATATAAGTCGCATCTACAATTTTTCATTTTTCACTTCATCAAAAAAGAAATCATCAAATTTTATAGGACCTTATTCACTCAAGTCTTTTACTTAATTTAATATTATATATATAATTATATTTTTTTATTATTATTTTATATATATACATACATAAGATTTTTGTATCACCGTGTGGTAAAGAAATCACTTTTGGCTATAACAATTTTAAGTGCTTGTTTGGTAAGGAATTTTAAACAACAATTTTTAGTGTTTAAATATTGAAAACTGTGTGCTAAAAAAAAAAAAAAAAGTGTTTGGTAGGAATTTTCAATTAGGAGAGTTTGAGTTACGTTTCTTATTTTATGGTGTTTGAATGCTGAATTTAGAAAACTCATTTTATTAGTTTTCAGTTTTCAAATAACATTGCTTAATGATACTTTTGTAAATATGTTAAAAACTGTAGGTCCCACTTGATAAGACTACATATAAAAGAAAGTTTTTGGACTCTCCACGAATGTCGGAACTTCTTTCTCTCTCTCAAGTCTCGAGCCTCCAGTCTTCTTTTTCTCTTTCTTTTTCCTCCCATTCATGCCTGGGACCTTCCCTCTCACGCAGAGTCCTCTTCAAAGTATGGATGTGCATCTATGTATCTTCCTATGTATAAACTTCAAAGTTTCTTCCATATATGGACCATTTCATATATTGGGCATATGGAAGAATGCTTACATGGCTCCAATTACTTACATTGTATACCTTCGAAATTTCAAACCCATTCAAAGCCTTACCTGAATCATAATCATAATGAAACTAGAGAAACAATACTAAAATAGCATACCCTACTTTGAAACAATGCAACCTAAACACCCAAAACTAGATAGCACCAACAAGAAGGGTAGCCTATAACTAGATTTGCAGTCAGATCTGTGGATTTCAAAGTTCAAGCCATACACTTTGATGCGTGTGTTTTGTAGTGGTTGTTGATGGCAATAAAAGCGACTTGTTTCCCCTTGAAATGCTATGATAGAGATGAGAACCTCTGAGAGAGAAGTAGTAGTGGGTTTTGAGGACACAAAGAAAAGGAAAAGAGAGGAAGAGGAGAGTAGTCTAAAAAGTAGCAACAGTAAAATGAGGGAGCTTTCTCTCTCTTCAAGTAAAATAATAATACTTTTACTGTACTCATAAGTTTTATATATATATATATATATATATTTATTTTTTTTCTTGATAAGTAATAAAGATGTATATTCAAGAAAATTGCCTTATGCAGAAAAACATAAGGCATAGAAAGATTACAAAGAGAGAAGAGAGAAAAAAAAAATGAAGAAGAAGAAAAGATACTAATTACAAAGGAGAGAACTAAGAAACATAGGGAGAAAATCAATAGTGATGAGTCCCAAAACCCTAGACCAGTCATAAAGGGAGCCACTGAAAGAAGCCAATAGCTGGTCATCAGAACTTTCCATGTCCTCAAACGTCCTCCAATTACGTTCCCTCCAAAGACACCACATTAGGCACAACGGAGCTAAATTCCAAATGTTAGACGAATGCTTTCCAGGCCAATTCCACCAACCAAAGAGAGTGTCTGCAGCCGATCTTGGCAAGACCCATACAATCCCAAACGATCTAAAAACCAACTCCACAACCGGTAAGCCTTACCACAATGAAGTAGCAAATGATCCACTGTCTCCCCATTACAACGACACATAATGCACCAATCAACAAAATCCCTTCATTTACCCCTCAAATTGTCACTTGTAAAGATCTTATCCCATACAGCAGTCCATACAAAGAAAGAAACACGCCAAGGAGCCTTCACCTTCCAAACACCTTTCCAACGAAAGATAATGGGCAAAGGACTTCTTAACTTATTATAAAACAATCGGATATTGAAATCCCCATTCTTCGTCAACTTCCATCGCATACGATCTCCATTCTCAGTATGAGGTAAATTAGAACCCAAAGTACGGAAAAAATTCATCCACACCACCCATCTCCCAATATATATAAACACATATACATACCAATGGTTAAGCAGATCTGTCATTTGTGAAAGACATGACATGGGAAAACTGTAAATTCCAACAAAAAAGGGGAAAAAGTAAATGACATAATGGGGACATGAAAATTATTAAAAACATGTTTGCAAGATACTAAAAATGAAGGGAACTGTAGAGGATTATACTAAGAAGCCAAAAAACACCTTATCTAAATATCGAGAACAAGAAATCAGTAAAAATATTTGGGCACCCATTCATGCCCTCATCTTCAATCGATTTGGATATACAAAAGTTGCATTATAGGTTGGGACACTTGGACATCACATCTCTAGCATGTGCCTAGCCTTCTACCCGACATTTGGAGAGAGAGAGAGAGAGAGAGAGTTAGATAATAGAATTTACAGAGAGGGAAGGAGGAGGAGGAGGCACGGGATTGGGGTATTTGTTTCTCAATTCATTGACATGGCTCCACATAATAAATCCACATAAAGCATTTACTTGCATAATAACTCATCACAAAACATTTACTTACACAAGTTTGCTGCCTCCATCTCAATATCCCTTGAATAACACAAACCAATAAGATACTGACAATATTAACCTAATCTTTGAAAAAAGGATCAATGAAGCTTCTTTTCTTTATCCAACAAAACAGAGCGTTTCATCAGCATCCATTGCTTTGCATTAGTGTAAAAAGCAAGCAACATAAACTGTGAGAAGCAAAGAAGCATAATCATAGCATCAAAAAGGAAAGGATATGTGTAGGGGGGATGCATGGTTAAGTAAACAATATGAAGAACAACAGAGCACGACACAAGACAGGTTGTGAAAAATGAATTGAAGGAACGCGTCTCCTTTCTATCTTGTCTTCCACTTGGCACATAATAAATAAGGACGAAGAGAGCAGATACTGCAATATATGGTAGGATCAGCTTGTCACGACAAAGAAGAGGAAACATAGAGAACAAGGCATAAAGTGTAATCCATTTAAGAAGAAAAGGCTCTTCCAGTGCCAAAAGGCTTGCAGGCAGGAGAGGCAGCAAAATTGACTTCTCGTGCACTGTAAATTGAAACAATGAAAATAATTTTTATATACAATACTATGAATAGAGAGATTAGGAAAAACAAAATGAATCAAATTCAAAAAATAAAAAAAGATGACTTACCTTGGAATGAGAACATATAGAATGAGAATGCACTATTCAGCAGTCCATAAAGGAAACCTTGGTTGCTTGGAGCCCATATCTGCTGAACCATTGAAGGCAGACATGTAGAAACAGTTGCACCAAGGCTGAGAAGCTTCAATGATTGTATTGTGAAGATCCTCTTCCATTTTACAAGAACTGATGTTGTGCACCAAAAGTTAGCCACATAATCCTCATATATTCCTCTCTCAAAAGGAGCAAGACGAGAGAGAACCTGTAAATTTACCAAGCTTAAGTAATTCATAACTATAGTTGACTCAAAGAGAAGAATTTCTAAAAAAACTATGGATAGCCATATCATAAAAACAGCAAAGATAGATTGCCACGTGATAGACCAACATCCTTGTAAGGAATTACCACAAAAGATCTATGGAGTTAATTTAGTGTACAATAGAGGCATATTGACCACAGTTGTTTACCCTTGAAAAGGCTTCCATAGAATGAAGATATGGCCACCAAACAAGAGCAAATGTTCCCAAGACCACAAGGCCTAGTTTCAACACTTCAAGAACAGGATTCCGGCGCCTAAGACTTTTACCCAAGAGATGGCTGAAAAATGCAGGTGCAAAATATGCAGTCATCTGCAGTAAACCACAATGAAACATTTGCTGAAGCCAAATCAGCTGGCAGGAGTGAAGTCTAGGAATGACAAATACATTATTAAATATTTAGCTTGTTACAAAGGGACTTGCAGACCACAATTTCTTTCACACACATGGTGCATGGAAGAGCATATAAACAATATTTCAATATATCTTCAAACATAAATTAATCAAAATCCCTGGGAGAATGTTACTCAATATATAGCAAGGCAATTCTGCAATGGGCTTTTTATGAAATAAGCATTTTCTTCCCCTCTGCATCATATTTTTTTCAGTGTTATTAAAAGACTAAACCCACTTAAGCACAAAGGCCTCTTCCTAGGTGCAAAGTGGAACCAAGCACCTAATTAAAGTGAAGTGTAAATTTTTTTAAGGTTAAGTAATGACTTCTAATAGATGGATTCATAATATATAATAATAAAATAAAAAAAAAAAAAAAACAGTAGTTATAATTTTAGCCTAATAGCTCAGTTAGAGAGCATTGTACAGTTGTAAAACAGTTGCAGGTTCATAAATCAATTCCTACATAAGCTAATTTAATTTCTTAAAGTTTCTACAGACTATTTTGAAAAGAATTATCAATGGACAACATGATAATTAACTAGTCATTTAAAATTTAAACATAACATTTTATACAATTCTCCTGTGCTTCACAAAATCTACTCAATCATCACAATGATCAAACAATGTAAATGACTTAATTATAACACCCAAAAATCATAGATCAACAAGCACAAAAAATAGAAAAAAAAGTAGTGATTTTTATGCAAAGGGTTTAGGGTTTTAGGTTTAGGGACCTGCTTGTGGTTGAGAGCAAGACTGAACAAGAAACAAGCTACTAGCTCTTTGTTAGAGAGAACAGCAGCAACAGCTCCAACAGTAAGGCCTAAGCTGATACAATTGTACTGACAGAATCAATGAGAATGAGAATTAAAACATTAGCAACCCATACTAAGTGCCTTCAAAGTTTTAATATAGGGGTGGAAAAAAGCAATGGGAAATTCAATTTTGAACCTGAAAATGACCGTGATCTATGAGCATCAAACATGGACTCAGTAAAATCATTGCAATGTGCCATGCTATGTGAGTTTTATGGCCATTTGAGCGACCCGAATGGTATGCAAGAACAAAATAGAAAACTGCAGGAAAGAACACCAGTGCATCAGAGGATAGAACCGTCCACCTCATGAGAAGTTTTCTGCAGGAAAGAGCATAGAAAACTTCAGAAAGCCAAAATTTATCATTACTTACTGCTAATCAAGAAAATTGAAAAAAGAAGTTTTTGATGAAAAAGAATGTCTGATAATACAAACCCAAGATAAGATTCATGGCCTCGAGAAGTGAAAAGAGAAACTGATTCAGGATGGAAGAATCTGAGACATAGACCATGGAAATAGCTCTGGTAGGCAGTAAGGGGAGGGTAGTCAAGTCCCCAGTAGCTGATATCATTGGTTGTGCTGTTGCGATACCATTCCTTGACTGGCAAATTAAGGGTGATCTCCATCCAATGCCTCTGTGCCTCAAAGTCTCCATACTTGGGAGGATTTCCTGCACCAGAATAAGGATGGAGTGATATAGCCACTCTCACCAAAAGTGCAAACACAGCAATGCACAGGAATGAGGCTGCAATTCCCTTGTGAACCAACCACCAGCAAAGATCACCATCACCAACCTCCTTGTCTTTCACCACCTTCCTCCCCTTTGTCCTCTCCATCTCTCTTAGACTCTCCAGCCTTAGTCCACGGCAGAGCCCGCCAAAATTCTAGCTTTTTCTTAATGATCTGTATAATACAGGCAAAAGAAAACTATTGAAGAAGCCAACAAAAACACATCAATGTATCACTTGAATCCCTATAATAAAGTGCATTGGATCATAAATCGTATGGGCAAATCAGGAGGCAGGCTGACACAGTACAATTTTTTGAATTCCACGTTACAGAAGAAAACACAACACGGATCTTCAAGAATATTGCGATATTGCTTCCTTTTGGTGCCAAACAAATAGATGGAAGAGTTACAAATAAAGATTTGAAGCTTAAAAATTTGAATTGATTTATGCTCAAAAACATGATTAAAACACAGGTTACCCCACAACTATTGGCAGACACATTATTCCAAAATTAATAGCAGTATTCAATTCAAGCAAGTCCCATAATTTTCGGTAAGAAGTATCTGTGCAGTAAACGCTTTTGACAAAATAAAAAAGAATATGTATATGGATCCCGCAATCTTGTACAGCTCTCTCTATCAAACATGAATGACACTAAAAAAAGCACAAAGAAACTATATTTTAGACAAACAATCTGTAATAGACATACATCCTTTGATCTCAAAAGAAGAGCTACCAAAACTTTAATAATGTTGCTAAACTGTGTCTCCTCGACATTTTATCAAACACCTGAAGCTCAATATGCAAATGACTAGCATATAGGTGCAATCAATGGTGAAATTCGTACTAAGCCGTCAATGGGTCACAGAATTGACAAACACATAGACAACCCAGAACAAAGTTTGACTAAATATTAAAAACCGTGTCTTCTTGACATTTTATCAAACACCAGAACCTCAACATGCAAATGACTTGGATGTAGTTGTGGGCAGTGATGAAATTTGTACTAAATCGTCAATGGGTCACCGAATTGACAAACATATAGACAACCCAGAACAAAATTTGATCAATATTTAGTTTTGGTACCTTTGGGATTCCTGGCGTTGGCAACCAAGTTTCAAATTTGCTCTCTTTCTTATAGTGTGACAGCTTGGTGTTCTTCTTCAACCTCTATTCCCGCTAGCACCTTCATCGTCGTTTATTTGGTTAGTGTTTTTCTCACTCTTTGTGGAGGAAAGAAATGGAGATTGGAGAATGAAAATGTTGTAAGATCCGTGAGGGCAGTTTACGTTGAACTAGTGTTAAAAAATTGCTCCCATGCCCCCCACATGGAAAACAATTATGTTAGATTTCGATGGAATTTTGAAAGTTTCATTTTAGTCCACTTTAGAGGTACCAAATTGAATATGCCAATTGAATTTTTAAGGACTAAATTATAAAAATGTCAAACCAGCAAGGATAGATGGTAATTGATCCCAGCCAAAACAAAATAACGGAATGAAAAAGTGAAAATTATCTTATGAGACAATCTTATAAAATATCTCTCATAACATGTGTGAGTCTCAAATGTCGTGAATAAAATGTCTCGTGCGATACATTTTCATTGGAAGAGGCTGTTGTGTAAGGATAATAACAAGGTAGAGTAGGGTCATATCATAAGTATTAGTTTCTTTAAGATCATCTGTGTGTGTGTTAAAATACTTAGGATATGTTTGGGATTCGCTTATAAAGTTAGCTAAAATAGTACAATGGGACTCATAAATAGTACCAAAAAATACAGTGAGACCCATGAATAGTAACAAAAATAAGTTAAATAGTAAAATAAGCTGGCAAATTTCATCCCTACCAAATGCACACTTAATATTCTAAAAAAATTATATTCAATAAATGAGTACAATTTACATAAAGAAGATTAATATTACAATCTGATCAAAACTAACTCTCAAATTTGATGTACCAAAATACATCAAATTAACAAATATATAGTTAGTCTTAAAATCTAGATTAACTTAAACTATGAAATTTAAAATCATATACTATATAATAAAAGATAGGCTTAGAAGTCGTGGTTGCATTAAATAGTTTCACCAAATTGTAGAAAATTTTTAAAATTTTTTTTAGAATAGATATAATTTTTTTCTTCTCCTATAAGTTCTAAGTTGATAAAAATCATAATTTGATTACAATCCAAATTCTATCTTAATTTGATTACAACTCAAATTCTTCATCTAATCTTTTATATATAAAAAAAAATCTTAATTAAAAAAAAAACTGGTACACGTTTTATGATTTTAACTTCTCTTATAATTTCTAAGTTGATAAAAATCATAATTTGATTACAATCTAAATTCTTCATTTAATCTTTTATAATAAAGAAACTTAATTAAAAAAAAAAAACCAACAACATAGTACACGTTTAAGTTGAAAAAAAAATCTTAATTAAAAAAAAAAGGTTGGCTGTCCAAAATTGCAAGAAATTTATAGATAAAAAAAAATTAAAAATATTAAGCCCTATGAATATCACTATATCCTACTTGAATTTGATCACAATTAAAATACTAATCTGCATCAAATGCCACTTCCAAAACTAATTAGATAAAGCATAAATGCAAAAACTTCTAATTAAAATGAATTACAAGGACCAACAAAACTAATTTGATAAAGCCTAAGACACATAAACAAAAAGGAGAATACACATAAATATTAAAAAACAAAAGAAAAAAATAGAAGACAATTTGATTACAATTGAAACACTATCCGCATCAAATACCTATTATTAATATTAATGTTTTAGCTATTATATATTGATTTCTTTTTCAAACTTAGTCTCTCTCTTGGTTGGAAAAAAAAAATCTTTTTTACACTTTACATGCGCTTGATTTGTCTTTCAAATATGCATACTATTAATTTGGTTGTGTATTTTATAATCATTTGCAAGATTAAAACAAAAATCTTTTATAAATTTACGACTATCAAGATCTATAGATTAAGCCAATAAAAGACAAAGAATAACAAATTATATAAGCAATAAACAATTGATGGTAACCAATATAGTCATACATTTATTTTACATAATAAATTTGTATTGATTTGCTCCAATTGTGTACATTTATTTTATAGTTAATTTTTTGAATACTTCTATAAACCAGGATGCTAATGCTGTTGCAAATTTGCAAAGATGTGAAATACCTAGCAAAAACCCTTAAGACATACCTAATGTTAATTGGATCAATTGATAAAAGACATTGTACACGGTCAATAGTTTGAGAGAATTATTGCAACCTTGCAGGTACGATGAAAAACTAAGTATTATCAAATAAAAAGCCTTTAAATTTCAAAATGACAATTTTTGCATGATTACATGTTAATTATAGTAATTATATAAAAAATATATATTATCACAATTAATATTGTTATTTACAAATAATTATAAATACATTATTTGTTTTATGTAGTTTTGTGCACTGTTGAATTCCTAAAAAGAGGATTGCTCCATGCACATATTTTGATTTGGCTTCACCATCGGCAGAAATTCCAATCAGAGATACAAACCCTGATACATATGAAGCAGTAGCTCGATTCTTGATGCATGCATGGACCATGTGGCGTAGCAATAAACAACTCATTATTCCATTCTTTCTAATAATTATCTATTTTGTTGTTATTTTTCAAATAAAATATATATTTTATAAGATTGTGATAAAACCGTGTAATGCATAGGTCTTTAATTAATGCATATATATTTTAAAATTATTAAATGGATTGTGTTTGTTTTTAGACCCCTTAAAACACAACTGAATTAACCTAGTTAATTAGCCAAGTTATTACTTAGTTCAAATTCCAGATCTAGGTTAACACAATCATATAATCATATCAATGTAAAGTGCGGAATATAAAGAACACAAAGATATGATGACCCAGGAAAACCAAACCAGTAAAAAACCTGGGGAGGATTTAACCTACTTATCCTCAAGGTAAACCTAAATCCACTATGAAAGAATCGAAGTTTGTATAATAGCGACTTAGACCACTAACATCCTATTGTTACCCACCAGTAGAAAACTTACTTACACGATCACGTGCAAGCTCCGAGACCACGGACTCCTTCTTTCTTGGATTCTCCAGCAAGTACAAGCACTCCCGCTTGCATATCTTTAAGCTCTTTAGTGCAACAACTGAATGATCATCAAGCTATCAATGAAATCTCCTTCTTGATAATCTTAAGCATGTGTGAAGGCAACCACCTCTCAAATCTCACAAAAGATTCACACATATAGCAAAGAGCAACCTCTAAAACGTGGTGAGGGTTTCCCTTTTATACCTAGGGCAAAACATAAAACCCTACACGTCATATGGGCTTAGGGCTAAGTTGGAAAAAATCTACAGAAAAACATTCTACCCGAGATTCGATCGATCAAGTCTATTCTTCGATCGATCGAGCCAAGCCGAAATGCACACTTAATTCTGCAATAACTCGATTCCAAATTTACATAAAAGGCACAACTTTGAGCAAGTCTAAACAAGACTAAACAACCTGTTTTGATCATGGTTTGCCAACAATACACATTAGAGTTCTAATACATTAGTTTCTAAGTACTTAGAACCTATCAAACTCCCCATTTGGCAATTCGTGACAAAACACAAACACAATGCTCAAAGTTACAAGTAAAAGCCCTTTACAAAAATAATGCCCATTATAACAAATCCAATCCTATCTACTATCCATCAGTTGCAAGTGTAGACAACAGCACTACTGAATCAACCTGTATTTTTCCTGAAACACTAAACAAAACGCATAAATGCATGTGCGAAAATACAAGTAAACAAAATAAATTCTTGATTTCACACAGCACAAAATAAAGACATATATCAATGAAAAACTCATAAATATAAATCAATAAGCAGTGAAACAAGAAACATATAAAACAATAAATGTATCTCCCCCTAACATGAATAGCCCAACAAAAAAAAACATCAAGAGCCAAAAAATGATACATACACAATGAAGCACCTACATACAATCTAAACAACTCCATAAGCTCCAATGAACAAAATCTCCCCCTAACAACAAAAACTCTACAAGAGTCCAACAACTACTCTCCAAAAGTACTCCCCCTTTTTGTGACGGAATGCCAAAGGGCAATCAGAGTCCATCATCAAAAGGAGGCGGCGAAGGCGAACGTCGAAGATACGCCAAGTCTGCACGCAAAGCATGCAGCTCATCAAGCATGTCCACCAAAATCTAACCTTGAGCCGCCTGAACGGTCAAGACAGTCTCCAACGTATGACGAATGTCAAAGTCATTCGAAGTAGATGGCAGAGGAACAGCAGCAGCATGATCAGCAGACGCCTCACCAGTAGTAGTACCTGTAGAAGAAGAAGGGGGTGTGGTACCAGAAGGCTCAACACGAGGGCGTTTAGAGCTTTCTCTCATATGAGCAGACCTCTACCTAAGAAATGAGGCACCTATGGGAGCAATTATGTGTACGGGCTCAGAAGCGGGGAAGTCATCTAAACCAAGATACAACAAAATCCTATGAATGAAAATAGGATGAACAAGAGCATGAGCGGTAGAAGAACTCCTATAAACTTCATTCAAAGAACGAAGAAAAAGATGAGGGAAACTAATAGGAGCATCCGTAACAAGAGCGTACAAAAATGCACATCGCTCCAAAGGAATGGTGTGTAGATAAGTGATAGGCCACAAAGAATGACACGCTATCCTAAAGAAAAGGTAGTGTAACTCAGAGAGCTCAGCAGTGGTGATCCGAAGTTCAGAACCCCACTGGATAGAAGACCCAGTGATGTAAGACATGATGTCGTCCAAGGGAGGGGACTTATCATAGGGATAAACAGGGTGCTGGACCAATGGTACCTCAAAAGCATCAGCCACTACAGTAGGAGTAATGGTGAACTCAACACCTCGTATCCAACTCTTTACTAAAGTGTTGGAATCATAGATGCGGATAGAGATGTTTGAGTAGAACTCTCTAATCAAGGTAATTGGTGGTGAAGGACCAATATCCAACAAAGGTAACCAGCCCCTACGCTCAAAATTAGCCCTAATGGCTGGATCAAGCTCATCTAGCAAAACCTTACGCTCAGCCCAAATCTTCCTCCTAAGGTTTAGAGTGTCAAAGATCTCTTGGTTTTTCTCACTTGGAAACTTCTCACGATCAAAAGAATGAGGAGAAGGTGATGGGGCAGACCTATTGGCTCTAGTCTTCCTAGTCATGGTGCTAGGGTAAGGACAAGACACAAGGTCAAAGCCAAAAAGAACAAAGAGAAAAACCAAAGGCAGACTGCAAGTTAGCACAAAAAGATATAGAAATAACAATATATATGATGCATGAACAGATAAATGTTATGATACATGCTTTAATGCAGTGATAACAAGTTCAATTTGAGTTTAGAATCACAAAATTGACTTGAGCATAGAGTTTAGAACAAAAACCCCAAACTTTTGAAAAACCACTTGTTCAATTTTTACCAAATTGACCAATTGATCATCACACAAGCTAGAAAACAGTTTATTATGATCAAATTAATCAATCTAACAAGCCAATTTCACTAATTAAACTCAATTTGAACAAAATCCCTAATTCGGATATATTCAAGCCCTAGAATTTTCAATTTCTCAAAAAACACTAGATTGATCAAATTATACACCATGGATCACGTTTATAACATTGTAGGACAAAAACCCAATGATCAATTTCACAAAATAAAACTTGAATCATCAAAAAAACCCCAAAATATGCATAGGTCCGAAAAACCCAAAATAATGCATGAATTTGTGCATGAAACACGAAAATAAATGCAAAAGGAAGGGTATAAAGGTCTTACTGGCCTTGGGAGAGGAAAACCTTGCAAAAAGAAAGGAGGAAAACGACAAAAAATTGAAGTTAAACCTTGTCCGATTCGGAGAGAGAGAGAAGTTTGAAAAACTTTTGAAAAGTGAGTTTGAACAAGTCAAAATCAGTTTTTAAAAACCTTATTCACGATTTTCGATTGATCAAAATTTTAGGTTCGATCGATCGAAACAGACAGAGGCTCACTTAAATTTTTAATCGCAATTTCAATTGATCGAAAAACAACCTCGATCGATCGAAATTCTGGATAACAAAATTTTTGAAAAACACAGCAAATTTTGTGCAGAAACTCCTCAAAACATTGAATTTTTAAAACAAAATGCATGAGTATGAGATGAAATGTCTTTCAAAAACACAAGTTTTGAACTCAGTTTTTCCCAAAATTAAGATTTTCAAACATTCTCCCTTTAAATTCTCAAGCATCAAATATGTTTTGTATAAAACTCAAGGTATTTTCAAACTTGGTTGGTCAAACCAAAGACACACACAATAACATGTACAAAGTTTAGCAAATAGTAATTTGTGTAGTGTGTGCAACTAGCAAAAGTTTGAGATACATGTGAGGTGATATGTAAATAGAAATCAAACACAAAGTCTACAAAATTCATCACGTAAAATTTGAAAGAGACTATCACCGAAAGAATTACATCATATAACTCTCATATCTCCTAGATCATAAGCTTGCAATCATGTAAGTTTCTTAATTTGCCTCATATTGTACACACCAATTTTAATTTAGCAGAAACTTATTAAAAAAGCCGGGATAATGTACACACCAATTTTAGTTGTTTGATTTAACATTAAGTCCAATAATGTACACACCAATTTTAGCATTTAAACCGAGGCTACACCTTATGTTCTTTTTGTGCATGTGCTACACTTTCGCGAGCACGAAATCTTACGATATGCACTAAGGTGTTCATGATTGGCTAGTGAACAGTGGTAAGATGGTTATTTATGCCTTTCTCAAAAGGTTCAAGTCCAACAGTCAAAGACATGTGACTTCAAGATCAAGACAAAGTGATCAAAAACCATAAACATCTTTCCCACACAACATGCACTATAAAGTTTCAACTAGTAAAGTGCAATAAATAAGCTCATCCAAGTTAAACAAGGTATAAAGACATGTTATGTGAAAATAAATTGACCAACCTTGTTTTCAAAACCAAGAAAATAAATACAAAACACAATTTGCTTCCTTTTTTTTTAATTTTGAAAAGAAGAAACAAAAAACAGTCATAGAATGAAATGCATGAATTTTATGCAATGCAAGTCCTAGAAACAAAAAGAAAACAAAAAACCAAAGAACAATGGTCACAAAGAGTAGAGTAATGAAGCACAAAGACCATGTCAGAAAGACTCAATTAGATCAAGCCTTTTGCATCCAAAAATTTTTAGATGCACCTCGAGCATTGAAGTTCTTATTCACATTAGAGTGATTTCCAACTCCAGGATTGGAATAAAGGTTTAGAGCTTTTACCAATTCACCAATAAGTATCATAGGATCTTATGCTTGAGACATAAGCACTTTTGGTTTATTTGCTTGCTTAGCAGCTTGCAACTTGAAACAGTTTGGACGAATGTGCCCAGACTTTTCACAAAAATGACAAACCCAAATAGGCTTACCATATGACTTGTCCTTAGAAATGGTAGACTCTTTAGGTTTAGACTCTTTCAGATCAACTCTAATCTTCCTAGGAGATGTAACCTCTACAAGTTTAACAGTCTCACACACAACCTCACTCACAGGGGGTTCAAAGGAAGAGGAAGGAACAAAATTTGTGGAATGAGGTGCAGACATAGAGATGCTTTCTACAAAACCTAAGCCAGTTTTGTCAGAGTGAGACTTTTGAACACTTAGAATGTGATCAAGTTTGGAGCTTGCAGATTTACTAGATTGATCTTTAGTAACAGATAGTTCAAGTTTCCAAATTTTTAACTTTATCAAGCAAAAACATATTCTCAGTTTTCACATTGTTCAAAAGTTCATTAGCATCAAACAGTTTCACAAGCAGATTTTTCTTATCAAGCTCAAGAGCTGCAATTTTCTTCAAGCCAAGTTCAACATTCATAACATCCTTTGCAGCAACTTTACGAAGTTTATTGTAGGCTTCTTGAAGATCTGCATCCTCAGAGAGTTTCCCATCAGAAGGGTTCTCTTCAACAGACACGCTTTCATTGACTACAGTAGTAGTAGTGAAAGCAATAAAGTTTCCATCTTCGTCAGAAACAGACTCATCATCGGAAACTTCATTATCACTAAGGGTTACAGCCATAACCTTACCCTTAGACCTCAAGAATATTGGACATTCAGATTTCATATGACCATACCCTTGACATCCAAAACATTAAGGACCCATAGAATTATTAAAAGATTGACCTATTTTTTCTCTAGGTTTCTCAGTGTTGCTAACCTTAGTGGGATCATTCTTCCTAAAATTTCTAGGTTCAATAATGTTCTTACCTCTTGCCCTTCTATTGCTATTTCTAAGAAAATTCATAAAGTTCTTGGCAAGGTAAGCAATCTCTGTAGTAGAGAGCTCATCATCAAATCCACCAATCTCAATATCATCAACTGACTTAAGAGCCATTGATTTGAATTTGCTAGTTTTGGGTAGGTCCAACTTATAGGACTGAAGAGATCCTACAAGTTCATCAACAGGGATGGAGTCCACATCCTTACTCTCAGTGATAGCAGTCACTTTGGGTCTAAAATCTTCAATTAAAAATTTAAGAATCTTCCTAACAATTTTAGGTTGATCATAGATTTCACCCAAGTTGTATGCAGAATTAACAATGTCATTAAGTTTAGCATAAAATTCATCAAAGGATTCATCATCAGACATCCTAATGCTCTCAAATCTAGATGTTAATTGCTGCAACTTATTAATTTTGACAGCCTTTGTGCCTTCGTGCACAGTCTGGAGGATATTCCAAGCAGTGTGAGCAATCTCAACATTAGAGATTCTCTTAAATTCCTCCATAGAAACAGCGTTGAAGATAGCATTCATAGCTTTGCTATTGAACATGACTGCTTCTTTTTGAGAAGTTTGCCACTCACTCACAGGAGTAGTGGGCTTCTCCCATCCGTACTCAACGGAGTTTCAGACTCTCTCATCAATTGATTTCAGGAGGAATAACAAGAGAATATCCGTGTTCCATGACAACAGGGGTCAAGGATCAGCTTAGAGATCAAAAGATCTACAACAAGAGAGCTACCTTCTCTGATACCACTTATTTGTTTTTAGACCCCTTAAAACACAACTGGATTAACCTAGTTAATTAGCCAAGTTATTACTTAGTCCAAATTTCAGATCTAGGTTAACACAATCATATAATCATATCAATGTAAAGTGCGGAATATAAAGAACACAAAGATATGATGACTTAGGAAAACCAAACTGGTAAAAAACCTGGGGATGATTTAACCTAGCTATCCTCAAGGTAAACTTGAATCCACTATGAAAGAATTGAAGTTTGTACAATAATGACTTAGACCACTAACATCCTATTGCTACCCACCAATAGAAAACTTACTGACACGACCACATTCAAGCTCCGAGACCACGGACTCCTTATTTCTTGGATTCTCTAGCAAGTACAAGCACTCCCGCTTGCATATCTTTAAGCTCTTTAGTGCAGCAACTGAATGATCATCAAGCTATCAATGAAATCTTCTTCTTAATAATCCTAAGCATGTGTGAAGACAACCACTTCTCAGATCTCACAAGAGATTCACACATACAGCAAAAGAGTAACCTCTAAAACGTGGTTAGGATTTTCCTTTTATACCTAGGGCAAAACATAAAACCCTACATGTCATATAGGCTTAGGGCTAAGTTGGAAAAAATCTGCAGAAAAACATTATGCCCGAGATTCGATCGATCGAGTCTATTCTTCGATCGATCGAGCCAAGCCGAAATGCACACTTAATTCTGCAACAGCTCGATTCCAACTTTACATAAAAGGCATAACTTTGAGCAAGTCTAAACAAGACTAAACAACCTGTTTTAATCATGGTTTGCCAACAATACACATTAGAGTTCTAATACATTAGTTCCTAAATACTTAGAACCTAACAGATTGGGTTCATGTTCTTTTTTTGGAGGGAGGGGGGGGGGGGGGGGGGAACCAACTCAGCTTACAAAAAACCAACCTAAGAAATTATGTTAAACTGTATTAGTTTAAATTCATTGAATTGGTTGAGTAAATGCACACCCCTCAATAAATCCTAATTGAGGTGAAAGTGAAAAGACACTAATAATGTTTTGATGTTGATAAATTCTACAATTAAAACGAGAGAAAAGATAAGTGCTTGTAGAGCAAAGGGATTAGGATTAGGGTCAGGGTTCAAGTCTTCAAGAGAGAGTTTCACACATATATATTTAAATCAGACTAAAGTATAATTTCTATATTGTATAAAAAATATATATCAGAAAATACTGATTGAGCTGCAAGTCTTTTAGAAAATGACAGTTAAAAAAAAAAAAAAAAAAATCAAAGGGCTTATAATTTATAATACAGCAAATGTATATTAACTCAAAAAAAAAAAATTTGAAAAAGCATATTAATTGGAACTCTTTGCAAAGGGGTAATAATATATTTTTCTTGGGAGAATCAAAGGATTATTAATTAAAAAAATAAATAAAAAATTAAATTTGGTTGGGTCAGCTTGGGTTCATAGTGGAAACTTTTGGGCTTAACCAAACCCCAAAAGAATAAAAAATAAAAAAAATAAAAACTGTCTGTGTTTTTTTTTTTTAAAAAAAAAGGTTATTGAAGAAGAGAGTAGCATCATCATAGAGGGTCGGACAAGCAGCAAATCTGAAAGAAAACCCATAATAATAATATCATGGCGAACAGCAATGGAGGAGTTGGAGAAGAAGAGTTGAATCGATTAGCGGAGCTGAGCAAAACCCTAAAAGAAGGGGAGAGAATTCTAGCGCCAACAAGAAGACCCGACGGTACACTCCGAAAGCCCATTCGGATTAGGGCTGGGTATGTTCCTCAAGAGGAAGTCGCCATTTATCAATCCAAAGGAGCTCTCTTGAAAAAGGAGATGGCCTCTCAGCCCCAACTGGGCCCACCTGGCTATGATCCTGATTTCGACTCCAGTTCTTCTTTAAAGCCCAAGACTAAGTCCGTTAAGAGAAATGAGAGAAAGAAGGAAAAGCGGCTACAGGTCTCTTTTTTCTTACTATAACTTTGCTCTTTACTTACTTAGTAGTTAAGGATAGTTTTAGTTAGTTGAACTGATAGAGTCTCTTGGCGTCGTGTTATTGTATGAGAGACTTGGGTTCAAATTTCGCTTATACTAAAAGCTGATTGGTGTCTTGACCTGACTGGACGCGTCTTGACCTGACTGGACGCTATAGATTCAAATTTCATGATCGTGAGGTGAAGAGTGGTTAGTGAAATAATGCCCTAGGATATCTGGTGTTATTAAATAGAAAAAAAATATTGTTATTTGGTGCTTCGTTCAACTGGTAAAGTCTCTTTTTCGTTGTCGTGTTATATAAGAGACCTGGGTTTGAATCCCGCTTACGCCAAAAACCAGTTAGTGCTTTGGTTTGAGTGGGATGCCGTAGGTTCAAATTCTATTATGTAAGGTGAAGAATGCTTAGTGGAAACTCATTTACATGGAATGCATACCTGGTATTATTAAGTGCATCTAAGCTCGGTTTCAAGCCTGAAGCCCAACTAGGTCACACCTAGTGTATTCGGATCTTCTATAAAATGCATTTGATGCGGCAGAAGGACTGAAAAAGTGTAGTGTTTTTGCATTAATTGACGTTAAGAATAGCTGAAGTCAACTGTTAAAGTCTCTTATCGTTATGTTGTATAAGACACCTGGGTTTGAATCCTGCTTACACAAAAACCAATTAGCATCTTGCCCTGAATGGATGCTTTAGCTTCAAATTTGATTGTATCTACAAATAAAGAGCTATAAGAATAGCTATACCTTTGTAAGGTAAAAAATGCTTAGTGAAAACTCATGTACATGGAATTGGCATGCCCTAGGATACCTGGTGTTATTAAATGAATCTAGGCTTTATGCCCGAAGCCCAGCTAGGTAATATGTAGTGCGTTATGTTCCTTTTGTAAAACACATTTGATGGGGCAAAAGGACTGTTAAAGTGTAATTGTTTTGCCTTGAGTGACGATTTCATAAATCCAGTACCTACTAATCTCATGCAGGTTTATTTTTTGGTTGATTTATCATCCAGGCTGCTCTTGAAAAGGGTAAGAACATGGAACAAACAGTAGGTGGGGAGATAAAATTGGAAGAAGCACCACCTGATGAAGATTTAGGTAATGGATCAGAGTCTATTGAGCAGTTAACATCTCAGATAAATGAGCTAGCTGTTTCTGCAAATGCTAGTGTAATCACCCCTCCCTCAGACTCAACGGAGGGTTCAAATTCAGGAAATCCTGTTCAAGATATTGATAAAAGAATTCGCGCACTTAAAAAGAAGGTAGAATTCATGCATTTAGCCTTCCATTCAAATAGAAATGACTATATTTCATTTTATGTTCTGTTCGTGGTTGTTAGTATCATATGATACACATTGCATATTGCATGATATTTATACACAATAAAATTCTGCATGGGGAAAATTATTTTTATCTTAATTTTTTTTTTATCAATACGCATCAAATTAGAGTGTATCAGGGATATGAATTTGCCTGTGCAAATTTATTCGATTAGGCCAGATTTTGTTGCGTCCAACAATTAAAAAATATAGCTTTTTAATTGTTTTCTTTGGATAGTAGGCTTACAATGTGAAGGTTCAAGTGATAGCCTAATGGTAATGGCATCCTTTGTGATGCCTATGTTTGTAGTTCGAACCCTGCTTGCCCTTCTCCCACTATCTCCCTATAAAAAAGTAATAGATTTATAACATGTGTATATGTTTTCTAAAATTAGTCTTTTTGTCTTCTTTCTTTTAATCCTTCTTCTTTGATTCTCTCATATCTCCTTTCTTTTTGTTTTCACGATTTTTGTTCATCGGGCATAGGACAACAACAAGACAACCGAAATATCACTTTTGAGTGTGACTAATTTGAATGTAGATGTTCTAATAGAATCCTAATTGATGCGTTTACAGGAAATATTATAGTGGTGATAAATATAATATACGTATTGAATTTCTGACATAATTTTCAGTTGGTCAGATGATAAATACATATGTGTGTGTAGAAGGCTGGGTGCGTGCATGCATGCATTTAGAGAAAGGTGCAACTTTTCTTACTTCAATTTCTACTTTTTAGACTACCAGATTTAATGAATTTTTTATATTCTATTTAGAAAAATTGAGGGAAAGAAAGGAAGAAACACCAAAATACATTGGATCTCTTACAGTCTTATTAAACCACCAAGGATAATTTTTGAAAATAGATTTATTTAAGTGTAAGTTGTTTAATTTTAATTTCCAAAATTTGCAACTTTTCTTACTTTGATATCTACTTTTTAGACTGTTGGGGTTAATGAAATTTTAATATTCTATTTAGAAAAATTGTGGCATGTGTGTGTGTGTGTGTGTGTTTTCAAAAATGTGCAACTTCTTAATTCACTTTCTACTTTTTAGACTATTGGGGTTACTGAATTTTTAGTATTCCATTCAGTAAAATTGAGGGGAAGAAAAAGTAAGATAGACTGAGAGATACATTGGATCTCTTTTTTTCTTTTTTTTTTATAAGTAATACATTGGATCTCTTATTAACCCAATAAGGATAATTTTGGAAACTAGATTTCTTGACGTGTAATCTGTTGAATTTTATTTTTATTTACCATTTTTTTGTAACATTTCTTACTTCAATGTCTACTTTTTAAACTATTTGGGGTTAATGAATTTTGAACATTCCATTTAGAAAATTGAGGGAAAGAAAGGAAGACAAATTGAAAGATACATTGGATCTATTATTAACCCACCAAGGATAATTTTGGAAAATAGATTTATTGAAGTCTGGGTGTGTTTTTTACTCTGGCAGTTGTTGAATTCTATATTTATTTACATTCTTTTGCAAACTTTCTTACTACAAGTTCTATGTTTTAGACTATTTGGATTTTTCATATTTAAGGGAAAGAAAGGAAGAAACACAGAAAGATATATTGGACCTGTTATTAGCTCACCGAGGATAATTTTGCAAAATGGATTTATTGAATTCATTTCTTCAATGTTCCATAAAGTACAATAGATTGAATTTATTTCTTTTCAGTTTGTTCCGGATAGATCGAGTGTACAATCAGTGAATTACATTATAATTAACATTCACAGGTTTCATTTTACATATGGCATGTGCTGAATGAGCTATAACGCAAATGAAATTTCCTCCTAGGTGAGGTCATGGTTCAAAACCCATTGAGTACATTTATAACTTACCCCAAAAAAGGAAAAAAAAATTACATATTGCGTGTGAAGTAGGAATTGCCTATTTTATTAGTGTTGGCAGCACTGTCTCAAATTGTTTAGATATGACGATACTCTCTTTACATCTGAATACTATATGAACTAAGTTTGACAATGGGCAAGGTATTTATTTGATGATTTAAGGAAAAATGATATTTCTTTTACTTTGCCTGGCAATTAGGCTTGTTTAGTTATGCATGTGAAGATGTTTGTGATATACTTAGGTACCAAGCATTGTGCACTCCGAAATGTTTTTATTTTTAGGCCAGAAATAGCGTAGCCTTTTTCTTTCTCCTTTCCTATTTTCCATTGAGCTGATATTTAGTTAAGCCCTTAGGTCTACACCTGGTTTGCCTTTTGCTGCATTAGAATGTAGTGGCATTCTCACACACAATAATCTTTGTTGCAAGAGATGCAGTTTACTGCCGATTTTCTTTAGAGTTGTTATGTTTGGCTGCAATCTGCACATTGACCTTGTGTTTTATAAGAGAATTAAAGGTTTGTTAATTTGTTTGAGATATTCTACTAAGTAAGAAAGTTGTTGCTTAATATATGAAATAAAATACAAAATCAGGATCACAAAAGCCTTGACCAGTTATCAGTTCAGAATTTTGTGATAGCTGTGCACATGATCAAACCTTTTTTTTTTTTTTGGTGTTGGGGGGGGGCTGCTCTTACCTTACCAATTTATGTTTGTGCAAAATGAGGAATCATAAGGACCAGTTGCTTTTGCCTCTTCATCATGTAATGTTTGTTTCTGTGTGATTTATGAGCTGACTGCTGTATTTATCTGCGTCTTTTCTTTTCTACTTCCTCCTGTCCTTCAGTCCTTTGTTTCCCTTCTTTTTATTTCTTCTTCTCTATGGTCTGATATTACCGAGTGGATTGCCTGTAATGATCTTGATTAAAGTGGTGTATTAGATCAAAAAAAGGCTATCTTGGACAGTGCTTAGTGCCTACGCTTCTAAAATGATATTTTCTGGGGAAGAGGCCTTTTTAAAAAAGGGGAAACTATAATTTCTAGCATAATACTTTAAGAAAAATAATCTGATTTAATGTATTTGGCTTGGCCGAAAAACTGTTGTTTATCCTTAGTGTGTACTTAGCATACTAAAATGTGTGTGTGTGTGTGTGTGAGAAAGAGACATGTGGATGCCAGGGATTTTTTTTTTTTTTAATGAGCCAATCTCAAGTTGTGCTTGGTAACTGTTCCCAAAGATTGGCTTGTTTGTCTACAAGCGGAGAAGTAGGTCAAATGACTAGCTGCACAATCTCAAGCCAAGCTTCAGTAGCTCAATTTATCTTATGGCCCTGTGTTTAGGAGAGTTCTGGGTTAGAACTAGATAAGCATGTAGGATATGGTGTTGGTCTTGCTATCTTGTAAAAGCCTTGATTTGTAGATGTTTTTCAAAGTGATCAAGTGAAAGGAATAAGGGTTGGACTTGCAATATGTTTCCATGTCCAAGAACAGTGGGAAGAAAGCCACAGAATACAATAAAGAAGTGTAAAAGGAAGTAAGAATAGAGGGAAATTGCACTTGTGAGCTATGTGCTAGAGGCAAGTCCTTCAGAGATGGTGAGTGATACCAAAGCTAGGTGGTGATGGACGGAAATATATATGCTGAAACAGGACCATTCATTTGTTATTGAAAGGCAAATAAAATCAGATATTAATATAGGGGCAAGGGTCCTTGGTTACAAGCTACTACTTTTGAAGTGATGGGCTTCTAACATGAAGAGTTGAAGTCTCTCTCAAACTAATCTACCCCATTAATAGTGTCAAATGGATTGCAGCTAGTTAGGCATAAGGAAAATGATTTCCAAAGAAACACTTTGAACCAAATATGGAGGCTTATGGAAGTAAATAAGGTACAGGGTATTGTTGATATTGGCAAGTGTCAATCTCAGAAGTACTATATGTTTCAATGGTCAGTTATCTTGAATGTAGATCGTTATGGTGAGGGAAAGGGCATGTCTTTTGGGGTAGAAAAGAGAGAACAGGGTGTCAGGGACTGTGTCAATAGTTATGTGAACAGTAATCAAGAGAAAGAGAAGAAGAAAAGAGAGGGAAAAATAAAAAAGAAAGATCACACTAGGATACATACCTTCTGAAACCACAATGCTCAAATTTGTATGATCAAATCTAAAAATCTCTAAGTACATGATCATATATATAGAGACTGTAACCCTTGTAGAAATTTCTAAACTCAATTCAATTAACAAAGTATCCTTAATTTGCAAGGGCTGTAGAAAATTTCAAATTTTCCCTTCATTACAAACTAACAATAACTTGTGAATTAAAAATTGAAATTATTTCTTTAATCCTGTACTTCTTAGAACATTGTGATACCCCGTATTGTGTGGATTTGATTGGATTGGATTGGATTGTATGAGTGTGTGTTGTGTGGGAATCTGTTGAGTCCCACATCAAGTGTTTATTAGGTAGATCATTTCTATATAGGCGTTTATGAGGAGCTCTAATTGTAACTTGATTAGTCTATTTAGGGTATAGAGTAGATGTGACTAGCACTTTCCGGGCGGTGATAAATGGTATCAAAGCCAAGACTTGAGGGTATTGCCGCACAATATCGGTTGAGGACGTCTATGGGGGAGATTGTGGTACTCCAGATAGTGTAGATTTAATTTGATTGGGTGGTATGAGTATATGTTGTGTGAGTGGTTGTTGAGTCCCACATTGGGTGCTAACTAAATAGATCTTGGTTTAGATTTTTTTTTTTTTTTTTTTTTTTGGGATAAATAACGGAATTGTATTAATAAAAAATCCAGGTACACCGGGGGTGTACATGGATAACAGTACATCAAACTCTTAAATTACAATGATCAAGCATTTCTAAAAATTAGAACAAGGAAAAAGATTAAAGGACTAATTCCACTCCAGCAAGGTGTGGAAAAGGAGAGATTTAAGTTCCGAAATAGACTGTTTGTTCCCCTCAAAACATCTTGAGTTCCGTTCTCGCCAAATACACCATAAGACACAATGTAGACACAATGTAGTACAGCCCTTCGTAAATCAATGCTCTGATGTCCACCGAAGGAACCTTGCCAACTTGAAAGTAAATCAGTAACACTTTGCGGCATACCCCATAGAAGACCAAATAGAGTCCACACCATAGACCATAACTCATAAGCAATAGGACAATGAAGAAGAAGATGATTTACCGATTCCCCACTCTTTTTACACACATAGCCCCAATTTACAACTGTGACACCCTCATACCATAAGTTCTCAAGAGTCAAAATCTTACCTAATGTGGGAGTCCATGAGAAGGAAGCAACCCTAAGAGGGATCTTTGAACACTACACAGGTTTCCAAGGAAAAACAGTGTTAGGATTAGAGGAAAGGGAGAAATAGTACTCACTCACTTTAAAACTCTTATTCCTTGCTAGTTTCCAACAAAGTTTGTCATGACCTTCACCATTAAGAGGCATAGAATTGATAAGATCCAAAAAAGTGTAAAAATGTTCCAATTCCCAATCTTGGGCATCCCTAGAAAATTGAAGATCCTAGTGAAGCCTCTGGTTAGGAAAGTGCATAACATCCTCAATAGAAGACCCCTTATTACACAACTAATGCTATAAAGTTCCAGAAATGCCTCCCAGATAGTACAACCTCCACACCACACATGATGCCAAAATTTAATTCTATTACTAACACCAACCTCGAACTGAATGGATTTTGAAAAGGCTGGCCAGCCTTGTTTTATGGTCTAAATAGATCTTGGTTATATAAGCGATTACGAGGAACTCTAATAGTAATTTTATATAAGCAATTACAGGGAACTCTAATAGTAATTTGACTGGTCCTTTTAAGTATAGCACCAAGTGCTTTTTTTGGGTCATGACAGACACGATCTTCAAAACCATATAAGACTCACTGTTGCATGTGAGCCCCTCCCACACACACCCACATTCTAGGGCCTGATTGGAGCAGTTCTCAAAAAACTATGTTCTAATTTTATAAACAAAAAGGCAGAAAAGTAGCAGAATTTGTGTTTGATTGGTTGTTTTATGTTTTTAATTTTCTAAAATTTCTGACTCAAAAATCATTGCAGTGAACAATATTTAGGAATCCAAAATGGTGTTTTCGGCTATTTTAAGTACTTCTGTTCTAGGAACGAATCTGAAAACTTACACAACAATTGGACAATATGGAGACTCACTATTGGCAAACTCTCCAAAATGAAGTATTACGTAAAAACATATATATACTAAAGCTGTTTGCTCACTTGCTTTGAACACAAGATAATCTTGCAAGTCTTGTGGTCAAATTTTTTTTGTGCAAACCACTATCAACTATAAAAGTTCATTTTTCTGGAGGGAAACAAACTAAAATTTTGCCAATTCAGTAAACTTCACAGGTTTGACTTTTCTAATTTGTGGATTGTCACTCTAAACCCGCCAACCACCAAGTTGAGGGGAAATGACCCCTACTTGTAGATCTGTATTTTAGATTGGCACAAAAGGGGGGATTAGAATCATAAGAAGAAAAGATTGTTATCAGTTGTTCATAATAGTTGTCTCATTTAACCCATTTTTGTTGGTTCAACTGGAGGCAGCAGGAGGATGATTGGAGTGCAGTACTCCCCTTAATCCCAGCTAGTTTTCTAATCCATGTCTGGTGGAAACATAAAAAAAAATGCAACAATCCCAATATTGCTTGAAGGCTCATGCTTTATGTGGTCACTTCATTTTGGTCCAACTTGTTTAACCTATACGTTTGTTCAATTCTGCAGATTCGACTTACAGAAGCTCAACTGCAGAAAACCACACAAGAAGATATGAAGCCTGAACAGTTGGAAAAATGGACAAAGCTTGAAGGCTGGCATAAGGAGCTACAACTATTGGAAGATAAAAAGGCTGAAATGGCAGCATCATGAACTAGGGTTGGATTGGAGAAACTGTGTAGTTTCTGTCCTTGGTGCTTTCTTGATAAAGATAAAAACCCTTTATGGTGGGAACAGGAGTTCATCTATCTAGATTTTGTTCGTGTCAGCTGTGTCACACATGCATCCCGATTGACCATATGGTTCTATTCTCGCAGTTGTTCCACCACAGTGATAGGGTTAATCTGCACAGTAGCTATTCATCTCTAGTGTTTTCTTAATTATCTTTTGTTCAGTTTCTAATTTTCTAACTGTTCATCTCATCTCTAGTATTTTCATTAGTATACTCTATTCAGTCGACCACATTAATTCAACTTCATGACAATCCCCCCCCCCCCCCCCTCTCTTCTCTTCCCCCAAAAAAAGATTCTGTTAATATGATCCATTCGAAATCTTTCTTAAAATTCGTACTAACTAATGTTAATAGGGAGATGTTACTTGGTAATCCAAATGGTCTGATCATTCCAACTTCATGTCATACATGCATATAATTAGTACCATCTTTCTTTCTTCCTTTGCCTATAGGCTAATGTAATAGAATGTAGCTCTAGTTTCTCTCATTCTTAAAGTCCATTCCTATTAGTCTCTCTTTTCGCATTAAGAAACGTTCCTACAAGCTATAAGGGGACACTCAGACATGGAAAATTATGTATAGTTCTGTAATATCTCAAGATTATTTATCATGTTAACGCTGATACTGCATTCAATTTGCCTCTCTCTCTCTCTCTCTCAATTGGAAACGATGGGCCAATTGTAGGGTAACATACACTCTTAAGAACATTACTAATTCCAAAAAATAAATTAAAAAGAAAATAAAGATGTAGGGTAACATCCTTAAAACACTCTTACAACAATACTAATAACAAACCATAAATTAAAAAGAAAATAAAGAACAAGAAAAGGATTCTTTATCCCATACAGCAGCTTTTTCTATAGGTACCGTTTATTATAACTAGAGAGGGCAAAAATTTCCAGCTTTGCCTTGCACTGTCAAAGTAAATCTTTCAATTTTGAAGGTCTGTTCTGGCCCTTTCTCTAACCAACATGGGGAATTGTTGTCCCTTAGGAAATATCAAGTGTAGATACTAGTTCAACTACAAGGACTTTGACTCCCTCTTCTGTGTGTATGGATAAAGGATTCTATGTGACATTAGGATTGGGTAGATTTCTCAATTGTAATATCCATAGGTAAAAGCTTGGGCCAACATGCCTCAGGCTGGCATAGGCGGAGCTAGGGGGTGCCAAGGGGGCCCCCTTAGCTTTCGAAACTTTCCATTAATTTCTTTTACATTTCGTAATAAATCTAAAAAATACACAAAAATGTATTCCACTAGCCCCCTTTGAGAAAATTTCCTGGCTTTGCCACTATCTCAAGGCATGAATTTGACTCTCTCTATTAGTAGCGTATTGTGGCTCCTTATAATACCCAACTTGCAAGTTATTCATCTAACTCATCGGCAACTATGGTGTGGTGTTTTAGCTTGAGAGTAATTAGGGTGTTGTTATGGTCACGCCCAAATAGGAAAGCCAAATGGTCAACCCCTTTTAACTATTATTTATTTACAAAAAAAAAGTCTATTAGATTTTGGACCCAATATTTTAATGCCCAACAAATTGTCCTAGGAGTGTCATGGACCACCCAATAGATGGTATTCACAAACTTTCTTGTCTCTTTCCATTGGCGTAAGGAGGGATGCTTGAAGAGTGACTACTAGTGGAAATGGTTTGCCGTGTTGTGGATGGTGTATGGAAACGATACATGAGGATGGTAACTGAATAACTTCACCTTGCTTTCCTTAGCTTTTATAGCCGTATTTCATTTCTTAGCTTGTTGCTCAACTATATATTTAGAGGATGCTAGTGTCTCACACTCTTTATTACACACTCACCGTACGTACACTGCCATATGACTAAAATTGTGTTAATAAAACAAGACTTTATAGTTTTAATTAAAACCTGTCACAGACCCACACAATGCATGGGCATAAATAATTATTTTGTATTGTAATATAATGTATACTTTTTTCTCTAAAAAATTTTTAAGATAATTTTTTCTCCCTAAAAATTAAACAATTTCTATTCGGTCCAATTCAATCCAATTAGGTCTTCTTTGGTCCAATTTGTTCCAATCAATCCACTCGACCAATTTCGGTCCCCCTTCAATCCATTTTGGACTAATTGAGCCTTAAATTGATTCTTTTTGTAGGTTCTTTTCAAGCTTAGTTCAAAACTTCACTTTTTTCATTATTTTTGGGTTGAAAAGCATGAAAATGTATTATATTTGGGCGAAACTCTTTAGTTTTGAGTTAAAAAATACAAAGAAAAATACTAAAATAGACATTAGAAATTAGAAATATGAGTCCTAAAAATGCAATAAAAATGATAAATATTTAAAAGTCTTATTTGGTCCATTTTGTCCTCTTCGGTCCAATTTGTCCTTTTTGGTCCTATTTAGTCCATCCTGTCCACTAAAGTTCTATTCAATCCAATTCGGTCCATTCAGTCCACATTGGCTTTATTGGTCCACATTGGTCCTATTTTGTCCACTTCTTTCCATTTTGTTGACTTTGGACCTATTCGGTCCACTCTATCTACTTTGGTTTTATTTTATCCTATCTCGGTCAATATTGGTCCTATTCAGTCATTTCTATCCACTTTGATCCACTTTAGTCCTATTCAGGCCATTCTGTCCACTTTGGTTCTCTTCAGTCTACATTGCTCCTATCGGCCTGCTTCGGTCTAGTCTATCCACTTTAGTCCAGTCTATCCACTTTAGTTCAATTCGGTCTAATTTGGTCCCATTCGGTTTACTTCGGTTCTATTCGGTCAAATTGTTCTTATTCGGTCCACCTTGCTTCTATTCTGTCCATTCGGTCATATTCTGTCCACTTTGCTCTTATTCTGTCCAATCTATCCACGTTGGTCCTATTCAGTCCGCTTTGATCTAGTCTGTCTACTTTAGTCTTATTTAGTCCAATTTGTTCCCGTTCAGTTTATTCTATCCACTTCGGTACTATTCGTTCCTGTTCTTATTTGGTCTATTCAGTCCACCTTGTTCCTATTCGATTCTATTTTGTCCATTTGGTCCAATTCGGTCAATTCAGATCATTTCAGTACATTTTGGTCCACTTCGATTTATTTTTGTGCACTTACATAATGGGAAAAGACATGTTTGGATTGAAAGCACTTAATCTAAATATATATATATATATATATATATCTCTCTCAAACTCGTAATATCTAAAATCTTAAACATAACATTTATTATTGCTACGCTTTTGTTGAGCCATATTAATGTAGCATTTCAGTCTAATTTGGTACGGCTAAATTTAAGTGAAAGTCTTTCTAAACATAAAGGATATGAATATACAAATGGTATTTATGGCAGTTACTCATTTGTTTTAACTTTTAATGTCGTTACTTTTAAACAATATATATATATATAAATGTATGTATGTATGTATAATTTTTATTTAAATAAATTATTCAAATTATTTATTCTCTTAAAAGAGATTATCATGATAATCAAAACTTATATCATACTTATACTGAATATGTATAATTTATTCTCTAGATTTTATTGGGGGGAGAGAGAGAGAGAGAGAGAGAGAGAGAGAGAGAATATTTGTGATGGGGATCTAAAAAATACAACACAAAAACGTATGAACCAAAAATAGAGCTTTGAAAATCACAATGCTCATCCACAACATTTTCACAATACTTTCACAACAAATCTTAGATGGTAGGTTGTTACTAGTTTTAATTTGAATTCACAATTGAAATTACTTTTTTACCTATCAATAACAAGCAATATCAACCTGCCACATAGTATTTGTTGTAAAATTGTTGTAAAAATATTGTAGATATAGCATTTTTATAAATAAAAAATGGCATGTTATGATGTACAATACAAAATAAAAGGTGTACATTCAAAAATGACTTGACAAATCTACCTGACGATATTAAACTAAAACAATCACAAATTACCCATTTTTATAATCATAATTAAAATACAACTAAAATTAAACTGTTTTTTTTTTTAACAAGTACAACTTACAAGTTACAATGAAATATTCTAATTTTTATTCTTTAATTTAACAAAATCTAATCTAAAAAGGTCTAACAAACAATGAAACTACATTCAACCAAGCAGGGACGGACCTACACTAGGGCAGAGGGGGGCCATTGCCCCCCCCCCCCCCCCCAATTAAAAAAAAAAAAACTAGTATAAAAAAATTAAGATTTGCCCTTAAATATATATATATATTTGTCTCTCCTCCTCTAAAATATTTAGATATTGACCTACAAGAAAATAAATAAATAAATAAAATTCATGCCCCTTTAACTACAAAAACAAAATAAAAAAATAAATATAGACTAAACAAAAATCGTGCATAAAATAAGAAACACTTATTTTGTATGTTATACTTTGTTGATGTGTTTTATAATATGAAATGTTTAAAAAATATTTATTTTGTATGTAGTATTTTGTTGATAATGAAATAGATGTTAGTTTTTATTTTCATAAATTTTTTTTTTGGTTTTAAGCTTTGGCCTCCCCAAGTATGAATCCTGATTCTGTCCTGCAACCAAGTACAAAATGGATTTGGAATATTACTTTCATACACGATTGCTTACATGACTATTGGTGATGAGTTCTCTGTCATTGTCATTAATCGCTCTAATAAAAGAACACCACATCAATCACCAATGGTAGAGCGCCAAACAACACTTGGGATGGCCAAATCAGCACTCTACCATGTGTTATAGAGGGCTGGCTAATGAACACATTAATTGACCGCAGTTCTTCAAAATTTTCTTTTATACCATTTTTCTTCAATTTTATTCAAAAAATTTTTGTATCTTATAAGAGATAATTTTACTAAATTTTTAGGAGCACCAAGAAATTGAAAACTCTTATTCAATAATGGAAATAAACCAAAAACTTAATTCTATAATGAAACAATCACAGGCCTCTGCTCAATTGAGACCATCACAACAATCTGTTTCTTTCCTAAGCCTTACTTAGGAAGAGTTGGAATGCTCTGTTCATACCTGAAGAAATTTTCTGGATCAACTGCAGTCTTTACCTTCACCAACCTATCAAAATTTCCATTGAAGTACTTGACCCCATAAACCTTCCCTTCTTCATAGGTACCATTGTGACTGATACCAATGTCAATGTCCCTATAATTCAAATAAGCACTCCTAGGATTCTTTGATACTAATGGGGTCATGTAACTAAATAGGCTCCTTATCTGAGTTAAATATTTCTTTTGTGCCTCAATTCCCTCTTCTTCCCAGGTTATCGAGTGCTGCACCTTAAACAAATTCCCAGCACGGTGTGGAAAAGGCGTGTCTGTTGCCGGGATTCTGCTCATTTTTCCGCCATATGGGTTGAAAACCAATCCAGGTTTTCCAATCTCAATAACTTTCTTCCACAGCAATTCCAACCCGTCTTTCGGAATTGGGGTCTGCACATAGTCTGACTTCCTCTTCAAGAAATCCGCGGAATCAAGATTTCGATCAAGCAAGACATCAGGGGAGGTTCCATTGTCATAATGACTCCACCACAGAACAGAATCAATCCAACTCATTTCCTCAACATTTTCCTTCTTTAGGCCTAATTCAGGAAACTCTTTTCCTAACAATGTGACAACATCATCACCCTTACCTAAAAACAATGCCATAATTGTGGCTCTGACAGTCTTTTGACCCTTTATCACTTCGGAACTCACGGGTTGTATAAGCATTCTCATGAAAAGGTTCTCATCAGTGTTTGGCGCAACATTCTGCCACTGATAAACAACATCAGTTGCATTCTCTTCCAAGGTCCTTTGAACTTGAAAAACTGTAACAATTTCTGGAACTGGAACCAAATTTATTTTGTATGCTAATATTACTCCAAAGCTTGCTCCTCCTCCTCCTCTGATAGCCCAAAAAAGATCTTCTCCCATCGAAATCTTGTCAAGAATTCTACCATTTTCGTCTACTATTTTTGCATCAACAACATTATCGATTGATAGTCCATATTTTCGCAACATGTTACCGTATCCTCCACCACTGAAGTGCCCTCCAACTCCCACAGTGGGACAAATCCCAGCAGGGAAGCCATGTACTTTGCTCTGCTCCCATATTCTATAATAAACTTCTCCGACAGTTGCACCGGCTTGTACCTGTTAAAATGAACGGTCAGGGGGGGAAAAATTGTAAATCTATAATCTATATAAGATGGCTTTTGAGACCTTATAATTTTATACATTATTAATCTATTACACTTTTAAATTGAAGTAAAATTATGTTTTACATTTAAACACTATATATATATAATGAGAAATCATTACATATTTTAGAAATTCATGGCTTAAACATGTGTAAGTTGTAATTCTTACACCAAATTTAACGGTGAATTTGTCAAAATTCGCATCTAATTAAAATATATTGAGTGGTGTAACATTACTTAAAGTTACACCAGGTGTAACTTGAACTCAACTCTATATATATATATATATATATATAATTTAGAATTTAATTGGATCTAGACTCTTCGGTTTTTACACTTAATAATTCACTTGTCACAAAAATTAAAAAAATTAGGTGGACCATATGGTGCAAAATTGAACTCCAATTAAAATTCAATTTAGAATCTAATTGAATTTAGACTCTTTGATTTTTGCACCTAATAATTCACTTGACACACAAATTTAAAAATTAGATGAGACACGTGACGCAAAGTTAGACTCCAATTTAGAATTTAATTGGATTTTCTCTTATTAATATATATATATATATATATATATATTCTAATTGATTTTAAATTCCATACTCTTTTTAAAGCCTCTATTAAAAAAATTCCATGTCGTATTTTCTTTAAAATATTAAATTTTATAAGGATTTGGTGTAAATCTCTGGTTTACACTCTCCAATAAGGACATGCTACATTATTATATTACTAAAATATAAATACATCTGATCACACATGATTACATCTCCATAAATATAATATTTTAGGTTTTAAGTAAAAGACGGATGTGGTGTTATTAGGTGTGGCAGGATATATTGAGTTTTAAGTAAAAAAATGATATAACAATCTCTTATTGGTGTAAAATATGAGTTTTACACCTCATCCTTACCAAATTCAGACTCTTTCTTTAAATAACAAAATATATAATTTCATATACAAATACAAACATAATAAATATTATTAAATAATTATCGTAATGATCAAATTTCATATTTAGACTAATAAATTTTTCTATTAATAATTACCATAATTATCGAAATTCATATTTAGATAAAAATATTATAAAAAAAAACTATACAAACTATGTATATATAAACTATGTACAGAATTCCATGCTTCTAAGTTGTTGTACTTATACAAACTATGTATATATAGATTCAATGAATTCACCTATCATCAATGGCAGAGCCAAAAAAATTTCTCAAGGGGGTCTATGCTAAATGTATTATTGTATTTCGGTATCCTTAATTCTCTCAATATAAATGTGTATTGACTTTATTTTTGAATATATGTGTGCGTGTGTGTGTTTTTCTTAAAGAGAGTTACTTTTATATTTTTATAAACCTATGCTTTAAATGCTTGTAAAATTAATGATTTATAAATGACAAAATGTATTAAAAGGAAAATAAATGAGACAGCAATTAATAAATTAAAGAGTATTTATACTTTAAAAAAAAAAATGAAGAGGACCGTTACCTAAAATTTTTTCAAATCTTTGAATTTTTGACATTAAAATAGAGGTGGAGGGGCATTTTTTGGAAAAATGAGGGGAGCCTCTCCTCCCTCCTCTCTCCTCCTCCTCCCCCCCCCCCCCTTTTGCCCTTGCTTGTGATGAACGGTATACTATGTGTACTACACCCTCCTCTCATATAAGAGTCTAAATTTGGTAAGGATGGAGTGTAAAACCCATATTTTACACAATCTAATTAGAAATTGGCACATCAGCATTTTATTTAAAATTCAATACATCCTACTATACCTAATAACATCTTAATAAACTTCCAATTTGGTTAGATTTATATATGGGTTGGTATAACCCCCGATCGGATGTGGTTGTGCTTATTCTTAAATTTGTGATAAGATAATGTAGCATGCTGAGATTGGAGGAGTAAAACATGAGTTTACACCACATCTTTATAGAATTTAATTTCTTCATATGAAATGTCAGACTCATGAAACTCACATTTTGGGTCTACATTTATGTGAGAAAAGATAATGATTTAATTATATACCGGTGCACTAAATAATTTCACTTTGAGCAAAACTAAAATCAGTGACTACCCTTCCCTCCCCTCTCTCTCTCTCTCTCTCCATCCAAAAATACTATCAGTGTTCCTAGATTTTAATCACAGTCAATCTTGAATTAGACTAAAATCAATGACAATTAATGTTCCTTTATAAACAACATGCTACAAATGTGAGATATGCTAACATTACCCAAGCAGTTTTTTCCGCAATATCAACTGTGATGGACCGAAGATTGAACAGGTCAAGGATGATAAATGGGACATCAGATACATAAGAGAGACCCTCGTAGTCATGGCCACCACTGCGGATTCTAAGCTGAATGCCATTTTGCTTGGCGCAAATAACTGTGGCTTGGACATGGGATTCGTTTGTTGGAGTCACGATCATGACTGGTTTTGGTGTGTAAGAGGCATTGAACCTGGCATTTCGAATGTAGGCTCGTAGAACAGGTGTGTAGGCAGTGTTGTTTAGAGCATAGACTATTTTGGAGACTGTCTCTGGTTGCTTTGTTTGGTTTGTTAAGCATTGGACAAAGGTGTCAAAATCTGAATCTGAGGTTGCCCATGAGGCAGAGACATGAAGAAGAACAAGGCAAAGAAGAGGAAGCATTGGAGGCACAGAAAGATGTGGCAATGGGCTTGACTTTCCCATTTGTGATTGTTTATCTGTTTTTGGTTTGAAAATTGAGTATTTATGCTGTTATATATGCAGGAATTATGTCTCCAAATATATATATATATATATATATATATATATATATTTAAAACGAGTTGGTATGGGTTTTTAAAATATGCTTGAAAAACTAGGATACGATTAGTATGCTCTGTTTGTTTCAACGTTAACATTTTCTAAAAAAACATCTTCTAGAAAATTATTTTATTTTTTTATATTTGGTAACAACCTTAAAATGAGTTGTAAATTTGTCTTCCCTTATTTATCTTGACATGAGATAAAATTATTTTCCAAAAAATTATTGTGGAAAACAACTTTGTAATGGATTAAATAAGGGAAGTTAATAGATAGTTTTCATTTGAATCTTTTTTCTTTTTTTTTAATACTACTAAACACTTCAAAATGTGAAAAATTATCTTCACACATAATCCTTATTATTGGAAATAAAAGGTAATGTAATGGAGTAACAATTTCTATTAATATATTTTGTTGTGAAATAGGAATAAATCCACATCTGTATTTTTGGAAACATACTAATTTTATAATATAATTATTTTATAATATAACTAATCCAACTCTTCCTTTATACATGTAATAAATTTAGAAATTATTATATTTCCAAAAATACAAATAGTCTCTACATGCATAATAATTATTTTATAATTATTTGGATTAGTTACATCTGGTATAATTCTAATTAATATTACACTACTTAATAAATTCTTATTGGATTAATATTTCAAAAAATTTATCGTTGGATTACATATTCTCTATGTTCGTAACACACATATCAAGTTTCATGCCAATTGCATGCTATTTACTCTTCGATCTAGAAACTCATCTTTTATGTACAATTTTAAATAAAAAAAAAACTTGAAATTTAAATATTTGATCAATAACATAATTATCTATGTAAGATCATCTTGAAATTTTACAAACATGTAGGGCACATTTGGTAGACTGTAACAGTAATTATATAGGAATAATAATAGGTATTACAAGGAATACAAAATGCTGTAATGTAATAATTATTGCTATTCATTTGTTTGGTGACAATACGATAATAAAACTCCGAAGACAATGGAATGAAAGCATTTTAAATCAAATTTAAGATATATTTTAGGAAATATCTTACTCATATAATTATATTTCCTAAAAAATAATATTTTTTAAATTTGAAAGAAAGATTAGTTATTTTTAATGATTTTTTATTTTCATTATTGTTATCTGCATATGGAAAGTTTATTTATTTAGAAATATATTAATTTTAGAAATTAATATACCTACTAAGGAATAGCTATTACAACCATTTTAGAGATGAATAGTTATTCCTCATTTTAAAGAATAGCTATTCATAAGGAATAACTATTCTCTGTAATAAAAACATAATTAAACTACTGAATAACTAAACAATAGTAATAACTATTAGGGTATGTTTGGTTGACTGTAATAGGCATTGCAATGTAATAGTTATTCCTATGGTTTTATTATTCTTTAGTTTGGTTATGTTTTTATTACAAGGAATAATCATTCCTTATGAATGTCTATTCTTCAAAATGAGGAATAACTATTCATCTATAAAAGGTTGTATTAGCTATTCCTTAGTAAAAGCAATAATTTCAAAACTTAATAAATTTCCAAATAAACAAACTTTCCATATACATCTAACAATTATAAAAATAAAAAATCATAAAAAATAACACATATCTCTCTTAAATTTAAAAATAACAATTTTTAAGGAGATATAATTGTATGAATAAGAAATTTCCTAAAATAAATGTTAAGTTTCATTCTAATATTATAACTCACAACCAAACTAATGAATATGTTTAGTTATTACATTACAACACATTTTATTCCTAGTAATAAAGATTACAATTCCTATCATAATCCTCATTCAGTGTACCAAACGTACCCTTACATTATGGTGCCTATTACAGTCTACTAAACGTACCCGTAGAGTATGAGAAGAAAATTCCTCAACATATGTAATAACTTTAGAAATTATTATATTTCCAAAAATATAAACTATATCTATATGTATAATAATTACGAAATTAATATATTTCAAAAAAAAAATATATATATATATATATATATATATATGAATATGTAGTTTTAGAGATGCATTTCTCTTTAAAGAGTAGTCATTCATAACAAATAACTATTCCATACAACAAAAAGAGTAAAGGTATAAGGACACAACAAAATGTTACAACAATTTTACAATATTTCTTTTTCTTTTTTTTTGGAGGAAAAATTTACAATATTTCTAAATTAGCACGCCAACTCACACATGGCCCCACCATAATCTTCAAATTAAATTTTTGCTTTGGTATATTAAATTTGAGAATGTTGGTATATTACAACCCTTTTATAGATGAATAGTTATTTCTTATTTTAAAGAATAGTTATTCATAAGGAATAACTATTCTCTGTAACAAAAACATAACTAAACAATAGTAATAACTATTACATTACGGTGTCTATTACAGTCTACCAAACGTACCTGTAGAGTATGAAAAGAAAATTCCTCAACATATATAATAACTTTAGAAATTATTATATTTCCAAAAACATAAACTATATCTATATGTATAATAATTACAAGAGTAATATGTTTCAAATATATATATATATATATGGATATGTAGTTTTAGAGATGCATTTCTCTTTAAAGAGTAGTTATTCCCATACAACCAAAAGAGTAAAGGTATAAGGACACAACAAAATGTTACAACAATTTTACAATGTTTCTTTTTTTTCTTTTTTTTTTTGGAGGAAAAATTTACAATATTTCTAAATTAGCACGCCAACTCACACATGGCCCCACCATAATCTTTAGATTAAATTTTTGCTTTGGTATATTAATTTGAGAATGTTGTGTCCATAGCATAGCATTACAATATTACTCTCATAAAAAAATCAACCAAACCACCAAATAGTTATTCCACATTAAAAATAAAATTAAAAAAAAAAAAAAAAGCTATTTCACGTAAATAAGTATTTAATTACAGGATTTGTTACAAACCTACCAAATGTACCTTAGATTTTCTTCCCTTTTGAAACCTACCTAACTTGGCACCGGAAAGTTCAATGGAAAATATAGGGAGGAAAAAAAAAATGAAAGAAAGAAAGAAAGAAAAGGGATAGAATAACGAGTTAGGTAGGACAAGCTGGGGAGTGAAGAACCAACTGATTGTAAATTTGTAATGTTAAAAGCTCATTTGGTTAAAGATTTCTAGTATCCTTGTTTAAGTGTAGTGAAAATACGTGTGGGTTAAAAAGTGTTGTAGAAATACATATTTCAGTGTTTAAATTCTAAAAACTATTATTTAAAATCTAGTACCAAATAGCCTCGGATGGATTAAAATGGCAAAATTAGGAGTATTAGGGTCAACCTCAACCATGACCTTCAAATGTCAACATGCCACGTGAGTGATTTTGGGGAGCAATACGATGTGATCTCATACTAACCGTGGCCTAAGAATTTACCACTAAGCCTCCTTTTGGATAGCACTGAGAACGTGCGTTTCTGCGTTTTGCTGAAAAATAGTGGGTCCCACAGTACTGTTCACGAACTCACAAAAGTCATCCAAACACAAATTTCAATATAAATTTGGGTCTCACAGCACTATTCACACATTTAAAAATTATTTTACTACATTATTTTCAGTTTTCAACAATAAGCGGTATCCAAACAGACTCTAACTCTAGGATTAAAGTGAGAGATGAGTCAATGTGCAGAGATGTAACTTAACAATATTTAATTAAGGAGCTAATTGTTTTTTAGGAGAATTAAAGAGCTTATTAAGGTGGATCTATTTCTTAATCAACATAAATGACCACACAAGACAATATTCTATTTTCAATGATCATATAGTACCCAAAAAAAATTGAAGAAATTCAAATTTGAAAACAAATCAAATCAAATTAAATTAAATTAAAAATAAGAAATTAAACCAAATCAAGCCAGATTAAGAAAGTCACAAATTCAATTAAATTCCTTATTTATGACAGATTATTTATTTATGAGAATCAAATCAAATCATGTAGGGAGAGTCAGCAATTTCCCTGTTTATGAAAGATTATCTAATTAAAAGAATCTAATCAAGTTTTAATCATATAACCTCTATTAGGCACAGATATGGACAGAATGACCCTTTTGAAAACAGATATAAACTTGGAATAAAATAAAAAATTTAAGACTTAAGGGACAAAAATATAAACAATCCAAGACTTTTAAGGATCAAAAATTATAATTCAAACTAGAGAGAGAGTATTACACCACTCAACTTTTTTATGCAAATTTTGATAAATCTCTTATTGAATTAAAATCACAAAATAAGTGACACTTTAAATAATGAGTTCCTTTATCTTCTCTTTTTTCTCAAAACAAAAATAAATAAAAATTAAAACTAAAGAGCTCATTTATACTAAAAAATTCCATTATTATTATATTGTCATTTCTTACATCTAAGAGCTCTTTATCAATTTAGTTACCCAACTCATTTCAAGAAAGAAATATAAAAAAAAATTAGTTAACCAACACTAGTAAAAAGTACTGTAGTTTGTCAATCACTAAAACTTTTTCAGTTAAAACTCTTTATCACAAAATATCTCCAAGTAAAACTCTACTTGCTAAAACTAACCATACAGACCACATTATTAAGCAAAAAGATAAAAATTTCTTTGTACTGGTGCAAAAATATATTGACCAGATACTGAAAGCACCGCAAAATCATAAACCGTTTCAACTGGCAATACAAATAAACACTATAATTCTACCTCAACTAGAAGACTAACGGACCATCTTCTCAACAAAAAAAAAAAAGACTAACAGACCAGAATTGTGTGCGCATTCAACATACAAATCATCTCTCCATTATATAATCTGCAAAATCTATAATGAAGTTTAAATTAATGTTTATGCAGATTCAACATCAGAATCCTCTGGCCTCTCAATAAATAGCTCAAATTCCTCAGGACTCCATCTACATATCAAGTGAAGCCGGAAGGTAGCCATCTGGGTTCCCAACAAACGCTGCAAACAAGAGAAAGGATATCACATTATCAGTTTCATAAAAATAAAAATAAAAATTAATATGAATAAATAGAATCAATCCATATTAATATTTATTATTGGTAACTCACACATGCACCAATAGGTCTTGAACCCAAGACCTTTTCCTCCACCCCATTCCTTGTGGAGAGAAATATCATTTGAGCTAGAGATCATTTACTTTCTAATCAAGAAAAAAAAAAAAAACTAACCAGTATACGAGCTGACTCAGGGGACAAAGGCTTTCCCTCTTCACAAACAACAAAGTCAGAAAGAAGCTCCACAACACCTGCACACCATAAATAAAATAAATGATGCAAACCTAAACAAATAATACATGCATAGAAGGGACAGAAAGCAGAAGAGAGCAATTATGAACCTTTGTTCAACCGAACAGGCATCCCTTGCTTCCGTAGGAAGGGCTCCATCTCATGTGTAAATTGCTCCAAAGGACCTTCCTTGAGCTCCACCTGAAAAATCCAAAGTATATTTCAATTTATGATGAACAATAAATGAGATATATCAATATCATAAGTCGTAAATGATAGGTAACATATGGCTTTTGCCAGCTCATAGGCTCAAAACAACCAAAATGCATAACTTCCAAATATAAGATTGTAACATTTTTTTTTTATTGGTAAGTTACAAATGAACCAAGTGGGTCTCAAACCCACGACCTCACCCCCCATCCCATTATTACGGGAGGAGGAAGCACCAGTGGTAGCTCATTGTAGCATTTTTGTGAACATAGAACTATAGCATTTGGCCTGCAGAGAACAACTGAATGCAAAAATAACATGCTGACAAGAACAAATTCTAGATCTTTAGGTCACAAGAAAACATGGCAAATGGATAATAGAAAAAGTTACTACAAACCTTTTCTGTTGCAGTACTTCCTGTCCTTGCAAAGTCATATTCCTCATATTCATTAAATAACCTACAAAAAGATATTGAAAGAAGCATAAAGATAGAATTAGGAAGATAAAGTGGAACACTTGGGCAGGCTAATACTCATTTGGCTGAGAAATATTGTGCAATACAAGGCATGGCTACATTTAAGATAGTACCAGTACAAAGGAAAATACAAGAAGTTTAATCATTTGGACATAACTTCAAAATGCAAGTACAATAAATAATTTGACATGTACATTTTCTTAAGAGAAAGAGGGGGGGGGGATGATAGGACTAAAGATCTACATCAGCAACTTTAAGCATTCACCATTACAATTCTCCAAAGGCAATAAACCCTTAATATGAAACAGGCTTATGGTCTTTTATATATATATTCACCATTTCTTTTTTCAAAAAACTATCAGGTACTAGCATAACCTGCCTCTTTTCCAACAAACTATGGATCAACATGAAGGACTCTCAAAATCTAATTTTCCCTTCTTTTCCCTTGCATGTGCATGTGTTGTATGTGAGTGAAAAAGAGGGAGGTTACATTTTATAGATTCCGTATGTCTCTATTTCAAACACTCCTTTCTAAAAAGATCCATTTCAGCATATCCACCTTTTAATAACTCCAAATGTTCGACCGTATTTCTTTATATTTTTCATCAAACTTAAAACAGTCCATCTAAAGCTCTTTTCAGTTCTGGTGAAGGGGGGAGAAAAAATAATAGAAACAGAAATTTTGAGTTTTACGGTGAAAATTCTAACACAGGGCTCCAAACCCCAATTCTCTGTCCTTTTATCATCTTTCCTTAGCAAACAATGGGAGCTTATGGTTCAAAACTTAAATCCTCTGAAGCTTACCTTTCAACATCTTCTTTTGGCATATTGGTAAAACATAGCCCAGTATTTCCATGCAGAAGCTAAGACAAAAATTAAACAAAAGAAGCATAAGACAAAATATAAATATAAGATTTTTTTGATAAATAAAACAATGTTATACAATATATCAATATAAGATAAAAAGAGCATTATGAGTTATTGACCGCATAAATGAGAGAAAACTTACCTTCGAAACTTTATATATGTTAGGTCTAATCTCATCAGCAGCAGATCGACCTAGAGCAACCTGCATGACTTTGTTTGAACCCAAGAAAAATCTGACAAAATAATACCAAAGCACTCGTCATGGTATGTCCTTATTTTCTGTAGCATCCATAGGTCAAAAACCAAATAGAACACAATCATGTACTCCAACTTAAGAACATCTACTAACCAGGTTGTACTAAAGTTCCTCAAAACTGAACCACATCACGTTTACTATTTCAATTTAGCACCCAAGTTGATACTCAATAAACATAGAAACCAAAACACATTTTGGAATTTGCCAATGAACCTGGTTCAAATGACAATTCTTCCTCTCGTGCCAGTTTAGAATGACCACGTGCATCTGAGGTGAGTGTGTAACTTACACAATCAAGTACATTCAACCAATATCAAAAGCTCAATCAAGTACTTCCACACAATTGACCAGGAAAAAGTGTCACTCAGCATTCCGAATGCACAAATATTGAACCACACCATACACCCTTTTATCAAAATTCAGTGATAAACAACAGCAATATATAACACTCCATAAATTTTTATTGAATTAAGTGTTTTGACAAAACAACCGTTGGATTACATTATCTACTTATTATACACTCCATACTTTCAAAATATCGACCAATTGCTATCTCGTCATAAAACATTTAAATTTCAAGTTTTTTTTCTATAAAAAAAAAAAAAAAAAAAAATTAGCCTTTTTTCCTTCAAATCTAAACAAATGGCACCTCTTGTAAGACCAAAATGGATGGATTGGGTAATGGGTTCAAAACAAACTTACTAATCAAAATAAAAACAAAAACAGAAAAGCAAATGCAAGCAGAGCCTTTGTACAAACAATCACCCCCAACACAATGAATTATTAACCTGCTTGAAGACTTAAGGCGCTCTCTAAACTCCTTGAACTTGAGGTTCCTCATGTTTTCGAAAGAAAACACATAAGCCCAGCTGTAAGTCTCTGCAGCATCTCTTATTGCATTCACTATCGCTTCTTTGTGTCCCCTGCCCTTCTTCCTCGTCTTCGAAAGAGTCACTAAGTTTTTTTGTATTGATAATAGTTAGTTTTGTTGAAAACAGAGAGAAAAACAAAGAGCAGTATGAATGAAAAGACAGAGGACAGAGAGAGAGAGAGAGAGAACCAACCTGGTCTATCACGCTTCGACTTCGGCATTTCTGTGTGGCGGAGGCGGAGGCGGCGGCTACTTGTCTCTCGAGCTTTTCTCTGGTTTTCAACTGCTAAAACCCTTTGTTTTTCGTTTGTTCGAGGCTTTCTGTTTCTCACTTTTTTCTTCTCCTGCTTATGTCGCTAGGGTTTGTTGTGTTGGTTATAATTGTAAGAATTGGAGCGGGGCATCCGGGTTATAAATGACCCGGTTTAAATTTGGGGAGACAATTCTCCACTCTTTTTTTTTTTTTTTTTTTATTAAAAAAAATATTTCTTTAATAAGATAGTTGAGAGAGGGGGATTTGAACCATAGCGGAGCATTTAGTAAAAAAAATATTTCTTTAATAAGATAGTTGAGAGAGGGGGATTTGAACCATAGCGGAGCATTTAGGTTATAACCCTGTTTAGATTTGGGGAGACAATTCTCTTCACTTTTTTTCTTTTCTTTTCTTTTTTAATTCGGTACTTGGGCAAGGAGGATATGAACCATGGATGTCACATTTAAAAACATCAAAAGTTATCAACCAGTTGAGAACTAGATATTCAAGGCACTTGGCAAAAAAGACAATCATCTTCTAAACATTAATTTAGAGGATTTTAATTTTAATTAATACTAAATTTTATTCACAACTTATTGAGGTATTCGATGGCCAGTGGTACAATATAATTTTTAAATGAGTAAATTGCAAGGGTCATATTTGCAAATTGACATATCTTGAGACAAAACACATTTCATATGTAATTGAGTTTTAATCTCTAGTGTGTTCAAGAAGACTGTGAAGATTGTTATCAAGTGGTATAATTGAAGACATAAGAATGCTAAAGAAAAACTGTATAGGCTAGTCTCCCTCAATACCTATTGATCTATCAAGATTTAATAAACCTCAATACCTAGCTCTACACCTCTCAATCTATTGAGCTTGGGAAAAACTGAACATTAAGTTATGTTTTTGGCCCACGATGACTTGGCTTTTTTTCTTGAATTTGTACACATGGGTTCTATAGCACATAAAAGACATATTTTATAGCTGTCATCATAGATATAGAGAGATACATATAATAGGAGTTGCTGTGACGTTTGTACACCTAGGATTTTGTGTCAAGCTACTCCCAATTCATCCAAGCATGGATTGAAGAACTCTACAAAGCTACAATAATAAATAAATAAAAAGTTGTTGTGGAGTTAATCACGAACAGGGAGATTCGGGCAAAGGAGAAGTTTTCTACAAGATCAAGTCCAATTGGGGATTGGAGTCAAAACTGGTATAGCTCAGTAAGGCCTACTGTAGGTAGATACTTTATGATAAACATGTAAGGTAAGATTCCTTATACTTGTAGCCGTTTTTTATTGTTAGTGGATTTTTCGGGAGTGGTGACTTGAAATTTACCCGGTGGTGTTTGCATGCGAGAGTCTTCCCCATTATAATCAAATCATCGTGTCAAACTTATTTTATGCTGCACTCTATTTAGTTTGGTGTTTTGATTGTGCCTTAATCTGATTTGCATGTAATATCGACTAATTAATTAACTTGGGTAATTAGATTATTTTTATTATTTTTATTTTATATTAATCACAATTGCACAACTCAATAATAATAAAACTTATTGTGCAATTCTCTAAAAAAAATTAATTTATTGGGTAATTATACTTATTCAAAGTTGTATTCTATTTTGTTTTAGCAATGATGTATTATAGAAAATGAGTCATTTTCTAAAAAACATTTTCTATAAAACAATCTTATTTTCCTATGCTTGATAGTAACCTTCAATGAGTTGAAAAACAATCTCTTAATTTCCCTTATTTAGCTTGATGTGATATGGAGTTGTTTTCCCAACAAAAAAAAAAATTAAATCATATGAGCTAAATTGTTATGTATACCATGTGGCTTTGGCTTATTATAGTTTTAATTCATACTTTAATTACTAGTATATTGAATACTTAAGGGTTGAACCAAAACGAGAGGTTAAGGAAAAAAATTCAAAATAAGTGGGCTTTTTTTTTTAATTAAAAAATATGTAATACACACACATACCATGTGACCTTCATTTTAATTCCAAATGGAAAATGCTGAGGATGGAAATATAATAGTAATTTGAAATGTCAATTAAATCATGAGGTTAGTTGGGTAAAATGCTAGTTAGCCCACAAGGAAAGTAATAAGCTTTTCTCTTATTTTCTGTTCATTTTTTGTTAAAGGAAAGTAATAAGCTAATTTAGAATGAAACGTGACGATTTTGTTTTAATCCTAATAAGGCAAGGGTAGTTCTTTTATATTTATATATATATATATACAAGATATAAATTCTACTATAACATAATTTAAGTGTATATAATCTAAGTGTATATATGTGTAATAAGCTTTTCTCTTCTTTTCTTTTCTTATTTCTTTATTTTTTTTAGAAACTAGGAAAGTAATAAGCTAATTTAGAATGAAATGTGATGATTTTGTTTTAATCCTAATAAGGCAAGGATAGTTCTTATATATATATATATATATATATATATATATATATATATAAACGATAGAAATTATACTCTAACTTAATCTAAGTGTATATATGTGTAAAGCTCTCTCCTAGAGACTTCAACCCCGACCCTTACTCCCCACACCTTACAAACACTTATATTTGTAGAGTAACCATCATGTCAAGGGTATACAGTGGTGGCAAGGATAGTTCTTACATATTAAAGAAATTGTTTGCTAACTTGAGCATAAGAGAGTCACCCATGAGCATAACCCCAAGTGGCATCTAGTTTTTTTATTTATTTCTTGTAGGTGTTTGTGGACAAGGTGGTATCGATCCTTTTTTTTTTTTTTGGCTGAATTGGTGGTATCAATCCTCATTTCTTGTATAACTTGGACTACATGTTCTACTATTTCTGCTACGAGTGCGTTTGGATACCGCTTATTTTGCTAAAAACTGAAAACAATAAAAAAAAAATTCTGGTTACTGTTCATTAATAAAAATAATGTGCATTTGCCTAATTGCACTATTCATGTCCCATGAATAGTGCAAGAGGCGCCGGATTAAAAATAAATAAAAAACAAAACGCAGCTAAATAATTTCTATCCAAACGTATACTACATCTCCTTTCAATTTGATTAAAATATAAATATATAGTTTTCCTAATTTAACAAGTACTACAGGGAGAGAAATTTTAACGATAGTTTTCATAAATGTTATAGTGCTTAAAAAAAAATAAAAAAAATAAAATAAAAAAAAAAAAAAAAAAACTCTAACTTCCAGACTCAATAGTTTGAAAACCCCCACAAGCGAGTATTTGTGCCCTTTAGAGCACTCACAACAAAGGAGTTATAGTTGCTATAATGCTATTTTAGCAACTAAAACACCAAAATGCAAGCTACAGCAAAGTTGCTATATCTAAAAAAAAAAAGGCAAAAATGCAAAACTGACCTTCTAACTTTCACCGTTTTTCATTTCAGTCCTCTAACTTTCATTTTTGTAAATTCAGTTCTCTAACTTTCAATTTTTTGTCAATTCAAGGCTCCATTACTGCTCAGAACCACTAAAACGACGTCGTTTTGCTTGTGTGTGTGTGTTTTTTTTTTTTTTAAATTGGAATTAAAATAAGAAAAATTAGGGAAAAAAAAAACATTAAGTGGAAATCACTGAGAATTATAAATCATCGTTCTGCTACACTGAAAAATCATCATTCTGCACAAAATGAACAAGAGGTCGAATCATCATCATCTGAAAAAGAATAACCACAATGCTCAAAATCAGCCTCAGTCCAAGAAGAACTAGGAATAGTGGGTAGCTTAGGTTCATCCACGCCGGCGAGAAAGGGATGATCCAAAAGCATCTCAGCCGTGAACCTGAACATGGGTTTCCTCACAAGACAAGCCTTCAAGAAATCCCTTGCCTCCTTCGAAATCCCACTTGGAATTCTAGGCAATACGCGCTCATTGCCTATAACCCCCAAAAGCTCCTCTGTATCCAACTCTTCCTCTCTATCCCAAGGAGATTTCCTAGTAAGCATTTCACACACCACACAGCCAAAAGCCCAAATATCAGATTTCGGGTCTTACACACTCTCAATCACAGTTTCGGGTCTTGTAGTATCGATTTCGTGTAGTGCTTAACATCGGACTCAGGCAATCCAAACCCACCAAATTTTGGAGTATAGGGATTCTCGGTCACAATCTCTGCAAATCAGTCTTCATCAGAACTCAATATCTCGGTCTCAATCTCATACTCGGTCTCTCTCTCTCTCTCAGTCCGACTCAATTTCTCTCTCAAACAGACTCAGTCTCTCTCTCAAATCGTTTCCCCAATTTCTCTAAGTTAGGGATTTAGGTGATTTTTAATTCTCAGTGATTTCTTTCTTTTGATTTCAGGGGAAGGGAAAGACATTAATGTTTTTTTTTTCTGATTTTTCTTATTTTAATTCCGAATTAAAAAACACACACACACAAGCAAAACAGCGTCATTTTAGTGGTTCTGACGGCAGCAGTAACGGAGCCTTGAATTAACAAAAAATTGAAAGTTAGAGGACTGAATTGACAAAAATGAAAGTTAGAGGACTAAAATGAAAAATGATGAAAGTTAGAGGGTCAGTTTTGTATTTTTACCAAAAAAATACCAACAGAGCTACAGTGGGCTATCAAAGATAATAGCCCACTGTAGCTCAAAACTTAAAAAAAAATACATATTATTTTATATCTTTCTCTCTCCTCTCCTTTTAAAATTTTTTTTTCTCTTTTTTTTCTTCTCTCTTTCTTCTCTGACCAACTTGTTTCTCTCTTTTTTCTCCAAGCTTCTCATTTCTTCTTCTCTAAATCTCTGCCTACCTCTTCTTCATTTCTTTTTTTCTTTTTTTAATTTCTTAAGCTATGGCCGAAAATATGTCTCTCTCTTTCTTTTAATTTTTGTTCTCTCTTTTGTGGTAGTGATAGGTTTTGTGCCGGTTGTGGGTGGGGTGGTAATGGGTTTTGTGGCCGATTTGTGGGTGTTGTTGTGATGGGTTTTAGCCACTTCTGGGTGTGATGGTGATGGGTTTTGTTGGCTTTGGTTGTGGATGTGGTTGTGATGGGTTTTGTGGTTTTTTTTTTTTTTTTCTTGGTGGTTGTGATGGTGGTGGCTGGAAGTGGGTTACAGGTTGTGGTGGTGGTTTTTTTTTTTCTCTCTTTTGTGGTGGTGATGGGTTTTGTGTCGGTTATGGGTGTGGTGGTAATAGATTTTGTGGCCGATTGTGGGTGTTGTTTTTTTTTTTTTTTTTTTTTTTTCCGGTGGTGGTGATGGTGGCGGCTGGCAGTGGGTTGCAGGTTGTGGGTTCTTGTTTATGGTTGTGGCTGGTGGGGCAACAATGGAGGTGGTGGAGGTGGCTATTGCTGTTGGTTTGGATTTTGTGGTGGTTGATTATCTTTATTTTAATGAGTTGGTAAAAATATAAATGCTTTAATGTTGGGTGCTTTGAAAAGTGAGTTGTTAAAATGAATAAAGATGTTTTTTTAGTTGCTTAAAGCTATAATTTTTAGCTCCCTTGCTGTAAATACTCTTCAAAACACAAGCTAACCCATGGTTTCATTCTCATTTCCATACCCCTTTCCTTTCCTTCCGTTACAACAATGTCCTAACCTTTTTTCCTGCTCATTTTCTTGGTAAATAATTTTAAAATATGATATCTTAAGAAAATAATTTAAAATATGATATTTAAAGAAAAATTTGATATTTAAAGAAAAATTAATAAAATTAATGGAGATGCAAGGTATCGATCCTCGTTCCTTGTGTAAGCAGTATCACATGCTCTACCATTTGAGCTACATCCCCTTTTAATATAAAAATATAATCTATGTCCATTTTAATTAGAACTTGTTTACTATTTAAATTTTGTAAAGATTAATCTCTTTTCTATATTTCAAAAAGTTAATTATTGCCTTTTTTTACTTTCAGAATTACCCTAATTTAATTAACTTATCCTTATTTCTAAAACATAAGAAATAAGGTTAAAATCATAAATTGACAAAAATTAAAAACAAGAAACCTACCAGGTAAAAATTCCCCACTAGACAGTAGATAGATACAAGTTCAACCTATCGTAGGAAACAAAAAAAGAAAAAAAAAAAAAAAAAAAAGTACTCCCACTACCCCACTTTTCTATAAATTAAAAAAAAAAAAAAAAAAAAAAAAAAAAAAAAAAAAACTCTCTTAGACGTAATTTGAAGTTTGACTGGACTAATATTTCCTTTTGGCAAAATTTCCGTGAAGAAAACACCCTCACTTTATTTTTTTGTTTTTGTTTAAAAAAAATTTTCTTTTGGCAAAATTTTTGGGCATAAAACACCATCACGTTAGTTTTGTTTTTGTTCAAAATTCAAAATTTTTCTTTTAGCAAAATTTCCTGGAGTCGTTCTCAATAAAATAATCGCTTATTCTTATCCAAATCAACTTTGGAACATTCTATCAAACTTTTACTTATCTACTAAAGCAACAATTACAGCAAAATATAAATAAAAAGAATTACACCAACGTATCTTTCTACTCATTTTCTTTATTATTATTCTTTTTTTTTTCCTACTCATTTTCTTGCAAAATAATTTTAAAATATGACATTTTAAGAAAATAAAATAAAATAATTAAAAATGTGATATTTTAAGAAAATAATAATAAAATTAATGGAGATATAAGGTAATGATCCTCGTTCTTTGTGTAAGTTGTACCGCATATTCTACCATTTGAGCTACATCCCTTTTAGGATCTGCTTATTTTGCTGAAATTGAAAACTTTTTACTAAAAGTACTGTAAATAAAAGTAAAAGTTAGCTGAAATAATAAAGTGGGACCCATGAATAGTATCAAAAGTGCAGTCCATTAATAGTAGCAAAAATAAGCTGAATAGTAAAAATAAGTTGAATAGCAAAAATAAGCTGAATAGTAAAATAAGTTTGTTTAGTATTTAAATATTGTAAATGTTGATAATAATAATAATCATCATCGTGGGTTCCAGTTATCTCAACTGGTAAAGTCTCTGATGGCTGTATAAGAGATCTGGGGTTCAATCCCCGCCTACACCAAAAACTGATTGGTGTCTTGGTCTGATGATAAAGAGCTATTATCAGGAGTGGACGTCATAGGTTGAAACTCTCTCTTCAAAAAAAAATAATAATAATAATCATCATCGTTTTCTTCTTCTTATGAGAGGATGTAATAGTAAATATCATTTGAACGGTCAAAGGTATAAATTTCAGTTATTTTTACTACAATTCATAATTAATCTAACTTATGTTTGGTACATCTTATTTTTTCAGCCTTTTTGTAATTGGGTTGTAATTGGGTTTTTTCAGCCTTTTTGGTACATCTTATTCATAAAAGTGTTGTTTCAAAATATGATGCCAAACAAGTAATATGTATTCTTTTTTTTCTTTTCTTTTTTTAAGTCAACATGACTACTACAAAGGATGTTATTACCACTAGGTTACTACTAGAACCCTCAAAGAGTCACAATATATTATAGAAGTTTCATATCATTACCTTTTTTTTTCCCGACTTAAGTGATTGCCTATTACAAATGGGGTGTAATAAAGGTTCCAATATATATATATATATATATATATATATATATATCTCCAAACAATGGGGCTTTGGTTCTTTAGTTGTTTTGTTGTCTTAAGGCTACTTGTTATTAGTGTTGTAATTCTTGTCTTCCCACTCCCTCTTTCCCCATCCCCTATGTCTTCTGTCTATATCATCTCAACAAAAAAAAACTACTTGTTATTTCGTTATACTGAGAGTAACAAGTATTCTTTATATGTAATAAGGATAATTTGTTATATTTTTGGCTATTCTATTTTATGGGCAATTTTCTTTCCGTATTTTCCCATCAATAATTATCAAAGTTATACATGCACCATCCAGTGGGTATTGGACTCGTGCTCGTGCACCTCATACTTATTTTTGAAGAAATACCATTTGAGCAGGTTCGGGGGAGAAAATTGGCCTTTGCCCCTTTCGCGCAAAAAATTCAGCATTTTGCCCCATTTTCCAAACAAATTAGGGAAATGCCCCTATTTTGAAACTCGAATTTCTCAAAATCGAGTTTTAACGTCACTATAGGCTCCTAAAACGCCATTATAAGTATGGGGCGATCAAACTTAAAAAAAAAAAAAAACAAAAGCAAACAAACAAACAATTTGCATGGAACTCGAGTTCATGGAGCTCGAGTTCCAAAATGCCACTATAGGATCCTTAAAACGCCACTATAGGGCTCTTTAAAACGCCCTATAGGGCTCCATAATTTTTTTTTTTTTTTTTAATTTTCAATTTGTTATAACTCGACTGTCCAAAAATCAAGTTTCAAAACAGGGGCATTTCCCTAACAAGTTTGAAAAATTGGGCAAAAGCCCATTTTCTCCCAGGTTTGGGTGATAAAGGTTTCCCCACTTCCTTTCTCTTCTCCACCCCACCCTTAAAGATTGGTTTATGGTTTGTGGGCAATTTTCTTTGTCTTTTCTCTTTTATAATTATCAAAGTTTGCTGGTCTTTCTGACGATGACATTTGTCAGCAGTTTAAAATTTTTTCAGGCTGCTCTAGTTACCCTCAATTGTATGTAGATGGTACTTTTATTGGTAGCATAGAAATTCTTGGGACAATGCAATCGTGTGGAAAACTAGTGTTTATTAGTACCGGCTCAACACATTTTTCGGCCTAAGACAAAATTAAAAGTGAGGCATTTTATGTAGAGTTATTAGTTTTCTTTCCAATATTCCAATGGTGGTACTACTGGTGAACACTTCTTTGTAAAAAGTCATCAATTTGATAGATATATATATATATATATATATATATATATATTAACAAATTTAGTCTCGATTGAATTGATTTCTTTGTATTAATAATACTATAATCATGCCAAAATTATGCAATATTAACCATGTTATTGGAATGTTATGTCTTTCATGCAAAATATGGCAACATTTTTTATGATGAATTTTCATATGCATAGAGTATTTTAAATATAAAATAATTTTTTAAAAAAACTTGTAAAATCTAAACGATGTCATTTTTACTAAATTCAGCTTATTCTTTTCATAACTTGCTCAATTAGATGACCAAAAGACACCATTGATTTTCATCGTTAAAGCTTCAATAACCACTTCAGAATCTCCCTCAATAATAATGGAGGACAAACCAATTTCATGAGCAAAAATGAGTTTTAATAGCGGCTATTGTTTCCACATTAGCTACCGAAAGGGGGAGAGCAATTTCTTCAGACATTGAAACTAATGGCTTGTTTGGAAGTTTAGAGAGGGAGGAGAGTAGAGGAGAGTAGAGGGGAGGGGAGGGGAGTAGTGGGGAAGAGAGTAGAGGAGAATGATTCATCTCCACCTTATTTGGATGTTTTTAAAATTAGTAAGGGGGAAGGGAGTAATTAGCCCTTCCCCTTGTGTAATTTTGTTAATATAATAAGGGTAAATTAGGTAATTTACTTGGTCAATAGTTTATGTACTCTACTCCCCCTCCAAATCTCTCCAATTTGGGGGAATTAAGGGCCCGTTTGGATTAGCCTGTTTTCATCACTCAAACTGAGTTCTCATCACTCAAACTCAGAATTATGTGGGACCCACTGAATACTGGAGTGTTTGGCTTGATTTCTTCTCCCAGTTTTCATCACTCAAACTCAGTTTGAGTTGAGCTACAGTGCAGAAAACTGGAAACACCAAATTGGTGTTTTCAGTTTCTGAGTTACATAACTCAATGGCAATTCCGTAAAATTTTTGAGCTCGTGGAGCCCACCCGTATGACTTGTCCCATCAAGTAACTCTCTCTCCAACTGGTTCTTCTCTGTCTCTTCTCCTTTTCCATTTTTGTTTTCTTTTACCAGAGCTCTCTCTTCTTACTGCCCTTCATTGCTCCTCCACAAGCCGCCGCCACCACCACGCCAGTCATCACCATAACAAGCAACCACCACGAGCAACCATAAGTCGTCACCATCAACAAACCAACATTTCTTCAAAAACCCAGCAACTGTGAAGAATGAAACCCAACAACCAAAGACTACCTTCCACCGGATTTGCAGAGTTCTTTGTATCTCCTTGGCAATATCAAAATTTTTTGAATAAAAGAAATTATGCAATCGGCAAATGTAAAATCCAAGCAAATTTGAGTAAATGAAACCAGATGATCGAAACTCAAGCAAGGCTTTTTTCAAAGTTAATAAAACCCGAAGAATCCGAAATTAACAAAAACGAAGAAAGTACAGCCAAAAAAAAAAGGAAAAGGAAAACGAAGCGTTCAGTTACCGAGTCAAAGAACCGAAGATCAGTGTGAATCTAGAACAGCGATCAAAGAGCTCCGAATCCGAAACCGAGAGCATAAAATTAAGCGGCGGCGGCGGATTGACGGTAGAGCTTGCCGAAGACGTGGAGCGCAGTGACGAAGCCGATGAAGCAGAGGCTCATGATGAGCACGACGGTCGGCGAGATCTTTAGGAAGGAGGATGAGCGGATTCTGTGTTGGATTTTGGTGGTATCTCCAGAGGTTTTGGGCGGCGTCTCCGACGACTGGGGTTGATTCCTAGCCAGTTTGGAGGTTTGGGTATTTGTGGGTTTTGAAATGAACATCTATGGGTACTGAAGGGGAAGAAAGAGAGATAGACAACAAAATTTGGTAGAAAAGAGGGAAGTCAGAAAAATGAAAGGGGAGAGGATGTGAAGGAGAAGTAAAGGGGAAGATTTTTTTGTTAGTGGGACGGTGGTAGCAACAAGAGTAACAATGGGTTGTGTCAGTGGGTGGGGTCCACGGTTTTGGGAAAATGTTGTAAGGATATGTAGTTGAGTTATGAGTCCAAACAGCTATTTTGTAATTTTTAAGTGAAGGTGAGGTTTGAGTAGTGAGTTTTGAGTTTTGAGTTTGAGTTATGAATTTTGAGTTTGAGTTATGAAAACTGAGACACCTCTAAACCAAACAGGCCCTAAAAATGGGGGGCTAGAGGGAGTTGAAACCCCTCCAAATCCCTCCAAACCCCTCCCCCTCATTCCTTAAAAAACTTCCAAACAAGGTAATTAGATTACTCTCCCTCCCTCTACTCTACTCCCCCTCCTTTTTTAAACATCCAAACAGGCCATAAGGAAAATCCCATTTTTATGCAAATACAAGTTTCTTTTAAAAAGACTTTGCTCGTACAAAAGATTTTTTATTTGAAAGAAATTCCAACATGGTAAAATCATTTTTTATTTAGACACATTTTTTTGGATTTTTGAAAGACCTTCCTGTCAACTTTTGTTAAAATTTTTTGAAAAAAAAAAAATCTAGAAAATAATTTTCGATCATTAATTGATTTTTTATTTATTTAAAAGATTCGAAGAAAATTTTTAAAAAAATTGAAAAATTAACCATAACATGTAATAAAAGTTGATGAAAAAATCTTAATTGAATAAACTTGAAAGTTAAAGGATTGAAATGAACAAAAACAAAGTTAAAAGGCTGAAATGAATTTTAGTGTTGTCTCCTTAAACATAACCCCATCAAAATTTACCTTAAAATATAAGGAAGGTGGTGGAGACCAACAAAATCGAGGATAGCTGAGAGAAGTGGGCCAAACTAGCTTGATTGGGATAGCTTAGTAAAAATCAATTATATTAGAGCTTGAAGCTATTTGTTAATTTTGTTATAGAATTAAATAAGTTGAAGTTGTTTGTTAAAGAATTAAAGTATAATCGAACTGTTGAGGTTGGTTTCCCCTTGACTGATTCCAAATTTCAAATTGAGATCGCTTGAGGTCAGTCAGTTTGGGATTGTGCGATAAAAGAAAATCGATTCAAAGCATTGCATTCGGTTGAGTGGTATCTCAAATCCACTGATCAAACCTTCACCACTCATCATATTTAAACACCAAAACCTAAGGTCTAAATAACAAAACCCACTATATAAAACACCAAAACCCTAGATATATACACAAAACACATAACCAGTGAAACCCACATCCACGTCAAATATTACCTTGTAGGATTTGCTTCGATTTGCTTTAATTTTCTCTCTGACGACCTAGATTAGCCGTATGTGAAAGCAAAAGAGAGAAAAATTGGCAAAATTTTCAGAAGGGTTAGGGTTTTGTGGATCGACCACTAAAAGATAGTAAAGAGAAAGTTGAGAGCTTATTTTCATTTTATATATATATATATATATATATTAACCCTTTTCATTAAAAAGGTCATCGTGCTTTTAAAAAAAAAAAAAATTTGAATTGTGTGGTTTTGGGTATGAACAAGGCAGGGTGACTAAGTGTTTGTAGGTTTTTGTAAAAAAAGAAAGGAGATACAAGGTATCAATCCTCGTCCCTTGTGCAAGCCTTCACATGCTCCACCATTTAAGTTATATATCCTCTTAATTAATTTATATACATATATATATATATATATATATATATATATATAAACCCTCATTTTCACTATAAAGGTCGTCGTGCTTTAAAAAAAAAAGAATAATAAAAGGTCATCATGCTTAAAAAAAAGGGATATTTTGAATGGTCTGGTTTTGTGAATGAATGAAGTAGAGTGAGCCAGTGTTTATAGGTAGGTTTTTGTAAAAAAATTGGACATACAAGGTATCGATCCTCGTTCATTGTGTAAGCCTTCACATGCTCTACCATTTAAGTTATATACCCTTTTAAATAATATATATATATATATATATATATATATATAAACTCTCATTTTCATTATAAAGATCATCGTGCTTAAAAAAAATGGTGATTTTGAATGGGGTGGCTTTGTGAATGAATGAAGTAGGGTGAGTCGGTGTTTGTAGGTTTTTGTAAAAAAAATGGAGATGCAAGGTATTAATCCTCGTTCCATGGGTAAACATTCCCACACCCTACCATTTGAGCTACATCCCCTTTTAATCAATTAATACATATACATATACATATATATATATTAATTAACCCTTTTCATTATAAACGTCATCGCGCTTAAAAAAAAAAACAGAGATTTTGAATTGTGTGCTTTTATGTATGAATAAAGCAGGGTGATTGAGTGTTTGTAGGTTTATGTAAAAACATGGACATACAAGGTATTAATCCCCGTTCCTTGTGTAAGCCTACACATGCTCTACTATTTAAGTTATATATCATTTTAATTAATTAATTTTTATATATATATATAAACCCTCACTTTCATTTAAAAGGTAATCATACTTAAAAAATAATAATAATAATAATAATAAAAGGTCATCATGCTTAAAAAAAGGGTGATTTTGAATGGTGTGGCTTTGTGAATGAATGAAGTAGGGAAGTAGGGTGAGTCAGTGTTTGTAGGTTTCTGTAAAAAGATGGAGATGCAAGGTATCAATCCTCATTCCTCGGGAAAGCATTCCCAGACTCTACCACTTGAGCTACATCCCTTTTTAATCAAACCTTCACCACTCATCATATTTAAACACCAAAACCTAAGATCTAAATAACAAAACCCAATATCTAAAACTCCAAAACCCTAGATATATACACGAAACACATAAACAATGAAACCCACATCCACGTCAAATATTACCTGGTCGGATTTGCTTCGATTTGCTTTAATTTTCTCTCTAACGACCTAGATTAGCGGTATGTGAAAGCAAAAAAGAGAAACATTGGCGAAAATTTCAGATGGGTTAGGATTTTGCGGATCGACCACTAAGAGAGGGTAAAGAGAAAGTTGAGAGCTCATTTTCAATATATATTAACCATTTTCATTATAAAGGTCATCGTGCTTAAATTTTTTTTTTTTTTGAATTGTGTGGTTTTGTGTATGAATAGAGCAGGGTGACTGAGTGTGTGTTGGTTTTTGTAAAAAAATGGAGATACAAGGAATCAATCCCCGTTCCTTGTGTAAGTCTTCACATGCCCTACTATTTAAGTTATATAACCTTTTAATTAATTAATTTATATATATATATATATATATATAAATCCTCATTTTAATTATAGAGGTCATCGTGCTTAAAAAAAAAAAAAAGACTAATAAAAGGTTATCATGCTTAAAAAAAAGGTGATTTTGAATGGTTTGGTATTGTGAATGAATGAAGTAGGGTGAGTCAGTGTTTGTAGGTAGGTTTTTGTAAAAAAAATGGAGATATAAGGTTTCAATACTTGTTCCTTGTGTAAGCCATCACTTGCTCTACCATTTAAGTTATATATCCTTCTAATCAATTTATATATATATATATATATATATATTTATATAAACCCTCATTTTCATTATAAAGGTCATCGTACTTAAAAAATAATAATAATAATAATAATAATAAAAGGCCAACGTACTTAAAAAAAAGGGTGATTTTGAATGGTGTGGTTTGGTGAATGAATGAAGTAAGGTGAGTAAGTGTTTGCAGGTAAGTTTTTGTAAAAAAATGGAAATAAAAGGTATCAATCCTCGTTCCTTGTGTAAGCCTTCACATGCTCTACCATTTAAGTTATATATCATTTTAATTAATTTATATATATATATATATATACATACATACACATACATATATATATATGTATGTATGTATGTATAAACTCTCTTTTTCATTATAAAGATCATCATGCTTAAATAAATAAATAAATAAAAGGTCATCATGCTTAAAAAAAAGGGGTGATTTTGAATGGGGTGCTTTTGTGAATGAATGAAGTAGGGTGAGTCAGTGTTTGTAGGTTTTTGTAAAAAAATGGAGATACAGGGTATCAGTCCTCGTTCCTTGTGTAAGCCTTCACATACTCTACCATTTAAGTTATATATCATTTTAAATAATTTATATAGATACATACATATATATATATATATATATATATAAACCCTCATTTTCATTATGTGCTTAAAAAAAAAAAAACAATAAAAGGCCATCATGCTTAAAAAAAGGGTGATTTTGAATGGTGTGGTTTTGAGAATGAATGAAGTAGGGTGAGTCAGCGTTTGCAGGTAGGGTTTTGCAAAAAAATGGAGATATAAGGTATCAATCCTAGTTCCTTGTGTGAGCCTTCACATGCTCTACCATTTAAGTTATATATCCTTTTATTTAATTTATATATATAAACCCTCATTTCCATTATAAAGATCATCGTGCTTAAAAAATAAAATAAAATAAAAGGTCATCATGCATAAAAAAAAGGGTGATTTTGAATAGCGTGGTTTTGTGTATGAATAAAGTGGGGTGAATTAGTGTTTGATGGTTTTTGTAAAAAAGTGGAGATGCAAGGTATCGATCCTCATTCCTTGGGTAAGCATTCCCACACTCTACCATTTGAGCTACATCCCTTTTTAATCAAACTTTCACCACTCATAATGTTAAAACTCCAAAACCTAGGATTTAAATAAGAAAACCCAATATCGAAAACACCAAAACCCTAGATATATACACAAAACACATAACCAATGAAACCCACATCCACGTCAAATATAACCTTGTCTGATTTGTTTCAATTTGTTTTAATTTTCACTCGGACGACCTAGATTAGTGGTATGTGAAAGCACAAGAGAGAGAAAAATTGGCGAAAATTTTAGAAAGGTTAGGGTTTTGCGGATCGACCACTAAGAGAGGGTAAAGAGAAAGTTGAGAGCTCATTTTCATTATATATATATATATATATACTAACCCTTTTCATGATAAAGGTCATCGTGCTTAAAAAAAAATTGAATTGTGTGGTTTTGTGTATGAATAAAGCAGGGTGATTGGGTGTTTGTAGGTTTTCGTAAAAAAATGGAGATACAAGGTATTAATCCTTGTTCCTTGTGTAAGCCTTCACATGGTCTACCATTTAAGTTATATATCCATTTAATTAATATCTATATATATATAGATATATATAAACTCCCATTTTCATTTTAAAGATCATCGTGCTTAAAAAAAAAAAAAATAGTAAAAGGTCATCATGCTTAAAAAAAAGGGTGATTTTGAATGGTGTGGTTTTGTGAATGAATGAAGTAGGGTGGGTCATTGTTTGTAGGTTTTTGTAAAAAAATGGAGATGCAAGGTATCGATCCTCGTTCCTTGGGTAAGCATTCCCACACTCTACTGTTTGAGCTACATCCCCTTTTTATCAAACCTTCACCACTCATCATATTTAAATACAAAAGCCAAAGATCTAAATAACAAAATCCGATATCTAAAACACCAAAACCCTAGATATGTACACAAAACACATAACCAATGAAACTGAAATCCACGTCAAATATCTTGTTGGATTTGCTTCAATTTGCTTTAATTTTCACACCGACGACCTAGATTAGCGGTATGTGAAAGCGAAAGAGAGAGAAACATTGGCAACAATTTTAGATGGGTTAGGGTTTTGCAGATCGACCACTAAAAGAGGGTAAGGAGAAAGTTGAGAGCTAATTCTCGTTATAATATTTATATATATATATATATACACATATTAACACTTTTAATTATAAAAGTCATCATGCTTAACAAAAAAAAAAAGATTTTGATTTGTGTGGTTTTGTGCATGAATAAAGCAGAGTGACTGAGGGTTTGTAGGTTTTTGAAAAAAAATGGAGATACAAGGTATCAATCCTTGTTCCTTGTGTAAGCTTTCTCATGCTCTACCACTTAAGTCATATATACCTTTAATTAATTCATATATATATATATATATAAACCCTCATTTTCATTCATTATAAAGGTTATCGTGCTTAAAAAATGTAATAATAATAAAAGGCCATCATGCTTAAAAAAAGGGGTGATTTTGAATGGTGTGGCTTTGTGAATGAATGAAGTTGGGTGGGTCAGTGTTTGTAGGTAGGTTTTTGTAAAAGAATAGAAACACAAGGTATCAATCCTTGTTCCTTGTGTAAGCCATCACTTGCTCTACCATTTAAGTTAGATATACTTTTAATTAATTTATATATATATATATATATATATAAACCCTCATTTTCATTATAAAGGTCATCGTACTTAAAAAAAAAAAAAAAAAAAAAACAATAAAAGTCCAATGTACTTAAAAAAAAGGTGATTTTGAATGGTGTGGTCTGGTGAATGAATGAAGTAGGGTGAGTCAGTGTTTGTAGGTAGGTTTTTATAAAAAAATGGAGATACAAGGTATCAATCCTCGTTCCTTGTGTAAGCCTTCACACGCTCTACCATTTCAGTTATATATCCTTTTAATTAATTTATATATATATATATATATATATATCTGTGTGTGTGTGTGTGTGTGTGTGTGTGTGTGTGTGTGTGTATAAACCCTCATTTTCATTATAAAGATCATCGTGCTTTAAAAAAAAAAAAAAACAATAAAAGGTCATCATGCTTAAAAAAAAAGGGTGATTTTGAATGGGGTGCTTTTGTGAATGAATGAAGTAGGGTGAGTCAGTGTTTGCAGGTTTTTGTAAAAGAATGGAAATACAGGGTATCAATCCTCGTTCCTTGTGTAAGCCTTCACATGCTCTACCATTTAAGTTATATATCCTTTTAATTAATTTATATATATATATATAAACCCTCATTTTCATTATGTGCTTTAAAAAAAACAATAAAAGGTCATCATGCTTAAAAAAAGGGTGATTTTGAATGGTGTGGTTTTGAGAATGAATGAAGTAGGGTGAGTCAGCGTTTGCAAGTAGGGTTTTGCAAAAAAATGGAGATACAAGGTATCAATCCTAGTTCCTTGTGTAAGCCTTCACATGCTCTACCATTTAAGTTATATATCCTTTTATTTAATATATATATATATATATATATATATATACCCTCATTTCCATTATAAAGATCATCGTTATTAAAAAAATAAAATAAAATAAAAGGTCATCATGCATAAAAAAAAAGGGTGAATTTGAATAGCGTGGTTTTGTTTGTGAAAAAAGTTGGGTGAGTCAGTGTTTGATGGTTTTTGTAAAAAAGTGGAGATGCAAGGTATCGATCCTCGTTCCTTGGGTAAGCATTCCCACACTCTACCATTTGAACTACATCCCTTTTTAATCAAATTTTCACCACTCATAAAGTTAAAACTTCCAAACCTATGATTTAAATAAGAAAACCCAATATCGAAAACACCAAAACCCTAGATATATACACAAAACACATAACCAATGAAACCCACATCCACGTCAAATATAACCTTGTCCGATTTGTTTCGATTTGTTTTAATTTTCACTCGGACGACCTAGATTAGCGGTACGTGAACGCACAAGAGAGAGAAAAATTGGTGAAAATTTTAGAAAGGTTAGGGTTTTGCGGATCGACCACTAAGAGAGGGTAAAGAGAAAGTTGAGAGCTCATTTTCATTATATATATATATATATATATATATATATATATTAACCCCTTTCATTATAAAGGTCATCGTGCTTAAAAAAGAAAAATTTGAATTGTGTGGTTTTGTGTATGAATAAAGCAAGGTGACTGAGTGTTTGTAGGTTTTCGTAAAAAAATGGAGATACAAGGTATTAATCCTTGTTCCTTGTGTAAGCCTTCACATGCTCTACTATTTAAGTTATATATCCATTTAATTAATTTATATATATATATATATATATATAGATATATATATAAACTCCCATTTTCATTTTAAAGATCATCATGCTTAAAAAAAAAGAATAATAAAAGGTCATCATGCTTAAAAGAAAGGGTGATTTTGAATGGTGTGGTTTTGTGAATGAATGAAGTAGGGTGAGTCATTATTTGTAGGTTTTTGTAAAAAAATGGAGATGCAAGGTATCGATCCTCATTCCTTGGGTAAGCATTCCCACACTCTACCATTTGAGCTACATCCCCTTTTTATCAAACCTTCACCACTCATCATATTTAAATACAAAAGCCAAAGATCTAAATAACAAAATCCGATATCTAAAACACCAAAACCCTGGATATGTACACAAAACACATAACCAATGAAACCCAAATCCACGTCAAATATTACCTTGTTGGATTTGCTTCAATTTGCTTTAATTTTCTCTCCGACGACCTAGATTAGCAGTATGTGAAAGCGAAAGAGAGAGAAACATAGGTGACAATTTCAGATGGGTTAGGGTTTTGCAGATTGACCACTAAGAGAGGGTAAAGAGAAAGTTGAGAGCTCATTTTTGTTAGAAATATATATACATATTAACACTATTCATTATAAAAGTCATCGTGCTTAACAAAAAAAAAAAGATTTTATTTTGTGTATGAAAAAAGCAGGGTGACTGAGTGTTTGTAGGTTTTTGGAAAAAAATGGAGATACTAGGTATCAATCC